>OX375880.1:10300119-11500119 GCA_947359465.1 Metellina segmentata | reverse complement strand
ATATATATATATATATATATATATATATATATGTGTGTGTGTGTTTTTTTTTAGTGGAAATGTCGTACCCGAGGCAACGGTAATTTATCGCCAAACATGGTAACCTTGATGTTTTGATCCAGCTTTCAGGCAACCCTACCTCGTTTTCACTTCCATATATATAACAAATTGAATCGCCAAGATGGCCACCATCTTCATTTGGCGAGAAATATTACTTGGCAACAAAACATGCCTCGGATACGACATCTTTTAACTATTTTTTGACACAGCCTTTAAATTTCAACCAGATTATTTCGAGAATCTTTTTATGTCACTCACTTGTGGTTTGGTTGAGGATATAGGTAACGCTGATCCGCAATGTAAATTAAAATTTTTATTTATACTAATCTCTCAAAATATGATGATGGGTGGTTCAATTACAATTAATTCCACCTCTACTAATGAAATTGAAACACACTTTTTAAAGTCAAAACCTTTTATATGATTTAAAAATTAACAATGAAACTAAGGTACTAATTTATTCATAGGTAAATAATTTTATAGGTAAATATTTACATTAAATGCTTTCCATCCCATCAGTTTTGGTAAACTAAAATAATATGCAAGAAATAAACAACTAATTACGAAACAAGTTAAACTCAAGAACACAGTAACATCACCAATTGATGATAATTATGGAAAATGGTAACACTGTATATGCTTATCCAAATAGCGATTTGGCGAAGAATCGCAGTCGCTATTTTGTTGAGACCAGTACCGTGTTCTTAAGTACTTAATCTCGGCGTCACCAAATGCTGTTGAATTACGAAAGCCAGTTTTGAAAAAAAGTATGTAAAGTATACTTACGATATTCCATTTTACAAGCAACAAAACTCAAAATTATAGATTGTTACATTTATAATTCAGCAATAAATTTGAAAATTTCATAAAAAATCATTCATATTTCGATACATTCGCATTGAAACATTTTAATTTACTTTAATTTTCATATCACGAGATCGAACCATCTCCACTTAAATTTCATAAATAAAATTATTTTTCTACCAACCATTGTAGATTTAAAATGGGAACCCGTGCCCACTTGGTCATGCGTACCGTTTCTGAGGACTGGTAGTAAAATCTCAAGTGTTGACCTCATCATCTGGTTCAAAATTGCGTACTGTCATCGCATCTTTCCCTTCGGTATTGATCCTGGACAGTCGCCAGTAGCACATAATGCTGTTCACTGCGATGTTAACTCAACTACCTGCCTATCTGAAGGCTGGTAGATCAAAACACGAGTTATAAATTGAATCGTCGCCACCTCAGGGTTATTGGTCCCTTTTTCAATGAGACTTTTCAGTCAAGCTAGTTTTATCGTTTTTGCGATGGGTGATACGTGTTTTCTGTACGTATTCTTGGTGTAATGTGGAAGTTTGGAGACTGGAGAGTAGCTCAGGTGTTACACCGTCATCTGAACATGGTTCAAAATTACGTGGTATTGTCCGTGGATCTCTCCCTTCGTGTTTCATACCCGAAAGTCGCCAATAACCGGTGTGTTAGGCCCTAAAAAAGCAACAATCTTCACAGACAGCCCCAAGAAATTTTGGAACAGCAACAGTCTACGTTTATGAGAGGTAGCAACGGCCTTGGCGATTTGTTTGGCGAACTTCTAAAGTCGCCAAGGAAATAATTATTTCAAAACTCTTTTTCTTTTTACAACGGAAAATGAAAGCTTGAAAACACGTTTAAGAACGTTTTGAAAAGCATGTTTTTTAAAAGCTTTCATAAAAAGTAATAAGCTTAAACACATTTGTGAACCAGCTGAAAAACTAAACTGGGAATGTTGGGTAAAGAATACCCTGAAACTTATCAATTACACTAAATACAGTGGGCATGATGAAAAAGAAAAAAGATTTATGCAAGAAAAAAAGCAAGAAATAATACAACCTTATAGGTCAGAACTGTTCCGGGAAAAAAATAATTTTAAAGAAAAGAAAATTCCACAAATGGCAAAAAAACAAAACTCTTAAACATTTCGTGAAAAATATAATAAAATAAAAATTCCACAACTTCAGAAATACAAATAAATAAACCAATGGTATAACAGAAAAAAAATTTGAAAGGACCAATACAATCAAAGGATATTTTAAAAACAAAACAACCAATGGAAGCAAAGAAAAATTTTCAAACGAACCAATGCAATCAAAGGATATTTTAAAAACAAAACAACCAATGGAAGCAAAGAAAAATTTTCAAACGAACCAATGAAATCAAACGACTTTAACGGATTTTGGAAGAACTTTCTAGAATATTCAAAACGAAAATTGAAAGTTACAGTTTGCCGAGGTTGCCATGAAAACCACAATAACCGTAAAGACAGATGGGTTATCTTAATCTACCGTAACTCGCTACTAGAAGTGCGCCAAACAAAATCACCAAGGCCGTTGCCACCGCTCATAAACGTAGAGTGTAGCTGTACCGAAATTTCAAAAAGTTCTCCGAAACCCAACTTTCAGAAATCTTCTTCACAAGCCAGCATGAGAACTACTTTAGATCAAGGCTTACGTTGGACGCGAGGGTAACAAAAAAACAGACTGTCTTGCCAAGGAAGTTGCAGCAAATAAAGATGCTCCAGAGGACAAACAATACAAATAGCCCTTCCAGTCTCTCACATCAAGAGACTTATTAGTGACCACATTCTTCAACTGTGGCAGGACGAGTGGAACACAAATGACATAGGCCGCTCAACACGTCTCCGTGGATACCAGAATCAAAGATACAGTAGAACTCCAATTATTCGAACTCCGACTATCCGAATCGTTGATTATCCGAATCGCTTTCAGAATTTCAGATAAAAAATTAAGACGGAAACGTATTGCTATTCGCAAAATAATGATTCTGGGTTTCAAATTCTAAATGATGATGAACTTATTGAAAGTTTGAGAGAAGAAAGTGTCGTTGAAGAAAATGATCTTACTGTCGAAGTTGAAGCAGACACGGGACCATCTGCTAGTGAAGCATTTGCCGGCTTAGAAACTGCGTTGAAGTGGATGGAGCGAAAGCCCGAGTGTGACCACATGCAACTTCTCATTATCAAGCGGATGCGCGACTTGGTTGCCCGAAAACGGATGAAGACAGTCAAACAGCTTACTTCAACCGAGATGTTTAGCAAGCAATGACTTTCATTTACAGTACGGTATGTACATACTGTACTTATGTACAGCACTTGTAAGTACGCTTAACATGTAAAAGTGTCGCCTTTTCATTTAATTAAAAGCTCTTTTTGTTTAAAAATAGTTTTTTTTCGTCCATTTTCAACATATATACAGTAATTAATTAAAATACATACTAGACCCTTTTTCCGCAAACAATCCAATTATCCGAATTTTTGATTATCCGAATGGGGTCCGGTCCCAATTGATTCGGATAATTGGAGTTCGACTGTACATGTCTTTTAGAGTTTGTAACGGGGCATGACCATTCAACAGCTATCTTCACAGATTAGGGTTACCTCACACCAACCAATGCTCTTGTGGAATAGAGGGAACTCCAATGCATTATTCCTTGGAATGACCCCTCACAAGCTCACTCCCCTTGTGCTGCCCACTACCAAGACCCACCCCAGGCTGGCTAAACCAAGCACTAAAGCATAGGAAGTGTAAAGAAAACATTTGCAAAATCATTGATATCCTGGCTGATCATTGATATCCCGCGGCTGGGATTTTATAGCAGCGACATAAACACAATCCCCATATGACCATCAGAAAACCTAGCAGAAGCTTGGCAAATTAAGAAACTAACAAATAACGTCACACTCGAGCAACAAAACTCGTTATTGGGGGATGTACCGGGATCCATCTCGAAGGGGAAAATACGAAGACACCTCGTCAATTTGAATCATGGTCAGGTGACGAGGTCGATTCCCGAGCTGGCACTTCACCTTTCCAAACTTCCACACTACGCCAACAAGAGGACATTGGAGGCCACGACAGATTTAAATTGGTAATTTTTAGTTAACATCGACAAATTTTTAGTTAACATCAGAGCAACACAACGGGCTACTGACGCCGATCCGGGATCAGTTCCTTAAGGGAAAAATCCGAGGACAACACCTCGTAATTTTGAACCACAGTCAGATGACGAAGCAACAACTGAGATGGCACCCCACTCTCCAAACTTCCACACCAACCCAACGTGAGTACTTTCGGCCATGACAGATTTAAGATGCACTAGCCGCCTCTACACCATACGCTTACATACATCCATGCCCGGACCCGGAATCGAACCAGGAACCTTCCGATCTAGAGGCTAACACACCTTAACCGCTATTTCGGTTGGTCGGCAACAGACAGATTTAAGCTGTACCAACCCCCCATGTACACGACGGTCTGTGGTTGGACCGAGTTTCGACCTCGTGACTCTCTGGTTACAAATCCGTTACTCTTCCAACTGGGCTACCGCGACAGACAACGTCATCTGACCGTGGTTCAAAATTACGAGGTGTTGTCCTCGGATCTTTCCCTTAAGGGACTGATCCCGGACCGTCGTCAATAGCCCGTTGTCTTGCTCTAGTACGACGTTAACTAAAAATTACCAATTATTACCGCGACAGACAAACGAAGAGTGCATAATATCAAATACTTTCGATAATGAGAAAAATTTTGACACAGTGAAGAAGTGGTTTACATTTTTAAATTCTGTATTCAAAATCCCATTAAAATAGCTCAGATGTTGCCTCGTCATCTGACCGTGGTTCAAAATTTAGTGGGGTTATCCTCGTATCTTTTCCTTAGGGGATTGATCTCGGACCGTCGTCAATAGCCCGTTATGTTGCTCTAGTACGAGAATAGTTAAAAATTACCTTACCCATTAAAATAGCATAAAGAAACAAATGCACCTTTCTCATTTCAGATCAATGCAATTAGTCGGAAAACATAAAAAATGCATTACATAATTGACCACAAACTCTTAAGTTAATAAATAAATTTTATTCTCTTTTCAATAACAATAATTTCTATTCCACACAATTCAAGTGCTTTTTTGTATTAGATTCACATATTGCTCTCACTGCATATACAATGTAAAAAGTACGAATTCATTAAAACTTAAATCATCCCTCTTATATAAAAAAACAGTGATTAATGACATCATATAATCATATTACAAAAAAAGATAAGCAAGTAATGTGGAACACAGCAACAATTTTGATGAATTGATTAAAAGCCAAGCATTGTCTGAGAACAAGCAGTTGTACAAACAAGTGATTAGATATACATGAAGGATACACTTTTCCTATTTTGTGATTGACCCAAAAATTCGGTTTTGTATACTTTGTATTTATAGCAAAGGGCTGCCACAACCAAAGTAGTATTAGTAACTTCATTTTCAAATGGTAGCAAGTTTCACCTCAAATCTATTTTAGAAGTAATTTTAGTTGCTAGGATAATGACTCAACACCAAATGTGCTAATTAAGGATGAGACATTGTAGATCTCACCAAGAAATTGAAATTTAAAATAAAAGCTAAACAACAGGTTTTCATAAGTCTAGAAATCTGATTCCAGTGGAATTTTTTTTCATTGTTGCCACGGTTTGGAGCCAAAACTGGGGAAATAATTCATACTTGGAAAATCCAAAAGGAAAAAAAAATTTAATATCTTTTTTTACGCAGAAAATTAAAAGAGACTCAATTTTCAAAAATTTTGTTAAATAATAATACGATTTTGCTGCAAAAGATACCCTAGTTGCCAAGATTGGAAATAAATAGCAAAAGGCGTTTTTTAATCACCTATGGCAGTCATGTAGAAGTCATTTAAAACCTACAAATTAAATTTGCATTATAAAAAAATTATAGTGAACAATTATGCATCGGGAAAATATCAACACTAAATCAATGATGATTCTGACATTTATGCAAACATTTAAAAATATTAATTCACGTTTGTTTTGTACGTGAAAATACATTTTACAATGAAAAAATAGTATTTCCAAAAATGTTTTAGCTTGATTTTAATTTCTCCTTATCATTAAGCATTCAAGGAATATGAAAGTACTTTATGATACTAAAGCTTTTTAAGCAAAACACTCTCCAAAAAATGAAAACTTCCCATGAAATTTCATCAGACCATTGGCTTTTACAGTAAATAGTGAGCGACTGTAGATTTCTAGAAATGAAATCCAGTCATTTCAATCAATTTCAGTTTCGCTCTCAATCAAAAAAGTTCAAAACTGAAGTACCAGAATGCTGCGTTTTGAACCAGTCATGCTCACGTTATCTTTAATGCAGTTTTGTAAATTGAAAAATGAGAATATTCCTACAATTAATTCCTACGTTAATGTGAAAGACCGACGGCATTTTTCACCTCATCAATTGTCCTACGAGCTATTTCAGTCGCTCTTTCAGATCCCCTCTGCAGTATACGAGAGATGTGAGAAGGATCAGTCATAAGTTCATGAACTCTATTTTGGATGGGTTTCAGGTACTCTATGAGAGCTTCAGCAACCACTAACTTGTAGCCTCCAGTATCAAGATGGCGACTTTCTTCACAAATTGTTTCAAATGATTTCCCAGTGCACAAGCTGTGTATAAGAATCAAGTTACTGACACCGGGTCGCTCATTCTGGTCATAGGTAACAGCCGAAGTAAAGTCTGTCAGAGCTTCTTTGATCCTTTTGGTCACAATGTCGGGAGGATCCATCAGTTCAATTCGGTTTTTAAAATCCATATCTGATTTGCTCATCTTCTTGTTTGGCTGCCTTAAACTCTTTATTCTTGCACAATTCTCATCTGTAAGAATTTAATTCAATAAAAATAACTAATCATCAAAATGTAGCACTAGAAAGTAGATTGGTGTAATGATCTATGATTTTATGCATCTAAGCCAAAAGGATGGTTGGGTTTTATGGGGAAAGCGGCCATATTTGGCCATGCCACACCAGACACAAAAGGCAGACAATATCAAGTAATGGACATACACACACAAGTTTTACTGACACAGAACAAAGAAATACACACAGAGACCAATCGAACCTGTGTTGCAAGTTCCTAGAGCAGTCGACATACTCACTGCGCCATAACAGCTCTCTAAATCAAAAGGAAAGGGTACAGGTTTTTTTTTTTTTTAATGTTAGATGTATTGATGAAATTAATGCATACAGAGCATATACACTCTTTAACAAAAAACAATCGCTGCACAAGAAGGTGTTGTTCTATTGCGATAAAAATTGCTGGATGTAAAGAACCATACATCAAATGATTAAAATTTCAGAACAATTGAATGATTTATTCCAGAGTTTGACCAACACAAAGGGAGGAAGTCAATTTGGCAACGGTCCACCTCTGGCGGCCTGGATACACGCTTCAACCGGCGCGGCATAGTGAAAAAGTTCCCGGAGGGGGTCCTGTAGAATTTTGTGACAAATTGTCTCCAACTATCGGGCTAAATGGTCAACATTCCGGGATGGTTGCAATCGACTTCCCAAAATGTCCCAAATGTGCTCTATGGGAGAGAGACCAGGAGACCTGGCTGGCCAAGGAAGTGTTGGGTATGCTTGGAGACAGTTCATAGCAACATATGTCGTGTGCGGCCAGTCATTATCTTGTTGAAAAGTAAGAACGGGGTGTCACAAAAGGAATGGTAACACAACCGATCATAGCATGTCATCTACGCACCACTTTGCTGTACGTGACTATCAAAGGAGATGGTACCCCAGACCATAACACCCTGTTGTGGGCATATGTGGTATGCGATAGTAATAAGGGCAGGATCCCCATGCTGTCCTGGACGTCTCCAGATTGTCTGTGGTTGTCGTCAGGACACAGTTGGAAATGGGACTCATCATAAAGACAATACGTCCCCAGTCAACGCTGTTTCAAGTTTGGTCAAGATGCGCCAAACACACAACCACTACAGGATTGAATTTTTGGGTTTTATGGCACTAGGTCCAAAAGTGGACAAACTGCGCTAGAAAGAACTACAACAAGATTTCGCCACTTAGTTCAAATATGCTTTATTTGTGCTACAGAGATGCATAACATTGCTTAAGTTCTATGAAAGAACATGACACTCTAATGAAAGTTTCCTGTTGTCAGATTACAGATGGCAATGAGGAATAATCTGGTCGATAGCAATTTGAGTATAAAAGAAAATGTAAATGAATGCAAAAATAGGTTTAGATTGTAAAGAATTCAGAATCAGTTTGATGTAATGCAATTGAAGTGGACTTTCAGAAGTTAATCGTCATGGCTTGACTAAGATATGCTTTTTGCCTTACACTTTATTAGAAATAAGAATAGGTAAATCTAGTAAGAACACGAAATACCACTTTGATTAATTTTACTTCAGCTGGAGGTATTTAATGCACATGTTGATGCATAAACACATTCTAAATGGTATGGTTTTAACAAATGTGGTATGAAGATTTTACTTGAATATGTCTCATTATAGCATAGTATTTATTTGGGCGTTGTAAATAAAAGAGACAAAATCAGAAATCTATTCAGTGTTTGTTGAAAGCTGACAAGTTGTTTCTCAACATAGACTACATTGAAATTCTTTCTTCATCGTTTTTCGACAACTAAGTGCGACAATGTGAAATTGTTAATTTTTCAACTGTGATCTCAAGTTTCATTGAATTTGATTTTGACAAATTTCGATCTTAGCTTTCGTTTGAAACCAACTTCAACGTCTTAACACTTAGCAGTCCTCAGTTATACTGATTTAAAGTTTGCTCTGAGCAGCAGAAAGTTCTACATGTGTCTCCTTTCCTTCCCTCTTATAGCATCATGTGAACTCAAGTTCACCAACAAGTCTTTGTTCCCTAACTTGCCTGATATGAGGTTGATTTTGTTCACATTGGTACCATACAAATTCTTACTGAACTCAATGTGTAGTTTTACATCAATGCTCAACTTTCCATACTGGCCACCACGGGAGCAGAAAGTGCTTAAAACTGAGATGTATGTCGCGGAACAAACAAAGTCTTTGCAGGACATATTTTCCTTAATTTTATCAAAATTCTGGCCAATTTTTATTAAATCATAAGTTACTATGTTCTGCAGTGCAAATCACGCCTTTTTTTTTCTTTTATAGCTACAGAACAACCTCCCTACACAACTCAAATAACCACAAACATTTTATAAATAACAAATCTTCTATGTCAATGACAAAATATTTAACTTCAAAAGTTATTGACAGAATTGCAAATTCTGAAAGAATGCCTTGGTTTTGAATAAAGTACGTTAATTAATTTTGATGTTTTATTACAAATATGTAATACATATTTAGCCGATAATTGTGTTTTACATCTGTTTTTTATTTTAATGTAGTTTTTAAAATTCGGACAAAATGCCTGCAGAACAATTGCAATTGCTTGGAGTTGTGATGCAGAACACTGAATATAATTCTGCACCTGGGCTGATCACCTGTTGCAGGTCTGATTTTAAAGACATACTCGCTTTAATCATAGTTTATTAAACCTAGACACAATTGGGTGTTCAGTTTAAAGGTGAGCTAAACAGTTGTTTTCTTGTATGTGCTCCAAAGTTCCATTTTAGCTAAATCGAATTATTCTCCTGTGGATGTTTCATGACAAATAAGTAAAATATTCCCAAATGAACCATTTTTGAGGGAACCTTAAAATATGTCACAAAAACAACCAATTATAGTATAAATTGTTTAAAGTTTTCATCGTTAATCAATCCAAACAAGAGCCGTTTTATCGTTGTCACTATAAAGTTGAAGCATTTCCAAAATAAAATTACAAGTTCAAAAACAAATATGAACAGTTGCTTCGAAATGCATCCAAGAGCAAACTATAAGATCAGTTTGTGAACTTTTTCCTAACAAGAAATTCTTAAATCAGAGTGGAGTTGGTTTAAAGCAAAAATGTGAGTTCTGTAATACATTTATCCATTATTCCAACTAACTCATAGAACACAACTTTGAAACAGTTCCAAATATTTCTTACGGTTAGGTACAAAAGATAGCAAAAAAATAAATAATAATAAATAAAGCAAATGCCCCCTGATAACCAAGTTTCACATGTACCACAAAGGTCTAAAATGTAGATCATGTGGTTTATGCTCATAAATGAAAAGGCAATTTTAATAAAGAGCATTTAAAATATTATCATACACAATTTTTTAAAAAACATCGCAAATGAAACATGAAATGATAAGCTTTTATTGAATCAAAGTTAATTATAGCATTGTAATGCAAATGAAGGACTGATGTGTACAGAATATAACTGAGCATTTTTCTGATTCTTAAGAAATTGTTACACATATGTTGATCAGCACATTTTGTTTGTGTAGTGTAAGTCTTCTTCAATCTTCCAAAACTTCAATAAAAGATGTTATAGACTAGAAATTTATTTATTTTCTTTCTGATAATTTCTCATGCATTTGCTTTATTAATTGACTTTTCATACACATTGCAATCAAGATAAGAAACTAATAATACATTGAATATTATTTCAAAAAGTTTATCTTTCAAATGCTTAAGTTATATTTTAAACAGGATATTTTTGTTATAGAAAGAAAACTAAAAACACAATGAATATCATGTCAAAAAGTTCATCTTTCAAATGTAAAACAGATTGGTTCTGACTTACGTTTTTACCACCATAAAAAAAGCTTGCATCTCTTTTGTCTGAATAATCTATTTATAGCTTTTAAGAAACATCAATTTATACTACCAAATTTCATTACAATCTTTTTACAAAATTATTGTGGACACTTTTAAGAACAAGCAAAAATTGAATGCTGAAAAGATAACTCACCAACTAAAGGCATGGGAGTGGGAAATATATTCCCATACCTATTATTAAATCGGTTGACTAAATGCTGACTCAATTGAATATGCTGCAATTGATCTTCTCCCACTGGAACACTTGTAGCCCTGAAAGAGATTTAAGAATATTTATAACATACCACAAACAAATGTTTTGATGCATCTAAAGAACATTCTTTATTACATTACACTTTGATACACGAGTCTGGAAAATTGACGACTATTTCATGATGTCTTCTTATAACCAACAAAGTAATATTGGAAAGAACTGAATCTCACTGGGTAGCGAATCAATCACAAGATTTCTTACAGCATAGAGTTTTCTTTATTCTAGGTTAATGAAAAGTTATTTTACAAATTGTTTGGAGTTTAAAGTTCAGGGACAGGATTCGGATGGAGTATGATGGACGTTCGTAACAGGATGTTCCTGAATTTCAAGCAGTTTGGAACTGGGTGTTCCTGAATTACTCAGCAGTTTTGGAACAGGATGTTCCCAAAGTTCAAGCAGTTTGGAACCGGATGTTCCTGAATTTCACAGCAGTTTTGGAAAAGGATGTTCCCAAAGTTCAAGCAATATGGAACAGGTTGTTCCCAATCCTCTCAATAGGATATATATACTCACGAAATGTTAGAGTGAGAGCTCGCTCTTTGCAGGACTCTACAGGTCCTCGAAAAAAATCCTGGAAAGGCTGTTCTGTCTCTGTGCAACCACCAGTACAAAGTCTGAGAGTCAAAATCGTCTTTTCTTTCTCCTCTCTCCTCCAAATTCAAGTTCGAGTGTCGGCGCCACGTCCATTGTCCGAACTGGCTGAGAGCCTTCGTGACGTATCAGCAGTCCGATCATTCGTTAGGCAGTCAGCGACGCTCCCTCTGTACCCCTTGCGAAAGGGGGGAACAGGTCTCTGCTCGAAAGCTTAACAAGGCGACAGTCCAGATAGCCAGGTGTCATGTAAAGTGTTTTATTGGAAGAATCAATTGATTATTCACAATATACATGAAGTGAACATTAGAAAAATAGTAATAATAGAAGATGAATCACAAATATTATTTAAGAGATAATTTTCTGAAAATATTCTCTCCAGTGTAATTGAGCAAGATATGCTCCAGTCTCATCCTCATCAAGGCAAAGATGGCACTTGTCGGAATCAACCAGTTGAAAACGATTCAAGTAGGTATGAGTTACAATGTGATCGATTCTGCCATTAGCAGAAAAAGTGACAGCTGTTATATTGATCTTTTTAATAACAAACTCACTAGAATTGAAAATGAAGGTGATTCATTCCAGTGTTTCTCCATGAAGTACAGCCAAGAGATTGAGCTTCTCACCTGACCCCATCCAGGCCTCCTAATTAGCCATCTATACGTGTTTCAGACTTTCAGTTTGACGTTTTGAGTAATTTAACTATTGTATGTCTTATTTTATGAACATGTACATTATTGAGTTAATAGTGTGAATCTCTTTCAAATTCAAGAAAAGGGAGTCAATTACATTTTGTCAATTAATTCAATGCACACTAGTACTTCCAAAGTATCATGGTTAAATGATAGTAAATGGTTCCTACACTTATGGTTAAATAACTTCGCTTATTGGTGGATAGAATGCTAAGAAATCTGATTTGTCAAGAGGGTTGAAACTGGTGAGAAGCTAAGTTTTAAATTCACCATCATTTTCATTACTGGTAGATCACCAATTGAAATTCTCAAAACAGAAAATTTTTGTTTTTATTTCAACTTTTTCCAAAACTTTCCAAGTGGTTTTGCCGAGATATCTTGCTTGTCAAGGTTTGACAAATTCTGCTAATGACAATACTTCATCATCAAGATAGTGCCAATTTTTTTAGGATTGCGAGATCAAGATCTGGTTGTTTATCCTCTAATGGCAAGATTCGACTAGTTACCACTGTCACAGACTAAGCCATTGAGTGTATCACCACATATTTTTGAACCACGGTCAAAGGATAAGGCAACACCTGAGCTGGCACCCCACTCTTCAAACTTACACACCAACCCAACGTGAGGACTTTCTATACGCTTACAAATATCCATGAACTGACCCGGTTTCGAACCAGGAACCTTCCGATCTGGAGGCTAACACCTTAACCACCAGATCGGTTGGTTGGCTCACTGGCAGGAGAGATAAAAGGGCTCACATCAGGTACTAGCACAGTACAACATTCATTAAAAAAATGCAAATGCATATAAAGTGATAGAAGTATCAATACTTGGTTAATAGTTACTTCCACAACAGAAACATACACACTGAGTAATGATCAAGTTGACAGATAGATATTTCAACTTTGACCGTAGACCTCATGCAAGGTGTGGCTGTAAAATCCCTTGAATTTTTTTTTTTACCAATACAACTTCTAAAATAGATTTATAATTTTATTTAGAATAGATTTAGAACTCCATTTATAAATAGAAACTTCTGTTTCTCTTACTTAATCTTGGTTTTAACATCGAAAATTGCCATTCTGATTAGATTTCTGGTAGCATGTCACACTGATGGTATTTGTTAGTACTGATGTGTTATAAACGGATACCTGAAGTGTGATTAAAAAACATAAAGCAAATTAAGCGAAATAATAATAAAATATAATCATTAAGGAAACCAGTGGTGATGTTTTGGTAATGGTAATTCTTACATATCTATAAAAGCAGCTTTTATCGGCATTTCCCATTTTTTACTTCTATAAGGAGCCTTACAGAGAAAACTGCATTTATGAAGGGAAATTACAGGTTGCATGTGGTCGAATAATACCTTTCTAATTCTCAGAGGGTGGAAATAATATAAAATAAGCACTTCTTAAATTGTAGCATTTTCAAAGGGCTATCCATAAATAGATATATACCTAAAACAGCTATAAATATATTTTGGATAGGAACACATGTTGAAATTTTAAAAGAATCTAGGCATATCATCACACATAGTTCATATCAACCTAACTAGAAATTCACTTTTACATTGAAATGCCATAAAATCAAAATGTTTGATCATTTTGAAAAAGATTATCCCAATCCATACATGCAGAAATAGCATGTATGGTTCACGATTGGGTGAGTTAGCAAGTACAGATCATCAGGTAAATTAGCAATGTAACTCAAAGTCCAAACATTTCTCCTCACCCACGAATGAAAGCCAATACCCATCAATAAAAATGTCAACATGGGTGAATTTATTTAGCTTTATTTTGTTCCAGGAAAATCCCTCAAACATGTGAAAAAATCTGTAAAACTGTTCTAAAGCTCAATAATATCAGTGAGGTTGTTTGCAGTAAGCTAGATATATAAAAATCAGAATTTGAAAGCATTTATATTTGATATACATGGTGTTTTGAAACTAGTGCAACAAACTTTCAGAGGTGACAGAATACACCAAAACAAGCACTTTAAATCATAGAATACAGTCGCATGTGAAGCAGTTAAGTGCTAGAGGGCTCTTTCAGGCCCTCGTATAAAAAGGTTTTATGCAAGGAAACTCATTAGTGACTTGGAAATGATCGGTATAATAGAAAGAACGGTCACATGCATGAAACTCATGAAATTTTTTAGAATACATAGGAATCTTTATATCGACGATGTGACGCATGTACCAAGAGTAGCTGTTGCAATTACAAGAAGCTTTGTAAATGCAATTCATTGTAGTATTTACTAATTAATGTTTGTACATATAAATTAATTTGTACATTTAGTTAATGTATGCAATTTGGATTTCATTTCGTCACGCCAAGCGATTGTTGATGCTTTGTTTAGTCTTAAATAAATCTTTGTTTCAATGTTTCATGCATTCTATGATGAATATTCTGTTTCTATGGGTTCTATCAACCATGAAATTTGTTGCATTAGTTTTGAAACTCAATGTATATGGTCATATAAGCATATCTACCTTAGTTAATCCAACAATTTATTGAGCAAATCTTTCATAAGAAAAATTCATGACATAGTTTGAAAGTAAGGTTTCTTCAGAAAATGTTGCATTCAAACATATTCCAGTCAATATATCTCTTTATAAACATTTATACCAAGCTATATGCCATTTAGCCAGTACATACTCATTAACTCTTTTGAAGAAATAAGATTTTTATACGCTCTAAATTTCAAGTAGTATGAATCAAGTAGTAGTCAGTTTTGGTCACTATTCCTTACATGTAGAGTACCCATATAAGCCATAACATCCTTCAGTAGAGTTCCCATATAAGTCATAACATCCCATATAACCAAATTTTTTAATAAAAACAATTTAAAAAAAAAATGTTTTTTTGCAAAAACGTTTTACAGATATTTCTGGGTGTATCGGTAATTGATATTTTCAGATTAGTTTTTGATATGGCAGAGAAAAATAATTTATAAGCTGAAACTTACTTGTACATCAAAATATCCGCACTTTGTAGTATAGGATATATGTATAACCCAAGTGGAATATTTTCAGATGAACCAGATTTTTCCTAAAATAAGGTAAAATATATAATCAATTGTCATACACATCATCATCTCAGAGCAGCAATTTAGATGGCAAAATTCTGTATACTTAAAGCTGTTTAAAGACTAATGAATGCTTTCTTTAAATAACTATTCTTAAGTACAACTTTTCGTAAGTTTGATAATATAAATACCCTTGTTTGCAGTGAGCAAGACATTAGTAATATAATTACACAAAAATCAGAAGTTTAAAATAATTTACATTATTTCGGTAATCATATCCACATTAGTTAGTTAATCTGACAATCAATATTTACTAAGTAAATCTTCATTTCTCTGACAAAAATTGTATACTGAAAGACTAACTAACGTTATTAAGATAAATTTTAAAAATTTAAAGTGTTATATATATTTTTAAGATATTTTAATACAACTATGTATTCCTCATCATCATGAAAATAAGCACTTAGTGCCTCCAAAAAGATGTCAGTTAATGAGTTTCTACTTTAAGCTGACAATTTATTTGGAACAAAGTTATTTTGAAACTGATTATTTTATCAGACAGCACAATGGCCATCTTGAATTTTTTTCTTATTTCTTGAATATGTGAAAATGCCATTTGCAATTCACTTTATTTAAATAAATATAAAAATAAATCATTTTATAAATTTATATAAATTGACAAGATGTGAAAGATAACTTGCAGGTATAACATATTAGCTAAGCAGGCACCATTTTTAAATTTACAGAAAATTAAATAATAGTATTCAATTATTTAAAAATTATATGGATTCAGTATGAAAGCTAGCTAAAAGGTTTAACTTAAAAAGGTTATAGGTACTAACCAAAAACTTGCTATGATAAATAACAATTTATTAACAATAAAATAATTTAAAAATTAAATGAATGCAATGAATTGGACGAGTATAAAAAACAATAATTTTGGTTAGTTCAAAAATAAAAAATTTCACAATCTGTAGATTTAAAAAAAGTTACCAGACTTGTGATTAATTATGAAAAACCATAAAAAAAATACTCCTTCTACATACATACTGATTATTAATGACAGCTCAGTTTTTAGACCTGGTTCATTATTTGGTTACTGGTATAGAAATGTTTTTTTTTTCCCATGTGAAAAAAAATTCTCTGATTACCCCCTCCATTCACTTCAAGACATCAAACAAAAAATCATTTCAGCATTCTGGAATTAAGGATAGTAAAAAAAAAACAGTTTTGCCAGTATTACCAAATCTACAGGTGGCATTCTATTGCATCAGTGTTTCACAAACTTTTGACATATGTGTACCCTTTCTATAATTTTCGTAACGCTGAGTACCCTCTCGTGACAAAAAATGGATGTAATTAATAACAATCAAAATTTGTTATTTTTCTTTTTTTATGACATACACAAAATAATAAGAAAAGATAAATAAAATTATTCATAAAATAATATAAATAAAAGTTATATTATAAATAACGTTTATTTGGATCAATGAGAAATATGAAATTGTTTGTTTTGAGATAACAGATCGTCATAATTTGGTTCTCTGGTTGTTAATTTTAATCTGAGATGTGGTTCCACGTCCAATAGTCTGTCCCTTTTTTTCGACTTAATGTCTACAAATGCTGAAAAAGCAACTTCACATAAATATGAAGTTGGAAAATGCAAGATGTATTTTAGAACTTTTTCTGTTAAAACCGGATACACAAGTTGCATTTTAACCAGAATGATGTTAAAGTACTCTCCTTATGTTTATTTTTCAAGAATCCATCTGAAGCCATTTCCAACAATTGCTCTTCTTCCGCATGCGACAAATCTTATGGCATGGATGTTGTGTTAATGTTAAGTTGCCCGGAGGAGGGTTAACGAAGTAAGTTGTTTCTGTAACGAAGTGTGGTATATTTCCGTCGTGTCACTCCAGACCATCTCACGCCTCACAAGACTGTCTTGACATGACTCATGAGAACGTAGAATTAGGCGCAGCTAAGCACAGAGCAGTGCATATCCCCACCAAACTCTGGTGCAACTCGTACCCCCACCAAACTCTTCCCGTGCCCCTGGGGGTACGTGTACCACACTTTGGGAAACACTGTATTGCATGATTAATTTTTATTGCAGATGTGATTTAGACACAAGATCAAAATTTCTAACATAAGAATTGAAATGCTAAAAAGTACCTTAGTAAGTGGTAACAAATTAACTAAAACTTCATTGAGATTTACTATTAGTTGCAAAGAAACTTCAATTTGCCTTATTTGAATAATCTTACCACTAAATTAATGTTTTGTCTTGTAAATGACCAAATAAATGTTAATGAGCTTCCTATGTCTTTATACTAATGATAATGCTAAACAGAGCAAGAAAGAAAAATAGTATTTTCCATGTTGAATAACTACACTGAATGTTCTAACCTGTCCAAAAATGAATTGGGAATTTTCGTATTTCGGGGGCTTATGGCATATGGGTAATTTTTGGCCATACTGCAGCAGACAGACAATACCAAGTAATGGACATACACACACAAGGAAAGAACAAAAGAGAAAAATGCACTCAAGGAGGAATCAAACTGCACTGCCTGCAACTCGCAGGTTGCTAGCGCATTGAGCATACGCACTGACTATTAGGGTTGCATACAATTTGATACAATAAACTCAATTCCAAAACATAGATGCAAATAAATCTCACTTTATACTGTGGTAAATGGGTTAATCTTGCCATGGTGGTAAGACATCCAAGTATCCATGCTAATTCTGCATGATGAGGAACCTAAAAATAAAAACAAACCATACAGCCTTAAACAATCATGTAAAAGTTAATAAGGAGAGGAAAGGCCATAAGATTAATGTAAAAAATTAATAAAATATAAATATCACCAAACATAGCACTTACTTGCGACTGTAAGAATAATACAGATTTTTCAGGATCAATTCCACAAGCCAACAAGGAAGCAGTCATTAAATGGATATTATGCCTAAAACAAATTATGATTGAGTTTCAGAACAATAATAAAATGCACTCATCAAACATTTTTATAAAGCAACTAGCCACTGCGTGGCCAGCAAGGCATTGTCCGGTGTGGCCACTGCTTGCTAATCCCCGATGATTGCTACTATTGGATAACAAGCCAAGTGTCAAATGTGGCCAAATTTGAATTGCAAAGAGAGCTTAGTAGGCGTTACGTCACAATCTCTAGCAAAAATATAAATATTTAATTGAAAATATATAATAATTAAATAGCATAATAATAATAATAATAATTAAATAGCATAATAATAATAATAATTAAATAGCATAATAATAATAATAATTAAATAGCATAATAATAATAATTAAATAACAATAAAAAAAATTGGAAACATTGATGATTAAAAACAGGACAGACAATTAAAATGGGATAAACAGAAAATGGGTCACTCTCAAACCCACTCTCTCTTAGTAAAAGATGACGATGGGTAAATCGTGTGTGTCCAATGCGAGGGCGGAGAGAGAGAGAGATCAGTTTGACATCCATCCTCCACATTGGAGACAGTGGCAATTGATGACAGATCAGTTTTATACAATACAATTTGTTGCTGACCTCCAGGTTCCAGGACTCAACAAATTCCTTTTTGGACATCTTGATCTATTTCTCTGATGGCTGTGGTTGCTGATATATACTGTATAACTGCTGTGTATCCTATTCTGCTTCTTCGTAAGTGTGTCAGTCCTCAGGGGCACATCTTTAGGTGGGTACAGGCATCACAACCCCAATGTAACCAAGTGATCACTCCCCTTCCATTTTTACCTTAATGCTTTTTCTTCCTCCCTCATCCTGTTGCCTGTATTGTGTTTGGTGCAGTTTGGCCAAATATGGCTCTTGCACCATGAAATCCGAAAACAACCAACCCAAAGTGTGTTGATAAAGTGTTTAGATTGCAGTATACCACCTTATAAAACAGGTAAACTGCAGTTTTAAAAAAAAATTCACTGATTTAATATAAACAAAACATACACTTCACTTTTACCTTAATTTCTTAGGATCTTGAGGCATAGTTATGGAATGAAGATCCACAATACTATATATGCAATTATTTCCTTCATTCTGTAAGGATGACCATTTCTTAATAACTCCAAAATAATTACCCAAGTGTGGGATTCCAGTGGGTTGGATACCAGAAAAAATGGTAGATGTGCTCTTGGTGCTCACCTTAAAAACAAAATGGAACAGAGTAGAAAAGTAAGTTGAATTCGAATAACCAGCACAGCACTCGAAAAAGTAACACCCTCAGTGACGATAACTAGATTATGAAAATGAAGGTTTACAGCATGTATGCAAAGACTGCTGCCTGCTTCACCAAGTGGTATTTTAACTTTAACAAACAATAAGTAAATTTTATAAATTTCATAAAAGGTAGCTGCCGTGCCAGGCAGTGCAGATATATCTGTACAAACGGATTTTCAGCTGCAAAAATTAACAAATTGAAAAATAGTAACCTGTAACTTATGAAAATTTGGAATCAATTTCAAGCTTGGCAAGTACAAAAATCAAACCAAGTGTTAAAACAATTGTTAAATTAATGCAGTGCCATACATTAAATTAAATTATTAACATTTATAATATTTCTTTTGTGTGCAGTATGATAAATATAAATAAAACATGATAAAGAACTCATGTGTTTTTGTCAGCCCTTCCATCAGTCAGTGAATCTATGGGGCCTTTGGTCAGAACAAATCTATGCAACCCTGGTTTAGTTTTTGCTGTATGAGGGTAATAAGAGCATTGGTATTAAGGGATTAAAAACAAAATAAAAAGTACTGAATACTATTAATGTAAATGCAATACATGTGCCAACATTTTTATTGTTTCAAACAACACAAAAAGCTTTACAGGTTACAGATTGAACCTAGGAATTTTCTGTAATTCTAAATCTTATATAATCATTGTCCTTCATGTGCAAACTTAGAAAAGAATGTATTTGCAAGATATGAAAGTGAGAAATACAGAGTTCTAACTTATCAGTACAACTCTAAACTATCTGGATAGAGCAGATTCCTTAAATTAACAACCTGATAGGAATAAATAATTTTTTGTTTGGTATTAGTAATGATATAGAAGCCTCACTTTCTTTCATTGATGGTAGAAAATTACTTTAGTGTCAAGCATTTGATTATACGTAATTCAAATTTAGTGGAGTGGTAGCAAACGGGACAGTAGCGCCAAGGCAGGTTTTTTTTGTCGCCAAACCAAGATAATGGCGTCAATAGTCTTCAGTTCTAAACATGGTTGCCTTAACAACAGTATAAATTGAAGGTTGCCACTTTGGCGTGAAATCGTCCACTGTCCCGTTTGCTACCACTCCACCTCTAATTTTACTGTTAATCTGATAAATTACTTTCAAGTTCTGTTATTTACAGACATTTTTATAACTCAGTTTTATTTCAGGTATCTAAAACATTGAGGAATAAGAGCAAAAGTATTAAAAATATCAGTTTAATTTTCCAAAAAGTAATTTCTTAGCATCCGAAAGAGAGTGTAATTAATCGTTATTAATACAAAATATATTGGTGGAGTTGTCGTTCACGATAAGACGTTTGTTGCCAATAAAACAACGAAAAAAATACCATTCAGAGCGTGGAGTGCGAGAAATTTTTCAGATAGGGTTGCCATAATAAAAACGGCAGATGTGAAGAAAAACCGCAAAATATGAAGGTTACCATATTTGGCGACGAATCCCCTTCTTACCGTGAATGACAGTTCCACCAATATATTGAGATAAAAAAGTAAGAGATTCTTATTAAATAAATGTGTGTATATATACGTATATAGTTAATTAATAAATACTACTTGTGAACAGATTACATAAGTGTAGCGAGCTTAGCTACCACTCCAAAACTTAACTTACAAAGGGGTAGTATAAATACCAGTGTAACCCAACTCTACCACGAAGTACTTTTTGGTAGACACTAAGTTACGCTGGTTCATTCGCGCTTGCTAAATTGGTGACCCGGACGTGATTTAAACATGCTTAAACATTTACAAAAAAATTCGATGGATGGCACACAATGTCCAGTAGAATTCGCCATGGTTGATACTAATTACCTTTCTACCACTAGGGGGTGCTGTGATAGCAGAAACTGCTAATGTTATATCACATCCTCCATTCGTGCAATTGCTGCATGGATAAAATAACATGTAAAAGGCAGCACGGCAACTGTAATCTTAATACAGCTCTTACAGTCAAAAGCAAAAATGGCAAACATTCTACAAGTGACGTCAACTATCGAATTTCGGCGACTGCTAAAATTCTGGAGGGGGAGTACTGTAGCGAGCTTAGCTACCACTCCAAAACTTAACTTACAAAGGGGTAGTATAAATACCAGTGTAACCCAACTCTACCATGAAGTACTTTTTGGTAGACACTAAGTTACGCTGGTTCATTCGCGCTTGCTAAATTCCAATCACGTCCGGGTCACCAATTTAGCAAGCGCGAATGAACCAGCGTAACTTAGTGTCTACCAAAAAGTACTTCATGGTAGAGTTGGGTTACACTGGTATTTATACTACCCCTTTGTAAGTTAAGTTTTGGAGTGGTAGCTAAGCTCGCTACAATAAGTGAATAGATAAGGTAAGATTCAATACAATTTAATATGAATTCATAAGCGAACTGTTAATTTTGTAGAACAAATGGTTAAGAAAGTTTAAATTATTTTATTTGAATTTCCGTTCTCTAGTCATGGTTTTCCTTACAAGAGCCAATTAGATCGCATCTACCTAATTAAAGGTAATAGTAAAGAACCACTATGAAATTGTATGTTGAAATCACGATTTAAATACAAGATCTAGGAAGTATGAGCGAATCCCTATTACAAGACTAATATAAATCGGTATTAAAATATTCCTTTTCAAAATAATATCTAATTTTTAAATCCTATTCACTTATAACTTTCTCAAATTGCATCAAGTTTCAATGAATCTGGAGGCATCAGAAAATTTCATTAAATAAATAAATCTAATCCGAGTTGAACTCGTACCTTACGAAAATAGTTCGAGTGGATACGAACTAGTTTCATAAAAAAGTTAAGCCTGGATCTGAAAATTGCCATCTCCTCCGTCTTCCAACAATTATTTTTAGAAATTATAAATAAATATTAAATAGTAGATAAATGTTTGTATGCATCGTTGGTCCCAAACATGCAACCTAGCTTTTGTTTACAAACATCATGGCGCAATGATGGTTACAGACAATGTATAAAATATCTCACTCTGAAAGAAAGTTAGATGAAAAATTAAAATAAACAATTAACTTGAGTTTGTAACTACCTTGATGTATCCAAAAAATTTTAAGAGTTGTTACACCGAAGACGAAAAACATTATTTTTCACTATTTGTAAAAGCAAATTCACTTTTATTGATTAACTGTAACTGGTATTCATTGATGCTTTTTGTTTATTTATGTCAAACCCGCGCCAGATGTAAAAACGAATCTAGATTGCATGTGATTGGTATTAAAAATCAAACTGTTTACCGAATTCTTTAGTTTTAAACATGTCTACCGAGTTGAAAAATCTGGAAAAGGATAAACGAAAGGCTATTTCTCTAAGTCAATGGAGAGAAGCAGCAGCTGCGTGCAATTATATGGGTACGGAACTCGAACGCTTGGGACAGTTCGAGGAGGCATTAGAAAACCACAAGGAAGAACTTGGATTTTATGAAATGGTGGATGATAAAATGGGCATGGGAATAGCTAATCGTAGGATCGGTGAGTGCTATACTTTGATGAACGATTACGAAAAGGCGTTCTGTCATATTAAGAAATTTTTGGACATTGCTGTCAGTATAGAAAATAAAATTGAAGAACAGCGGGCCTGGGCAACTCTTGGTAGAACATATTTCTTGAAGCAATGCTCAGATGCTGAAGCGAAAGAAAGTACATTTCAGATTCACAAAACGCTTGACAAGGCTGAACATGCTTTGGTACAAGCTCTGGAACTTACAGAAGACATTAAGACACAGTTGACTAATAAGGAATTCGCAGAGATGAAAGCACGAGTTTTGTTAAACCTCGGACTAGTACTTGATGCCAGAGGTGATATACTGCAGTGTGCAGAAAATATTCGGCAAGCCATATTCCTGGCTTCTAAGTTTGACCTGTATGAAGTCCTACATCGATGCCAGATGAGTCTTGCCTGTGTATATCAGAAACACAGGCAATATAGTCATGCCTTGCGTCTCCTGGATAAGGCAATATTGAGTGCAGAGAAGTTGCGCGACAAAACATTGCTGTGTGATGCTCTCAGTACAAAAGCTAACATCTTGTGTACGTTGAAAGATTTTGAGGGGGCTAAAAACTTTCTCAAACAAGCATACAAAGTGCATTCTCCCATTGAAGAGGACCACAAAAAAATTATTAAGCAGCTGAAAATATGTGTTGGTTTGTGTATGTCTCAAACAAAGCTACAGAAAATGGATCCCGATGAGAAGCACGAACGGAAATCACACTTGGAAAAAATTGCAGATGGGTTGTCATCTCTAGGCTGCTTCGAACTGGCAATTGAGTATTATCTCTTGACACTAAAGTTCATGGAAGAAAATAACTATACAGCTATTCAAAAAGCTCCTATCTATTTTTCCATTGCAGCAACTTACCATGATGAAGGAGACCTTGATAAAGCAGTGGAATATCTAAAACTTGAACTTAACTGCAATGAAAATAAGCCACAAGAAAAAGTTAAAACTTTGTGGAAAATGGCGGAATTCCTCCGAGAAAAGAAAGATGCTAGAACCGAGGAGATGCTCCTCAGGGCTCTTTCTACTGCAGAAGAAATAAAAGATGAGCATCTGAAGGTGTCTACCTTACAAAAATTATTTCATTTTTACAAGAGAAGCACAATGACAGAAAAAGCTGAAAAAATACAAGTTAGGTTGGAAGGGTCCTCGTTTCAGGATCTTTCCAGTGATGAGTCCGAAGTCGAGGAAGACACTCAGGATGTTTTTGGAGATATTCGTCTGAGTGAATTATCAGAATTGAGTGAAGATGAACTGGAAAATGAAGATAATTCTCGATCAAAGCGTCGCCCAAGAAAGCTTGTATGCAAAGTGAATGAAAAAGGCGAGAGTCCGCTACAGCAAGCCTGCATCAATGGTAATCTGACAGTTGTCAGGAGGCTGATAGAAAGTGGATGTGACGTGAACATCAGGGACAATTGCGGATGGACGCCACTACATGAAGCCTGCAACCATGGATTCTACGACATAGTTGAATACCTGTTGGACAACGGAGCAAACATTCATGATCGTGGGGGTGAACTATGCGAAGGTGTCACACCTTTGCATGATGCTGCAAGCTGTGGTTGTTTCGATATTATAAAGCTGTTAATTTCGAGGGGAGCTTCAGTCACTGTGTGTAATAACGATGGTGAAACTCCATTACAAAGTTTAATGGCATGGAAAACAAGGAAAGAAAATGAAGACAGGCAAGATTTAGATCCAGAAACCTTGCATGAATATTATAAAATGGTGGAAAGAATGCAGACCATTATGGCTCAAGCTGGACAACCAGTAAGAAAAGATTATGTGAAGGAGAGCTCAATGCATTCTGCAAATGAGTCGAATGTACGTGATTTTAGTACTCAATCAAATAGGCATGCAGAAAAGCGTGCAAGATCTTGTAGTTCTTCCACTAATTGCTCCTCTGAGGATGAAGATTCAAATCTTATCACACCCTATCTAAATACAGATCAAGAAAAGAACTGGGACGATGCAGAACAGGTGCATTCTGAATATCGAGCAGTGATGTCGAGCTTGCGCCGCAGTGCTCAGTCAGCTCCCCATGAAAAGAAAGCACCGCTTAATCCGGAAACGAAGAAAGCTCTCATAAATGAATCAGATTATGTTGATGATTGGTTGATAAAGGATACGAATCAGCCACATAGGATCCAAAAGAAGCGGCGGAAAATGCCTCGTTTGAATGTCAGAACCAGCAAATCCATCTGCAATTACCTGACTTCAAAAGATGATGCAGCATCTTCTCATTCTGAAGACAACGAAAATTTGATAATAGACAGTGACGACAATGCGGCTTCTCAGTTACCCAACAGAGAGTTTCAAGCTGTAGAAACCAGGCAAAATTCTGAGAGTACCGTTTCTCAACTGATACAAAGTGACAGTTCAAAATTATTCTGTTTGAAGGTTCGAATTACAGATAAACTCATTTTGGTGCCTGTACCTGATGATGTATGTTCAGTGGCTTGGTTAGCTGAGCAAGCAGCACAACGGTACCAAGACCTAGTAGGAAGTCGACCTCATCTCACCCTTATGACCAAAGATGATGCTCTGCTCTCCAGCATTGATCCTGTGAAAAGCCTCTTCTCCAATAATGAAGAAGTTATTGCATCCATTGAGTTCTGGGATGAACCATCTCTTGGAGAACGCTATGAGCAACTGTGCAGCAAAAGGAATATCAAGGCTCTGTCGTCTGTCAAAAAGCGACTCTCGTGCTTTGACACTAATGGAGAGTTAAGTTTTTCAAGTTGTTCTCTGCCAAATGTCCAAATCAATGTGATATTTTTGTCACTTTCACATTATAAGAACTTGCAACACCTTGATCTCAGTGACACTTTAATAACTGACAATAATTCTAGCCACATCATAAACTGCTTTTCATCATTTGTGTCTTTGGTGTCACTGAATATGAGTTGTTGTGGACTGAGTGTCACTACCATTAAAAGTATGGCAGAAGCATTCCAATCCCAAAGCAACCTGGGAAACATACTTCCAAACTTGAAAAACCTTAACTTGAGTTATAATGTATTTCATTCCAACTGCAGTTCTTATTTCAGTGTCATTCTCAAGCTACCATCCTTAACTATAATGAACCTCAGATCTTGTAACTTAATACCTTCTTTTTTTCAAAATGAGGTACTTTGTCGGACATTGCAGACTTGTCACAACTTGCAGGAATTCAACATTGCTGGAAATACTCAAAGTGACCCAAGCTTACAAGCTTTTCTACACAGTCTGCCAAAATCAAATTTGAAGAGACTTGATCTGTCTCATGTCGTAACCAAAAATGCTAATTTTGGGGACCAAATCAGCAACTTTTTATCAGAAGGGCTTCCTCAACTGAAAGAAATATGCTTGGAAGACTGTCATTTAAGAAATACTGATTTGGTGCTATTGGCTGTATCCTCTCGACATTGTCCACAGCTGGTCTCCTGCAATGTGTCAGCCAATCCTGAACTATCCGCTAGTGATATCTGCTGTTTTCTGCAAACTTTGTCTGCCAATGATTCATCAGTAACTGACATTTTCATGGCTGGAACATGTGAATGGGATACTTTAAATGTGTCATCTCTCATACAGTCCATAAATAACAAAAATGTGAAACATGTTTCTTTAGATCACATTCCAGAGTTTTTGCAAGAAAAGGTAATTCAATCATGGAAAAACAACTGGGGTAGTCAAGCTTTGTGTCTTGCCAGTAACTTTTGTGAATTAAGTATAGTTTAATTTCAAATATATGTATATTTATATTACATTTTACATATAGGACTGCAGGGTTCATAAAAAGGCCTGATTTTTCATTTTAGTTTTTTAAAGTCCTTTAAAAAAACCTTAATATTTGCTAAAAAGTCCTTAACAAAATTTTGAACAGTTTTATTTTGATAAGAACACAGCATATTCTTTTTTTTTTTTCATCTGCATTAAAAAAACAATATCAATGTTACTTTCCAAGGTTTAGTGTCAAAAAATCAAGGTCATAATATTATAGCTTAAAAATTATGATTTTAAAATTGGGTCTGAGACCCACTTGTGAAAGTTGCTTCACCTGTGCAGACATAAATTAATCTGTTATCATTCATATTAAATTTAGTCTTTAAAATGAAAAGTAGCCTTAAAGGACACTAATTTTTCATAAAAAGTGGGAACCCTATATGTTTTTCAAAGAAAAGTTTTCTGAACTCAATGATGATAAAAATTTTGAGGATGGTTCAATAAAATCATTTCATTCTAGCATTTTTAAACAGAGAAATTTGTCAATTTGTATTGGCATGCTAGTAAAATTGGAAACCATTTCAAAAGTGATAGATAAGTACTCATTCTGACTACTTTGAGATGTAGATATATTTTTTTCTTTAATTATGTATAGGTTCTCATGAAAGAAAGCCAAACCACCCCTCTTCATTCAAGCAATTTCAAAGATGGCATTTGACAGGAATCAAATGTCTTCTATGTATTCAAATTCATAAAATTTGCATAAGGGACCATCTTCATATTAAATTGAGCACGAACTTCATAATTTCCAATAAGAACCCCCTATTTGGACACATAATTTCAGATCTACTCGTATATCAAAAATTTACTTCAGATACCGAATTTCATGTCATTAGGTCTTACCGTTTCGAAGTTATAAGAGCTGAAAGATTAGAGCTCCTAATGTTAAATCAGTTTCTTAGACTATTATAGATATCTTCCTAAATAATATTTCTATAGTGCTGATATTTTGTACCATGTTACTGTTGAACAACCCAAACACAGTCCACCTAGTATTATATTTAAAAAAAAATTTTAGTATGCAATAATTATTAATGTTTGAGAAAATAATGAACTGGAACCTTATTATATTTTTTTGGGTATTGATTAAGGACTTCTAGTATATAACCACGAAAAATTTAACTATGCAGAATCTGGCATCAAAACACAGTGTTTTCATTAAAAAAAATTTTATTGCAAAATTTGATATAAAGACGTCCTGTTGTGCAAATTTTTCGAATTTGTAGAGAAAGTTGTTCTTTATTGAATACCTTCAAATTGGCTCTTGTATGAATAGTGCTCAAAGTAAAGGGCGGGGTTCGGTTTTTTTCCACGACTACATTTAGGAATGGCCGACCAACCGGTCTAGTGGTTAAGGTGTTGGCCTCTGGATCGGAAGGTTCCTGGTTCGAATCCGGGGTCAGGGCATCAATGTAAATTGTGTTGTCCTTTGTTAGGAAGCGATGATGGTCCTCCCACTGGGTGCTCCTTCACAAGAGACCATCACTTCCGGCCTTGTAGTGGCCAATGACTATGTGCATTTGTGCCCGCCATTAGAAGAAAAAAAAAAAACATTTAGGAATGTGTTAACCTGAGACATTTTACTGGATAAAGTTCTATTTTTATTCTTAAACTGTAATATAAAAGTATTTTACATGAAAATAAATTAGTTTTGTAAATAGAGAGGTAATATATATATATATATATATATATATATATATATATATATATATATATATTTTGTTTTATAGTACACTACTATAAGTTATATTAAGGTAGAAAAAATTTGTTTTTAAACAGGATATTGATATAGATGAAAGAGTAAAACATTTGCCGAATTCTTAAGCTCTTTAAAACAGCAATGTAAAAAATGTCTTGAAAATTGTGTAATTAAAATACATAAAATCTGGCTTCAACTATTGATTTTTTATTCCGTTGAAATTGTCTTGTCCAATTATTTCAGATGCAATAAAGTTCCTTGACTGCACTTTTTCACATAAACAATTTCCCATGAACATTTGTTTTTCAAGATCAATTCTGAATACAAGACTTAAGAACTTGCAATTTTGTTTTCATTAATACACAAAATTAAACTATCAAATTTGATTGATCCTATAAAAAAAATTTTGTTGCAGTTATTTTATCTTATGTGTCTTCTATAAATACTTAGATAAATACACACATCTATGTATGAAAAAGTGATATTTTTGACTGATGTTGATTGTTGAATATCGTTTGGAGAAAGTAAGTAAAACAAACCATTTCCTCTTTCAAACATGAGGCGCCACGGTTCCTCCAATCGGGCGATTGCCTGCTGTTGTGTAATAGCTCAGAACTTTAATGCGCAGTATGCGATATGTATTACGATGGAATTGACGCTCGAATTTTTGTCTCCAGCTGAATTGTATATAGATTAATGCTTGATGAGAATAAATTCTTATATTCGAACCTAGAGTTACCGGTGTGTTTCTCACCCAAAATAGTGGCGTCCGTGACAGGACTTTTGAAGGATTTACTTAAATATTGATTTCGAAGACATGGATATCAATCGCGAAAGTAAATTAAGAAAAACCACTCGTAGTGCCTTTACGAGAGTTTTAAATCAAATAAAGTCCATAATTGAAGCACCTGATCCTGATAAGAAGGCTTTGCAAGTTTCTTATAATGTTATGGAAGAAAGAGCTGCTCAGCTGAAGGAACAAGATGCTAAAATATTACAAGTGCTGCTGGATGACGATGAAGCCGATCTAGACCATGAAATGGAGGTAGATGAAAGCTACCAAACTCAATTCCTTGATATCGCTATAAGTGTCCGTCAAATTTTAGATGTTTCTAGAGTAGATGCTGAAAGCATTGATGAAAATGGGGTGAAACAGAATTTGAGAAAGTTTAAGCTTCCTAAACTTGAACTTAGACAATTTGATGGAAATTTGAAAGATTGGTTACCATTTTGGTGTCAATTTAAAAATATAGATGAAGATCCTGATATCGATGCTGTTGATAAGTTTCAGTATCTTATCCAAGCAACTGTGAAAGGTTCACGTGCGAGAGAAATAATTGAAAGTTTCCCTGCAACTGGTGACAATTACCGAAAGGCTGTGGAAAGCTTAAAATCTCGGTTCGGTCGTGAAGACGTGTTAGTTGAAGTATATATTAGAGAGCTGTTGAAGCTTGTTTTAAGGAATGCAACTGACGCGAATAATTCCTATTCTCTCTGCTCCCTTTACGATAATTTGGAATCTCAGATTCGAGCACTTTCAACACTCGGTGTAACAACTGAGAAATGTGCAGCTATGCTTTATCCATTGGTAGAGTCTTGCATGCCTGCAGACTTACTCAGGGCTTGGCAAAGAAGCTCTAATTACGCTCATGGAAATGAACCTGAAAGCAGGCTTGATAATCTGATATCCTTTTTAAAATGTGAAGTGGAGTCAGAAGAGAGAATAAATTTAGCGATGTCTGGTTTTGGACTTAAAACTCAGAACAAGAGTCGGAAAAAGGTCTTCCCTGTAATGGAAAATCGAGTTTCTACAGCAGCGGAGTTGCTAACCACCAGTTCTCTGAATTATAAAAACTGTATTTTCTGTGATGGACAACATGAAAGCTCCAACTGTTTTAATGCGCGTAAAATGAGCTTTGTTCAGAAACTGTTGAAAGAGAAAGCTTCTTGTTTCAAATGTTTAAAAAAGGGTCATCGCAGTAAAATGTGCAGAAATTTTGTGAAATGTATTATTTGTACCAAAAATCATGTCGTTATAATGTGTCCAGAAATCCCTTGTAATAAAACAATTTGCCCTGAGCTTTGTTCAGAGAAAAAGGAAGATTACCAAGAACATGCAAAATCTCTTAATTTGGCTAGTTTATCTCTCTGTCCTAAGGTATTTTTACAAACCTTGAAGGTAAATTTAAGAGGACCGTGTTCTTCTTCATGTGTTCGGGTGTTAATCGATACGGGATCTCAAAAGTCTTATATTCTGAAGAGTACTGCTTCCAAAATGCATCTAGAACCTTTACGACAGGAAGTAATCACACACTCACTTTTTGGTGGTAAAAGAACTAACCCACGGAAACATGATTGTTTTAAAGTCCACTTGGGGAAATTAAACGGCGGATACCTGTGCAATTTTGATGTTCTCGATCAACCCGTAATTTGCGACAACATTTCCTCTGTGAAGTCTGGACCGTGGATAGAAGAATTGAAATCAATGAATATTTCAATAACTGATGATGAAGAGAATCCAGGACCAATCGAAATCTTAATCGGTGCTGATGTTGCTGGAAAACTGTTGACTGGACAGCGAAGAGTTCTTTCATGTGGATTAGTTGCCATTGAAACTGAATTAGGATGGACTTTAATGGGTAAGTCTCCTTTGGAAACTTATGAAAATTCAGCAATGATAGTGACATCAATGTTTGTAAAAGAAGCTACTATCACTGACCTCTGGAGTCTAGACGTTATTGGCATAACTGACTCTGTTTTAAAAAAGTCCAAGGAAGATATAGAGTTTCAAATCAAGGCTCAATTTCAAGAAACTATTTCAATCAATGAAGAAGGGCGTTATGAGGTTTCTCTACCCTGGGCAGATGGTTATCGTCACCTTCCCACATCTCAGATCTTGGCGTTAAAAAGACTGGAGTCAACAACTCGAAAACTTCACTCTGAAAATTTGTTCGATAGGTATGATAAAGTTCTGACAGAATGGAAAGAACTAGGAATAATTGAAGAGGTACCTACAGATGAAGCAATTGACTATGGACATTACTTACCACACAGGCCCGTAGTAAAAGAAAACAGTACTACAAAGGTGCGCCCTGTGTTCGATGCTTCTGCAAGAGAAAAGTTTCAGCTCTCTTTAAACCAATGTCTTGAATCTGGCCCAAATTTGATAGAGCTTATTCCCACGATTATTCTCAGATTTCGGGAACACAGATATGGAGTCATTTCGGACATTGAGAAAGCTTTTCTGCAGATTAGTATAAGACCTGAAGACAGAGACTATCTTCGATTCTTGTGGTGGAGTCATGAAGATGAGAAGAAATTAAAGATTTTCCGCCATTCACGTGTGGTTTTTGGAGTGAAAAGCAGCCCTTTTCTACTTGGATTTGTTCTTGACTACCACTTGAAAAGGTATTTAGAAAATCCTTTCTACAACAAGCAATTAGTAATGAAACTCCTCAATAGTTTTTATGTGGATAATATCGTCACAAGTGTCGACAAAAAGGAGGAGTTAATAGAATTTATTAAAGAGTCTACAGCTGTATTAGCAGAAGGGAAATTTAATCTCAGAGACTGGCAATATTCTGGTGATCAACAATCAGATGATGTTTCCCCAGTATTAGGATTGTCTTGGAATCAAACCAAAGACACTTTGACTGTTAATTTGAACTGGCTGGAGAACTATAATTTAACAGTGATCACAAAGAGAACCATACTCTCTGTAGCTAATAAGGTGTTCGATCCCATTGGTTTGATCTGCCCAGTTTCCTTGTTTCCCAAGCTCTTGTTACAAAAAATGTGGAAAACTGGGATATCTTGGGATATGGAAATCGATTCATTAACACGAGAGGAATTTTTACGCTGGTATCGAGATCTTTTCCTGTTAAGGGAAGTGTTCATTCCTAGGTGGTTTCAAGCTCATGCAAGTGACAAGGAGTCGATCAGCATTCACACCTTCTGTGATGCCAGTCTTCATGCTTATGCTGCTGCTGTGTACGTGAGGATAGAAACCATAGATGAAGTGCACATACAACTTTTGGCTGCAAAATCAAGAGTAGTTCCCGTAAAGTCGATCACAATTCCACGTGCGGAGTTGTTAGCTGCAACGGTGGGAGCAAGACAGTGTACTTCAGTTCTAGAAGGACTTCTATGGGAAAATTTGGAGTTACACTTTTGGACGGATTCTTCCACAGTCTTAGCATGGATAAAAAGGGATCAACAATGGACTGTTTTTGTCAACAACCGTGTCCGTGAAATACGAAAGTTGACCAATCCTGAAAGTTGGAGACACATTCCTGGCTGTGTTAACCCCGCAGACCTCCCGTCAAGAGGATGCTCTGCTAAGCAATTCCTAGAAAGTAGATGGTGGGAGGGTCCTACTTGGCTCAAAACATCTCCGTTAGAGTGGCCTTCTTCCGCAGTAGTCTTCAATGGTGAATCTATTTTGAAGGAGAAGAAGAAAACTAACGAGACTGAAATAAAAGCAGTACAGGATGTTTGATGACTCATACAACAAATTGCGAATGGTGTGAATCACCGATTGAAGTAGAGAATAATCTTTGCAAATTTCATGGAGATCGATGGTATTTTAGATACTTTTCGAATTACGATAAAATGGTGCGCATGTTATCTTGGATGCAAAGATTTATCGACAATTGCAAGAAGCCTAAACATTTGAGGAATTCTGGAGAATTAACATCTGAAGAATTTATGACTGCGGAACTGAAAATAGTAAAGTTTGTGCAGGAAGAATCTTTCAGTCCTGATAACAAGAAGCTAACTACATTAAATGTGTACAAGGATGAGTCGGGAATTTTGCGAGTAAAGACTAAGATCATCTATAGGGAAGATTCGAAAAATTTCAGAAATCCTATGGTTTTACCTTCAGAACACAGTGTAGTTAGAAGACTTATCATGACAGAACATCAAAAAAATTCCCATGCTGGATCTCAGATGCTATTGAATATTTTAAGAGAGAATTTTTGGATACTGAATGCAAGAAAAACGATAAGATCTGTACTATCAAAGTGCGAAGTCTGTATAAGACATGGAAAAAACAACTTAGATGCTCCAACGGCTCCATTACCAGAAAATAGAACCAGAGATGCAGATGTGTTTGAAATCACGGGTTTCGACTTAGCAGGACCTCTCTATCTGAAAGAAGGTGTTAAAGCTTGGATTTGCCTATACACCTGTGCTGTGTACCGTGCAGTGCATTTTGAACTTTTGTCTTCCCTCTCGACTGAAACATTTTTACTGAGTTTTCGACGGTTCATTTCAAGACGTGGGAGACCATCAGTAGTCTATTGTGACAATGGGACCAATTTCCTTGGAGCTTCCAATTTACTGAAGTCTGTTGACTGGAATCAGATTGTACAATATAGTACTGTTAGGAAAATTGAATGGAAGTTCAATCCACCAACTGCATCTTGGTGGGGAGGCTTCTGGGAGAGGTTAGTTGGGGTGATGAAAATTATTTTAAGGAAAGTTTTAAGTAAAGCTCATCTTTCCTATGAAGAGATGTCCACTGTTTTGTGTGATGTGGAATCAACTATCAATGCAAGACCTCTGACTTATGTTTCTGAGAATGACAGTGAACTTGTTCCTTTGTCTCCTTCTCTGTTCATACGAGATATACGACAGACTGGTGTGCCAGATTTTGATAAGGTGGATGGACATTCTCTGAACAAGAGACTGAAATACCGTCAGAAACTTGTGTCAGACCTGCGGAAACGATTTAGATCCGAGTATTTAGGACAACTAATTCAAAAATCCGAATCTAAAAAGTTCAATCGTCTCATTTCGATTGGCGATGTAGTGATTATTGGAAGTGATAATACCAAACGAGTAGATTGGATTTTGGGTCGGGTTATAGAACTTTTGCCTGGAAAAGAAAACATCACTCGACTGGTACGCTTGCAGACCGCTAGGACACAGTTGTTAAGACCTATAGAGACTGTATCCTCTAGAAGTGTCTTCAACGTGGATAATTGATCGTCGTCGTCCTCTTACGAACACTGGTATCCAACCTACCCCTACGAAGGAAGAAGGAACTATAACACGTAGTGGACGGAAGATCAAAGTACCTAGAAAGCTGGACTTGTAACAGTGACTTTCCCATAACTTTAATTCTGACTTTTCTGGAACTTAATGTGAAAAGTGTTAAAAGCTTTAGGAGTTGAATTGATTGTCAATCAACTCAAGGTGGGAGAATGTTGATTGTTGAATATCGTTTGGAGAAAGTAAGTAAAACAAACCATTTCCTCTTTCAAACATGAGGCGCCACGGTTCCTCCAATCGGGCGATTGCCTGCTGTTGTGTAATAGCTCAGAACTTTAATGCGCAGTATGCGATATGTATTACGATGGAATTGACGCTCGTATTTTTGTCTCCAGCTGAATTGTATATAGATTAATGCTTGATGAGAATAAATTCTTATATTCGAACCTAGAGTTACCGGTGTGTTTCTCACCCAAAAACTGACCTGGGATGAATATAATTTTGCCAGTTCAGTATTATGTTATGTAAAAAATGTAAGTTCCTTAGTCTTGAGTTGAAATTAATTTGGGGCGAATTTTTTATTTAAATTGAAAACACTTTACTCAAAAATAAAGTAATTCAGACTTTAAGATTTTTTGCTTTTTGTATATTCGACCTATTTTTAGTTCTCATTTATATTTTAAACATTAAGGTAACTTTAAATGTATGCAAATAAATTTAATTTGCACAACCTTAGATTTTTATTTGCTTAACAAGCTTTTACAGAAATTGATGTTGGTCATTTTAAAATCTGCATTTTGTGATACTTTAATTTAAAACAACTAATGAAGAATATTTGATTGCCATCTGCAGAATGTTTCTGGGAGAGCAACTCTTTTACACTTGAGCAAATTAAATACTTCAGTTTAAGTTGTTTCCACTTTTATAAAATTGAAATTTTCTATTAACTGCATGGTTTTAATGGGGAAGTTTAGACTGATTAATTCAATAAATGGTTAAAAAAATTCGCTCAAGCCTAATTCAGTTTATCAAAATTAGTGCCAATTGAGGATTTATTGGGTAGAGCCCAGTTATAGTCCAACATTCATGCCTTACTTTTGAGGCTTACACAAGTTTGGCCACTGGAAGTTGGCACCTTAGATTTGAACTCAAACTTGTCTAATTTTTTTTTCAGACTAGGGGTCTCCGCCCCCCTGATCGCTTCCGCTCGCCAACCCACGGGGAAATCCCATTTGGTTTGCTTCACAAACCAACACTCCTTTTACAAATGCCGTTTGGTTTGCTTCGCAAACCAATATTCCTTTCGCAGAGTGAAACTATCTGAATAATTCGTATTATCCTGATTTCACTTTCCGGTCCATGACGTCACAGCGAGGGCTTCGCCCCGTGCTCGCTTACGCTTCCGATCCCCGCTTAATCCCCCTACCCCAGGGGATTGCTACGCAATCCCGTTTGATTTGCTTCGCAAACCAATACCTCTTTAGCAAGTGATTTCACTTTTTTTTACTTTAACACTTAATGCACCCAAACTAATAGCTACAAGAGTAAAAAACCGTGTTAATCTCCAAACTTTACTATTTGTACTTTCTCGGTAAACCGTCTGAGAACAGAAATACAAATATTGACGACCAGCTACAGGCTCGAGCCCAATAAGGCTGGTCCTTTGTTTATGAATTCCCCAATTCACACTGACTATCCAATTGTATCTTAAATTCGTACACTCAATTTGAATTAACTATATTTTCTGGCAACGCGTTCCAACTGTCTATTACCCTATTAAAGTAGTAGTTTTTCCTTAAATCCCGATTAAAATGTGTCTTATTCAATTTATACCCATGGCCCCTTGTTCTGTTATCCCTATTGAAATTTAAGCCCTCTGTGTCCTCTTGCTTCACAAACTTGAAAAGCTGAATCAAATCCCCCCTACTCCTTCTTCTTTCCAGTGTATACATGTTTAGCTTATACGTTCATTATAGTCGCAATTTGCTAGAAAAAGTCTAGTTTAGATTTGTCGAAAAAGCGAGCCTTTTTCCTCGCCAAATAAAAATAAATCGTTTTTATGGTAATGGAGAAGTTGCGGATCTGAGGAAATTGCTCAAATTTATAATTTCCTGGTAATTTCAGCTTCACCTTTTTCGAATATGCCGCTTTAAATATCGGAAAGAAGTTAAATACTCTGACGTCACTGCATGAAGTATCAATATTTACGTGTTGAAACTGATGCTGTTTGTGTTTTCGCTCGCCTTTTTGCCACTTCAATCCTTTTATCGTTTTTAACTAAATTTTATACCTGTGTTTAACTTTTATAATCATCTTTCGTTTCTTTTATTGTATATTTCGTTTACTATGTCGATTTGTCAAAGGCCAATCTGATAACCTTCCGAGCCGACCAACCGGTATAGTGGTTAAGGTGTTAGCCTCTAGATCGGAAGGTTCCTGGTTCGAATCCGGGCATGGATGTTTGTAAGCGTATGGTGTAGAGGCGGCTGGTGCACCTTAAATCTGTCGTGGCTGAAAGTCCTCACGTTGGGTTGGCGTGGAAGTTTGGAGAGTGGGGTGCCAGCTCAGGTGTTGCTTCGTCATCTGACCGTGGTTCAAAATGACGAGGTGTTGTCCTCGGATCTTTCCCTTAAGGGACTGATCCCGGACCGTCGTCAATAGCCCGTTGTGTTGCTCTAGTACGACGTTAACTAAAATTACCATTGCCTTTTATCGTTTTTAACTAAATGTTATAACTGTGTTTAATATTTAGAATTATCTTTCGTTTATTTTATTGTATATTTCGTTTACGATGTCGATTTGTCAAAGGCCAATCTGATAACCTTCCCAACCGGTATAGTGGTTAAGGTGTTAGCCTCTAGATCGGAAGGTTCCTGGTTCGAATCCGGGCACGGATGTTTGTAAGCGTATGGTGTAGAGGCGGCTGGTGCACCTTAAATCTGTCGTGGCCGAAAGTCCTCACGTTGGGTTGGCGTGGAAGTTTGGAGAGTGGGGTGCTAGCTCAGGTGTTGCTTAGTCATCTGACCGTGGTTCAAAATCACGAGGTGTTGTCCTCGGATCTTTCCCTTAAGGCAGGGATGGGCAAACTACGGCTCGCGGGCCAACTCCGGCCCCCCAGAAGGTTTTATCCAGCCGGCAGATAGAATTTCGAGATTTTCTTCAGTCCGTGCAATCTGAATGCTCTGATGTACTGTATTACACGAAAGTAAGGTGGCTTAGTGCAGGATGTGTTTTCGAGCGAGTTTGGCAGCTGAAAGACGACATTGTGTCGTTCTTCCATGAGAAACAGTGTTCTGTGGAGTGCGAAATGTTAGAAGATACATAATGGCTTTCGGACTTTGCATTTTTCACAGATCTTCTTTGTCATATGAGCAACTTGAATGTCAAGATGCAAGGGGAAAATCAATTTATCGACGATATCTGGGCCCATCTCAAGGCTTTTAAACTAAAACTTAAATCTGTTTGCTGGGCAGCTAGCTAAGAACGACCTGTCTCATTTCTCGAGGTTAAATTCAATACCCTCAATAAATGAAAAGAAACTTAAGAATCATTAAGGCTTGAAAAAACTGCATTTTGAGTTCGAACGCAGATTTCAATATTTCAGTGCCATTCAAACAGAATTGGATATTTTTATCATGCCTTTCAACGTAAATTGTAAAGCAGCGACGTCAGATTTGCAGCTTGAATTAATTGAGTTGCAATCTAATAATCATATCAAGCAGTTGTTTCTAAACATGCCAAAGTTAGAGTTTTACAAATCATTATTGAAAGTAAATTTCCCAAATTTAATATCTCACGCCCAGAAAATCAGTGCTATGTTTGCATCATCTTAAATTTGTGAACAAGTGTTTTCAACTATGAACCTTAGAAAGAATTATTTCAGAAGTAGACTGACAGATGAACATTTAGCCTCGTTCCTTAGAATCAGTACATCTCACTTCGAACCTCACTATAAGGAACTTTTTAAAATGAAATCGCAATTTCATTCATCTCATTAACATATTTAAATTGTAATACTTGTATATTGTTTTTAAAATTTTAGAAAAATTTATCTTGGCCCGCCAAACTTTTTTTTTTTTTGATTTTTGGCCCGCGACCGAAAAAGTTTGCCCATCCTTGCTTTAAGGGATTGATCCCGGACGCGATTTTCCAAACCCTCACAGATACTGCACCGCCAGGTGACAGGCCGGTCGCTGGGAGGAACGTTAAGGAATTGTGGGAAGGTTGATCCAACTTCTTGGCGACTTATCGCTCCGTCGTCGCGCTTTTAGCAAGAAGTTTCAATAGATAACAGTTTGGGCGATTTGATTTTTTTAAAACGGGTTTTATTGGTTTAAACCACGTTTTTTTTAGAAACTTAGTTTAACACACACACACACACACAAAGCAATGAACATTAAATGCAAAGTAGTAATTATCTGTAATATCTGCTCAAATTGATTAGTCCATTAGATTATCTTAATTAATTAATCATTATTTGTGATTAATTAATTATATGATTAGTTCTTATTAAATAATTAATATTGCGGGATGATCGTTTTTAGATTTTCTTTAATAAGTCAATGGGATCTTTAAATAAGCAGTAACTTTAAATGCTAATATATTTATAGAATATACGAGGATACTGCAACGGGTAAACAAAACATTGAAAATTTTTGTAGTCATATTTTTTTATGTACATCTTATGAATGGTTCTGGTTGGTAAATATCTATTTAAAACAATTATTTTATCATTTGATGATCTTTCCTTTATCATACAACTACGAGTATTTATTAAGGTGGATTCTGAATACCTATCTTCCCATTAAGTTACATTTTATGTATTTTTCCCTGCTCCTATTAATCCAAACATTATAAAACTGCAAGTGTAGTTAAGCATATGATTATCTTGTTTTTATCTCAGGGATGACAACATACTTTTTAAATATAATATAATATATTATCAATACTTCTTAAGCAAATACATTTTTTAGGTTCCATAAAACTAAAATGACTAAACCTCTGTATTGAAATAAATCCAGCTGCCGATGGTGTTTTAGGAAATTTTTGTTGTAACACCCTTCTAACTAAACCATCCTAAAAATAATATTTGTCTCACAGAATCAATCTTTTATTTCGGTTATAAAAGAGGGTGTTGAAATTTAAAATTTAATTCCGCAGTTTTTGTTTTATTATCCCCTACCCAGTTTTTGAAATAAACTCGATCTTGGTAAAAAAAAACTCAATTAAATATAACTTTTTATAACACATATTACCTATTGACCTCCAAAACAATTTGGAAAGTGTTCTTTCAGCAACTCAAAAGCTACAGCATAATTTTCGGTGGTTTGGGCCTGGTGAATTACAGCAGCGATGGGCACAGCGCCAACTTTTGTTGCTGTAATAAAGATCGTTAGAGTAGAAGACATCAGATCACACAACTAGTTGTAGAATCCAGAAAGATTATTTCATGGGATGATGTCAGTTGTTGTGCTCTTTTCATTACTGAAGTAACAATTAGAACTGCCCAGGGAGTTATATTAATTCTATTTCCATTATGCGCTCCACACGTGTAACACAATCAAGGTAACACTAACAACATGAAGAATGTGCGGCGAGATTTCTTCAGCGCCAAGTCGTCCTAGTGCAACCCGATAACCGGTCAATTTAATTGGTTCAGCAACAAATCGTAATCCAGCGCGACCGGCCTGTCACCTGGCGGTGCAGTATCTGTGAGGGTTTGGAAAATCGCATACCGGTTACTAATCTCTTTGGGTTATATTAAACACAAGTAAGCCGACTAAGCTCAACAAGTTTAGTTAGTCATATACATCTCAACTCTGCCATGTTTAGTTCTATAAAAATCTGAGTTTTCAAAGTTATCCGCGGTACGTAAAATTTTAAGTGAATTCTCCGATCCCGATTTTATTTTGCTTTGGACATTGACAGATATTCGATGGCTTCCAAGAATTTCGAAGTAAGGTCTGCATTTTGCCTTTGTAAAATGTTTATCCAAAAAAATTGACAAATTTTGATACGAACATGTGCATTTATTTGTTTTTGCATAGTTCACACGAAAAGTTCCAGATCCTGGGTTCTTGTGCCATAAAAACCCCAAAACCAACACAATTCCACAAATAACTAAAATTTTGTGGCACTCGAAATTTTTTTTTTTTGCGAATGTGACAAAAATTAGGTATAATTTTAAAAACAAAAACTGGTTGATGCCTACTTTTTTTTTCTTTTTATCTCATCTGACCATTGTTCAATATGACGGTGTCCTAATTTCCTCCTTTAGGATTGATCCCAGACCAACACCATTTTTTACAAATTATTTTTTGAAACAATTTATTAAAATACTTTGAAACAAAGTTTCTCAAAAGAATTCATGTGTACTAATAATAAGGGCATTTGAAATTAGTTGTGAACACACAAGTTCAAAACTGCACATTTTGCAATGAAATAAATCGAGCACAATATACCCGTGCCATTTGTATGCGACACTATTTGAAAATAACCATTTTGACTTTATGGATTTAACCAATTTTGAAAATTGGCTGTCATTTTAAGTGAACATTTCCAATTGTATGATCTATTTATGATTTTGATTGTTTCTTATAGAATTCCTTCATGATTATAAATATGTTTTTTAGAATGTGAGTAACTTTGATTGGGATGATTCTGCTTTGATCAAGGCATATAACAAGGGTACACAACTAAGAGTAAGTTTTTTAGTATATTTTATCAAATTAAATATAGCTATGCACTTGCAACTACTAACTGTTGTATTAAAATCACAATTATATATTTACTGATCAAATGATTTTGCATGAATTACATCCAAGGTATGCCGATTTAAACCAAAAGATATATTTAGTAAAAAAAATCATTGATTTAAATTTTAAAAAGTTTTAATTTATTTTTTCTTTGTGTTATGTTTAACAGTATTGAAAATGAGATAACTGAACAAGATGCATGTTATTTTATTGGAATAAGTGAAGAACTTCACTCATACTGAGTTCACCCTAAAAATTATATTGAAAATCAACCCTCCTTTAAAGACAATAAATAACAGTATATGCTGGATAGGATAATAAATACCAGACAAGTATTTCCATGGTGGACCATTGTCCTATATAGGTCGCTCACAAGCCTGCTCATCTGTGTTGATTTTGTTTTAAACATTCTGTGACTATATATCATGAATGGACAATTTTAATCCATTCACCATGTGATGATGCCCAAATTATATTCACTCAAATTATGATACCATGCCTCTTTGCTTACATCTCAAACTTGTGATGTTACTTTACATTAGATTAATAAATTTTGTTTTGTACTAATGCGATGCTGTATGAATCTTTTTTCTTTATGATCTCTTAACTTCTAAATAAATTATTTGTTTTATTAAAATGCTTTCTCATCAATCCATGGCTTCACAAGTGTTTTGGAATGTTAAAGTTAATTCACTAATCTTGTAATTGAGTATGTTGAGAAAAGATTATGGGTTGAAGCAGGAGCTATTGAAATTGTTACATATTTTTATTGCAATATCAAAATTCCGCTAAATTGGCATGTTCTGTAAAAAAAAAATTAACTTCACTGGTTGTTGGTTAAACTCAAAGTAATCTAAGCCACTTGAGTACCAGATGGATTAACATTGCTCATGCTTGGCATTTGGAGCACTACTCTGTTTACTCTATCATGATAGAGTCACTAACCACATAACACCACTAACCAGTGAAGTTTTTTTTTTAAATTTTTACCACGGGTGTCAAGATTTAAATCAAATGATTTTTTTTAAATCACTGATTTAAATCACAATTAATCTTACATTTTTATGGCTAAGTAAATACACCATAGAAAAATCACAGAAGTGTTCAAATGCTTTAATTTTTCTGCACTCATGGTGATTTCAGCACTAATGGCTACACCAAGCTCAGAGGGAACTGGGTCAATCACTGCATATTATAACAGGTTGCAACAGCCAGTTGTAACTTATTAAAATATACTATATACTGGAAACAGTAATGTAAACACTCGACATAAATCTAAATGCCAGGAAGAGTAATATATAAACATTCCTGATTAACAGCACTCGTAATCTAAACACTTAAGGGAAGTAAACAACATTTTGATTCAAAATTATAAACTAAAGGGGATGACTGATTTTATTAGCTAAAAAAAAAACACAAGTGGAAAGTAAAAGTTTTTGAGGCATTTGTCAGTTAGCTCAGGGGTTCCCAAAGTGTGTGCCACAGCACCCTGGGGTGCCACATAGAGAGATGAGAGGTGCTGCAAAGTGCCTGTACCTTCAATCAAAGCTATTTCTAAGCAACAGAAAAAGGGTTATGGTCACTCATCAAAAATTGGTTCACTCTCCAACCAAAAGCGTGATGAAGGAAATTTTATTTGTTTTATTTATATTTTCACCAACCTATGCTTTCTTATTAAGTAAAATTAAAGTGTTTGTGTGTGAATTTTAAATACTAGTTATGTTTATGTTCTTACTTCTCTAATTTCTTTTTCGAAGTGGTACAAATATGAAATATGTATATATGTGTAATAATATACCACAGATAAATATTACATGACGACAAGGGTGCCATGAGAAAATTAAGTTTGGGAACCCTTGTGTTAGCTTATTCTTGTGGTGTGCAATAAAGATTAAAGAGTAGAAATAAACATTTTAACACACAGCCATTAAAACGTCAGCAGGAAAAAAAGAAGATCCAATATGAATTCAAACTAAGTGAAAATCCATTTATTTTTGCTGCTTGGCAGTTTTATTATCAGAATTTACAATAGTCTGATTATTTCTGTCCTCTATTCTACTTCTCAGACTATAGTTTAGGTCTGTCACTTATACTTACTGATAAATCTGTTAACATGATGAGGTAATTTTCTCAAGAAAAACTATGTAGGATGTCAACTTGTGTTTTAAAGTTAAACAAATGTTAAGTAAATATTGATTTACCATGTCACAAACTCAATTTTTTATTTAACAAATTTATATATATTTATTATATAAACAATGTATAGGGTCTGCAGAAATTTAAATAAAAAAATCTGATTTAAATAAAAATAATCTGATTTAAATAAAAAAAAATCTGATTAATTGATTTTAAAAAAAAATCATGATTTTTTTATACCCTGATTTTTACAGGGGCAAGGAATTAATTAAAATCATAAATCAGATTTTTAAAATTAAAATTGGATTAAGTCAAATCCAATGTTTTTGATTTAAAAAAAATAACTATGATTTGTTTTTATTGCCCATTTGACAGTTGCAGATTAGCAACAGGAGGGTTGCAAGTTTGAAACTCATTATAACCAAACACGATTGGGTACAGCTTCAGTCAACGTTTATAGTTTATAGCAGTGGTAACAGCCTTGGCGCATTTCTAAAATTGCCAAGGAAAAAATTATTTCAAATGAATTAATGAAATAAAATGACGGGTTTACAGATTTTGAAAGAACTTTCTATAGTATTTAAAAGCAATATTTAAACTTTCCACTTGCTGAGGTTGCCATAAAAACCACAATAAACGTTATATAGATGGGTTGCCTTAACCTGCTATAACTCAATATTAGAAGTGCGCCAAGACCGTTGCCATCGCTATAAATGTAGACTGAAGCTGCACCCACCATTGTGAATATTAAATATGTTGTTGCCTCAAATGTTTTAACTTTTGACGTGGAGAGAAAAATGTGCTCAAGTGTTGACCTTGTCATCTGAACTTGGTTCAAAATGACAAGATATTGTTCTTGAATCTTCCCTTGGTTGATCCCGAATCAATGCCAGTAGCCCATTGTTTTGCACTGGTTCAAATTCAATCAACTACCTACATTCTAGATTGCTTTAGAATCCATCATGTTTTGAGTTTTTTATCTGCTTTTTACTATTGCATTATCACTGCTTATTGCTGTGAATAATTTAAAACTTTTCTTGTTACTGTGAATAATTTAAAACTTTCCTTGTTACTGTGAATAATTTAAAACTTTCCTTGTTGAGACAGTGTCTTGTCTAGCAATATTCCGAATTTGTTGCATAATTTCATTCAAATATTTGTGTAAATATATATGTGCATAGCTTGGCTTGGCAAATCAAGATACTCACTTAAAATCTGACAAAATTTTAAAATGTATGGTTATTTATATTTTTTCAGTCTGCATTTGTGTAAGGAATGATCTGAAAACCTGTTGACTAAATTGTTATTTTTTACTATACACTAGCAGGCTAGCACTGCAATCCCTGCAACAGCTCTTTTTGTGTCCTTACTGATACTGAAAACAATGAAAAGAAAACAATAATTTTAAGAATGAGTCCCACTTCCACCTGCCAAGAAATGGGCATGTCGTAAATTCACATAAAATTTGGACATCCTGAGGTATTGATTTGGTGTAAAATTTTCTGTATATAGATTTCGAATCTGTGGAAATTTTACTATATTGAACGATCGTGAAGATAGAAAACTTCAAATAGTCCTTTTTGTGTTCAAAATGAACACATTCGTCAAATGCGGCTGGATTCATATTGTGAAATTTGGTGTTAAATTTTCCGCAGATTTTAAATCTGTTGAAATTTTCTCTCTATAATTAACAATCGCAAAGATAGAAACTTGAACTAAAGAATAAAAAAAAATATTTAGGACTGTAAGTGGTATAGAAGGTACACATACACTTCCTTTTATAATAGTAGAGATATTTTTCTTTTAGAAAAAGGGCTATCAGGAAACAAAGAATCCAGAGAAGGGTAATCCATCCAAAGAGAATGTGAAAGCTGAAAATCAGGTAACTTGTTCTTATATGCTGTAGAAAAGTTCATTGTACTGTAGTGCTAGTCAATAAAGCAATAACTCCAAAAGTTTCACCTGTAGGCAAGCTGCCATTCAGTGGTTCAACATAAGTTGCTAAACTAAATAGATAAAGTGTGTGTGAAATATGCATTCAATTTTATAAAATATATTTCAATCTCTTGGATAAATTTATCAGTGATATGTTTCCTTTTCTTGGTAACTTCAAATACTTGGGTTTTTTTCATGCTCCAATAATCACTCATTGAGTTCTTCCATAAACTTGATTCATTGTGTGAAAAGTAAAAAAAAAAAATCTCTGAAAAATTGAGAGAACAACAATTTTATACAGAACAAAAATGCTTCTAACATGAAATTTCTTGTTTTGTTCCCCAACAGCTTTTTTACAGTAACTTGTGAATTATCATAACCACTGCTTCAATGTTATTAGAAGTTTAGTTCTCCTTTTTCAAGCATTAATAAACAGAAAATATTTTGCTGGTTTTTCTTTAAAGAGAAATTTTTCAAGTGACGCCTATTTCAAAGTTTTGGCACCTAGGCATGGCAACCGTAAAAGAAAATGTCCTAATCTGGATTGTTATGAAAATTTATTAACCTTTAGATGTGTCATGTATGAAGAAGTCCAACCATCCGGGGCAATGGCACCCCCAATTGGGCCATATATGGCCCAATTGGGGGTGCCATTGTCTAACACATGTCTGGTACAGCAGTTGTATCTTGATTGTGCCAATAAAGAACTGCGCCAGTTATATCTATAGCTGTAGTCAAAAGGTCGGAAAATTTTTAGTTTAGCAATTTAAATTCCTGGGCAAGACCTTCAATGCCTGTTTCATACTTAATTAGTGTTTATTGTGTTTTGGTTGATTCATTTTGAATGTAAGCAACTAAACTAGGATTCAATGGAAGACATTTGCTACTTTTTAACTGGTGCTTTGGCTGTGGCAGCCTTGCATTTGTTGACACTGGTTTCAAGGTTGTAATATGAATCAAATTAAAAATAAAGTGTTCAGTTTGGTTTTAGATGTTTTAGGTTTTATATGTCTTGATTGCAGGATATGTGTGTCTATTTAAATCAGCAATGAATTAAAAAATTCATTAGTTAAAATCAAAATATCACATTTAGTATTTTCTTTCTGTTATTTCATTGAAAATGAAATAACTGAACAAGATGCATGTTTTTTTAAAATTCTTATTAGTTAAGAACTTAGCTTGTACTGAGTTCACGCAAAATGTTATATTGAATATCATCCCCCTTTGAAGACACTAAGAACAGTATTTGCTGATTAGGATCATATTTCCATTATTTAACATTGTACCATAAGTGTCACCCACATACCTGCTTATCAGTGTCGTTTTTTTTTTTAAACATGTGACTATAAATCGTAAATGGGGGCCAATTTTAGACCATTCACCATGGGATGATAGATATTTGAAATATCTTCACTAATTATCAAAATTGAGGTTACTTGTTTTTTAAGATGTTCTATTTATTAGTCTATTCATAAAAATTATAAAGACACAAGGAAAAGTTTTTCTGCAGTGTCGCTAAAGCATTCCAATTTTGCACATAAATCTTCATAATTGTCAATTTTGTTTTGTGTTATAATATTGGTTAATTTTTTTATTTCAATTTGTTGTGAAATTTAATGCATTGATCCCTTTGAGTTCTTTACACTGCTAGAATAACTTCAATATTTATCAATTTCAAATTTGGAATGTAAAAAAAGTTAATTCACTTGATTATTGAGAGTATGTTAAGAAAAGATAATGGATTGAAGCAGAAAGCCATTGGAATTGATAAATTTTTTATTGCAAGCTCAAAATTCCGCTGGATTGGCATATTCTGGTGGATGCTATTAAAATTGTTCGATGCTGTTCATAGAGTAAAGCTTAGTTTTTTTGTTTTAAATATAAACCTTTTTTATGTTCCAATATTTTTTTCTAATGCCGGGCACAAATGAACTTAATCATTGGCCACTACAAGGCTGGAGGTGTTCTGGAGGTTTATCTGTGTTCTTCTAATATGCAGCTATGAAATACTTATACAAAACTAATTGAAGTAATTCAAAATATGTTATTCATATATTATAATCCTAATGCAAAAAATCTGAAATTTTGTATGATTGAAAAAATTTATGATATGTCGGCGAAATCCGGCAAACTTATTTATCTGTGTTAAAAAAATAATTTAACTTCTCTGGTTATGGGTTAAACTCTAAGTAATCTAAACCATTTGAGAACAACATAGACAAACATTGCTCATACTTGGCATTTGGAGCACTATTCTATTTACTATATCATATAATTTACTTTGCTAATTCCTGTGCTATTGTTTCAATCTTTCAAAAGTTTACTGAGCTATATTTCCTCAGACATTAAGGTTTTACATAAAATATATTAATGTTTAAATAAATCAAAACTAACTAAAACCTACAATGTAATTTGCATGCCTCGTGTCCAACAAATTTAAACTTGTATGGGTAAATAAGTAATTAAAATCATAAAAATCTGATTTACATTAAAAAAAAAATCTGTATCCTGTTTATGCCTCAGTACCCTTCATTCATTGTCCATCTCCGGTGAGTCGGGATTTGAGTTGCATAGTTTTGAGTGAGTCTTCATTAAATTAAGTAGCAGGTGAAATGTAAACATGACATTCTCACAATTGGCAAGTTTTATAGTTTTTGTCTTGGATATTATTGGCCTGTGCTGGATGTGATAGCAGTGATTACGTTGGCAAAACAGTTACCTTTTCATATGACAGTCCTCTTCCCTGCAAGCTTAACCATCTTTATGTAAATTAACTTCCCCAAGGTCATGCCTTTTTACTCAAGACTTACAGTACCTTTAACATTTAATACCTTTGTGATGTTCTTCTCTTTCAAAAACCAAGCATGAGAGATTACAAAAATAACAATTTAATTAAATGATAAAAACATCACGCACCTAAAGACAAATATCATTTCATCCGGTGCAGTACATCGCACCTCAAAACAAAAACCTCTCTCAGCCGAGGCAAGTATCCTAATACAATTTTCTTTATGGCAACCCTTCCATGCAGGGAGGTTAGTCGCCAAGAACTCTCCTAATTTGATTGCCAACAGCGGCAAGATATCACACCCTCCCGCCAAGATGGAGTTTTATCTACAAATCAAACTTTCATCTGATAACAAAATTGGCCTACTGTTGCAATCGATTTACCTCCCTATTTTTCCAAATGAAAACCCTCAAACTTGCAGTAAAATACTATAAACCTTCAAACAACGATTTTAAAACCAAGAAAAGATTATCTGTCTTTTTCACTGGGACCAAGATGCCCACCATCAGGACTGGCTTCGTTTCAACAACTTACTCCACCGAAACGGCCTGTGACGATCTCTTATGAATTTTTAATCTTCATTAGCTGAAGGTTTCTCATTTTTCCGCTTTTTCGATATCTATTCTTAAACATTTCTATAAGGAGGGAAGCCTGATGTCTCACCTTCTTAAAGCTACTTCACTGATTGTACTTGCAATAGGTCACAAAGTTCTTATGCACCTTGTTGACAACATTCTTTGTTTCAGTGGAAAGTAGGCGATCTCTGCAGAGCGGTATACTCTGCTGATCAGTGTGTGTATGAGGCGAAAATTTGCTCCATCCAAGATGGCCACTGCGTTGTTGAATTCTTGGGATACGGTGGTAAGGAAATCGTGGACTTGTCGTGCCTGCTGGAGAGCGCGGGGAAGAAAGCAAGGAAGCGGCAAACCAAAACTGCCCTTGCTGGCTTGTCCACTGCAGTAAGTTACTTTACAAAGGTTTAATAATTTTCTACTACATACTCTTGTGATTTCTGTGGGAGGATCTGTCGCATCTTCCTTCAGGTGTGCACGGGCTTCATGATCCTAAGTTACCCTGATGATTTGTTCTTTCCCCGTGGAGTTTGCTGTCTTTAGTAAGCACACCCCTCTTTTTTACCCTTTTATGTGCATTTCTTGACTTTTGTTTGTCTGGGTTTGGCCAGATATGGCCCTTTTGCCATAAAACCCGAAACCGACAGCGAGGATCTATATGTATAAATAACATTTCCACATTTTCAATCCCTCAGGCACATTCCCTTTAGGTGTGTATGGGCTTTCATGGACCCGAGTGGGCTTTTCTTTTCCTATGGGGTTTACCTCCTTCAGTAAACACTGGGTCTTGCTCCTCTTGGATACTCAAGTGATCTTTTTCTACTTTCATCCTATTCCATTCCCCAACCTCTTTCCCTTTCACATTTTGGTGCAACTCAACCAAATATGGATCTTGCACCATAAGCCTAAAAGGGTCATTCCATGCTGAAAGGGAAAAACTTGGAAACAATATAGTAATAACGGATATATTTTACATAATTATGGATTTGAAGTTCTTTGGTAGGTACTAATTGTTTATAGAATTTAGTTAGATTTTAGATTAGTTAAAATTTTGAATTAGAATTGGAGAAAATGAAGAAGTGTTACGTAAGTTACAGTAATGTAAGTTACTTATAAAATTTTTTTATTAAATTTAATTGATGAATGACAGTTTTAAAATTGCAAGACTACAGTTATGAAAGGCTCTAGAAAGGAATGTATATGGGTAATTCTCAAAAGGCGAGTACAAGACACATAACATAATTTACTTGCTGTCAAAGCTTAAAGTTTAATTCTTAAAATAATTTTTTTTTTCTCAATGGATTTTTAGTTCTGTTCAGAGACAAGAATTAGTATGATTTTTTTACAACAGTTTGGTGTAAATAACCTGAAAATTAAATTCTTTATTTAAAAATGTCTGATTTTTGACATTTAAAATGTTAACTGATCAGTACATCACCCAGAAAATAAATTCTAATGTGTTTTCCAGAATTGCAGAAAAAAAGTAATGCTTGAACAGAAAGTATAACAATAGTTTGTGTACTATTTTGATCAGTAAATGGCATGATTACTTTATAATTTTGAAGAATTAACAAACAAACCAAACTTCTAGCATTTCGCAGTGTCAAAGAGTAACAATCGATATTGCTCTATATCAGAAGCAAAATATGTATTGTAAGTACTTTAAACTGCATTTATTTGTCTTTCAAACAACTTTTAAGACATTTTAATGCTTTTTTTTGTGCATTTTCTTTGCCGTAAACATACTTTTCTTATTTTTAAAATTGCGATGTCAAAAATACGTAATGACCGAAATGCCATTTTTTTGCCGATTTAATTTTTGTTACAAAGGTGCCGATGTTCCTAAACATAACAAAAAACATTAATTATAATCTCTTTTCATCAGATTAATAGTTTTTTATCGAAAAATAAAGTGAATTTAGGAGATACAATATTAATACCATTACTGGGCACGTTTACGGGAACGTGTAACGATCGGTATCAAATGGCGACGCCGTCGATCATTACTTAATTTTGGACATGATGTAGCAACAATATCAACAAGATTGTAAAGAATTTTTTTTAAATAATATTTTTCTTTCATTTTTAATTTCTGCTTTATGGCTGTAATGCTCCTATGAATAAATTTTTTAAGATGAAACTTAGATTTTTAGAAGTTTTTTTTTTCCTGATTATTTTGATAGGAATTATAACTATCCCAGGAGTTTTCAAGGATAAAGTTATTTTTATTTTATGATCATGTTATCCTTTTTTTATGATGTGTAAATATATATTATTTAAAAGATCACAAAATCAACCAAACCCCAAATTTTTGGTATTAGTAATAGTAATAAAACTTAACAGAATTAACTTGAAAATCTGAAAAAACAAAATTCTAATTTTAAAATATTCAAATATACTCTAATTTTAAAGCATTAATATACAGTTTGTCCCAAAAAGGTCAGTAAAACTTAAAAAATGTATTTTTTAAAAAGAATAGGCTTACAGCAAAACGAGTTACAACAATAGATGGAATAACTCAAAAAGTTTTTTTCTACTACCTTAGTAAATTTACACATGAGATCCTTCCGTAGCACGAAGAATATCAAGACTATATTTCAATTCAATCCATGAACGTTTCAGCATGCTAAGATCAACAAACAGTAGCTACAGGTGTATGGATCTTTTTTTTTTTTTCAATTCCACAACACTATTAACTTTTGTTCGGTACACATTTTTTACCTAACCCCTAAAGAAAAAGTAGAGTTTCATAATGTCAAGAGATCGGGGCAGCCATACTATGGGGGCCATCCACTCGACACATTGAGCTAGCTTCACGGGATCCGCCATTGTGAATAACTGAATTCTTTAAAAATCGATTGCGTGTTGTGCTGCATTATCTATAATCAGTTTACAGCTCTCAACGCGCTTGCATGCTTAGTTTTAACTTTCGTTTTCTGGTTGAATACCCCTGCTTTTTATTTTGCTCTTTCGTTAATTTGCGTATTTGAATTATATATATATATATTTTTTTTGTAATGTAACAACAATAATAATAACAATGTAACAAAAATATAATAACACAATGTCCGAAATTCATTAGATTTGGGAAATGCTAAAGTTGTGTAACATACAGGCCATCAATGTCCAAAATCTGTAACCTACAGGAAAGCAATGTCAAAAATCTGTAACCTACAAATCTTGAAATTAAATATCTTTTTAGTAATTTATGAGAACAGTCTTGAATGATTGTATATTGTACTCTAGACCTATAAACAATACACTAAAAAAGTATTAATGTTAAATTTCAAAATTTTAAAAATTACTCGTAGTTAACATTTAGTGTTCCCACATTTTGAGAATCACCCATATACTTTTCAAAACCCATATACTTTTCAAACTATATTGTGTTGAACAGAACAGAAATTTTTTCAAAAGTTCATGAACCTTTTCTCTTATTCCTCTTTACTGTAAAGCAAGTTACTACATTGGATTTAATTCTGTGAACTTAAAAATACCAGTAAATTAATAACATTCCCATCAAAGTTTAGCTTTTTATTAGTGTGTTGAACAATTCCAAGTGAATATTTTGTATGGTAGTGTAACGTAACGTAAGTTACCGTGGAATTGCCCAAAAGCGTGCGCAACCAACCACGTTTGTAAATATATTCAGAAAGTTTGAAGTGAATAAAAATCTATTCATAACTTTCTGTATGTGAATTCTGTTTAGGAAATATTGATATAAATTGTTATTAGGAAAACATATCACCGATAACACAAATGCTTTTAATTTTCTTGTTACTGTGCGTCATTACAAGACTTGCATACTGTTCATATGTAGTGTAGAAATATATATAGATGGATTGAAAGATAAGTTATTTCACAAGTGGAAATTTTGAAGTTGTATCCAATTGCATTCTGATGTCCATAGTTGTTTCTCTTCAAGCATGAATTAACCATGTAATTACTTGTAATGTCTGTTATGTTCATTATTTTAATAGATTGCATGAGTAAATGAATATCAATGAAATGTTTGATACATTGCAAAAAACAGGTATTTTAAATGTATCTCTTTTATAGAGTGACAGCTGTTTGACCAATGACGGGGACACTGCGAGTCATAGGTGTACATCTGCCAGCCATTCTCAAACAGCTGCCAGCCATTCTCAAACAGCTGCCAGCCATATTCATACAGCTGCCAGCCATCCTCATGCCACTGTCAATCATCTTCATGCTGCTGCATGCTATGCACCTCCTGCTGTACCTGTAAGATAATTTTCCATAGTACTTTCCATGTCCTCTGAATTTGCATCTTCTTCCCTCTGCTGTATTCACGAGTCTGAACTAAACCGCGGATCACCGATAATCCTTGGGTTATTGAAAAAAACGTATTCCTAATGCCAGATCCTAGGTTTAAACTGCCGTTTCAGTATTACATTTTGGTCCTCCGAAATTGGTGAATTAACTCTCGGTTGAGTGTTTCGCATGCACAGTACTATTTTTTTGCGAAAGAAGTGACGTGTACTGTAAATGAAACAAAATGGACAACATTCTGCGCTAGATTACAATATTCTTGCGACAATGCGCATTCAACTGATCTTATGTGAAACGGAACAAGATTACATTTTCTATGAAATAGATATGCCCAGATGTGTTCTGGTTCAAGCTATATTATGCACACCATAGTGGAACCCAATGAGAAAGTGAACATTAGAATGTGACCATGGCAGATGCGCATTCGTCGTGAAATAAAAATGATTTTGTTGATTTATTGTGAAAATGAACGAAAATAGACAATGCAATTTACTTCACTTTACACCAACACACACCTTTACCGACAAGAACAAAGATAATCAGATTACATTTGTCAAGGCATTGTGTACAATTCTTTCTTGCAAAATTGAGGTTTCTGTAAAAATCCAATTTGAAATTAAATACCTTTACATTACTCTTTCCAAACCCAAATAAAATGCTGTATGCATTCTAAAATTGCAGTTTGGAATCGATTCTGCCGTCAAAGTACATGCTTGATCAGTATGAACGCAGATTCAGGCATTGTATCAAATGTGAACAATATCGTGTGATCGTGAGGGAGACGGTAGTTACCGATCACAGTGAGCGCATCATTTTAATCCGTGGATCACTTAACTGAGAATACGACCCTTGTTTTCGCTCTGATTCTCAAGACTCGTGAATATGGCCCTGAAAGTTGAGCATGCGGTTATTCTGCCACGCAGCTTGCAGTTTTCTCTGCATAATTTCTCTAACCTGTTTTACGGTCGTATTCACAAGTCCGAGTTAACTCGAGGATCAACGATAATCCGTGAGTTATCGAAAAAACCGTATTCACAAGTCCTGATCCGTGGTTTAAACTGCCGGTTCAGTGTTATATTTCGTTCCTCCAAAATCGACGAGTTTACTCGCGAGTAAGAGTTACGTATGCGCAGTACTACCTTTTCAGTGATACAAAATGGATGACACATTTCATTCTATGCTAAATTACAGTTTTCTTGCGACAATTGGATTGGACATATCATTACGGAACACCTGAACACCTGCTGCATAGCAGCTAATGTCCTCAACATAATATTGCTTAAATGGAAAATTTAAAACATAATTTTATTGAAATTCAAAAGAAAAATGAAAATAAAGGTAGCTGCATAATCTTTTAAACAAGCAGCTTGGCCAAAAGATAGATGGCGGCACCTACATCAGCAAAGCCGGAGAGAGCGAACGTTAGAATATGACCATGGCAGATACAAATTCGTCGTAGAATAAAAATTATTCTGTTGATTTATTACAAATGAAAGAAAATTGACAGTGCAAGTTACTTTTCACGACACCAACACACACCCATACTGACAAGTACAAAGACAATCAGATTACATACATCTGTCAAGACATTATGTACAATTCTTTCTTGCCAAATTTAGGTTTCCATAAAAATCCAATTTGAAATGAAATACCTTTGCATTTGTTTTCCCAAACCCACATTAAAATGCTGTGTGAGTCCTATTTAGTCACAATTTGGAATCAATTCTACGGCGAAGTACATGTTTGATCAGTATGAATGCAGATTCGGGCGTTATAACTAATGTAAACAATATCTCGTGATCATGAGGAGTCAATCACAGTGAGCATCTCATTTTAATCACTGGATCACTTAACACGCCGTTTGAGAATACCGTTCTTGATGATCCTCGAGTTAACTCTTACTCGCGGATCAACTGATCCTCGAGTTAACTCAAGACTTGTGAATATGGCCGTTAGTCTTGACCGAGAAAAGCATTCCCTGAGATGCTTTGAACCAGCAGATTCTATTTAGTCATTAAGTGTCAGGTGTGAGCAGTAGTACTCTTATCACTAATCTCGTGAAGCCTTGGGGTTAGAGATCGTTACGATTGCAGCAAATTGCATTTGAACCCTCCGAGTTGTTTCGACTTTATACCTCGTCCCTCCACATCTGCGCAATTTTGCAAATTACGAGATATCTCGTCGTCAACTAAACTTGTAGGCATATAAAAATATGAAAGCAGAAGTGCAAAATCCTTTCGCTCAACATTCAGAGATTTCAAAACTTCATCTACAAGGTGAACAACATATTGATGATCGACACTCACCTCGCAAACTCTGCAATCGATTACACCAGTTTCCTCTGGATTATCAAGAGTGCCAACCAATGTGTTAAAGTACTTCTTGCCATTTATTTCACTTTTGTCTTAGGACGAACACCTTCTTACCATGAACTTGTTTGATCCACAATACTTCGGCGTTCGCAAGATCAGACACACGTGATCGAAGGGTTGATTCCATTAGCAAAGAATGAAATAGTAATTTGATATTAATTAATTTTAAGCTATATTTTAACAAGCTGCATTTATGCAAAAAGTTGCATTTATGTTGCGGTTATAACTCCCTTACAATACACCCCACGTAGGAGGAATTTTGGTTTTATTACTTTAAATGCATTGTAGAACGTAAGAAAAAAAGTTGCCCTAGATATCACTTACCACGTACATAACTATTCCATTTTACAAGTATGGTAGAACTTAAATCTTATTCAATTAAAAATTATACTGTGACATTTTAATGTGTAGAACAAATGTAACCGCAATAAAGTGCAATCTTCCTCAAAAATAAAAATTTAACAAAACGTTTTGTATGTGTGCAGTCAAGAGCCCATAGAATTTAATTTACCAACTCCAATTGCCTATCTGGTTATTTTGGACTCATTTTCAAACAGGTTGACCCAAATAGAAAAAGAAATGAATCTCCGATTATTCTAGCTCAAGTTGTTTTAAAAACTACTTTATGGATTTTATAAGAGCAGTCGTGTATTAAGTACTTTTTACTGGACATAGATCAAATGACAGTAACATTGTTTTCAAAATTATCACTATCTGCAAAATTTTTTATGGGGTCATCTCACAAGTAATGTGGTTTATCTTATTGATCAAAATGAATGCTATGTTTTACATTTATTGGATAATCATTCAATGTGTGGCAGACTTGCAAAGTGTATAAGTAGTGCGTGCAGGGTTCCCACGGGTGCTTAGAAAGTGCTTATAAGTGCTTATTTTGACCTTCCATTTCTAAGGGCCCTTAAAAGTGCTTATTTTGCATCAATAGTCCTTAGAAAGTGCTTATTTTGCTTTGAAAACAAAATTCAGTTTTCAAATGACGATATTTTTTTACAATATTTCCGACCTCTTTTTAGCGGCTGATCGGCGATAAAACTCCTTACAAGTACGATTTTGGTGATGATTCTGTAACTGGCTTGCTTATAGGCAACCCTTGATACGTGATATACAAATCGTCGATCAACTCTTTTCGATCAGCACATATCTTGATGAGTTCATAATACACTTTAAAAACTTGAAAACCCATGAAAATCTGTCTGTTTTCGACTTGTGAGTGGCTCTTGCAAATGCACAAAATAGGTGCCCTGATAGAGGAAACTAGAATACAATCATCAAATGTTAATTATTTTTTTTTATTCATTTACCCACGAGTGCAATGTTTTAAAAATTTATTATAATTATGTGGAAGTGTATTTTTAAGTTTGTAGGTGAATCAAAAACAATAAAAAAATAATTTATTTTAATTAATACTGCTATCTGAGTGGTAACCCGATGTGTTGCATTTTTAAAAAAAATCTAGCTTTTTTTTATGCTTCTAATTCTTTGTAACTACTATCCCAGAAAAAAAAACGAAAAATTTTGAAGATTTTCGGGAGTGATTCTGCTTTGAAGCAATCGGTTATCAATTCCAAATGAATACCAACCCGCTCGTTTAAAAAAAACATTGGAGGAAAAGATCACAAAATAGTAAGCCACAGTGCTGGAGAACCGAGAATAGTCGGGAAACTTCAATAATCGGGAAAAGTCGTTTCAAAACTGGAAATTTCGGACTTATTGTATTTGACTGCTGATCGAAAACGAAAGTAATTTTTCTATGCTTCATAATTTTTTTATCTTTGTATCCGGGTGACAAATACTCATTTGCCGACTGTGCTTGAATTTCACTTTCTTTTGTTATGCCATGCACAATCTGTTTCCATTATCAGCTAAGATGATTATTTTCAAATTAATTTTGTTTCATTAAAATGATGTTTGTAAGCATATCGTTAGAAACGGCAGGTGCACCGTAAATCTGTCGTGGCTAAAAGTCCTCACGATGGGTTGGTGTTTAAATTTGGAGAGTAGGGCACCAGCTCAGATGTCTCGTCATCTGACCGTGGTTCAAAATTATGTGGCAATACACCGTATGGCTTAGGCTGGGACTGAGGTAACTAGTTGAATATCTATTCAATAAAGTTGCATTGTATTGTTTTAACCTTTTTATAAATTTATCAAAGTTTTTGCATAACTCTTATTATCTGTTTTGGTTCACGGGAAAATATTTTCTTAGAAATTCGTTCGGTCTCCGATCCAGTCAAATTTGACTCTGACGTATGCAACTTACAATCCTTTTACATACTTTTAGTAAATGAATAGTTTGCCACTAATTATATTTTATTGAAACCTCCGATGTGCCAATAAATGAATTTACTTCTTATTTTCATTAAGAATTTATAAAAGTGTATTATAAAATAATTACTGGGGTGGGTAATTTCCATTTCATAAGCAGGCTGAAACTGCAGAAACAGCAAGGTAAGCACTGTAATTTCAAAAACCAAAAAAAAATTAGGAAATTTTTGAAAATGAAAGTGTTGGTGGATCAGGGAAATGACCCCTAAAGACCATTAAAAAATAAAAACAAAACAATATGAAAATAATAAGAAAACTAAATCAAACTTGCAACAGCAACTTTGAGATCGACAACACCAAGTCCGGTCCTCATAAAACTTAACTCTTTCTTTCCCTTTTTATAAAAGCAAATGCACTGCAAAGAAATAAAAGAAAAACATCCAAAGGTGTTTTTTTTTTTTTTTTTTTGCGGTCTTCATTCTAAGGTTTGTATATGTATTTACACACATACTAACTACTAGCCACTGCAAGGCTAGTTCGGCATTGTCCGTGCCCGTGTAACACCACGGGCGATGCCTTGATGTTTGGTAGTTATTTGGTGTTAAATTTTCCGCAAATTTCAAATACGTTACAATTTTTATTCAACCTTTAACGATTGCTGAGATAGAAAAAAGCACTGAAGAACGCCAGTGATAACTTAAGTAATCTTTTGCTTTACTGGAATCCATTTCACAGGAAATCCAAATGAATGAATCTCGAAAGAAACGAAGGTCATTCGAATTTGTTCTCTCCTTGGAAATGAAAAAAAACTTGGCATGGTACCAAAGGCTGACGTCAAGGGAACACGTGAGGGCGAAAAGTCTAAATTTCGATGTTTCTTTATTGCTCTGATTTACTGCAGTAGAATGAAGAATGGTGGAAAAAACTATTAAATTCATTTAAAAATGTTCTAGATTGAATTTTAAATTTCGCCTCAACCCTAAAATTGTAAAAAATGTGGACTACCTGTGTGCCAAATCTTATTACTGTAAGTGCCATAGATTCGTCAGGACTTCGCAGGCAAGAAACAAACAAACAGACAGACAGACAAACACTTCCTTTTATAAGAGTAGAGATACATGCACACATAAATGCCCACATATTAACTGCTGAATTTTGTAGAAATCAAACTGCTTATTTTGAAAAATCTCATTTTTGTGTGGCATTATTTGTGTATAATTTTTAGAAAATAGACTTGAATATTAATTTTTTTTACATACTACTATTCTTATAAGATTAACTAATCTGTAAGAGCTTTAGACTCCCCATTTAGCTTTCCCCATTTGGTCGAAAGTCAGGTATTACATTGTATAATACGGTTTCTATAATGTTTTATGTAAGTCCTTATAAAGTCCTTATTTTGTCTTAGAAAGTCCTTATTTTTGGCTAGAAAAAAAGAGTGGGAACCCTGACATGTCTGTTCAACTTTTCACACACTAACCGAAAGGTGTGTTCATCATGACCTCTGTACAATGGAGAAGGCCTTCCAAATCGCAAATGGAAACTTTTTAATTCGGAACACGATGTCGGAAGAGAGCCCGGTTTGTTCTTTGGATTGAATCACAAGAGCTTCTATCACTAGGGTATTGAAATTTTAAAATTAAGTTGGGGACAAGTTGTGAATAATGGTGGTAAATATATTTTAGAGCAAATACACTGTTTTGAAACTTTTAAAAACTGCATTGCTTTTTAATGACCCAATAATGATGGCTCAGAAATTCCGTCAATTGTTCTGATCTCGCAGCCTAAAAGTAAGGTGCATTCAATGCTTTTTTTTCCTATTCCAGAGCAACATGCCGTTCCTGCCTGCTCCCCAGGCACCTCCGATGCCGCAGTGCCCGAGTGTGGCTCAGGACCCCGCTCTCTCTTCCATGATGGTCTCCTGGTACATGGCTGGCTATTACACTGGACTCCATCAGGTGAGTACTTTTCTTATACAAATGGATAATGATCTGCTCTCTTTTCAACATGGCTTTGTGATTTTTTTCAACCTTGGCCGCTAGGGTTATTATTTTTAACAGAAGAATCTCAAAAGCTGTTGTTTTCAAAGTTTCGGAAGGGCTCGTGGAGGGCCGGTTGGAAGAGTGTCGGATCAGCAACTGGAAAGTTGCGAATTGGAATCCAACTCAAGGTCATTGTGTAAAAAGGTGCTGTTGCTGGTTAAATCTGTCATGGCCTCAAATGTCCTCGCATTGGCGTGCTGTGGAAGTTTGGAATGCGGGGTACTGGCTCGGGCGTTGCCTCGTCATCTGACCGTGGTTCAAAATTATGTGGTGTCCTTGAATCTTACTCTTCAGGATTTATCCTGGACTGTCGCCAATAGCCCTTTGTGTTGCTCCAGTGTGACGTCAATTCAAATACAATCCGGAATCCTCAACACCTCTGCCATTTCAGAATTTTCCCGATTTTGGATTATTTTCATTTTTGTCAATAAAGCTTTAATCTACAACCCTCCACCCACACGAATTTTGTGTTTGCAGTAGCAAAATAGATGATATATATACACAGGAATAATTTTTTTTTAAGGAAAAAATCTTTTTGATACAATGCAACAAATTTTACTTGCAAATCTTCTAATTTTTATATGTGGTATTTACTCTGAACATGTCCATTATTTTGCGTTGTTTCATCAATTAGGTCTGGGTTTAACTCCTTGTTCTTTCGAAATTGTCGAAAAGATGGGAAAAATGAGGGGGGGAAAAAAAAAAAACACCGGTTAGCAAATAAGTTTCCGAATGATTGAATTTTTAAGATCAATTAGAGTAACCACGCAGTGAATTAAAATAAACTTTCACTTATTAGGCTGATATGAACTTAAATTACTATAAGTACAAATAACGAAGTCTTTAAAAATCCAAACTAGAATTTATTCAAAAGATAATAATTAAATTTAAGTTTAAGATTAAAATATTACATTCGACACAGTTACATTAAAAGTAAATCTAATAACTTGATCGAAGAGATCAAGTAAGCGGGTACGTGATCAAACAAGAATGGGAATTAAAGCGGGAATACTGGTGCAACAGATTGCAACCGCTTTTATATGATAGTATGGAAGATCACGTGACAATATTTGCATAATCGTGATAAGATTTGCATAAAGTACGAATAAAATATGTTGGCTAAGTAAAATTTAAAAAAAAGGAAGGTTTTTCCTAACAATGGCCCGCCTTTTGCTAGCCAATAACATTTAAAAAAAATACCAGAATTCAAAGTTCTGAATATCAATCGTACTAACCTTTTAACAAAATAATTTAACAAAGATTAATAATATTTAAGACTTGGAGTCAATTCTTATAATCAGAAACACACAACAATATCTTATGTTGTAAAAATTCAAAAAGTAATAACAGAGTAAAAACATTTCTCTGTAAAAATACATGAAAAATTTTCATTATAGCATGACGGGCTGGCATGCAAATTTGTTATGCAAAAATGGAGGACACATTTTTACGGACTAACAAAAATAAAAATAGACCAAATAGGCCTCCTAAAAGAGGGGTTCAATAACGACCACCGCCCTGGCTGCATACAGCATCCTCGTACCATGGCAGATTACAATTGTATTCCTTCCGAGAAGGTATTAGGAGCCTTTCGTACGCCTCAGCTGTATCCATCCAAAGTAGTGGACGATATCTCGCCAGTAGCCAGTCAGACATGAAAAAGAAATAAGTACATTCAAAAAATATTACAAATATGTTAAAATACAAATATCTTATCAACTAGTGATTTCAATCCTACTTTCGGTAATGGTTTGGTAAACAAATCAGCCAAGTTAGATTTTGTATTTACATATTTTAAAGTAAATAAGTTTTCAAGAATCAAGTTTCTAATAAAATGAAATTTGATATCAATGTGTTTAGTGCGATGGTTCTCTATAGATGATTTTGAAAAATTTATAGCTGCTTGATTATCACACAATAGGTGGCTTTCAAAGTTTACTTTAAAAAAGTTTAAGTTTTTCAGTTCATTTAGAATACGAATAATCCATACGAGTTCTTTGGATGCCTCCGTTAAAGAAACGTATTCTGCTTCTAAAGTTGATAAACTCACGCATTTTTGCTTGAAAGTACGCCACATAATTGGCGATTCATCAATAAATAGAATTAAACCACCCATAGAGATACGATCATCTCGATTGGCTGCAAAATCAGCATCACTGAAACATTTTAAATTTATATCATTTATATTAGAAATATTTAACTTATAGTTACTGGTTTGATGTACATAACCCAACAATTTTAATAAGGTATTCCAGTGTATAATACCTGGGTTAGATTGGAATTGGGACAATATGTTTATAGCATAGCTTATATCAGGACGAGTCCTCATAGCTAAAAATGCTAAACAACCCAACAAGTTACGGTATGGTAATTTTGACATCAATGAAATTTCTTCATTTGATTTCGGGCACTGTTGTTTAGATAAAATGGTTCCAACAGCAATTGGTAAAGATACAAGAGGATAGTTGTACTTTTTATATGTTAAACAAATTTTATTTATATATTCACCCTGATGAATCAGTAGGGTTTTACCATCTTGTTCAAACTCGACACCTAAAAGTTTTCGCGTCTTTCCTAAAATTTTTATATCAAATTGTTGATTTTTTTTTTGAACAATATTAGATATTAAAGATTCATTTAAAGCAAAGATAATTATGTCATCAACATACATTAAAAGTACCACACTGTCGTCAAAAATATAAATACAGTTTGCCCATTCAATTTTATGAAATTTAAGATTTTCTAATACATTGTGTATTTCCTGAAACCAATTTCTTCCTGATTGATGAAGTCCATAAATACTTTTATTTAATTTACAAACATAATCAGGTTTGTTAGGATCTTCAAAACCTTGAGGTTGGGACATGAGAATGTTCTCATCAAGTGATGCATATAAATAGGCACATTTAACGTCAATTTGACAGTGTGACCATTGAAATTTACATACAAAAATTGAGAAACACAATCTTATAATTTCAAAATTCACAACCGGGCTGAAGACCTCGTCATAATGAACACCTTTAGTTTGTCTGAAGCCTTGTGCAACTAATCGAGCTTTATATCTAACAATATTGCCCTTGTCGTCACTTTTGACTGTAAAAATCCAACGGCAACCTATTACTTTATTGTTAGGAGGTTTTTGTACCAGGTTCCAGACTTTTCGGTTATTCATGACTGAAATCTCATCTAACATAGCTTTACGCCACTCGTTAGTTTGAGGTGATCTCAAAGTATCATTATAACAATTTGGGATTGTAATATCTAGTCATGCTTCAGAAATATTAGTTTGAGAAAGTTTGATCTCTTCAGGTTCTAATTTAATCTTTTCAGTATGAGCATTTCTACCTTGGAAATCAAATCTTTCCATATTATACGGTAGATTATTTGCTTCACAGAATTTCCTGACATCGTTTTGTGAACGCAATCTAGTTTTACTCCCAGAAATATAGTAGTAGACATCGATTCTCGAACCCTTCTTTCGAGGTACGACTTTCCTTATAAGTAAAAATTTTACGGGGGAAACTGGTTGTGTTACTTCACTTTTACTAGTTCCCGGTTTAGGTTCCAATTTAAATTCCGATTCACTACTCGAATCTTTAGAATTAGAATCACTTTTATTAGGTTCCTGATCCGTATCGGAGTCGGATGTTGGATAGTCACATTTTAAAGAAAAAGTTTTAGGAGTGTCCAGTACTGCTCCACTGCTATCACCAACATCCTCGGCGAAACTTACGTTAATAGTTTCTATTATTTTTCTTTCAGTAGGAAGCCAGATTCTATATCCTCTGGTTCTTTGGGCATAGCCAACCATAATTCCCTTCTTAGCTCTCATATCAAGCTTACGTCTGTGCTGTCTGGGAATACCCAAAAATGCAGTCGTTCCGAAAATTTTAAAGTGTTTAACTGACGGTTTATTACCACTAAAAAGTTCGAAAGGAGTCAGTTTTTGTTGGCCATGGCAAATTCGGTTCCATACATAAGTGAAACAAAATAATGCCTCCACCCAAAAGTGATTTCCCAGACCGCTATCATTCAACATGGTTTTAACACCATCCATTGCTGTGTAATTATAACGCTCTGAAACACCATTTTGTTCAGGGGTATAAGTATTAGTGCGTTCGGCTCTAATACCTTGTTCCTCAAATAAAGCTTCAAACTCAGAGTTACAAAATTCCAATCCGTTATCTGTTCGAACACATACAATTTTAGAATTCAGATAACGTTCAACTCGATTTTGATAACTACGAAAACATTTTGAAACATCCCTCTTTTCTTTTACTGGGTAAGTTGTAACTTTTCTTGAAAAGTCATCAGTGATCGAAAGAAAATAGCGGTATCCGCCAATTGCAGTATTTTGCATTGGGCCACAAAGATCCTTGTGAATTAATTCTAATGGTTTGTTTGACCTTATTTTCCCGATCGGTTTAAATGATTTACGGCGTGATTTGGCGATCTTGCATGGCTCACATTTAATATTATCATTCTTAAATTTGGGTAAACCTTTTACACTTTCACTATTACTAGTATTTACAATGTACTTAGTATTAATGTGACAATATCTTTTATGCCAAATATTTAAATCATTTAATGAAGAGGTTGAAAGGTTAACTTTAGGTTTTAAATCCTTTTTAGGTATATTTGATACTATACTTTTAGGATAGTTAGGCTTTACATAGTATAAACCACCTTGCCTTCTGGCATAAAACAATTTGCGACCATCTTTATGAAAAACAGTTAAAACATTTCGATCACAGACAAAATTATGACCAGCTTTATCTATTACACTACCAGAAATCAAGTTTTGTTTAAGTTTGGGAGAATATAAAACATTAGTTAATTTTATAATTTCAATCTCACCATTCACGTAGAATTCCAGTTTCACCTCGCCTGTTCCTTCCACGGGGCAAGTCACACCTCCGATTGCTACAGCTACCTCTGTGCCTTTGATAAACTTGTAGTTGAGCATCAGATTTCTTTCACAACAGAAGTGTGAAGTCGCCGCTGTGTCAAATACCCAGGTCCCAGGTGTAATTCTTGAAGTTCCACTTGCATTAGCTTCGATGACTAAACTTGTCGTTAGATGCCTTTGGGAAGTTGAGTGGGGTCTTCTCTGGTTCTTTCTTTGTCTTCCTCTGCTTGTCTGTTCTTTTTGATCTTGTTTTTCAATTGGGGGTTTTCTTAAGTTGACCTTAGGTTGGTTGGAATAACAGCTTCTTATCTGGCATGCAACCATCTCCTGGTCTTTGCTTCAACCTAGCTTCTTCAGCCAGTAGTTCACTCAGGACCTTGTCAGCTTTAAAGTCATCATCCTTCCATCTGTATATTGCTTGGACTATACCCGCATACACTGGTGGTAGGTATCTGATGAGTTGGAACGCCTGATACCAGTCCTGGATGGGCTTCCCGCAGTCGGCTAGCTGGGCTGAAATCTGCTTTAATCGTGCTGCGTATAATCCAATGTCCTCGTCCGGACATACATGGCATGAGAAGAATTCGTCAGTAAGGCCGATCGCTCTAGCTCTTGAATCAGGTCTAAAGTGTTCCTCCAGGATCTTCCATGCAGCTACAGGGTCTTCATTTCCCGCTATCAATAAGCGATATTCTTTCTCTGAAGATAAATAAATGGCACTGTAGGCTCGATCTTTCCGGAGATTATAATCCTTCATCAGCTTTTGATATAAACGATCATCGGTGCTGTCACCAGCTGATGCCTTGGTAGGGATCTTCTCCTCGTCAGTTACAATCCTCCAACTTCCTTTTTCCATCAGCAAGACCTTGATGTCTTCTTTCCATGTGCTGTAGTTGGTGGCATTCAGTTTCTCAACAGACGCCTCCATGTTGAAAAAGGGGAAGGGATTTTTCGTTAATTCTACACTTGTTGACCAATAGGCCCGCCGTCTCAAGTTATTTTTAAATTAGCCGGCGATTGATTATTTCGTGAGTTACTCTGGGCCCATAACCTTTGATTGAATTTTTAAGATCAATTAGAGTAACCACGCAGTGAATTAAAATAAACTTTCACTTATTAGGCTGATATGAACTTAAATTACTATAAGTACAAATAACGAAGTCTTTAAAAATCCAAACTAGAATTTATTCAAAAGATAATAATTAAATTTAAGTTTAAGATTAAAATATTACATTCGACACAGTTACATTAAAAGTAAATCTAATAACTTGATCGAAGAGATCAAGTAAGCGGGTACGTGATCAAACAAGAATGGGAATTAAAGCGGGAATACTGGTGCAACAGATTGCAACCGCTTTTATATGATAGTATGGAAGATCACGTGACAATATTTGCATAATCGTGATAAGATTTGCATAAAGTACGAATAAAATATGTTGGCTAAGTAAAATTAAAAAAAAAGGAAGGTTTTTCCTAACACCGAAGTTGAATGAAAATTGAGGGTCATCCATTTTATATCTACGTGTTACTGATCAATGTTTAAAAATCATAAATTAAATTTGTTTATACATTTTTTACAATTGATTGACATGGTTTTTAACTACATTTCAATCTTTAGTTAGTGTCTGTTTTCCCAATATTTTATCCTATGATATCTTTGCTCTGGAAATTTTTCACACTGTTTTTTAATGTTTTTATATCTACAATGATTTTATTATCCTATCAGGCGTTTTTGGCCCTGGTCTATTTCTGGACCTTGTCCCATAAAACATCAATCAAACACAAGTCACTAAACATCAAATAGTGGATGTGTACACAGATAAAGTTTTACTAACACAGAAAGTAGGAATAAAATCTGTCACATGCAGGTTGATAGTGCAGGGGGCATACCCACTGAGCTATGCTAGCTCCAACAGCAATTTGTTTTATGTGTTGGTTTTAATGTTTTCTAATTAAAATGGTCTTTTATTTTCAGGGTCAGAAAGGCTCCCAGTGCTCTCAACATTGCTGTAGTCATGTAAATAGGTGCTGTCATTAATTAGGTCCTGTCTTCAATATTGTATTTTTATCTTTTGTATTTCTATCTCACTTTGTATTTAGATAAATCTATTTAAATTCATGTCATTAAATGCAAAGTTTTCTTAGCTTGGATCATGTCGTTTCTGTCGACTTTTGCACTGATTTCACGCTTAAGACCTTAAGGATTAAAAGATGAATAATGGTACGATAATATAAGTATTATTTCTGTAATTCAAATACCTTTTTCATATTACTGCATGTCCAGAATGCTAAAACCGAAAATTTGCGTAGTTACTAAATAATTGAATAACCAGTAGAAATGAGACTAACTCAACAATATTGTAGTTTTGACAAAGAAATATTTTCTACATTTTCATACAGTCAGACAATTAGTTGAACAGAAAAAGCTTTTCAAAGTAGGAATTTGAAAATAATTGACAACTAAAAATTCAGGTATAAAATAGTGCTTTTTTTTTTAATGCTCAGAAATTTGGATGAACAGTGATACGAGGAATTCTAGTGTAGTGAGAAAAAAAATAACAATCCTCAGGATCTAAATTTTTTTAATGCCCCCTCCCCGTCTTCATTTTAAAACAATTCTAATCTTGAAGTTATGAAGAACAGCACGTTACGTCACACCCATTGTCTTTGTTTTAACCACCTTGTTAGACACATGCATAACCAATTTTTATCAAAGCTCACAGGTGCAGCGCTGTTATTACCTCAAGCCTACTAATTTCATGTGCATACTCATAAGTACATTTTTACAATGCATTGAGCCTACAAGAAAAATTAAAAACAAATCTGCTCAAGGGATTGTAAAACTAAAATATATTTATATTGAGGGAAGTGGTAAAACTAGATGATTGGATTATTATGTAACAAAAACACTTGGCTAGGTTTAAGGCATAGAATACGTCAGTGAGGCCATATGGTGAATTTGATAGTAAAAGAAATTAGTACTGGACTGTTTTAAATTTCAAACATCAAATGTTCATCACTCTGCACATGTATCACAATTGGTGCACTCGCTGTTGATGAAGGGTGTGGCTCATTTCCGACCTCTATGGGCAGAACTCCGTCTGTCGATTATAAAACGTTTGTCGTCAGATGCTATTTGCGTGGAACTGAGCGTTGGAGGTACTCAGCGCAATCATATCAAGCAATTGTTCACCCTGAAGTTATGTGATATGCCTATACTTTCAAGAACAAGCTCCGAGACCATTGACACTCAGCATTGGATGTCCAGATCTTCTTGGATTTCCCATCTCTTGATCTTTCTTCCTGTTGACATTTCTATAATTTTTCTTGTGTTTAGTATGCATATATTTGGACATTTTGAAATTTTAAGAATTTTCCACACTTTTAAGTCCAATATCTATTAAAAAAATGTTGGTTTATTTCTATCTAAATAGCGCAGAGACAAAACAAATGACACCAAATGTCATGCTCACACAAAGGAAGCTGAAGGTTGACTAATTTAATGGGTCATTCCACGTGAAATGAGCAAAAATCGGGAAAAACCTGTGGTCATATAGTAATGAATTTTCATCAAATATGGTACAGGTGCTTAGTTTATGCATAAATAACGATATCCAAAAAATTTAGATTCAGAATGAAATATTTTTGAAGTTTGAGGCATTTTAAGAACTTAAAACTTTGAAGAGCAGTTGTGAGATCGCTTAATGTTGCATGTTTGAAGTTCTGTTTCTGAAAAACTACTTAACGTAGACAAACATGTTTTACACCTTTATAATCTACAATATTGTCTTTTTTTCACTTCCGCAACAACAATTTTAAACATTTAATCTAAAATTTAGTTGCAAAAAATGGAAAATTGTCATTTTTGACGGAATTAAAAACATTTCTATTGGGCTGAAGAAATTTTACGACATGCTTTAAATTCATGCCAGTTACAGTGCTAGGTATGATAATATTACTGATGGAGTTTGGAAGTCTCATTTTAATCTTTCCTCTTCAATATAGGTAACGAAAATAACAATTTTCTATTCTAAATAGGCATAAGAAATCAAATGAAGGACAGCTCTGATAAAACTGACATTTCACAGGAATACAGTTTAATATGTTTATTACTAAATGAAAAAATAATTCAGGAGTCCTAAAGCAACAATAATAAAATCAAAATCACAACATTTACTTCCAGTCTATTTACATTACAAGAACTTCAATGAAACAGAAATTAAATACAGATAATGAAACCCTAAATCAACAAAGAAATACCAAACCATTTTTAACTTAAAAAGCGAATTATAAAAGCAGGAAAAAATCAGTGTCAAAACAAGCTTAAAAATTTCAACTTGGTCAACAACAAATTTTAATTTGTGTCAATAACTTATAGAAATATTGGGTCTCAAACAGGTTACTATTAGTGCTATAAAAATTTTTACTTTGTGTGACCTTAAATTTTGAAAATTCAATAAAAAATAAAATATACATTTGGGGCATCTAATATTTGGCAGTTCCTCCTTACTATGTGATCTATTTAAAATTTAATTTTCGTTAAAATCGGGCATGTGTCAGATTAGGAAGTTTGATAAAAGGTTTTTTTCGAAAATAGGTTGTAAATTTAAACTGAATTAAGTTATATTTTGTTTACCACAGGGCTATAGCTTCAGTCTACTTTTATAGTGGTGGCAACGGCATTGGCGCACTTCTTAAGTCGCCACGGAAAGAAAATGAACCAATGAAATCAAACGATAGTTTAAATAATTTGTTGTTAAACCAAACAATATGCTTCTCATGTATGATACAATGAAACAACATTTTTTAAAACGACTTTATTTGAAATGAAAGTGACTAACATTTGCTAGACGCAAAATTTGTAATAATTTTATCAATGTTCTACGCAAAAAGTTTCAATAAATCATATGATTTTTAACATAAAAATTTCCCTGAGAAGGTCTCCAGATGATTCACCTTTTTATTGGTGTACAGTTTATACTTTTCGGGACTGAACTCCTCCCCCCTCTTTCATCAACCCTAGTCACGCCTATGCTTCTGAGTACTACAAGGGTCCTCACAAAGGAATTCTCGATACTAAACTCGTCAATGAACAGAGATTTTTGGTGGTTCATTTCCTTTTCTACATACATTTATATATTACTCATTAAGTTCTACTAGTTTCACTTTATAATCATGGTTTCTTAACAGCCTACATATTATTAGAAGTCTAAATTCCTTTAAGGGTAAGAGGACTCTTTACAGAGATGTTGAACCTTATCCACAGCACATCTTCTGTACTTCTGCTTTAAAATGTTTCAGTAGTAAAAATGTTGCATACTTCCTTTAAGTGTTTATATTACGAGTGATGTTAATTACGAATGTTTATACATTACTAGATTTATGATGTCATGTGTTTGTCATTACTAGTTCTAGTATTCCTTTGTGAGAAGCTTATTAGTTTGGTGGCGAACCTGGAGAACTTGGTTTTTGAACTAGTTAGCGTACGTTGTTGTATATTTCGTAGGTAAAGCTACGGTTTCCTAAAAAAGCGGAGCTGTTATCTAGCGGCCGTGAAACATAATGATGCGGCGGAAAAGGAAAAATGAAATATTTTAAGGATCAGCTTTTAATGTGATTTTTCTTTCAACTAGAAAATAAGATGCTCGGTTATTTCGTCTTTTATGGCAACCTCCGACAAGCCGAAAGTTTAAATTTTCATTTTGAATATTCCAGAAAGTACTTTAAAAATCCTTTAAAACTTTTTTCTTTGGCGACTTTAGAAGTGCGGCAAGGCGGTGGCCACCGTTTTAAACATAGACTGCAGCTATATTTTGCAACAGAAATTTTTAAAATGATGCTTCTTTTAAGGGCAATACTTATGATTGTTTTAATAAGTTAAATGGTTGTTTGGATAATACGAGTTATTAATTTTAAGTTTTATTTGATTTCAAGTTGATTTAATTAGAAAATAAGAATATTTACAAAAAAATATAGTGATATTACAGATTTTGAAAAAAAAAAAATATTTTATGTTCGAAAATAGGTTGTAAATTTGAACTGAATTAAGTAATATTTTTTACCACAGGGGTACAGCTTCCGTCTACGTTTATAGTGGTGGCAACGGCCTGCCCTTGACGCACTTAAGTCGCCAAGGAAAGAATTACTTCAAATGAACCAACGAAATCAAACCACAGTTTAACGGAATTTGAAAGAACTTTCTGGAATATTCGAAATGAAAATTTTTAAATTTTCCACTTGCCCAGGTTGTATTAAAATCTTCAATAACTGTTATGCAGATGGGTTACCTTAACCTGTCATTACTTGCTACTAGAAGTGTACCAAAAAAAGCGCCAAGTCCATTGCCACTGCTATAAATGTAGACTTAAGCTGTACCATTTTTATTTTTGGTGTCTGCTTATTTTTTTCATTTAAAATTTATGCTATTTAATAAAAATAGTATTTATTTATTTGTTCTTTTGTAACATACCATTTTTATTTCCTGTTAATTTCATTTTTGTATCAAGGTTTTGGAAAAATTGCAACTCTTAAAAAAAATCTCACCATTGATGAGATGTTCAAAAATATTCATAAAAATAACATTTTCAACTTCATGCAACTTATTTATACTCAAAATTTTAGGTGTAAGGTGCCCCCTTCCCCTTTTCCAAAGACAAATTTCATTGTTTATAGTGGACTTTGAAGAGCTTTTAAGCTAAATAATAGGCAAAAATACATGATTATCATAAACACCTATTCTGTACTAGTGGCGCAGCCATGGGAGGTTATGGGTTAACCTCCCTACTTCCAAAAACAATTTTTTTTAGTGTTCTTTATAGTGTTTTATCAGACTAAAAATTTACCAACCCTGCTCAGAAAAAATTTCTGGCTGCACCAATGTTCTGTACACACATTAGTACACGAATATAGTATTCTTATTTAGTTATTTTTGTAGTTCAAAATAACGCTTCTTATATTTTCCTCTTTTTTACATTTTGACTGTTTTCACCCCTATGAAAAAATCTTGTTGGACTTGGAAGTACACTAATTCCTTTATTACAAGACATAACAAAAATAACACTGCGAAAGCATTATTGCAGTTTAAAGGTAAGACATATTTGTTGTAATTATGTTGGAATTAAATAATACTTTCGGGAGATGGCATTTTTACTATAAAAAAAAAAAAAAAATTCAATTTGTTACTGGTATGTTGGAGCAGGGTGACAACAATTCTGTTATCTTTCGTAAAATTTAGACTTTATTTATATTAGTGACTACCAGTAATATGTTATTTTATTTCAGTGATATATTACTTCAAGTAAATGCATTCACCTAGGGCACAATGAAACATGTTTCATTGTACCCCGTACTGAGGTTACTAAATAAAAATTTTTTTCAAACATCTAATATTTATTTTTTTAAATTTTGGTTTTAGAGGTATGAAGACAACAACACAAAGATAATAATGTATAGAAAAAATAATTATTGCATATAACAACGAGGAAAAAGAAACAAAATTACTTTTAGTAAAGAAATTTACTTTCAATGGTGAAAAACCAATAACCTTCTATTGCAAATGACACCTGGAAAGACAAATTAAAACAACAAATGAACTTTGAGTTTTGCAAATCCAACATTACAAATATTAACTTCCAACTTATTTCTAAGACATATCCTGGATGTTTTATTGCTTGTGTTTATGACAGCTTATGGTATTTTGGTATGGTGAGTGAGGTGAATGCAGAAGATTCCACTGTAAAGTTTTTACATCCTCATGGACTACCACCATCATTTTTCTGACCCAAAAAGAAAGATGAATGTGTTATACCGATCCCTCACGTCATTGCAATTGTGGAACCCCTAAAAAATTGACTGGAAGAACTTACAAATTCTCTCAAGTATGCATGATGCATGTTCAACCAACCTCATGAAAGCACTGTAGAAAATTAAAGAATTATTACTTAGAATTTGAAATATTTCAATGGTAAGTTTTGTAATACATTTTCTATTCCAGAAGCATTATAAATATTCAAATTTTGTTATCATTTCACTAAAATTGTTATTCTAATTGACGATTTCAAAAAAAATGAGTGAGTCAAGTGATTTCTATCTTTAAAGTGAGAAAAAATAATAAAGGAGTGAAAAAACCATTCATTTAATTTTTTTTATGTGGTAAAGCATATCTTTTAGAACAAGAATACAAAAAAAAATTGTTGATTGTCCTTAACCCTTTTAAAGATATTCCACTTAGCGTAAAACTCGCCATTTTTTTTAAAAATTTCTATAGATAGAACTTTGGAATTTTTTCTAACCATATATAAGATACTTGCAGGTATAATTGATTTTTTTCTGGACTCTTTACATATTGATGTATACTCTTAAAACATTTCATCAACATTGGTCGATAAACAAGGGAGGTATAATTTATTTTCTAAAATAAGAAATTCTATTTCCTCCATATGATCGATAAAAACCGCAAAATTCCAAAAACTTTAACAGGCTATAAAACATAAGCCGTTTGAGATAGAGCAAAAAAAAATTATATGTGTTCTTAAATCCATAAAAGAAACAAACATGCCAAGTTTCATCAAAATCTGTGATCATGGGTGTCAAATCCTTTTTTTTTCTGGATGATTTGACATGGATTGACCCCAGACCGACAAATTAAAGTTGTGCCAGGATAAGAGAGCCAAGGGGTTAGTGGTATACCTCTCCTATATTTAGGATTCGAATCCCTGCATGTACATTCAAAATTACGCGGAGTTGTCCTCGATCTTTCACATAAGGTTTGATCCCGGACCGTTACCACTAGCACGTTGGGTTGGTCCAGTGCGGGATCAATCCCCGAAGGCAAAGATTCGAAGACAACACCCCGAAATTTTGAATCGTGGACAGATGATGCATATTCGGGGTAATTTAGGTTAACGTCGAACTAGAGCAACACAAAAGGGCTATTGACGACGGTCCGGGATCAATCCCTTAAGGGAAAGATCCGATGACAACACCTCGTAATTTTGAACCACGGTCAGATGACGAAGCAACACCTGAGCTGAACTCTCCAAACTTCCACACCAACCCAACGTGAGGACTTTCGGCCACGACAGATTTAAGGTGCACCAGCCCCTCTACACCATACGCTTACAAACATCCATGCCCGGATTCGAACCAGGAACCTTCCGATCTAGAAGCTAACACCTGAACCACAATACCGGTTGGTCGGCACGATATGGTAATTTTAGTTAACATCGTACTAGAGCAACACAACGGGCTATTGACGACGGTCCGGGATCAATCCCTTAAGGGAAAGATCCGAGGACAACACCTCGTAATTTTGAACCACGGTCAGATGACGAAGCAACACCTGAGTTGGCACCCCACTCTCCAAACTTCCTCACCAACCCAACGTGAGGACTTTCGGCCACGACAGATTTAAGGTGCACCAGCCGCCTCTACACCATACGCTTACAAACAACCATGCCCGGACCCGGATTCGAACCAGGAACCTTCCGATCTAGAGGCTAACACCTTAACCCAGCACGATATGGATTCAACACCACCATTGCTCTTCAAATAAATAATTCCTGTCTACATCTCAATGGGCAAAATGTGTTTTCATTATTTTCTCGCTATATCTCGTAAAAATTAACTAATGTTTACTTCAAATTTCCGTAATAATTTGGTAATTTTTAATTAACGTCGTACTAGAGTAACGCAACGAGATATTGACGACCCAATTTCCAAACCCTCAGATCTCTAAAGCGTTCAATATTCCACCGTACCAATATCAAAACTTTTGAATTTCTATAATAATTTCAGAGTAAAATTGTAATTTTTATGATTTCATGGGATTTTTTTTCCGCAAGAGAAATTTTGTTGATTCGAAACTAGTTTTTTTTTAAACAATTAACTTACAACTATGTGCTCTGTTTTTCCGCAACAAAGAAATTTAAACAATGACAAACAATGAACTTGCATTATTGAATCTTTGCACAGCAGTGAATTTCTTCAGTTTAAAAACTTTTTCCAAGCCGTTAGCATCGCGTTAGATTTCGTCCGATGAAAATTGAAAATTCGTCTTTCCAATTCAGTTTTAAGATCGACTCAAGTGCTAAAAATTCTTCTTCTGAAACCTATCCTGTGTCAGTGGCGAATAAAACTGCTTCAACTTCAGTGCAAAGCCTCATCTTAGCGATATTTCTTCCCTGACGATTTATTAAGAACCTGGAAGACATTCGGCGGATTGGATAGCAGGTTGTGAGTAATAATTTATTTTATTTACTGTAAGTAAGAAATTATTTATCGATACATGCACCGATGATTACGAAAGCGGTCTAAGTCATATAATTCCATTTTGAGGTATTAATTTTTTAAATTTGGATAGATTAAAAAAATATCAACAAAGTATTTCATAAAATATTTGTTTAATCTAAAAAGTTCTTTAATTACTTTTGTTTACTAACAACTTTGGCAAGTGCTATACGAATTAATCAAAATTGAACTAACTGTTTTTAAATTTCCACTTTCATAATCACCTGTATAAAAACCAAATATCACTCACTGATCACTATGAAGAACAAGGCCTAGGAAGATGAAATTTTCAGCGTTATTCTTATACTGGAGGTGTACTAAGAACGGAGGCCCAAACTTTAACCTTAGGCCTAAGATAAAAACAATTCGAAATCGCCACATAAAAATAACATCAAGTATAAAACGATTACTGTACGCAGCTGAGATTGTTTTACCAATATTGATCGAACAACAATTTTTTAAATAAATTAAATTGTAATATTTATGGTTTGAACTAACTTTTAATTATGCTGATTATAATTTTTATTATAAATATTAACCTATGATGTAAATAATTTATAAATATTTGATTGACGAAGAAAGAATATTTAAAACATTTAATTTTGCAAAACATACATTTTGTAATTGAACACGAAAAGTCTAAAAGAACTCATTATCATAAAAGCGTAATCTTGCTACTTGGTATCTGGCACCATTATAATAAATGTTTAATCTTTTTTATTTGATTTAGTATTATGTGTTTGGGTATTTAAGTTGACTGCGAGATGTAGCGGTTATGGATGGTATGTAGTATCCGATACGTTACAATTTTCGAGCGATGTATTGCCAAATGCGGTAACCTTCCCGTTTTCGCGTTTTTCTTAGTTTTAAGGCAACCCTAGATATTTTCTCCTGGCGATAAGAAACGGGTCTCATGATTGGTTAAGGAAGAAAATACGCTTTTCCACTTTTATTTTTAATGTAGAACGGAATTAAAATTTAGGCAGTCTTTGAAATTGTTGGGTGCATGTGAATTTTGCTCTTGATTTATAAAATCGACTTGTTTTATTTATTTTCAAAATTTTTAGGATAAGTTTGGAAAGCAGATTGTAAGTTACAATTTTTTAAATTTTGAAAAAAAATTTGGATTACATTTGATTTTTGAAATTGCAGATTAGAATTTAGAATTTTTTCCCCCTTTTGGTTGCTTACTTCCCCTTAGTTGATTTGATATAACAATGGATAATGTTATTAAACATTTGAATTTTTTTTTTTTTGCAAACATGTGGCTTGATTGGGGAGAGGATGAAATGTCTTTCATGTGAGAATGATATGATTTTAACATTGAGAAAGGATGCTGGTGATAGGTAGGAGTGAAAATGTAGAAAGAATGGACAAAAGAAAGTATAACAGGAGTTAGAAATTGGAGGTTAAATGGGTGTTTGGAGGACTTGAACAAGGGACGGATAAATGTTTTATGATTGAGGTGAAAATATGCTGATATAAATACCCGAAGGACAAAGAGTTCAAGGGTTATCGATTCGAGCATAGGACTGTTAACCATAGTCAGAATTTCAAGGACCCGGCTATGAGGGTAAGTTTGATTTTCGTTTAGCTTTTGGTTATATTACAAACACTGGACTATGCTTGGGTGGGCACCCAATACGGTGACTTATACGCATGGAAGCCAACGTTGAAAGGTCCTCGCCGGCCCCGGAGGGGCGGCGAGGTAGCCGGCAGGCGGGGATCGCGCGTTATACGCTGTGACTTATCTACAAACAAATTTCTCCCGGTATACTGGTTTAAACGCATTGAAACCTTAAGCGCAATACGCTTTGACTTCTCTAAAAAACAATTTCCTTTTGTAAAGTCGTTACAATAAAAATATTTGTCTTGCTTTTCCATATATGGCTCTATAACCTGGAATATCCCCATTGAGTTGCTCACATAATGCTAATTGCTAGAAAAATTGTGAAAAAATATTTTTTCACACTTATGGATAGCAGAAGAATTTTGATTTTTTTTTTTCTCATCAAAAACCTTTGTGTGGATTATGGTCACAGAAAAGAACAACCTTAGTAAAAAAAGATTTCTTGTTTTGAATTTTCTATGCATTGCAAAGTTTCTAATTCAAAATTGATAAAAATCCGGACGTTTTAAAAAAAATCGCGTTTTTTTTTAAATTTAATTATTATTTTTTTTTTTAACAATTATAAATTATTTTTTTTTATTAAAATTTTTTTTTAAGTGACAAAACTAGGATGAAATTGACGCAAAATTGCGTACATGTTCGGAGAAAACCAGACTGAAATATTAGAAAATTTTCAAGTGAAATTTATATTGCTTTTTTCTTAATTTTTAAACAAATTATTATTTTTATTTATGCACTGTATGCAAAGGTTCACGTTGTATATGGCGGCCATCTTGGAATTGCTTACATCGGCCGCCATCTTGATTTGGCGTAAAAAATCGCTTTGGCGGCCTAACGTATCGGATGCTACCACTCCACCGAATTTTTTTCCCCTTTTGGTTGCTCATTTCCCCTTAGTTGATTTGATATAGCAGTGAATAGTGTTATTGAATGTTAGAAATTTTTTTTTTTTTTTGCAAACATGTAGCTTGATTGGGAAGAAGGTGAAATGTCTTTCATGTGAGAATGATATGATTTTAACATTGAGAAAGGATGCTGGTGATAGGTAGGAGTGGAAATGTAGAAAGATAGGACAAAAATTTGGCAAAAGAAAGTATAACAGGAGTAAGAAATTGGAGGGTAAATGGGTGTTTGGAGGACTTGAACTAGGGACGGATAAATGTTTATGGTTGAGGTGAAAAATAGGAACCAGAAAGTTTTGGCTGAGGTAATTCAGAGCTGAATTTTGCAAGGAACTACAAAAATTTCTGACTATTGGAAGTCATATGCTGGTATCAATACCCGAAGGACAAAGAGTTCAAGGGTTATCGATTCGAGCATATGACTGTTAACCATTGTCAGAATTTCAAGGACCCGGCTATGAGGGTAAGTTTGATTTTTGTTTAGCTTTTGGTTATATTACAAACACTGGACTATGCTTGGGTGGGCACCCAATACGGTGACTTATACGCATGGAAGCCAACGGTGAAAGGTCCTCGCCGGCCCCGGAGGGGCGGCGAGGTAGCCGGCAGGCGGGGATCGCGCGTTATACGCTGTGACTTATCTACAAACAAATTTCTCCCGGTATACTGGTTTAAACGCATTGAAACCTTAAGCGCAATACGCTTTGACTTCTCTAAAAAACAATTTCCTCTTGTAAAGTCGTTACAATAAAAATATTTGTCTTGCTTTTCCATATATGGCTCTATAACCTGGAATATCCCCATTGAGTTGCTCACATAATGCTTATTGCTAGAAAAATTGTGAAAAAATATTTTTTCACACTTTAGGATAGCAGAAGAATTTTTAGATTTTTGGTTTCTCATCAAAAACCTTTGTGTGGATTATGATCACAGAAAAGAACTACCTTATTAAAAAAAGATTTCTTGTTTTGAATTTTCTATGCATTGCAAAGTTTCTAATTCAAAATTGATGAAAATCCGGACGTTTTAAAAAAATCACGTTATTTTATTATTATTATTATTATTGTTATTATTATTTTTTAATTAAATTTTTTTTTAAATTTAATATATATTTTTTTTTAAGTGACAAAACTAGGATGAAATTGACGCAAAATTGCGTACATGTTCGAAGAAAACCAGACTGAAATATTAGAAAATTTTCAAGTGAAATTTATATTGCTTTTTTCTTAATTTTTAAACAAATTATTATTATTTATGCACTGTATGCAAAGGTTCACGTTGTATATGGCGGCCATCTTGGAATTGCTTACATCGGCCGCCATCTTGATTTGGCGTAAACAATCGCTTTGGCGGCCTAACGTTGCGGATGCTACCACTCCACCAAGAAGAGGAAGCAAAGAGTAAAAAATAATACAAATAGTGTTCAAATGTATTTTATTAATAATATAGTTGAATTATACATCCTTATATTATTATTATTTAAATATACAAATTAAGTGGTAATTACAAATTAAGGTGATAATGTCTTAGATATTGTAGCTTTTGAAGAGTCCGGAAAAATTTGCGTACATCCAGATGCAACTTGTAAAAGGAACTACCGGTGTTCTTCGTCTTTGGTCAAAGAGGAATTAAATTCTTTAATTAATTTTACTCCTCTCTCAGCAGTGTCATTAACAACCTTTAAATCATTCACTATTTTTTAACTTTTAAATAATGTTGATTTTCACACCATACATCGTGATCAATATTTAAAAATTCTGTATCGATTTCAAATCTTTTAAAAAAATTTAGAGTCCTAGGAGAAACAAAATAATCAATTCTTTGTCCAATAAATGAACAACTTGTTGGAGATTGAGTTTTGGTTTTACATCCCTATCATCACAATCATCTTCATCATTTTCTACTTCGGACCTTAATTTTTCAATCATGCTTGTTTTGACATTTTTTCCCAAAGTATCATCGAAAAATGAAAATGCAACTTGCTCCGAGTTGAGATACCACAGATGGTTTATTGTTTTAGATAGGGCCTTGTCTACAACCTCTTTATCAATTTTCCTGTATTGAACTAAAGATTTTAATAATTGCAGGTCTAGGTTGGAGGTCCAAAGTGGGTTTGTGGGCATTGAACCATGCTTTTACAAAAATATTCATTATAAATAAACAAATATCTTCAATACCGTTTCTCTCTAAATCAGTTAACGAAAATTGATCCCTGAAAATATACATTTTGAGAGAAATAATGGCCTTTGCAATCCATCTGGCTTGATGAATAGCACAAGATACTCTAAAAGTAATGTCTTTTTGAGTAAGACGCCCAAATGAATTTAGCAAGGTTGGATGAATTATTTTTATTATTATCCCTGGGTTGTCGGTTTTTTAATTGTTCAAAAAGAAAACTTGAAATTTGGTCTGGATTACTTTTTTTATTTTTAATATTTTCAAATTTTATAACCTGCTTTGTATTTCTTCTGGAATTTTCGAAAAATTTCTGGCTGAGGACCAGTGGATGTCCCCCCCCCATTTTGAAATTTAAAACTACTTTTAAAACAACTTCTAAAATATAGTGGTAGCATGCTAAATTCAGAAGGTTTTTCTCTAATAACTGTTGTAGCAAAACGCAGGTTCCCCTAAGGCGACCAGTATTTACTGCCGTGGTATCAAAACACATTGCCTGGATTTTCCCAACTGCACCCAGTGCTCAACTGCTGATAATACATCTTTTGACTGAATTATCACAGTTTTATTTTCAAGGATTGGAACACCTACACTTCTTCATCGCCACAAGTAATCAAAATCGCAATCCGCTCCACATTTTCTTAACTCAACAAATCTGGAAGCAATTTCCCATCCCAGTGCACAACAGCTCCCTCTAAATCGGAATTTCTAAATCTATTTTTGATCAGTACAGTTGTTTGCTGTCGGAATTTTTGTCTGCGGAGTCGTATGACACTTCTACACATTTTTCAAGACACTTCAATGGCTACAGTATCTAAGATATTGCCATCTTAATTTGTAATTGCCACCTAATTTGTATATTTAAATAATAATAATAATATAATGATGTATAATTCAACAATATAATTAATAAAATACATTTGACCACAATCTGTTGTCATTTTTACTCCTTGCTTCCTCTTCCTTACCCCTAATTCCTTCATTTTAAATTTGTCCTTACTTTGAACTTGCTGACCTTACTATTTACTCCTGAAAATACCTCTAACAAAAACCTTTTTAATGTACAAAATGAAAAATACAAAAAGCAAAATTTGGAAAGCAGATGTAATTGAATATTGTAATGTTTTTAGGGCTTTGCATGAAAATACACTTTTGACGATATCCACTACGACCTTACTTGAAAATTGCTAAATACCATTCTATAAGTTTTAGCAAAAATAGTAGATGAGATCAAACTTCAAGTCAATAAAATTTCCTATGAAATAAGACAAAAACCAGGTTGCTAGGACGAATAGTTTCGATTTTAAGGAGCAAAAACTACGATTTTTTGTTAAAAATCGCTGTTTTTTCTTAATTTTAGCCTCAATGAGGCACGGGTTAATATTATCAGATTGAGCTGAAACTCTGCCAATCACATTTTCTAGCCTATTGGCAACTTTTAGGGGGGTGCCACCATAGAAAATCGAAAATTGATTTTTTGTGACCACCCTAATGCCCACTGTATTTAGTGTAGTTGATAAGTTTCAGGGTACTCTTATCCAACATTCGTAGCTTAGTTTCTCTGCTGGTTCACAAATGTGCTTTGATATGTGCTTAAGCTTACTACTTTTTGTGAAAGTTTTTAAAAATTATACTTTTTTAAAACGTTCTGAAATGTGTTTAAAAAGTGTGTTGTTAAAAGAAAAAAAACTTATGACAGAAAAATAGTTAGGAAATAATTCTTTCTTTGGCGACTTTAGAAGTGCGCCAAAAAAAATCGCCAAGGCCGTTGCCATTGCTCATAAACGTAGAGTGCAACTGTTCGTAATAGGGTTATACCCTCGCGAATTTTGCGTTTTAAATAGTAAAATATAAGATATATAAATAGGATTAATTTGTAAAAAACGAAAAAAAATTTTACAAATACAATGGAACAAATTTTAACTGCAAATCTTCTAATTTTTCTGTGTCGTATTTTCTCTAAAGATGTACGTTTTTTTTCCGTTCTTTCATCAATTAAATCCAGGTTCAACTCCTTAATTTTTAAAAATTGTCAGAAAAATGTAAAAAATTGAGAAAAAAAAATGTACAACACGGAGGAACCAAAAAGTGGTTATATCCATGGAAGCCAATGGTGATTATGTCTCGCTGGCAGACGGGGGTCTTCCGTTATACGCTGTTACTTATCTACAAAAAATTTCCTCCCGGTAGAGTTCTTTATATGCCTATGAAGCCAGCGATGATTGTGTTTCACAGACAGGCACGGGTCGTATGTTATACACTGTGACTTATCTACACAAAACATTCCTTCTGGTACAGTGGTTTATACGCATAGTAGCCAACGGTGAAAGTTCTCGTCGTCCCCGGAGGGGCGGCCGAGAATTTGTTAGTTGTTATAGATTGCGTGTTATACGCTGTGTGACATCTACAAAAACTCCTCACGGTATATACGCATGGAAGCCAACAGTGAAAGGTTCTCGCTGGCAGGCAGGGGTCGCATGTTATACGCTGTGACTTAGCTGCAAAAAAATTCCCCTAAGTATAGTGGTTTATACTTAGTGGTTTATACTTTATATTCCTTCTGGTTCTGTGGTTACAAAAAAATTCCTATTTTTCAATTCCATATCTTCATCTCTTACCAAGAATATCCCCATCGAGTGGCCTACATAATGCTAAGTAAATTGCTAGAAGAATTCTAAAATGAAATTCCATCTAAATTATAAATAGAACAAACCTCCATTGATTTTTCTCAGATTGAAAAATATTTGGTGGATTATCAGGATTCCAGAAAAGAACTGACTTATCTCCAAAAAATTTCCTCATTTTTAATTCCATATAGAGTACAAAATCCCAAATCCGGAATTGTTAAACATCCGGACGTTTTGCTAACCGGCGTTTTTTTCAGCTTTTTTTTTTTTTACATCTTTCTGATTAAAAAAAAATTAATTTACCCTGTACCTACTCGAGGAAACAACGCAAAATAACGGACATGTTCAGAGAAAATACTCCTCTGTAAAAATTAGATTTGCAAAAAAATTTGTTGCAGATAATTAAAAACGTTTTTCCTTTAAAACAAATTATTCCTATTTACGTAATGTATGCAAAGGTCGTTTCAAGAAGCCATTCATTCAGCTAGCAAAGTGCAATGCAAGAGGAATTGAGTTCACTGAATGAAAATAACACTTGGAAGTTAGTGGACCTACCGGATGGTAGAAAAGCCATTGACAATCGCTGGGTTTACAAGATAAAGCGAAATGCTGATGGTGAAGTAGAACGTTTTAAAGCCAGACTCGTGGTGAAAGGTTTTTCACAGAAGCACGGAATTGATTATTAAGAAACCTTCAGTCCAGTTGTTCGTTGGCATACCATGAGAACTATTGTAAGTGTTGCTGCAAGAAATAATTTAAAATTAGCGCAGTTTGATGTGAGGAGTGCATTCCTATATTGAGAGCTCAGTGAAGAAATTTATATGAAGCAACCCCAAGGACATGAAGATGGTTCTGGACGAGTCTACAAATTATTAAAAAGCCTGTATGGATTGAAGCAAGCTCTCATATGTTGGAACCAAAGGTTCAAGAGCTTTCTTCAGAACTGCAAACTTGAACAGATGGATAGTGATCCTGGTTTGTTTGTGAACAACCATAAATCTTAGTTCTCTATGTTGAAGATGGAATTGTTGCTGCCAGAGATAAAAAATTGTTTGATATGTCTTTTGGAAAACTCGCAGAAGAGTTTAGTATCAAGGTTGAATCTGCAAATTAATTTTCTAGGCATGTAAATCTAATATTTAGACGATGGGTCCATTTTCATTCTTCAACGAACACTTCCATACTTTCTTATTCCACCAATACGAATAATACGAACTTAAAAACGACGACGATGAGGTTAATACGAACTGTGAATTATCTTTTAACCATCTCTACACAAGGCTACAGTAGTTTCAGACCCCACCCTCACTGTTCTCTGAAACCAAATTTCAAATAAAAGCCTGAAAAGTATATTTGAAAGCGTTTATTGTTTGAGCGTTAGAAATAATGCTAGTCCTTATTTAGAAAAGTTCCTTAAATTTCAATGTGGGTCAGTGAAATTATAAAAATTTGTAGTAAGGATTAATGTGCGAGGGTAAATAAAAAATGATCCGCCCTTTCGCTAAATCCCACATCTTTAGGTTTGTTACAATGCCTTCTGCGCATGCATGCTTAGAGTTGGTACTACTTTGACCTCGTTACCGAAGTTTGCCTTGGGATTGATCCCGGACCGTCGTCAATAACCCGTTGTGTTGCTCGAGTACGAAGCTAAATAAAAATACCATACCGAAATTTGACCTGGATTGCGTCATTTTTCTTGCTTCTGCATCAGCGTAAGCATTGTCGCTTCGCTAGCTATGTGCACCAAGGAGGAAGAAAGAGCAGTGATACGATTCTACAGGTAAGGTAGGAGGGTGTGCAGAGACTGAAATACATCGGAGGCTTCCAACACAATGCGGAGACAGTGCTCTACCACGTCTAAGTCTGCATGAGTGGATCTAGAAGCATAAAAGAGGCCTGACAAACAAGATGCAAGGAAGGAGCAGAAAACTCGTCAACCTCTTCCACTGACGAGAAGATTCAGGAAGCTCGAAAAATTGGTATTGGAAAACCGGCGAGATTATGTAACGTGTTCTCTTCAGATTAGACGGACAAAGAAGTGGGGGGAGCGATGCATAAATGGTTGGGCGCCCAACCGGAAATCTTCTTGGAGGGAATATGCAAACTTGTGGACCACTGGATCAAGTGCATCGAAAAGGAAGGAGATCGTAGAAAAATAACGATCTTGTTTAACTCCTATATTTGTAAACACACTCTATAACAAAAAATAATTGACGCACCAAGAAGGAGTTGTCCGATTGCGATAAAAATTGGTGGATGTGAAGAACACACATTGAAAATTAACCATTTAAAATTTCAGAGCAATTGAATGATTTATTTCAGAGTTTGACCGTTACAAATTGAGGAGGTCAATAAGGCGTTGATCCACCTCTGGCCTGGATGCAAGCTGTCATCCTCCGTGGCATAGGATGCAAAAGTTCCAGGATGGTGTCTTGCGGAATTTCTTGCCAAATTGTTTGTTTCCAACTGTCAGATTAAAGGGTCAACATTCCGCGATGGTTGCAATCGCCTTCCTATAACGTCCCAAATCTTCTCTACGGGAGAGAGATCAGGAGACAGCTGTCCAAGGAAGTGTTGGAAAAGCTTGAAGACAGTTTATAGTAACACGTTCCGTGTGCGACCGGGCATTATCTTGTTGAGAAATAAGTCCGGTATGTCGCAAAAGGAACGGTATCGCAACCGTTCGTAGAATGTCGTCTACTTCAAAATTTCTCTTCACAGTTTTTTTTACCGGTCTTTAGCCTCACCATATATCTGTCTCGAGAGCTCTATCGTCCACTATTTGATCTAGTGGCTTCTGTGTCTTGTCTCTCTCCGTTTTTCGGGGGAATTCGCCTCCCTCTTGGATTGTCGATTGGGTGTTTTCCCAATGACACCTGCAACAAAAAAAAGGAGTGTCAATTCCAGACGTGCGAGAGCAGGTTCCAGGCGCAAGAAGCCGGGATGCAAAAAGTCGGATACCGACTCTGTTGTGTTGTTGTTTTACTTATTCCACCCAAACTCCAATCTAGAATATACTAGACCCGGTCCACTAAATCATTCACCCTCAGGAAGTCCATCACCAAGGCAGGAGCCCTCTCAAGATCCTCACGGCTCAGCCCCAAGAAAATCAGAATATGCTCAGGTGAAGCCGATTCTTGCTCACATTTAGAGCACAAAGCGAATGTCTTACGTCCCCTGTCGTAAGAGAGTGACCTAATATGTCCACTGTTGAATCTTGTTAGGACTGTTCATTTCTTTCTCCCTGAAGCCCGGTGCATTCATCCGGTTTTTCAACGTGCGGCGCCGCTGCCGCAACGCAAGTGCGGTCTGAGATCCATTAGATCCAATGGAGTAGTGCACACATGCCTCTGACGCACGTCTGACTTGCGTGAAATTTGTACCGCAGTTCCCCACGGTGCCGCACACGCTTCTCCGGTCTCAAGTACCTTGTTTTCATAAATAAATGAAGTATAAATAATAATTGAATAATGATTGTATCCAGTAACGTCTATTTTGTTTCAAAATATACTTTTTTTCACACCAAATAAGCGAAATAAACACGTTTTCTTCGATAGAATATTTGTCGCAAATGGCGCGAAATGAGTACTTGCGTCATTTCACGGTTATGATCGTAAAGGGTAGCAATATACACCAGGTCTTGTAAATCACGATTTTTCGCTTGGAGGTAAGTTCCTGAAAAGTGAGTGCTCCCGAGGGAATCCCTGGTAACATAGTGCCAGCCTTGGTCAAGTCATCTACAACGTTATTGAAATACGGGTCAACAGTCGAAGGAATACACTGAATATGGATTTCGTTTTGTACCGATAGCTTCTCAAGCTTATCTAAAATATCCAAGCAGGTACGATCGCCAACTCTCCTCCATTAGCAAAGATGTTGAATGGCACTTCTACTGTCCTAGAAAATCCAGACATTTTCATTGGGGTCGTGGTCAATAAGGTATTTAAGTGCCTCGTCGATAGCAATTAATTTGGACCTTAACACAGATCAGAAGTCTGGATTTCTTCTTATTTTCACTACGTCGTCTTGCAGCCTTATGAGTATTCCACTGCCAGTGTTACCCTGCTAATTTTTGCAGCCATCCGTGTAGATTTGAATGACACCCAGCAGGATATTATTTACAACCTCTGTGGTAAAGCTACCTTCACCACATGTCCTTAAAACAAAGTATTTTATACAAGCCCTTTACTAGTCTCCCTTTTGAGATGACCCCCATCCCATCTGAAGCCAGTGGGATGAGATACAGTTACCCTCTCCTCCAATGAGGGTTCCCCCTTTTCTCCCGCCAAACTTCGGACCCACAGAGATAAAAACGCTGGATGTACGGGGTTCACTTAAGACGGAGTAAAGAAACGAGGTGCAACGTGGTCCTGACGATGCGCACAAATTTACGTGAGTCATTCAACATATAACCTCTACCAGTTTACTTATGTATGTGATTTCTTTACCTTATACTTTATAGGGATCCCCCTTAAACCCCCCTTAAAATTTTGAACAAAATTGCTTAAATGTATTTGTTTTGTATTATGCAATATATATATATATAGTTAATCCAACCTTTGTACTTCATTCTTAAACCTCTATATCATCACGTCTTATTTCGTACATAATCCATACAGTAGATAAGATACTCCTACAACCTCCAATACCAATTGCTTCAACAGTTGGGGGGGCACACCGACTCTACGAAATTTAATGCCTTTCCGGCCTGAGTTATTACCGAACTGTAACACAAACGGCCGTCTGAGCCCCTCTCGTGGAAAACCCACACAGGTGTTGAGAACGTCCTTTTTTTCCAGACGTCCCAATAATCCAGAATAGGGCTTTGGGGAGCAGAACACTCTGAAATTGTTGGTTTAAAGACTGTCATTTACCTTTGGAAGGTAACCTTTATACTGCGGCAGATAGACAATTGTTACCACTAAAATTCCGTTTACACCAGCGGCATGATATAGATCTGTGCACTGTGGATGTTATCCCCCTTTTAAATGACCGCTGGCATCGATCACCATTTACGAGCTGTCAGCGACTGAACTTTTAGATGGTTCCTCCTTTTGTTCGGTACCCTACCCTGTCGACCGTGAGGTGTGAAAACTTTGGAAGAAAAGCAGAAGGTCGCTCCGGTGTTATCTATCTCACGCCAAACGATACGCCACACAATATTATGAAAGGAAAGAGTCAGTTGAAAATGCCACTCAAGGCTCTATCGTTCAAGTCGGGTAATTAGGTAAGGGGGGGGGGAAGGGGTCGGACGTGCAAACGAAAGAGCTGTTCTGTGAGACGCTTGAAAAAATCGAAGCGACCACAGTGTGTCATTTTTGAATCTATGTGGACAAAATTCAATTTTCGTAGTGTCGCATATTGCCAAAAATACATCATATCTCAAAAGCAGAATATCCCATTAGCAAGGTCACGTGGGTATTTTTATAAACAAATTCTTCTATCAGGAAGTACAGGGGTTCTAAGTCTGACTTTCTACGTTGACTGCAAAACCATCTTGTCGATTGCGGATCAGTACTTTGAGTACAATTGAAATTTACACGTTCTATATTTGTTTTAACGCTATTTGTGGGATACTACCATTATCTTATGATCATCAAGGTATGTTTAAGATATTTTTATTTTCTGAAATACTATTTCATTAATTTGCAAGATGCTTTTTGAATTTAGCTAATTTTCATCTAAAGCAGCTGCTAATTTCAAATTTTAACTAGACTTTTAACACATTATACCACCTTATCACAACAAAACACTACATGTGACTTATAGCCTGACTCATTACGCGTCACACAAAACCTCATGAAAAAATTTGCGGAACTAATAAATTTTCCTGAAATTTCAGAATGACTGGAAATTTCTCATCAGTCCATTTTTAACATTAGGGTGAAAAATTCGAAGGAAACAAGAATGTATGCTATTATGACATTCATTTTCCAAGAACTGGGGGTATCTTTGTTACCAGATAATGCTATAAATGGTATTAAAGGGAAAATTCGAAGTTTCTATCATATGGTTGAGCGGAAGTGGGGTAAAGTGGACAGACATAAAGAAGTATTCCTTAGAAAAAATTATCATTGGTTTCAAGGAAATCTTTCATTTTCGCACTATGTATGTAGCGATATATCAAGTAATTCCCAAATTGGTTCAGCAAATAGGCATGGAAGGCCTCAAAAAGATTTTCAAACCTCCAATTCAAAGTCCAAAAGACGAAAAGTTGGAAACCTTGAAGAGTCAACTACTCAAGAGGAATTGTCACTCGCCACAGAAGTAAAGTTACGAAAGACAGGGAAAAGAGATTCCGCCTCCATTGTCAGAGAACTCTGTTGCTTCCCCTAAAAGAGGTACAAGTATGAAAATGACACGTAGGTTTTTTTATTAAAACACAAGTAAAACTGTCTGCAAATTAAGCACTTGCACTAATTGTTGACGGCAATCTTTCCTCTCACCAATATAAAATTATACGTCAACAAGTAAAGGACATTAACTTTAAATTATATCCCTCTTATAAAAAAGTTAAAGCAGCTAAACAGTTATGATACCCTTCCGGGATCACCATCACGGAAACATCAGCTGAAGTACCACTGCAGTCACTAATCGACCACACTGTTAGGTGGATTTGTTCAGTTCAAATCCTTAAGACTTTGGTTTTGTCAATTTCTTAAATGTAGTTATAAAACGGGGCTGTGAGGGAGCTGAACAAAATAGGTATCAACAAATATTTTCAGAAGAACCTCAATCTGACCAAAGTTTATTTAGTATTTCTCTGGTACCTTTAGAAATATTTGCATGTACAACGAAGGTAAAAAAAATTATTTGGCAAAATCCTGCACCATCTTCGACCAGACACTCTCGTCCGATAAAATTTATTTTTGCCAAGGAATCGATGGATTTGGTAACTATAAAAGTAAATATTGTCGAAAATCAAATTGCTATGCTCTCACCAACGAAAGTGTGTCTAAATGAGATGGAAGTGCTTGTAAAGGCTACATTAATTTTTTGCATGATAGATACTAAAGTATGTAATGCTGTATCATCATGTAAATCGATCCAAACTTGTTATTTGTGTGGAGCAAAACCAAGCGAAATGAACAACCTGAATATTATTTGACAAAAGGTCGTAGACAAAAACTTTATTTCTTTTGGATTATCATCCTTGCATTCATGAATACGTTTCTTTGAATGCGTACTCCATATCTCATACAGGCTTGAAATTAAATGGTAGCAAGTTCAGGGATTAGAAAATAAGAACAAAGTGGCCCAAAAGAAGAAACAAGTGCAAGATAAGTTTAAAGCTGAGTTTGGTATGTTGGTAGATATGCCCAAACAGCAAGCTGGGAATACTAACAATGGAAATACCTCTCGCAAATTCTTTAGAAATGCTGAGAGGTCTGCCAAAATAACTGGGGTCGAGGTGGAATTAATCAATTGCTTCCATCTCATATTAGAATGTTTAAATTCTGGTTTTCCGATAAACGTAGATAAGTTTGCTGAGTATACAAAACATGTACAGTATATTTAGCTTAGAGAGTATTCTTGGTACCCAATGCCCGTAACTGTACACAAAATACTGATACATGGAAAGGATATTATTGCATCTTGTATTCTTCCAATTGGTCAGTTCACAGAAGAAGCAAGAAATAAACATAATATAAGCAATACAGAGAACTATTCACTAGAAAAACTTCAAGAACTGATATGAATATAGGATATGATGAACAGATTACTCATCACTTCAGATCCGTTCATTGCAAGTTTACGATCTAAGCCTAAAACTAGACTCAATCAAATATTTTCAGAAGTGTTGGATTTGTTGGAAGAACCCTCACTTGATTTAAACCCACCAGTAAGCTACTCAGAGGGTAGTGATTCGAAGTGAATGTTTCCCTTTGAGTTTTTCTTATTAAATGCATCTGCATATTCTACTACATACATCTGCTTTATTATAAGCAAAAAAAAAAAATGGTTTTAAGTATTCAGTATTATTCAAGAGTATTTTTTTCCCTAATGGCGGGCACATTTGACCTAAGTCATTGGCCACTACAAGGCCGGACGTGATGGTCACTTGTGAAGGAGCACCCAATGGGAGGACCATCATTGCCCCTAACAATTTATACTTCGTAATTTTGAACCATGTTCAGATGACGAAGCAACACCTGAACTGGTATACGCTAACAAACATCCATGCCCAAACCCGGATTCGAACCACCGGGAACTTCCGATCTAGAGGCTAACACATTAACCACTATACCGGTTGGTCGGCTATTCAAGAGTATATAAAAAGAAAATTTTTACTGTCTTATGAACGGAGCAAAATAAATAAATTTCTTTAATTGTATCACATTTTTTATTTTTTTAAATGCAGACAAAAATTGTTAAACATACACTCAAACTAATATTTTTTACTTGATAACTTTTAAAATCGCTCATATCCAGTGTATTTTGACGCAATAATTTTGTCCACCTAGATTGCGAAAATGACACAGTGTGTCATTTTCGCAATCTAGGTGGACAAAATTTCTTATTTTTCCAATTTTCCACAAATTTTCCCAATTTCTTTCGGTCGTTGGGAAATGAAGTCAGGCTGACGCCGTGATGATTAACAGAAAACAAGATTTAATGAACAAAAGAATAAATGCAGACGCACTTGCGTCCTGCTTGTTGACGATACAGGAGCAAGAACTGTAATGCGCATAAAGCGCTAAGAGGAAGTGAAAACAAAGGCATCGCCCTCTGACGGATTTACGCGTAACATACATGGAAGCTGAACACTGTGCGATTCAGCGTTAAGGGGGTCCGGGACGCATACTCGGAAACCCTCACGCTTTCAGCACCTCTTGGCGAGTTGGCGATAGAAAGAGCTTTGAGAACCGAAGACTGGGGAAATTGGCAATCCTTCTCAATTTCTCAAGCAACCCTACTACGTTGTAAAAAAGATCGCCATTTTTTTTATCGCTGAGTGCTATGATTTTCCGTATGATTTTTTTTGTGGATATTCTAAATATATGTTGACATTCAATATTGTAATGTATAGATTTTTTTTTTTGTAATTCGTTAACTGTCTGTATTGTAACTACTTTGAAGAATTGGTTGATGCAAGAAGCAGGCGGCAAAAACGTACCCCCATGTAAACAAATTATATATGTTTACAATTATTTGAAATTTAGTCAACAATTGCCTTTTGTTATGATTTTTACAATATAAAATGATCACTGACTCTAAAACTCGTCAAATAGAAAGAATTGATGAGAATGTATTTGTTTTTTGTGGAACTTATTCGTCCTTATAACCTACACAGTGTTTGTATTTTCATAATATAGTTTCTTATGAATCAAATCTCTTGTTTGATCGTCTACCTGATATAATCTCACCACTGTTTGTTGAGACAACTAGTAGTAAATATAAACTTAGTAAAAGCAGTTATCAATAATAAGTATTAAGATTTAAGCAAAGTAATTTTTTGTAAACAAATACACTTCTCGATTTGTTTCACTCATTTGAGCTCAAGATAACAACAAAATTTAAATTGAAAAAATATTCCATTTTGACTGTTTTCAATAGCTTTCTTTAAACAAAGTTTTTTCTATCTCATATCCTATAATTATAGCACTTGCATTTGGGCTGCTATGGAGGCAGAATTTTTTTACACGCATTACCATTTTAAGCCTTAACGGTCATTAGTCACCTCTCACATAACAACAGTACTATGTCTCTGTGGTCGTAAGTCACCTCTCACGTGACGACAACAGTGCTTTGTCTCTGAAGTCGTGTCTCACCTAACAACATTACTTTGTCGCTGCAGTCAATATGTCACATGGGTGGTGATAAGACTGATCCTGTCAAAATTCGCTGTCTGTGAAATGTGGGCACAATTGCCTTGTCAATTAAAATTCTCAAGATCCTTATGAAGTTGTGGGAACTACGATGGAGTAGAGATACAATATGTAGAAGAATGCACAAGTTTTTTCCCACACCAGATGTTACTCAATACGTGTACCACCCCATAAAATCCCAGCTGCTCGCAGGCCATAATTGCTTTCCGGAATACCTTTTTAAAAACTTTTTTTTCTTCAGAAACCAAGTTTCTGATCTGTGTCAGTGTGGAGAGATTGGCGACTCACCATTACATCTTCCACTGTAAACTCATGGAACACCTTAGGGGTGATCTCCTTTTCCTAAAAGAGGCTACCAAAACTTACTCGCAACACCCTCAGTGTCACCAGGCCCTCCTGGCCTTGGACAGATTTGTGACTGCCAAACTTATGCCTCGTTTACCCTAACTCTTCAAACCTCCCATTCTTCACAGCATAGGTAAGTTGGTAGGTATTTTGAGTAGTAGTGTGATGAACCGTTTACTGTTCATGGTTTTCACGCCTTTGTCCAAAAAAAATTCAAGGACTTTTCAGAACCAAAAATATTTTTTTCAAGGACCTAAAGTTTTTTATAGCGACCTAAAACAAAGCATGTGCAAAAATTGTCAATTAAAAAAAATGTGAAAAATATTTATTAAAAAAAAAACATTTTTTAATTCTTTTTTAAACTACTGACAGTCAAAGAAAAGAGGAAAGGTTGTCATCAATTTTGTTTATAGTTTGGATTTTCTTTTATCACAGAACCTGTGAACTTTTTTGCAAAGTGGGCTTCACGTCTCAATGCTAACTATCAGGCTATTTGCACACATATCAATTTCGGTCGTGAGGTAAAATATCGTACGATAAATTCTTTGGTGGCACGAAGAAGAGTATGGGAGCTTGCACATGGGTTCGATCGACACAATCTCCGTTTTCATTTTGCTCACGGCCACTACAGCAGATGGCTGTCGTGGTTTATTTTGTTTGAGAAACAAAACAAATCCAAAGTTTTGACTGCAGTGTTACGGCTTTTTTGTTCTCTGGTCACAATAGTTAAAGATAGTAAAAATTTCAACGGATTTGAAATCTGTAGAAAATTTTACAAGAATACCTTAAATGTGCTTTTCTGTAAATAAATAATTTTTCAATTGCAACTTTTATATTTTCTCAATATGAATTTGGCGTTTTACGAAAACGGATAATGCAGTGTCCTAAACTGTTAAGTTTTCATTCTTGAACGTACGACTTGACAGTTACCCCCTTCAAAAACCTTAATATTTTCTTTGTATTTCTTCATCAATCCCTGAGACAATTTTAAGAAATGTTCAAAGAGGCGGAACTCTTTCATGTTTGAATGCAAAAAAGCGATGGGATGACGCGTCAATGAAACATGGTGTATGACCTTGTGTGTTCATGTATACATCACCCATTATGGTTGTTCATATATATAAAACGTGGTGTCAAAACACGTAACACTTCAGAATGACGCTCAAATTGCGCACCTGCCGTGAAGGAAACTAGTTTGGACACAAATTCCAACGCAATTATGTACTAGTCCAAAAAAAAAAGCAAGGACTTTTTACCAAGTTTCGTAATTTTCAAGGGCCCCTAGTTAGGAAAACAAAATTCAAGGACCGTGGGAACCCTGCTGTTGGCTTGAGAAAGTCTTTGCTAGAGGCCCGCAAAGTAACGCGATGTATACTGTGCGGTTTCGGATGCAACAACGACAGCTAAACATCAATGTTGATAATACATCGATGTTCTTAAAATTCAGTGTATTTAAACTTTTTTACCCGATTTCATAACACTGGTTTAGCAACTAGTGATGCTACATCGGCTTCAATACATTAATGTTTTGAAAATATCGACATTGATGTCGCATCCCTACTTTTCAGACCCTTGGCCCCACTTTGGTCTAAAAGTAAGTTCAATTTGGCGATTATGAAAATTATGCTACTTGGTTATTTTTATAACCCCAAAGGGAAAAATTAAGACACAATATAATTTTGAATCATTTTTAAATAACGAGGCAACACCCAAGCTGGCACTCCAAACTTACACACCACGCTAATGTAAGAACACAATATATTTAACATGCACCAGCCCCCTTTCTACACGACGGTCTTTGGCAGGATTCGAACTCCCAACCCTACGGTTGCTAGTCCATTACTCTTCCAACCATGGCACCTGTTATAGTTGTAGTTTTTTAGTTCATCAGATGTCAGTTTCGTATGCCAAAAAATACATAACCTATGATTAAATATATAATTTTTCACTGCTATGAGGCAAGATATATATAATTTTTCTTATTATGAACAGAAGAAAAGTAATATTTGTTTTATAATAAAATTACAATATTAATCTGAGCAATATTATTCGTTTAATTACTAAGTGTGCAATAATTTATTCACAAGACCTTTTAGGAGTTATAACATGCTACTGATTAGTCTAAAACCAACATTTTGATGAAATGTGGTATATCTAATGGTATTTTTATTTAACGTCTCTCTCCCCACTGGAGCAACACAATGGGCTATTTGTGACGATCCTGGATCAACCCCAAAGGGAAAGATTAAGACAACATAATTTTGAATCATGGTCATATAGCGAGGCAACACAACAGATTTAACATGCACCAGCCCCCTTCTACATGACGGTCTTTGGCTGGATTCAAACTTCCAACCCTCTGGTTGCTCTTCCCACCACGGCACCTGTTATATTAGCATGATGCTGATTTAATTAATTTTTCAAAAGGTCTATTCAAAAATTATTTTATCTAAAATTTTCATGTCCTGATCAGGACAGATGTTGAGTGAGTTAAATATATGGAGATAGCATGAGCACATTTTTATAAGTTTCACAGAAGCCTACTTTGAACAAGTTTAGCTGACTCATGGTTCTAGATAAGCTTTGAATGCAAATCGGACTAAAGCCAATATTGCTAAAGTTGCAAGAATCAGAATGTATAGCTACAGAAAATTTTACGACTTGAAAATATTTACCAACCAAAATATTGGTTTACAATTTCTTCAGTTGTTATGCAGGATGTTTACATAGGACATCATTTTGTTTTGGAATAACTTTTAAATAAAACATTTCTAATTTCATTGTGCACTCAATGATTGACATTATTCATTGAATTTAATATCAGTCAAATGACTGCCAGCACTGCATATTTAGTCTTCCATCCACATGATTTCTTAAGACCATTTTGCTCTACAGCTTTTGATTGTCATTTATTTATGAAGCTGATCTAGGTTAGTGAGTGTGAATCTCAGCACATTTTAGCAAAATATTTAATCAAAATGAATTCTCTATGATGGAGACTTCTAGAAAATTGTAAAATTACTTTGGATTACATCGTGTGCCTTCAAAACAAATATGTGTAAAAAAAATTTCAACACTGTTCTCTGCAAGATACGAAAAAGTCTGACAGACTTCTTACAGAAAGTTCCCAAGAAAACATTGATACTGTATGATATATAGTGTTATTGAAAAACAAGGGACCTCTGTTGACATTACACACAAGTAGGCTTTCTCCAAACACAATATGGGAAAAATTTGGATTTTCATCGAAGCTCTAAATGTTATTATGCATGCAATTCTCTTGGTCCATATTATATTCCACATATAAGTATAATTATTTCAGTTCTAAAGTTCAATTTAAATTACATTCCAAAACAGTTCAATCCAGAAAAAAATTACTAGGTTAACAATACTTGCGTGTACCAGACAACATTGGCAATCTTGAATAATTATGAAAATCAGAACAAAATATAAATCTTTTAGTACAAATTGTAAGCAACATTTAATGTATTCAGAATGATTTATTGAGACTGATTCTGACATTGCAAGATATTTTTGTAAACAAACACATGAAGGTAAACAAAAAGAAGTGTTTCAGTTACAGTGAATATATGTACTTCAATTCATTATAGAAGGTATTTTTTAATTAATGTCTTACAAGAAAAACAAAGAAACAAATGGTACATAAAAACTTTTATTTTCATTTCAATACACAATAAACTTTAAATATCAAGTAATTTAGTCATACATTACAAAAATTCATTTTTCTGTAAATGAAAATGAAATAATGGGTGAGCCGGAGAACTTAGGCCGAAGGCCTTCTATCTCCCTCAGAAAGTAGTTGGGAACTGAGCAGGTTTTGAAGTTCACTGAAATATGTAAGGTATAGTGAGTGCAGTTGGTTGTCCAATGAAAACAGGTGGCTTAGAAATTGGGCAGATCAAGGACGAGTCCAATTGGAACAGTACATAAGATGCAAGATGACAAGGAAGGCTTAAGAATTATTAAATTAAAGAAAAAATAAAAGCAGGAGATTTAAATAGTAAGAACATTAAGAATGACTCTGGGTCTTTTATTATATTCGGGTTGACGAGGGTCATATCTGGGATACACTGGATGGCAGGGTTATCAATTAATTCAAGATTAGCATAAAAATTAGTAGCAAGTTTACTGAAGTAAGTTTTAAGTTCGGTAATTTCAAGATCTTTGCAAATTTTAGCGTTTCGGTAGTATCAGGGGTAACCACTGATAATACGTAGAGTAGAATTTTGAAGAGATTCAAGTTTTCGCTGCGTATCCGAATTTTCTGTAAATATAATTAACCATACAAGACTCAAAAAGAAACTTTTTGCATGAAAATTTAACTTATGACCATTAAGTGTAGAATTATTCAAATTTAAGTATTTCCAATCTTAAATTTTTTTTTTTTATCTTGAAACTTTTTTTTTTATAGAGAAAATGTTTATTTTTGTAAAAAATTGGGTAATTTAAAAAATTACTTAACATTTTGGCAATAACTGCTATCACAAAAACACCTGCTTCAAGAAATAAAAACAAAACCACATAGAAACACATTTTGATAATAGAAATTACAAAAACATAAATACAAGTAAGGGATAGTTAAAAATCTGAAGGATGAGGAACCTGAAAATATAAAGTGTGCACATCAGTACAATACAAATGAGATCACAAACTCACCTTTTCGAGTCAACACTAATGTACACCTAATTCTGTTTGGACGAGCATGAGTATCATCTTGTGCAAATGTTTCAACAGTTTTACGAACAAATTCAGTTATTAATTGTTGTGTTTTGGTTAGGCCATTATATAATTATCTGTAAGAGGCTACCAAGAACTTCAGTTCACGTTGAAATTTCCTAGCGCGTTTTTCATTAGGGTCATGTTTGACAAAATGATTACCCAATTTTCAGGTCAGTTCCAGACATTCTTTTACTAAACCTGCATTTAGAACAAGATCCTATTGTTCATTATCACTACATTCTGTGGGATTAGGAGTCTCAAAGCCAACCTCTTCTAATAATTCATCTTTGCTTACGGCTTTCTCGAATGATTCATGAATATCTTCAAATGATAGATCACTGAATCCTCCAGTTGCGTGTCATTGTAATGATGTTGGGAATACAGTCGTGTTAGTTACCAAATACAATTAGAAAATTGTAGATACATACATTGGTAAATGAAAACATGTATTCCAAAACGCATACACTACATGTTATGCAATCTATTTGTGGGTGCAATATAACTGACTAACCACTGCATTGCCCGTGATAGTTCTTTTCATGGGGTCAGGTGTGACCACTGCTTGCTAACCCCCAGTAATTGCTACGAATACCCATGTAGTTTAACAGATGATACTACTATGCCACAAATAGAAGAAAAACAAATTTCGTAAAATTTGGGCAAATAAATTCAAACTGACTGGAGTAAATAGAGAATGAAATATTTATTTTGAATCTGAGTAAAAAAAAAAGTTTGTGCAAAAACAGAATTAGGTGTGCGTATACAAACAGGAAATGTTCGACGCAAAAAAATAAATACGCTCAGGGTAGTCACATGAATTGAACCTATGTCATCTACAGCTTGCAAGCTATTAACAATGAGAAACCCACTGAACCACCAGCAAGTTGCTTTCCCACTCCTTGTACTCAGTAATGATACTATTCCCTCTACACCTCACCTCCCCTTTCCGCTTGTGTATCAATAGAATAGCACAAAATCATCAGTACTACCCAAATTTTGTTCAACAGAGGTTTTGGAAAACCAAATCGACATATTACATTGTTTATTTCAACATACCTATATGAGAACTTAAGTCTGTTAGCACAAATGCACTTGTGATGGGTAATGCCTTCTATGAGGTACTCTCGATACACCCTTGACAATGTGGAGCAAGGTCTCAACTATGTCCAAAATGTTAAGCTTATGCGTTTAGCTTTAACTATCCTTCCACGTTCAAACTCGGTTAATTCTTGGCAGGTCGACATTCAAGAGTTTAACAGAGAGCACTGATAACTATCTGACTCTTTATACTCTTTTAATGCAATGTGAGCACTAGTAAATTTGCATACTGCTATCCCATGACTTTTAGCACATCAGTGTTCGGTGTATGGAAGTTATAAAAAATTAATAATGCAAAAGTTTTGGTACAGGCATATGAGGGGTCAAAAAATAATACTTAATATAAGATTTTGCAAATGAAAGCACATAAAAAAATAGCTGCAGAAATTAGGAAAAAGCATGTGTTTCTAATTTGAATTAATGGGGTCGCACTGGCCCTGGAACTTTTTTAGGTATAATGCTTGAGTAAATATATTAAGTGAATCTTCACCCATCATATGAAGAAGAATGATTTAAAATTGCCCATTGGATTTATAGTCACAAGGAATGTTTTAAACAAAACCTATGCTGATGAACAGGCTTGTGAGTGACATATGTTCAATGGCCCAAAAGGGAAAGAGTTGTCTTGTAATTATGATCCCTATCAAAAAAGGTTATGTAGTGCTTCAAAGGAAGGCTGATTTAATATTCAACTAACTTGAATAAAATAGCATGTCTCTTCTTCATAGTTATTTCATTTTCAATATTATTACACATAAAACAGAAAGGAAATGAAATCAAAATTCTTATTTAAATCACTGATTTTTAAAAATAATCACTTAATTTTAAATTTGCATTCCCTGTAACAATCTAAAAATCGAAAGAAATGGTCCGTTTTGATAGAATCAGATGTATTCAATTTGTGGACTTTCATATAATGTAATCTCAAAAACTAGATTACATCTAATTATAAATCAAAAATTAAAACTACTGATCGCAGAAAGAACAATCTCACTGCCTCTACTAAAATTACACTTCACAAATATAATTAAACGCAATAGCATAAAACAATTCAAAATCAAAGCTGAAACAAATTTTTCTTGCATCTCTAAAGCATCAAATAAACACATTTGAAAATTGAAGGAGATTGGATGTATAACTGAAAAGTAAATACAATCTTTCAAAAGAATACGCCTAAAGACAAATTAACTTTTCCTAATCAAATTATTCCGCTTTCAATACAAAGACCGTTGAAAAACATGAGCTCCTCACACATTTTCATAAGCATAAACAAAACAGAATGCATTCAACATCAGAACAGCGCGCGATTTTTCAAACCGCCGACAGAACTAATACGCCTTCTAGCGGCAATTCCTCTAAGTTTTAACATTAGGATTATCGTAGTTGGCGATACAGGCATCTATCGCCAACTCGCCAAGGGGTGCTGAAAGCGTGAGGGTTTCCGAGTATGCGTCCGGGACACATTGAAAAAACAATTTTATTAATTAATTTAGAATTTAGAATTTTTTTGTAATGATTATCCATCTAACTAATAAGCGAAATCACAACACAAAATTTTTCCAAAAGTATTTTAAAAATTTTAAATTAAATTTTTTTTGTAAAAAAGAAAGGTCATTTTAAATTGCTAAAACTCAAAATATTCTTGATCAAATTTCAAAATTTTTGCAGTAAATTATTCAAAAATTTATAAACTTTAATTTTGATTCAGCAATTTAAAAAATATTAATTTCACAAAAAATAAAAAATATTTGAATGAAAATTTTTGAAATATATTTTTTTTTAAAGTCATATTTTTAAGAGTAAATATTTGTTTCAAATTTGCTGAATCAAAATTAAAGTATAATGTTTGAAAAAGATATATTCCAAATTTCAACCCTTAAACTTTATCGGGTTTCGACTTATAGCAATTTGAATACAGGAAATCTTGAAAAAAAGTATCATGGAGAAAAACGCATTTAAAGTTTTAAAGACAGATGTTGTTGCCTTGACAACAACTGTCGAGAGTGTTAGATTTTCAAAACAACGCACCACAAAAATTATTACATCTCTAATTCTAATTAAGATAGAAACATGATTTAGACGTCATTTTAAGCAGAAAAACACAGAGAATTTCTTAAAATAATAATAAAAAATTCGAAAATTTGGCGATTTTTGTGTCCCAGACCCCCTATAAGGCTAATTGTAGATGCATCAACCACTTATTGTTATTTGAACAAATGAACTGTCACTATAGCAACTAGTCGATCCTTAAATTAATCGGGCCGCGGTAGCCGGGTTGGAAGTGAATCGGATCAGCAACCTGAGGTTTGTAAGTTCGCATCCAGCCAAAGACCGTCGTGTACAAAGGGGGCTGGTGCACGTTAAAACCGTTGTGTCTTCAAATGTCCTCATGTTGGCCGGGTTAGTGCATGGATGTTTGTAAACGTATGGTGTAGAGACGGTTGGTGCACCTAAATCTGTCGTGGCCGAAAGTCCTCTGGTTGGGTTGGTGTGGAAGTTTGGAGAGTGGGGTGCCAGCTCAGGTGTTGCCTCGTCATCTGACCGTGGTTCAAAATGACGTGTTATTGTTCTCAAATCTTTCTCTTTGGGATTGATCCCGGACCGTCGCCGCCGACCAAACGGTCTGGTGGTTAAGGCGTTAGCCTCTAGATCGGAAGGTTCATGGATCGTATCTGGGTCAGTGCATGGATATTTGTAAGCTTAGGGTGTAGAGGTGGCTGGTGCACCTTAAATCTGACGTGACCAAATGTCCTCACGTTGGGTTGGTGTGGAAGTTTGGAGAGAGGGGTGCCAGCTCAGGTGTTGCCTCGTCATCCGACCGTGGTTTAAAATGACTCTGTGTTGACATCGGATCTTTCCGTTAGGAGAATGATCCTGTACCGTCGTCAATAACCCCATATGTTGCTCTAGTACAAAAGTAATTAAAAATACCAATACCTCAGATTCATCATTCTCTGCGAATATGAAGTGATGTTTCAAAGAAACAAAGGCATCGTGAATTTCAAGAATAGACATGTGAATACTTGCTTATGGTTATTTATCCTCATAAGCATTTGACGAACACAACTTTTTTAATATTGTTTTTCAACTTGTACCAAAATGCGTCACTTTAATGAAAATGTGTAGGAAGTAAAGACTTGGCTAAATTATAAAACGGTAAAAAGTGTAAATCTTCATTTAGAAAGATGTTGAATTTCTATATATAACCTGGCTACGCTACAGGCCATGATACTGTGAAAGTATTGAGTTTTAGTGTAATATGCGCGTTAAAATGAAACACAGAATCTTCAATCCTTTTACTGAGTGTAACGATTTATGTTTTCTTTGCATTTAGCGATTCACATTTTATTGATTTCTGTGCTCGTTAAGTTTAATAATCTGCATATTTGCGAAGTCAACTAAGTGACTGCTTTTTACCGAAAATTTAGGATTTAAATTCTGTTCTTTCGAATTTAAATTCTTGAATTTTAATATTATATTCGGCGGTTTCTTAATTTGTTTTTGCCAACAGTCTCATCGTTAGTGAAATCTTACAACAATGTAAAACTGTATTGTTATAGTGCTGCATTGTAACTAAAAAGATATCTCATTCAAATACATTGTTGCAAACCACCTTTATAACAATGGTTTTGTAATTATCGCTTAAAGTAAACGAAACTTTTATCATTTCAGTCGCCATCTTTGAAAACTGTGGTACGTACCATGAATTCGTAAAGAGAAACCTCAAAAACTTTGTTGAAGATGCTTTGAAGAAACCAGATAAGTGTTCTAATGTAGTCTGGAAGTATAGAAGATGCTCAAAAGGTAAATACTTTCTGTTTTTGAAGACAAATACATCTTAACCTAGCATTTGGAAATTTTATTTCGCATACCTGTTTTTATGTTCAATTTGTTTATATATATTTTCTTACGTTGTTTCTCGATTTAGTGTCTCAAATTTCACGTACTTTGGAACATTTGTAATTAATTACACGTTTCTGTTCAGTCCATTAGAAAGCTTTCAATATTCCTTGCTCGTAATCTCTACATGCAGCGGTACATATTTCGACATTTCATTACTCATAATCCATGCATATGTAAGAACATATAGCAACGATAAATATTACCGTTTTAATGTATACTGTCATGGGGTGCGGCATTAATTTAGTCATGTGTTCCATAGAAGGAAAATTTTGAAAAGTAAACAAGTAAAAATTAATTTAATAGCATAACTTGATAAAAAAAAGTAGAAGAACCATTGCGTTTAAATTAACTGACCAGGTCTCCTTCAGATGTTCACTGCTGGAGGATCACCTAAGAAAAAATAAGGAAAGCAACATACCTCAAAGGAACGGAGAAAGCGATTGATTCACTAAGCATCTTTATTTCCATATTTTGCATGAAAATGAAAGCTGTCCTATGGTATTGCGGGAGGCGCTAACCGTACCATAAGAAAAAGGGGAAGAAACAAGCTTAGATGAAAGGGGGCGTCATATTATGGTTTATTGCATCTCTGCTTGTAGAGCGGGACTCTCTATCTTCGCGGTCTCATCTGGAGAAAAAGAGAGCAATGCGCACAGCCTCCAACGAGTATCGTGTATGTGTCTGAATCTGGACTGGATTGGAGTAACACTTTCGGAGCACCCGCTGCAATGCAGCTCATCTCCACATCAGAAAAATAATTAATTAAAATAAAGGCTATTAAACATAAGGGTGGGTTTATTTAAATTAAAAAAAAGTAGGAACAGCTACACTCTACGTTTATGAGCGGTGGCAACGGCCTTGGCGATTTTTTTGGCGCACTTCTAGTAGCGAGTTAGATTAAGCGAATAGACAACGCGATAGATTAAGACAACCCATTTGTCTTTGTGGTTTTCATGGCAACCTCGGCAAACGGTAACTTTGAATTTCATTTTGAATATTCTAGAAAGTTCTTCAAAAATCCATTAAAGTCGTTTGATTTCATTATTCGTTTGAAATGTTTTATTTGCTTTCATTGGTTATTTTGATTTGAAAATATCCTTTTGTTTGCATTGGTCCTTTTAAATCGTTTTCTGTGATACCATTGGCCCATTGATTTGTATTTTGACAGTTGTGGAATTTTTATTCTATTATAGTAGTTTTTACGAAAGAATTTAGAGTTTTGTTATTTTTAAACCATTTTCGTTGTCATTATTTTTTACGAAAGAATTCTGACGTTATCAGGTTGTATTATTTCTTGCTTTTATTCTTTTGTAAATATTTTTCTTTTTCATCATGCCCACTGTATTTAGTGCAATTGATAAGTTTCAGGGTATTCTTACCCCTACATTCGTAGCTTAGTTTTCCTGCTGGTTCACAAATGTGTTTTGATATGTGCTTAAGCTTACTACTTTTTGTGAAAGCTTTTTAAAAATATACTTTTTAAACGTTCTGAAATGTGTATAAAAAGTGTGTTGTGAAAAGAAAAAAATTTGTAACAAAAAAAAGAGTTGGAAAATAATTATTTCCTTGGCGACTTTAGAAGTGCGCCAAAAAAATCGAAAAGGCCGTTGTCATCGCTCATAAATGTAGAGTGTAGCTGTTCCAAAAAGTAGATCAAGGGTGCAGAAAAAACTTAATTGCTAGAAGAACCGGATTGACTCGGGGACCCCTGGACTGCTATACGCTCCCACAGAAGAGCGTTAGCTTGAAAGAAATAAAGAGGAGTAATTACGCTTAAGTAGAGAAATTACAGTTTACTGATTAAAATTTAACTTTAAAAAGTGATAAATTAGTGATCCAGTCGAGTCCTTAAAAGCCCTTTGCTGCTGGTGTACAGAAATAACGTAGAAAGGGAGTTAGAATGGGGGAATGCGAATATGGTACGGAGTTCAATAAAATTTGCTGGGTCCAAACGGAACTCTCCGCATCGGCGTTTCGGCCTTTGCGGGAAGGTATGAAAGTCCTTGAGCAAGATAGCACGAGGTCTTTTTTGAGAGCTGATGTTGGTAGCATCATACGGTCTTAGAGACTGAAGTGCTTCGTTTGGCACCTGTGAAATTTCGAGGAAAAATTTTGAAGAGAGTTGCTGCAAATGTTCAGCGATGTGTCTGAATCTGCCTGTCTCCCATTCATAATGTCTCTTTTGAGACGTGATGAGGTGTCTTCTTTCTTCTAAATGTGCTCCGAAACAATTTTTCCGTGATTCTGTCGGAGTTTAGACGTTTCCCTGCTTGCTGCTTCAGAGGGGAGGAAGATGCGTGCAATGACATTTTTATTGCCTTGTTTGTATACAGTCCCCTGCCCGTTTAGTCTCCTGACTACACCAACGCTGGGTTCGCTGTCTCGTTAATGTCCTTTTGGTGGTGTTGTAAGCGCCTTGCAGACCCAAAGTGGTGGGGATGTGTAGGAAACTCAGACGCAAATCCCATCGGACATTTCCAAACTGCAAAATGCCACGGAAAGCTATGTGCAGCAGCACACATACCTTACATGTATTAGTATTGTAAATAATATTATTAATATAAAATTACTGTGATTAATATTGTAAATATTATTTTTAATATTATAATTAGAGTGATTAATATTGTAAATATTATTTTTAATATTATAATTAGAGTGATTAATATTGTAAATATTATTAGTAATATTATAATTACTGCGATTAATATGGTAAATATTAATATTAAAATTATAAATATCATTATTAATCTAATAAATACATATTATTAATATTATATAAATATTATTATTAATATTATATAAATATTATTATCAATATTATATAAATATTATTATTAATATTATAAATATTATTAACAATTAATATTATAAATATTAATAATAATTAATATTATAAATATTTTTTATTATACTATAAATATTTTAATAATATTATGAATATTATTAGAGGGGAATGTTAAGATACGAATTCTCGGAAGTATGTTTAATGCCGCTAAGGACAAACATTTTCACTTTACTTGCACCAGTTAATTCAAAAGTACTTCGTTTTTATCAGCACTTCTTTTGGAAACTTTTTAATATGCATTTCCAGATATTCAGTATCAACCCAATTCAAGGCATGTTTACGAATGCTCTTACAAAATTAAAAGCAAAGATCGTAAAATGAATGCATTAAAAACAAAGTTTGGTAGAGGGAAATGCAATATTGTGAACAATAATTGGGTTGGACGCAAATTTATAGTAAACACATTTTATATTTCAACCAAACTTTTATTTTTGCTCAGACGTTATGTTAACTGTAGATTTAGTCAAAAGAGAAACTATTTTCGAAATCCCTAATATATCTGACTCAATTTATTTTTGTAGTCTCCTTGCAGTTGAAGATTTCCTTAATGCTCAAAGGGTGTTCGGATGCTGTTGAACCAATCGTACTGTCACATCTCAAGCCACGGGACTGACGTCGAGGTTGAACGCTTTCGGGGGTAAGTTAGTAACTTATCGAAAGTATTGATTAAGTGTTACAGCTGCATTCTCTGCCGTGTTTGATGGCAACGCTCTAGGCACGTTTTTTGGCGCTCCTTTTATGTCGTCAAGCTAATAAAAAAAACCGTATTTTTTCACAACGGAAAATAATAAGCTTTAATTAATAACTTAAGCTTCAAATTTCGCGAAAGAATAGTGTAGGTGTACCAAATATCGCCTACCCTATTTCTCTGTATTTCAGGCTCCTGGGTTGGGAAATCAAGAAGGAAACTAAATGAATATCACTAGGAACTATTCTCCTTTGGTTTCCAGAGATCATATACCTTCTTTAATTATGTCAGTTTAAGTGAACTAGTCAAACTTCAAAGAGTTTCCCAAGAAAAATTTCAAGAGTGGCCTAATATCGCCTACCCTTGTTCCCATTACCATCCACCAGCCGAAATGAAGAGGTACTTTAAAAACGAGTTGCTGGTAGAGCATACATACTACCTTTAGAAATGAATGTATTTTCAAGTCATATAAACGACATTATAGTTTGAAAACACTTACCTGGATATTTCTTGAATGCATTGGAGACAAAGAATACGTTGATCACGGCTTCTACTTCCGATGTAATAGTGTTGATATAACTGATAGGAAACTTGCCGGTGGCGCTACGTGTGGCAAAACCCTAGACCGTCAAGGTAACTGCATAAACCCATAGTAGCTTGCAAACACGAGTAGGCGATATTCAGCACAAGGACTATATTTAGAACACTTAACCCTATCCTGAAATTTGACAACAACACTAAATACAGGCATTTTCAAACATAAAAAGGTAAGGATCTTCAAAAGAAAATAGCATGAAATGACACAACCTGATGCTGAACGCTTGAATTCTTACAAATAAACATGATACGGAAAAGAATTGTGGAAAAAAAATTTAACGAACCAATGAACTAAAATGAAAATAATTAAAAAAAATGAATTCAAACGGAAAAGAATTGGGTGAAAATTTAATAGCAGCAATGAAATCAATGGACAGAGTTTAATGGATACGAAAAAAATTTCTAGAATATTCAAAATTAAAATTTAAATTTTCTGCATGTGCCGAGGTTGCCATAAAGATCGGAATAATCGTAATACAGGTAGATTACCCCCACCTGACATAACTCGCTACGTAAAGTTCGCCAAGAAGGCCCCCAAACGGGGCCGAAAATGCAGCTGTGCGGTTTAGGAAATTATGCTGTCCCAATGAAAAAGTACGGTTGAATTTATTTTTTGGTTCAGTAATCTGCATAAGTTGCACAATTGAATGGTCACTGAATGTGCATCTATGTACATACTTACATTTTATCTATCCTAACAAATATTTAAAACGTGGTTAAAATTAATTTCTATGGGAATACTTCACACAAAACAATCTACCCACATCTCAGTCAAATACCTTTTCATTCCCTTAGAAATTACATCGCCTGAAAACTTGGATTGGGAGCTTTGAAATTACAACAATCCCTCCCACCTCGCTCGGCAGCACGTTAATTTCTATGGGAATACTTCACACAAAACACTCTCCCCACATCTCAGACAAATACCTTTTCATTCCCTTAGAAATTACATCGCCTGAGAAGTTGGATTGGGAGCTTTGAAATTACAACGCTCCCTCCCACCTCGCTCGGCAGCACGTTAATTTCTATGGGAATACTTCACACAAAACACTCTCCCCACATCTAAGTCAAATACCTTTTCATTCCCTTAGAAATTACATCGCCTGAGAACTTGGATTGGGAGCTTTGAAATTACAACGCTCCCTCCCACCTCGCTCGGCAGCACGTTAATTTCTATGGGAATACTTCACACAAAACACTCTCCCCACATCTGAGTCAAATACCTTTTCATTCCCTTAGAAATTACATCGCCTGAGAACTTGGATTGGGAGCTTTGAAATTACAACGCTCCCTCCCACCTCGCTCGGCAGCACGTTAATTTCTATGGGAATACTTCACACAAAACACTCTCCCCACATCTCAGTCAAATACCTTTTCATTCCCTTAGAAATTACATCGCCTGAGAACTTGGATTGGGAGCTTTGAAATTACAACACTCCCTCCCACCTCGCTCGGCAGCACGTTAATTTCTATGGGAATACTTCACACAAAACACTCTCCCCACATCTCAGTCAAATACGTTTTCATTCCCTAAGAAATTACATCGCCTGAGAAGTTGGATTGGGAGCTTTGAAATTACAACGCTCCCTCCACCTCGCTCGGCAGCACGTTAATTTCTATGGGAATACTTCACACAAAACACTCTCTCCACTTCTCAGTCAAATACCTTTTCATTCAATTAGAAATTACATCGCCTGAGAACTTGGATTCGGAGCTTTGAAATTACAACGTCTCCTCCCACCTCGCTCGACAGCAGGTTAATTTCTACGGGAATACTTCACACAAAACACTCTCCCCACATCTCAGTCAAATACCTTTTCATTCCCTTAGAAATTACATCGCCTGAGAACTTGGATTGGGAGCTTTGAAATTACAACGCTCCCTCCCACCTCGCTCGGCAGCACGTTAATTTCTATGGGAATACTTCACACAAAACACTCTCCCCACATCTGAGTCAAATACCTTTTCATTTCCTTAGAAATTACATCGCCTGAGAACTTGGATTGGGAGCTTTGAAATTACAACAATCCCTCCCACCTCGCTCGGCAGCACGTTAAATTTCTATGGGAATACTTCACACAAAGCACTCTCCCCACATCTCAGTCAAATACCTTTTCATTCCCTTAGAAATTACATCGCCTGAGAACTTGGATTGGGAGCTTTGAAATTACAACGCTCCCTCCCATTTCGCTCGGCAGCACGTTAATTTCTATGGGAATACTTCACACAAAACACTCTCCCCACATCTGAGTCAAATACCTTTTCATTTCCTTAGAAATTACATCGCCTGAGAACTTGGATTGGGAGCTTTGAAATTACAACGCTCCCTCCCATTTCGCTCGGCAGCACGTTAATTTCTATGGGAATACTTCACACAAAACACTCTCCCCACATCTCAGTCAAATACCTTTTCATTCCCTTAGAAATTAGATCGCCTGAGAACTTGGATTGGGAGCTTTGAAATTACAACGCTCCCTCCCACCTCGCTCGGCAGCACGTTAATTTCTATGGGAATACTTCACACAAAACACTCTCCCCACATCTCAGTCAAATACCTTTTCATTCCCTTAGAAATTAGATCGCCTGAGAACTTGGATTGGGAGCTTTGAAATTACAACGCTCCCTCCCATTTCGCTCGGCAGCACGTTAATTTCTATGGGAATACTTCACACAAAACACTCTCCCCACATCTCAGTCAAATACCTTTTCATTTCCTTAGAAATTACATCGCCTGAGAACTTGGATTGGGAGCTTTGAAATTACAACAATCCCTCCCACCTCGCTCGGCAGCACGTTAAATTTCTATGGGAATACTTCACACAAAGCACTCTCCCCACATCTCAGTCAAATACCTTTTCATTCCCTTAGAAATTACATCGCCTGAGAACTTGGATTGGGAGCTTTGAAATTACAACGCTCCCTCCCATTTCGCTCGGCAGCACGTTAATTTCTATGGGAATACTTCACACAAAACACTCTCCCCACATCTGAGTCAAATACCTTTTCATTTCCTTAGAAATTACATCGCCTGAGAACTTGGATTGGGAGCTTTGAAATTACAACGCTCCCTCCCATTTCGCTCGGCAGCACGTTAATTTCTATGGGAATACTTCACACAAAACACTCTCCCCACATCTCAGTCAAATACCTTTTCATTCCCTTAGAAATTAGATCGCCTGAGAACTTGGATTGGGAGCTTTGAAATTACAACGCTCCCTCCCATTTCGCTCGGCAGCACGTTAATTTCTATGGGAATACTTCACACAAAACACTCTCCCCACATCTCAGTCAAATACCTTTTCATTCCCTTAGAAATTAGATCGCCTGAGAACTTGGATTGGGAGCTTTGAAATTACAACGCTCCCTACCACCTTGCTCGGCAGCACGTTAATTTCTATGGGAATAATTCTCACAAAACACTCTCCCCACATCTCAGTCAAATACCTTTTCATTCCCTTAGAAATTACATCGCCTGAGAACTTGGATTGGGAGCTTTGAAATTACAACGCTCCCTCCCACCTCGCTCGGCAGCACGTTAATTTCTATGGGAATACTTCACACAAAACACTCTCCCCACATCTGAGTCAAATACCTTTTCATTTCCTTAGAAATTACATCGCCTGAGAACTTGGATTGGGAGCTTTGAAATTACAACAATCCCTCCCACCTCGCTCGGCAGCACGTTAAATTTCTATGGGAATACTTCACACAAAGCACTCTCCCCACATCTCAGTCAAATACCTTTTCATTCCCTTAGAAATTACATCGCCTGAGAACTTGGATTGGGAGCTTTGAAATTACAACGCTCCCTCCCATTTCGCTCGGCAGCACGTTAATTTCTATGGGAATACTTCACACAAAACACTCTCCCCACATCTGAGTCAAATACCTTTTCATTTCCTTAGAAATTACATCGCCTGAGAACTTGGATTGGGAGCTTTGAAATTACAACGCTCCCTCCCATTTCGCTCGGCAGCACGTTAATTTCTATGGGAATACTTCACACAAAACACTCTCCCCACATCTCAGTCAAATACCTTTTCATTCCCTTAGAAATTAGATCGCCTGAGAACTTGGATTGGGTGCTTAGAAATTACAACGCTCCCTACCACCTTGCTCGGCAGCACGTTAATTTCTATGGGAATACTTCACACAAAACACTCTCCCCACATCTCAGTCAAATACCTTATCATTCCCTTAGAAATTACATCGCCTGAGAACAAGGATTGGGAGCTTTGAAATTACAACGCTCAATACCACCTTGCTCGGCAGCACGTTAATTTCTATGGGAATAATTCTCACAAAACACTCTCCCCACATCTCAGTCAAATACCTTTTCATTCCCTTAGAAATTACATCGCCTGAGAACTTGGATTGGGAGCTTTGAAATTACAACGCTCCCTACCACCTTGCTCGGCAGCACGTTAATTTCTATGGGAATAATTCTCACAAAACACTCTCCCCACATCTCAGTCAAATACCTTTTCATTCCCTTAGAAATTACATCGCCTGAGAACTTGGATTGGGAGCTTTGAAATTACAACGCTCCCTCCCACCTCGCTCGGCAGCACGTTAATTTCTATGGAATACTTCACACAAAACACTCTCCCCACATCTGAGTCAAATACCTTTTCATTTCCTTAGAAATTACATCCCCTGAGAACTTGGATTGGGAGCTTTGAAATTACAACAATCCCTCCCACCTCGCTCGGCAGCACGTTAAATTTCTATGGGAATACTTCACACAAAGCACTCTCCCCACATCTCAGTCAAATACCTTTTCATTCCCTTAGAAATTACATCGCCTGAGAACTTGGATTGGGAGCTTTGAAATTACAACGCTCCCTCCCATTTCGCTCGGCAGCACGTTAATTTCTATGGGAATACTTCACACAAAACACTCTTCCCACATCTGAGTCAAATACCTTTTCATTTCCTTAGAAATTACATCGCCTGAGAACTTGGATTGGGAGCTTTGAAATTACAACGCTCCCTCCCATTTCGCTCGGCAGCACGTTAATTTCTATGGGAATACTTCACACAAAACACTCTCCCCACATCTCAGTCAAATACCTTTTCATTCCCTTAGAAATTAGATCGCCTGAGAACTTGGATTGGGTGCTTAGAAATTACAACGCTCCCTACCACCTTGCTCGGCAGCACGTTAATTTCTATGGGAATACTTCACACAAAACACTCTCCCCACATCTCAGTCAAATACCTTATCATTCCCTTAGAAATTACATCGCCTGAGAACAAGGATTGGGAGCTTTGAAATTACAACGCTCCCTACCACCTTGCTCGGCAGCACGTTAATTTCTATGGGAATAATTCTCACAAAACACTCTCCCCACATCTCAGTCAAATACCTTTTCATTCCCTTAGAAATTACATCGCCTGAGAACTTGGATTGGGAGCTTTGAAATTACAACGCTCCCTACCACCTCGCTCGGCAGCACGTTAATTTCTATGGGAATACTTCACACAAAACACTCTCCCCACATCTGAGTCAAATACCTTTTCATTTCCTTAGAAATTACATCGCCTGAGAACTTGGATTGGGAGCTTTGAAATTACAACAATCCCTCCCACCTCGCTCGGCAGCACGTTAAATTTCTATGGGAATACTTCACACAAAGCACTCTCCCCACATCTCAGTCAAATACCTTTTCATTCCCTTAGAAATTACATCGCCTGAGAACTTGGATTGGGAGCTTTGAAATTACAACGCTCCCTCCCATTTCGCTCGGCAGCACGTTAATTTCTATGGGAATACTTCACACAAAACACTCTCCCCACATCTGAGTCAAATACCTTTTCATTTCCTTAGAAATTACATCGCCTGAGAACTTGGATTGGGAGCTTTGAAATTACAACGCTCCCTCCCATTTCGCTCGGCAGCACGTTAATTTCTATGGGAATACTTCACACAAAACACTCTCCCCACATCTCAGTCAAATACCTTTTCATTCCCTTAGAAATTAGATCGCCTGAGAACTTGGATTGGGTGCTTAGAAATTACAACGCTCCCTACCACCTTGCTCGGCAGGACGTTAATTTCTATGGGTATACTTCACACAAAACACTCTCCCCACATCTCAGTCAAATACCTTATCATTCCCTTAGAAATTACATCGCCTGAGAACAAGGATTGGGAGCTTTGAAATTACAACGCTCCCTACCACCTTGCTCGGCAGCACGTTAATTTCTATGGGAATAATTCTCACAAAACACTCTCCCCACATCTCAGTCAAATACCTTTTCATTCCCTTAGAAATTACATCGCCTGAGAACTTGGATTGGGAGCTTTGAAATTACAACGCTCCCTACCACCTCGCTCGGCAGCACGTTAATTTCTATGGGAATACTTCACACAAAACACTCTCCCCACATCTGAGTCAAATACCTTTTGATTTCCTTAGAAATTACATCTTCTGAGAACTTGGATTGGGAGCTTTGAAATTACAACAATCCCTCCCACCTCGCTCGGCAGCACGTTAAATTTCTATGGGAATACTTCACACAAAACACTCTCCCCACATCTCAGTCAAATACCTTTTCATTCCCTTAGAAATTACATCGCCTGAGAATTTGGATTGGGAGCTTTGAAATTACAACGCTCCCTCCCACCTCGCTCGGCATTACGTTAATTTCTATGGGAATACTTCACACAAAACACTCTCCCCACATCTCAGTCAAATACCTTTTCATTCCCTTAGAAATTACATCGCCTGAGAACAAGGATTGGGAGCTTTGAAATTACAACACTCCCTACCACCTTGCTCGGCAGCACGTTAATTTCTATGGGAATAATTCTCACAAAACACTCTCCCCACATCTCAGTCAAATACCTTTTCATTCCCTTAGAAATTACATCGCCTGAGAACTTGGATTGGGAGCTTTGAAATTACAACGCTCCCTACCACCTTGCTCGGCAGCACGTTAATTTCTATGGGAATAATTCTCACAAAACACTCTCCCCACATCTCAGTCAAATACCTTTTCATTCCCTTAGATATTACATCGCCTGAGAACTTGGATTGGGAGCTTTGAAATTACAACGCTTCCTCCCACCTCGCTCGGCAGCACGTTAATTTCTATGGGAATACTTCACACAAAACACTCTCCCCACATCTGAGTCAAATACCTTTTCATTTCCTTAGAAATTACATCGCCTGAGAACTTGGATTGGGAGCTTTGAAATTACAACAATCCCTCCCACCTCGCTCGGCAGCACGTTAAATTTCTATGGGAATACTTCACACAAAGCACTCTCCCCACATCTCAGTCAAATACCTTTTCATTCCCTTAGAAATTACATCGCCTGAGAACTTGGATTGGGAGCTTTGAAATTACAACGCTCCCTCCCATTTCGCTCGGCAGCACGTTAATTTCTATGGGAATACTTCACACAAAACACTCTCCCCACATCTGAGTCAAATACCTTTTCATTTCCTTAGAAATTACATCGCCTGAGAACTTGGATTGGGAGCTTTGAAATTACAACGCTCCCTCCCATTTCGCTCGGCAGCACGTTAATTTCTATGGGAATACTTCACACAAAACACTCTCCCCACATCTCAGTCAAATACCTTTTCATTCCCTTAGAAATTAGATCGCCTGAGAACTTGGATTGGGTGCTTAGAAATTACAACGCTCCCTACCACCTTGCTCGGCAGCACGTTAATTTCTATGGGAATACTTCACACAAAACACTCTCCCCACATCTCAGTCAAATACCTTATCATTCCCTTAGAAATTACATCGCCTGAGAACAAGGATTGGGAGCTTTGAAATTACAACGCTCCCTACCACCTTGCTCGGCAGCACGTTAATTTCTATGGGAATAATTCTCACAAAACACTCTCCCCACATCTCAGTCAAATACCTTTTCATTCCCTTAGAAATTACATCGCCTGAGAACTTGGATTGGGAGCTTTGAAATTACAACGCTCCCTACCACCTCGCTCGGCAGCACGTTAATTTCTATGGGAATACTTCACACAAAACACTCTCCCCACATCTCAGTCAAATACCTTTTCATTCCCTTAGAAATTACATCGCCTGAGAATTTGGATTGGGAGCTTTGAAATTACAACGCTCCCTCCCACCTCGCTCGGCATTACGTTAATTTCTATGGGAATACTTCACACAAAACACTCTCCCCACATCTCAGTCAAATACCTTTTCATTCCCTTAGAAATTACATCGCCTGAGAACTTGGATTGGGAGCTTTGAAATTACAACACTCCCTCCCACCTCGCTCGGCAGCACGTTAATTTCTATGGGAATACTTCACACAAAACACTCTCCCCACATCTCAGTCAAATACGTTTTCATTCCCTAAGAAATTACATCGCCTGAGAAGTTGGATTGGGAGCTTTGATATTACAACGCTCCCTCCACCTCGCTCGACAGCAGGTTAATTTCTACGGGAATACTTCACACAAAACACTCTCCCCACATCTCAGTCAAATACCTTTTCATTCCCTTAGAAATTACATCGCCTGAGAACTTGGATTGGGAGCTTTGAAATTACAACGCTCCCTACCACCTTGCTCGGCAGCACGTTAATTTCTATGGGAATAATTCTCACAAAACACTCTCCCCACATCTCACTCAAATACCTTTTCATTCCCTTAGAAATTACATCGCCTGAGAACTTGGATTGGGAGCTTTGAAATTACAACGCTCCCTCCCACCTCGCTCGGCAGCACGTTAATTTCTATGGGAATACTTCACACAAAACACTCTCCCCACATCTGAGTCAAATACCTTTTCATTTCCTTAGAAATTACATCGCCTGAGAACTTGGATTGGGAGCTTTGAAATTACAACAATCCCTCCCACCTCGCTCGGCAGCACGTTAAATTTCTATGGGAATACTTCACACAAAGCACTCTCCCCACATCTCATTCAAATACCTTTTCATTCCCTTAGAAATTACATCGCCTGAGAACTTGGATTGGGAGCTTTGAAATTACAACGCTCCCTCCCATTTCGCTCGGCAGCACGTTAATTTCTATGGGAATACTTCACACAAAACACTCTCCCCACATCTGAGTCAAATATCTTTTCATTTCCTTAGAAATTACATCGCCTGAGAACTTGGATTGGGAGCTTTGAAATTACAACGCTCCCTCCCATTTCGCTCGGCAGCACGTTAATTTCTATGGGAATACTTCACACAAAACACTCTCCTCAAATCTCAGTCAAATACCTTTTCATTCCCTTAGAAATTACATCGCCTGAGAACTTGGATTTGGAGCTTTGAAATTACAACGCTCCCTACCACCTCGCTCGGCAGCACGTTAAATTTCTATGGGAATACTTCACACATAGCACTCTCCCCACATCTCAGTCAAATACCTTTTCATTCCCTTAGAAATTACATCGCCTGAGAACTTGGATTAGAAGCTTTGAAATTACAACGCTCCCTCCCACCTCGCTCGGCAGCACGTTAATTTCTATGGGAATACTTCACACAAAACACTCTCCCCACATCTCAGTCAAATACCTTTTCATTCCCTTAGAAATTACATCGCCTGAGAACTTGGATTGGGAGCTTTGAAATTACAACGCTCCCTCCCATTTCGCTCGGCAGCACGTTAATTTCTATGGGAATACTTCACACAAAACACTCTCCTCACATCTCAGTCAAATACCTTTTCATTCCCTTAGAAATTACATCGCCTGAGAACTTGGATTGGGAGCTTTGAAATTACAACGCTTCCTCCCACCTCGCTCGGCAGCACGTTAATTTCTATGGGAATACTTCACACAAAACACTCTCCCCACATCTCAGTCAAATACCTTTTCATTCCCTTAGAAATTAGATCGCCTGAGAACTTGGATTGGGTGCTTTGAAATTACAACGCTCCCTACCACCTTGCTCGGCAGCACGTTAATTTCTATGGGAATACTTCACACAAAACACTCTCCCCACATCTCAGTCAAATACCTTATCATTCCCTTAGAAATTACATCGCCTGAGAACAAGGATTGGGAGCTTTGAAATTACAACGCTCCCTACCACCTTGCTCGGCAGCACGTTAATTTCTATGGGAATAATTCTCACAAAACACTCTCCCCACATCTCAGTCAAATACCTTTTCATTCCCTTAGAAATTACATCGCCTGAGAACTTGGATTGGGAGCTTTGAAATTACAACGCTCCCTACCACCTCGCTCGGCAGCACGTTAATTTCTATGGGAATACTTCACACAAAACACTCTCCCCACATCTGAGTCAAATACCTTGTAATTTAATTAGAAATTACATCTTCTGAGAACTTGGATTGGGAGCTTTGAAATTACAACAATCCCTCCCACCTCGCTCGGCAGCACGTTAAATTTCTATGGGAATACTTCACACAAAACACTCTCCCCACATCTCAGTCAAATACCTTTTCATTCCCTTAGAAATTACATCGCCTGAGAATTTGGATTGGGAGCTTTGAAATTACAACGCTCCCTCCCACCTCGCTCGGCAGCACGTTAATTTCTATGGGAATACTTCACACAAAACACTCTCCCCACATCTCAGTCAAATACCTTTTCATTCCCTTAGAAATTACATCGCCTGAGAAGTTGGATTGGGAGCTTTGAAATTACAGCGCTCCCTCCCACCTCGCTCGGCAGCACGTTAATTTCTATGGGAATACTTCACACAAAACACTCTCCCCACATATGAGTCAAATACCTTTTCATTCCCTTAGAAATTACATCGCCTGAGAACTTGGATTGGGAGCTTTGAAATTACAACGCTCATTCCCACCTCGCTCGGCAGCACGTTAATTTCTATGGGAATACTTCACACAAAACACTCTCCCCACATCTCAGTGAAATACCTTTTCATTCCCTTAGAAATTACATCGCCTGAGAACTTGGATTGGGAGCTTTGAAATTACAAGGCTCCCTCCCACCTCGCTCGGCAGCACGTTAATTTCTATGGGAATACTTCACACAAAACACTCTCCCCACATCTGAGTCAAATACCTTTTCATTTCCTTAGAAATTACATCTTCTGAGAACTTGGATTGCGAGCTTTGAAATTACAACAATCCCTCCCACCTCGCTCGGCAGAACGTTAGATTTCTATGGGAATACTTCACACAAAACACTCTCCCCACATCTCAGTCAAATACCTTTTCATTCCCTTAGAAATTACATCGCCTGAGAACTTGGATTGGGTGCTTTGAAATTACAACGCTCCCTCCACCTCGCTCGGCAGCACGTTAATTTCTATGGGAATACATCACACAAAACACTCTCTCCACTTCTCAGTCAAATACCTTTTCATTCAATTAGAAATTACATCGCCTGAGAACTTGGATTCGGAGCTTTGAAATTACAACGTCTCCTCCCACCTCGCTCGACAGCAGGTTAATTTCTATGGGAATACTTCACACAAAACATTCTCCCCACATCTCAGTCAAATACCTTTTCATTTCCTTAGAAATTACATCGCCTGAGAACTTGGATTGGGAGCTTTGAAATTACAACGCTCCCTACCACCTTGCTCGGCAGCACGTTAATTTCTATGGGAATAATTCTCACAAAACACTCTCCCCACATCTCAGTCAAATACCTTTTCATTCCCTTAGAAATTACATCGCCTGAGAACTTGGATTGGGAGCTTTGAAATTACAACGCTCCCTCCCACCTCGCTCGGCAGCACGTTAATTTCTATGGGAATACTTCACACAAAACACTCTCCCCACATCTGAGTCAAATACCTTTTCATTTCCTTAGAAATTACATCGCCTGAGAACTTGGATTGGGAGCTTTGAAATTACAACAATCCCTCCCACCTCGCTCGGCAGCAAGTTAAATTTCTATGGGAATACTTCACACAAAGAACTCTCCCCACATCTCAGTCAAATACCTTTTCATTCCCTTAGAAATTACATCGCCTGAGAACTTGGATTGGGAGCTTTGAAATTACAACGCTCCCTCCCATTTCGCTCGGCAGCACGTTAATTTCTATGGGAATACTTCACACAAAACACTCTCCCCACATCTGAGTCAAATACCTTTTCATTTCCTTAGAAATTACATCGCCTGAGAACTTGGATTGGGAGCTTTGAAATTACAAAGCTCCCTCCCATTTGGCTCGGCAGCACGTTAATTTCTATGGGAATACTTCACACAAAACACTCTCCTCACATCTCAGTCAAATACCTTTTCATTCCCTTAGAAATTACATCGCCTGAGAACTTGGATTTGGAGCTTTGAAATTACAACGCTCAATACCACCTCGCTCGGCAGCACGTTAATTTCTATGGGAATACTTCACACAAAACACTCTCCCCACATCTGAGTCAAATACCTTTTCATTTCCTTAGAAATTACATCGCCTGAGAACTTGGATTGGGAGCTTTGAAATTACAACAATCCCTCTCACCTCGCTCGGCAGCACGTTAAATTTCTATGGGAATACTTCACACATAGCACTCACCCCACATCTCAGTCAAATATCTTTTCATTCCCTTAGAAATTACATCGCCTGAGAACTTGGATTGGAAGCTTTGAAATTACAACGCTCCCTCCCACCTCGCTCGGCAGCACGTTAATTTCTATGGGAATACTTCACACAAAACACTCTCCTCACATCTCAGTCAAATACCTTTTCATTCCCTTAGAAATTACATCGCCTGAGAACTTGGATTGGGAGCTTTGAAATTACAACGCTTCCTCCCACCTCGCTCGGCAGCACGTTAATTTCTATGGGAAAACTTCACACAAAACACTCTCCCCACATCTCAGTCAAATACCTTTTCATTCCCTTAGAAATTAGATCGCCTGAGAACTTGGATTGGGAGCTTTGAAATTACAACGCTCCCTACCACCTTGCTCGGCAGCACGTTAATTTCTATGGGAATAATTCTCACAAAACACTCACCCCACATCTCAGTCAAATACCTTTTCATTCCCTTAGAAATTACATCGCCTGAGAACTTGGATTGGGAGCTTTGAAATTACAACGCTCCCTCCCATTTCGCTCGGCAGCACGTTAATTTCTATGGGAATACTTCACACAAAACACTCTCCCCACATCTGAGTCAAATACCTTTTCATTTCCTTAGAAATTACATCGCCTGAGAACTTGGATTGGGAGCTTTGAAATTACAAAGCTCCCTCCCATTTGGCTCGGCAGCACGTTAATTTCTATGGGAATACTTCAATCAAAACACTCTCCTCACATCTCAGTCAAATACCATTTCATTCCCTTAGAAATTACATCGCCTGAGAACTTGGATTTGGAGCTTTGAAATTACAACAATCCCTCCCACCTCGCTCGGCAGCACGTTAAATTTCTATGGGAATACTTCACACATAGCACTCACCCCACATCTCAGTCAAATATCTTTTCATTCCCTTAGAAATTACATCGCCTGAGAACTTGGATTGGAAGCTTTGAAATTACAACGCTCCCTCCCACCTCGCTCGGCAGCACGTTAATTTCTATGGGAATACTTCACACAAAACACTCTCCCCACATCTCAGTGAAATACCTTTTCTTTCCCTTAGAAATTACATCGCCTGAGAACTTGGATTGGTAGCTTTGAAATTACAACGCTCCCTCCCATTTGGCTCGGCAGCACGTTAATTTCTATGGGAATACTTCACACAAAACACTCTCCTCACATCTCAGTCAAATACCTTTTCATTCCCTTAGAAATTACATCGCCTGAGAACTTGGATTGGGAGCTTTGAAATTACAACGCTTCCTCCCACCTCGCTCGGCAGCACGTTAATTTCTATGGGAATACTTCACACAAAACACTCTCCCCCCATCTCAGTCAAATACCTTTTCATTCCCTTAGAAATTAGATCGCCTGAGAACTTGGATTGGGTGCTTTGAAATTACAACGCTCCCTACCACCTTGCTCGGCAGCACGTTAATTTCTATGGGAATACTTCACACAAAACTCTCTCCCCACATCTCAGTCAAATACCTTTTCATTCCCTTAGAAATTACATCGCCTGAGAACTTGGATTGGGAGCTTTGAAATTACAACGCTCCCTACCACCTTGCTCGGCAGCACGTTAATTTCTATGGGAATAATTCTCACAAAACACTCACCCCACATCTCAGTCAAATACCTTTTCATTCCCTTAGAAATTACATCGCCTGAGAACTTGGATTGGGAGCTTTGAAATTACAACGCTCCCTACCACCTCGCTCGGCAGCACGTTAATTTCTATGGGAATACTTCACACAAAACACTCTCCTCACATCTCAGTCAAATACCTTTTCATTCCCTTAGAAATTACATCGCCTGAGAACTTGGATTGGGAGCTTTGAAATTACAACGCTTCCTCCCACCTCGCTCGGCAGCACGTTAATTTCTATGGGAATACTTCACACAAAACACTCTCCCCCCATCTCAGTCAAATACCTTTTCATTCCCTTAGAAATTAGATCGCCTGAGAACTTGGATTGGGTGCTTTGAAATTACAACGCTCCCTACCACCTTGCTCGGCAGCACGTTAATTTCTATGGGAATACTTCACACAAAACTCTCTCCCCACATCTCAGTCAAATACCTTTTCATTCCCTTAGAAATTACATCGCCTGAGAACTTGGATTGGGAGCTTTGAAATTACAACGCTCCCTACCACCTTGCTCGGCAGCACGTTAATTTCTATGGGAATAATTCTCACAAAACACTCTCCCCACATCTGAGTCAAATACCTTTTCATTTCCTTAGAAATTACATCGCCTGAGAACTTGGATTGGGAGCTTTGAAATTACAAAGCTCCCTCCCATTTGGCTCGGCAGCACGTTAATTTCTATGGGAATACTTCAATCAAAACACTCTCCTCACATCTCAGTCAAATACCATTTCATTCCCTTAGAAATTACATCGCCTGAGAACTTGGATTGGGAGCTTTGAAATTACAAAGCTCCCTCCCATTTGGCTCGGCAGCACGTTAATTTCTATGGGAATACTTCACACAAAACACTCTCCTCACATCTCAGTCAAACACCTTTTCATTCCCTTAGAAATTACATCGCCTGAGAACTTGGATTTGGAGCTTTGAAATTACAACGCTCAATACCACCTCGCTCGGCAGCACGTTAATTTCTATGGGAATACTTCACACAAAACACTCTCCCCACATCTGAGTCAAATACCTTTTCATTTCCTTAGAAATTACATCGCCTGAGAACTTGGATTGGGAGCTTTGAAATTACAACAATCCCTCTCACCTCGCTCGGCAGCACGTTAAATTTCTATGGGAATACTTCACACATAGCACTCACCCCACATCTCAGTCAAATATCTTTTCATTCCCTTAGAAATTACATCGCCTGAGAACTTGGATTGGAAGCTTTGAAATTACAACGCTCCCTCCCACCTCGCTCGGCAGCACGTTAATTTCTATGGGAATACTTCACACAAAACACTCTCCTCACATCTCAGTCAAATACCTTTTCATTCCCTTAGAAATTACATCGCCTGAGAACTTGGATTGGGAGCTTTGAAATTACAACGCTTCCTCCCACCTCGCTCGGCAGCACGTTAATTTCTATGGGAATACTTCACACAAAACACTCTCCCCACATCTCAGTCAAATACCTTTTCATTCCCTTAGAAATTAGATCGCCTGAGAACTTGGATTGGGAGCTTTGAAATTACAACGCTCCCTACCACCTTGCTCGGCAGCACGTTAATTTCTATGGGAATAATTCTCACAAAACACTCACCCCACATCTCAGTCAAATACCTTTTCATTCCCTTAGAAATTACATCGCCTGAGAACTTGGATTGGGAGCTTTGACATTACAACGCTCCCTCCCATTTCGCTCGGCAGCACGTTAATTTCTATGGGAATACTTCACACAAAACACTCTCCCCACATCTGAGTCAAATACCTTTTCATTTCCTTAGAAATTACATCGCCTGAGAACTTGGATTGGGAGCTTTGAAATTACAAAGCTCCCTCCCATTTGGCTCGGCAGCACGTTAATTTCTATGGGAATACTTCAATCAAAACACTCTCCTCACATCTCAGTCAAATACCATTTCATTCCCTTAGAAATTACATCGCCTGAGAACTTGGATTTGGAGCTTTGAAATTACAACAATCCCTCCCACCTCGCTCGGCAGCACGTTAAATTTCTATGGGAATACTTCACACATAGCACTCACCCCACATCTCAGTCAAATATCTTTTCATTCCCTTAGAAATTACATCGCCTGAGAACTTGGATTGGAAGCTTTGAAATTACAACGCTCCCTCCCACCTCGCTCGGCAGCACGTTAATTTCTATGGGAATACTTCACACAAAACACTCTCCCCACATCTCAGTGAAATACCTTTTCTTTCCCTTAGAAATTACATCGCCTGAGAACTTGGATTGGTAGCTTTGAAATTACAACGCTCCCTCCCATTTGGCTCGGCAGCACGTTAATTTCTATGGGAATACTTCACACAAAACACTCTCCTCACATCTCAGTCAAATACCTTTTCATTCCCTTAGAAATTACATCGCCTGAGAACTTGGATTGGGAGCTTTGAAATTACAACGCTTCCTCCCACCTCGCTCGGCAGCACGTTAATTTCTATGGGAATACTTCACACAAAACACTCTCCCCCCATCTCAGTCAAATACCTTTTCATTCCCTTAGAAATTAGATCGCCTGAGAACTTGGATTGGGTGCTTTGAAATTACAACGCTCCCTACCACCTTGCTCGGCAGCACGTTAATTTCTATGGGAATACTTCACACAAAACTCTCTCCCCACATCTCAGTCAAATACCTTTTCATTCCCTTAGAAATTACATCGCCTGAGAACTTGGATTGGGAGCTTTGAAATTACAACGCTCCCTACCACCTTGCTCGGCAGCACGTTAATTTCTATGGGAATAATTCTCACAAAACACTCACCCCACATCTCAGTCAAATACCTTTTCATTCCCTTAGAAATTACATCGCCTGAGAACTTGGATTGGGAGCTTTGAAATTACAACGCTCCCTACCACCTCGCTCGGCAGCACGTTAATTTCTATGGGAATACTTCACACAAAACACTCTCCCCACATCTGAGTCAAATACCTTTTCATTTCCTTAGAAATTACATCTTCTGAGAACTTGGATTGGGAGCTTTGAAATTACAACAATCCCTCGAACTTCGCTCGGCAGCACGTTAAATTTCTATGGGAATACTTCACACCAAACACTCTCCCCACATCTCAGTCAAATACCTTTTCATTCCCTTAGAAATTACATCGCCTGAGAAGTTGGATTGGGAGCTTTGAAATTACAGCGCTCCCTCCCACCTCGCTCTGCAGCACGTTAATTTCTATGGGAATACTTCACACAAAACACTCTCCCCACATATGAGTCAAATACCTTTTCATTCCCTTAGAAATTACATCGCCTGAGAACTTGGATTGGGAGCTTTGAAATTACAACGCTCCCTCCCACCTCGCTCGGCAGCACGTTAATTTCTATGGGAATACTTCACACAAAACACTCTCCCCACATCTCAGTGAAATACCTTTTCTTTCCCTTAGAAATTACATCGCCTGAGAACTTGGATTGGGAGCTTTGAAATTACAACGCTCCCTCCCACCTCGCTCGGCAGCACGTTAATTTCTATGGGAATACTTCACACAAAACACTCTCCCCACATCTGAGTCAAATACCTTTTCATTTCCTTAGAAATTACATCGCCTGAGAACTTGGATTGGGAGCTTTGAAATTACAACAATCCCTCCCACCTCGCTCGGCAGCACGTAAAATTTCTATGGGAATACTTCACACAAAGCACTCTCCCCACATCTCAGTCAAATACCTTTTCATTCCCTTAGAAATTACATCGCCTGAGAACTTGGATTGGGAGCTTTGAAATTACAACGCTCAATACCACCTCGCTCGGCAGCACGTTAATTTCTATGGGAATACTTCACACAAAACACTCTCCTCACATCTCAGTCAAATACCTTTTCATTCCCTTAGAAATTACATCGCCTGAGAACTTGGATTGGGAGCTTTGAAATTACAACGCTTCCTCCCACCTCGCTCGGCAGCACGTTAATTTCTATGGGAATACTTCACACAAAACACTCTCCCCACATCTCAGTCAAATACCTTTTCATTCCCTTAGAAATTAGATCGCCTGAGAACTTGGATTGGGAGCTTTGAAATTACAACGCTCCCTACCACCTTGCTCGGCAGCACGTTAATTTCTATGGGAATAATTCTCACAAAACACTCACCCCACATCTCAGTCAAATACCTTTTCATTCCCTTAGAAATTACATCGCCTGAGAACTTGGATTGGGAGCTTTGAAATTACAACGCTCCCTCCCATTTCGCTCGGCAGCACGTTAATTTCTATGGGAATACTTCACACAAAACACTCTCCCCACATCTGAGTCAAATACCTTTTCATTTCCTTAGAAATTACATCGCCTGAGAACTTGGATTGGGAGCTTTGAAATTACAAAGCTCCCTCCCATTTGGCTCGGCAGCACGTTAATTTCTATGGGAATACTTCAATCAAAACACTCTCCTCACATCTCAGTCAAATACCATTTCATTCCCTTAGAAATTACATCGCCTGAGAACTTGGATTTGGAGCTTTGAAATTACAACAATCCCTCCCACCTCGCTCGGCAGCACGTTAAATTTCTATGGGAATACTTCACACATAGCACTCACCCCACATCTCAGTCAAATATCTTTTCATTCCCTTAGAAATTACATCGCCTGAGAACTTGGATTGGAAGCTTTGAAATTACAACGCTCCCTCCCACCTCGCTCGGCAGCACGTTAATTTCTATGGGAATACTTCACACAAAACACTCTCCCCACATCTCAGTGAAATACCTTTTCTTTCCCTTAGAAATTACATCGCCTGAGAACTTGGATTGGTAGCTTTGAAATTACAACGCTCCCTCCCATTTGGCTCGGCAGCACGTTAATTTCTATGGGAATACTTCACACAAAACACTCTCCTCACATCTCAGTCAAATACCTTTTCATTCCCTTAGAAATTACATCGCCTGAGAACTTGGATTGGGAGCTTTGAAATTACAACGCTTCCTCCCACCTCGCTCGGCAGCACGTTAATTTCTATGGGAATACTTCACACAAAACACTCTCCCCCATCTCAGTCAAATACCTTTTCATTCCCTTAGAAATTAGATCGCCTGAGAACTTGGATTGGGTGCTTTGAAATTACAACGCTCCCTACCACCTCGCTCGGCAGCACGTTAATTTCTATGGGAATACTTCACACCAAACACTCTCCCCACATCTCAGTCAAATACCTTTTCATTCCCTTAGAAATTACATCGCCTGAGAAGTTGGATTGGGAGCTTTGAAATTACAGCGCTCCCTCCCACCTCGCTCTGCAGCACGTTAATTTCTATGGGAATACTTCACACAAAACACTCTCCCCACATATGAGTCAAATACCTTTTCATTCCCTTAGAAATTACATCGCCTGAGAACTTGGATTGGGAGCTTTGAAATTACAACGCTCCCTCCCACCTCGCTCGGCAGCACGTTAATTTCTATGGGAATACTTCACACAAAACACTCTCCCCACATCTCAGTGAAATACCTTTTCTTTCCCTTAGAAATTACATCGCCTGAGAACTTGGATTGGGAGCTTTGAAATTACAACGCTCCCTCCCACCTCGCTCGGCAGCACGTTAATTTCTATGGGAATACTTCACACAAAACACTCTCCCCACATCTGAGTCAAATACCTTTTCATTTCCTTAGAAATTACATCGCCTAAGAACTTGGATTGGGAGCTTTGAAATTACAACAATCCCTCCCACCTCGCTCGGCAGCACGTAAAATTTCTATGGGAATACTTCACACAAAGCACTCTCCCCACATCTCAGTCAAATACCTTTTCATTCCCTTAGAAATTACATCGCCTGAGAACTTGGATTGGGAGCTTTGAAATTACAACGCTCCCTCCCATTTCGCTCGGCAGCACGTTAATTTCTATGGGAATACTTCACACAAAACACTGTCCCCACATCTGAGTCAAATACTTTTTCATTTCCTTAGAAATTACATCGCCTGAGAACTTGGATTGGGAGCTTTGAAATTACAACGCTCCCTCCCATTTCGCTCGGCAGCACGTTAATTTCTATGGGAATACTTCACACAAAACACTCTCCTCACATCTCAGTCAAATACCTTTTCATTCCCTTAGAAATTACATCGCCTGAGAACTTGGATTTGGAGCTTTGAAATTACAACGCTCCCTACCACCTCGCTCGGCAGCACGTTAATTTCTATGGGAATACTTCACACAAAACACTCTCCCCACATCTCAGTCAAATACCTTTTCATTCCCTTAGAAATTACATCTTCTGAGAACTTGGATTGGGAGCTTTGAAATTACAACGCTCCCTCCCATTTCGCTCGGCAGCACGTTAATTTCTATGGGAATACTTCACACAAAACACTCTCCCCACATCTCAGTCAAATACCTTTTCATTCCCTTAGAAATTAGATCGCCTGAGAACTTGGATTGGGTGCTTTGAAATTACAACGCTCCCTACCACCTTGCTCGGCAGCACGTTAATTTCTATGGGAATACTTCACACAAAACACTCTCCCCACATCTCAGTCAAATACCTTTTCATTCCCTTAGAAATTACATCGCCTGAGAACTTGGATTGGGAGCTTTGAAATTACAACGCTCCCTACCACATCGCTCGGCAGCACGTTAATTTCTATGGGAATACTTCACACAAAACACTCTCCCCACATCTCAGTCAAATATCTTTTCATTCCCTTAGAAATTACATCGCCTGAGAACTTGGATTGGAAGCTTTGAAATTACAACGCTCCCTCCCACCTCGCTCGGCAGCACGTTAATTTCTATGGGAATACTTCACACAAAACACTCTCCCCACATCTCAGTCAAATACCTTTTCATTCCCTTAGAAATTACATCGCCTGAGAACTTGGATTGGGTGCTTTGAAATTACAACGCTCCCTACCACCTTGCTCGGCAGCACGTTAATTTCTATGGGAATACTTCACACAAAACACTCTCCCCACATCTCAGTCAAATACCTTTTCATTCCCTTAGAAATTACATCGCCTGAGAACTTGGATTGGGAGCTTTGAAATTACAACGCTCCCTACCACCTTGCTCGGCAGCACGTTAATTTCTATGGGAATAATTCTCACAAAACACTCTCCCCACATCTCAGTCAAATACCTTTTCATTCCCTTAGAAATTACATCGCCTGAGAACTTGGATTGGGAGCTTTGAAATTACAACGCTCCCTACCACCTCGCTCGGCAGCACGTTAATTTCTATGGGAATACTTCACACAAAACACTCTCCCCACATCTGAGTCAAATACCTTTTCATTTCCTTAGAAATTACATCTTCTGAGAACTTGGATTGGGAGCTTTGAAATTACAACAATCCCTCCCACCTCGCTCGGCAGCACGTTAAATTTCTACGGGAATACTTCACACAAAACACTCTCCCCACATCTCAGTCAAATACCTTTTCATTCCCTTAGAAATTACATCGCCTGAGAATTTGGATTGGGAGCTTTGAAATTACAACGCTCCCTCCCACCTCGCTCGGCAGCACGTTAATTTCTATGGGAATACTTCACACAAAACACTCTCCCCACATCTCAGTCAAATACCTTTTCATTCCCTTAGAAATTACATCGCCTGAGAAGTTGGATTGGGAGCTTTGAAATTACAGCGCTCCCTCCCACCTCGCTCGGAAGCACGTTAATTTCTATGGGAATACTTCACACAAAACACTCTCCCCACATCTCAGTCAAATACCTTTTCATTCCCTTAGAAATTACATCGCCTGAGAACTTGGATTGGGAGCTTTGAAATTACAACGCTCCCTACCACCTCGCTCGGCAGCACGTTAATTTCTATGGGAATACTTCACACAAAACACTCTCCCCACATCTCAGTCAAATACCTTTTCATTCCCTTAGAAATTACATCGCCTGAGAACTTGGATTTGGAGCTTTGAAATTACAACGCTCCCTACCACCTCGCTCGGCAGCACGTTAATTTCTATGGGAATACTTCACACAAAACACTCTCCCCACATCTGAGTCAAATACCTTTACATTTCCTTAGAAATTACATCGCCTGAGAACTTGGATTGGGAGCTTTGAAATTACAACAATCCCTCCCACCTCGCTCGGCAGCACGTTAAATTTCTATGGGAATACTTCACACAAAACACTCTCCCCACATCTCAGTCAAATACCTTTTCATTCCCTTAGAAATTACATCGCCTGAGAACTTAGATTGGGAGCTTTGAAATTACAACGCTCCCTCCCATTTCGCTCGGCAGCACGTTAATTTCTATGGGAATACTTCACACAAAACACTCTCCCCACATCTCAGTCAAATACCTTTTCATTCCCTTAGAAATTAGATCGCCTGAGAACTTGGATTGGGTGCTTTGAAATTACAACGCTCCCTACCACCTTGCTCGGCAGCACGTTAATTTCTATGGGAATAATTCTCACAAAACACTCTCCCCACATCTCAGTCAAATACCTTTTCATTCCCTTAGAAATTACATCGCCTGAGAACTTGGATTGGGAGCTTTGAAATTACAACAATCCCTCCCACCTCGCTCGGCAGCACGTTAATTTCTATGGGAATACTTCACACAAAACACTCTCCCCACATCTCAGGGAAATACCTTTTCTTTCCCTTAGAAATTACATCGCCTGAGAACTTGGATTGGGAGCTTTGAAATTACAACGCTCCCTCCCACCTCGCTCGGCAGCACGTTAATTTCTATGGGAATACTTCACACAAAACACTCTCTCCACATCTGAGTCAAATACCTTTTCATTTCCTTAGAAATTACATCTTCTGAGAACTTGGATTGGGAGCTTTGAAATTACAACAATCCCTCCCACCTCGCTCGGCAGAACGTTAAATTTCTATGGGAATACTTCACACAAAACACTCTCCCCACATCTCAGTCAAATACCTTTTCATTCCCTTAGAAATTACATCGCCTGAGAACTTGGATTGGGAGCTTTGAAATTACAACGCTTCCTCCCACCTCGCTCGGCAGCACGTTAATTTCTATGGGAATACTTCACACAAAACACTCTCCCCACATCTCAGTCAAATACCTTTTCATTCCCTTAGAAATTAGATCGCCTGAGAACTTGGATTGGGTGCTTTCAAATTACAACGCTCCCTACCACCTTGCTCGGCAGCACGTTAATTTCTATGGGAATAATTCTCACAAAACACTCTCCCCACATCTCAGTCAAATACCTTTTCATTCCCTTAGAAATTACATCGCCTGAGAACTTGGATTGGGAGCTTTGAAATTACAACGCTTCCTCCCACCTCGCTCGGCAGCACGTTAATTTCTATGGGAATACTTCACACAAAACACTCTCCCCACATCTCAGTCAAATACCTTTTCATTCCCTTAGAAATTACATCGCCTGAGAACTTGGATTGGGAGCTTTGAAATTACAACGCTTCCTCCCACCTCGCTCGGCAGCACGTTAATTTCTATGGGAATACTTCACACAAAACACTCTCCCCACATCTCAGTCAAATACCTTTTCATTCCCTTAGAAATTACATCGCCTGAGAACTTGGATTGGGAGCTTTGAAATTACAACGCTTCCTCCCACCTCGCTCGGCAGCACGTTAATTTCTATGGGAATACTTCACACAAAACACTCTCCCCACATCTCAGTCAAATACCTTTTCATTCCCTTAGAAATTACATCGCCTGAGAACTTGGATTGGGAGCTTTGAAATTACAACGCTTCCTCCCACCTTGCTCGGCAGCACGTTAATTTCTATGGGAATACTTCACACAAAACACTCTCCCCACATCTCAGTCAAATACCTTTTCATTCCCTTAGAAATTACATCGCCTGAGAACTTGGATTGGGAGCTTTGAAATTACAACGCTCCCTACCACCTTGCTCGGCAGCACGTTAATTTCTATGGGAATAATTCTCACAAAACACTCTCCCCACATCTCAGTCAAATACCTTTTCATTCCCTTAGAAATTACATCGCCTGAGAACTTGGATTGGGAGCTTTGAAATTACAACGCTCCCTACCACCTCGCTCGGCAGCACGTTAATTTCTATGGGAATACTTCACACAAAACACTCTCCCCACATCTGAGTCAAATACCTTTTCATTTCCTTAGAAATTACATCTTCTGAGAACTTGGATTGAGAGCTTTGAAATTACAACAATCCCTCCCACCTCGCTCGGCAGCACGTTAAATTTCTATGGGAATACTTCAGACAAAACACTCTCCCCACATCTCAGTCAAATACCTTTTCATTCCCTTAGAAATTACATCGCCTGAGAAGTTGGATTGGGAGCATTGAAATTACAACGCTCCCTCCAACCTCGCTCGGCAGCACGTTAATTTATATGGGAATACTGCACACAAAACACTCTCCCCACATCTCAGTGAAATACCTTTTCATTCCCTTAGAAATTACATCGCCTGAGAACTTGGATTGGGAGCTTTGAAATTACAACGCTCCCTCCCACCTCGCTCGGCAGCACGTTAATTTCTATGGGAATACTTCACACAAAACACTCTACCCACATCTCAGTCAAATACCTTTTCATTCCTTTAGAAATTACATCGCCTGAGAACTTGGATTGGGAGCTTTGAAATTACAACGCTCCCTCCCATTTCGCTCGGCAGCACGTTAATTTCTATGGGAATACTTCACACAAAACACTCTCCTCACATCTCAGTCAAATACCTTTTCATTCCCTTAGAAATTACATCGCCTGAGAACTTGGATTGGGAGCTTTGAAATTATAACGCTTCCTCCCACCTCGCTCGGCAGCACGTTAATTTCTATGGGAATACTTCACACAAAACACTCTACCCACATCTCAGTCAAATACCTTTTCATTCCCTTAGAAATTACATCGCCTGAGAACTTGGATTGGGAGCTTTGAAATTACAACGCTCCCTCCCAATTCGCTCGGCAGCACGTTAATTTCTATGGGAATACTTCACACAAAACACTCTCCTCACATCTCAGTCAAATACCTTTTCATTCCCTTAGAAATTACATCGCCTGAGAACTTGGATTGGGAGCTTTGAAATTACAACGCTTCCTCCCACCTCGCTCGGCAGCACGTTAATTTCTATGGGAATACTTCACACAAAACACTCTCCCCACATCTCAGTCAAATACCTTTTCATTCCCTTAGAAATTAGATCGCCTGAGAACTTGGATTGGGTGATTTGAAATTACAACGCTCCCTACCACCTTGCTCGGCAGCATGTTAATTTCTATGGGAATACTTCACACAAAACACTCTCCCCACATCTCACTCAAATATCTTATCATTCCCTTAGAAATTACATCGCCTGAGAACTTGGATTGGGAGCTTTGAAATTACAACGCTCCCTACCACCTTGCTCGGCAGCACGTTAATTTCTATGGGAATAATTCTCACAAAACACCCTCCCCACATCTCAGTCAAATACCTTTTCATTCCCTTAGAAATTACATCGCCTGAGAACTTGGATTGGGAGCTTTGAAATTACAACGCTCCCTACCACCTCGCTCGGCAGCACGTTAATTTCTATGGGAATACTTCACACAAAACACTCTCCCCACAACTGAGTCAAATACCTTTTCATTTCCTTAGAAATTACATCTTCTGAGAACTTGGATTGGGAGCTTTGAAATTACAACAATCCCTCCCACCTCGCTCGGCAGCACGTTAAATTTCTATGGGAATACTTCACACAAAACACTCTCCCCACATCTCAGTCAAATACCTTTTCATTCCCTTAGAAATTACATCGCCTGAGAATTTGGATTGGGAACTTTGAAATTACAACGCTCCCTACCACCTCGCTCGGCAGCACGTTAATTTCTATGGGAATACTTCACACAAAACACTCTCCCCACATCTGAGTCAAATACCTTTTCATTTCCTTAGAAATTACATCTTCTGAGAACTTGGATTGAGAGCTTTGAAATTACAACAATCCCTCCCACCTCGCTCGGCAGGACGTTAAATTTCTATGGGAATACTTCAGACAAAACACTCTCCCCACATCTCAGTCAAATACCTTTTCATTCCCTTAGAAATTACATCGCCTTAGAAGTTGGATTGGGAGCTTTGAAATTACAACGCTCCCTCCAACCTCGCTCGGCAGCACGTTAATTTATATGGGAATACTGCACACAAAACACTCTCCCCACATCTGAGTCAAATACCTTTTCATTCCCTTAGAAATTACATCGCCTGAGAAGTTGGATTGGGAGCTTTGAAATTACAACACTCCCTCCCACCTCGCTCGGCAGCACGTTAATTTATATGGGAATACTGCACACAAAACACTCTCCCCACATCTGAGTCAAATACCTTTTCATTCCCTTAGAAATTACATCGCCTGAGAACTTGGATTGGGAGCTTTGAAATTACAACGCTCCCTCCCACCTCGCTCGACAGCACGTTAATTTCTATGGGAATACTTCACACAAAACACTCTCCCCACATCTCAGTGAAATACCTTTTCATTCCCTTAGTAATTACATCGCCTGAGAACTTGGATTGGGAGCTTTGAAATTACAACGCTCCCTCCCACCTCGCTCGGCAGCACGTTAATTTCTATGGGAATACTTCACACAAAACACTCTACCCACATCTCAGTCAAATACCTTTTCATTCCTTTAGAAATTACATCGCCTGAGAACTTGGATTGGGAGCTTTGAAATTACAACGCTCCCTCCCATTTCGCTCGGCAGCACGTTAATTTCTATGGGAATACTTCACACAAAACACTCTCCTCACATCTCAGTCAAATACCTTTTCATTCCCTTAGAAATTACATCGCCTGAGAACTTGGATTGGGAGCTTTGAAATTATAACGCTTCCTCCCACCTCGCTCGGCAGCACGTTAATTTCTATGGGAATACTTCACACAAAACACTCTACCCACATCTCAGTCAAATACCTTTTCATTCCCTTAGAAATTACATCGCCTGAGAACTTGGATTGGGAGCTTTGAAATTACAACGCTCCCTCCCAATTCGCTCGGCAGCACGTTAATTTCTATGGGAATACTTCACACAAAACACTCTCCTCACATCTCAGTCAAATACCTTTTCATTCCCTTAGAAATTACATCGCCTGAGAACTTGGATTGGGAGCTTTGAAATTACAACGCTTCCTCCCACCTCGCTCGGCAGCACGTTAATTTCTATGGGAATACTTCACACAAAACACTCTCCCCACATCTCAGTCAAATACCTTTTCATTCCCTTAGAAATTAGATCGCCTGAGAACTTGGATTGGGTGCTTTGAAATTACAACGCTCCCTACCACCTTGCTCGGCAGCACGTTAATTTCTATGGGAATAATTCTCACAAAACACCCTCCCCACATCTCAGTCAAATACCTTTTCATTCCCTTAGAAATTACATCGCCTGAGAACTTGGATTGGGAGCTTTGAAATTACAACGCTCCCTACCACCTCGCTCGGCAGCACGTTAATTTCTATGGGAATACTTCACACAAAACACTCTCCCCACAACTGAGTCAAATACCTTTTCATTTCCTTAGAAATTACATCTTCTGAGAACTTGGATTGGGAGCTTTGAAATTACAACAATCCCTCCCACCTCGCTCGGCAGCACGTTAAATTTCTATGGGAATACTTCACACAAAACACTCTCCCCACATCTCAGTCAAATACCTTTTCATTCCCTTAGAAATTACATCGCCTGAGAATTTGGATTGGGAGCTTTGAAATTACAACGCTCCCTCCCACCTCGCTCGGCAGCACGTTAATTTCTATGGGAATACTTCACACAAAACACTCTCCCCACATCTCAGTCAAATACCTTTTCATTCCCTTAGAAATTACATCGCCTGAGAAGTTGGATTGGGAGCTTTGAAATTACAGCGCTCCCTCCCACCTCGCTCGGCAGCACGTTAATTTCTATGGGAATACTTCACACAAAACACTCTCCCCACATATGAGTCAAATACCTTTTCATTCCCTTAGAAATTACATCGCCTGAGAACTTGGATTGGGAGCTTTGAAATTACAACGCTCCCTCCCACCTCGCTCGGCAGCACGTTAATTTCTATGGGAATACTTCACACAAAACACTCTCCCCACATCTCAGTGAAATACCTTTTCATTCCCTTAGAAATTACATCGCCTGAGAACTTGGATTGGGAGCTTTGAAATTACAACGCTCCCTCCCATTTCGCTCGGCAGCACGTTAATTTCTATGGGAATACTTCACACAAAACACTCTCCTCACATCTCAGTCAAATACCTTTTCATTCCCTTAGAAATTACATCGCCAGAGAACTTGGATTGGGAGCTTTGAAATTACAACGCTCCCTCCCAATTCGCTCGGCAGCACGTTAATTTCTATGGGAATACTTCACACAAAACACTCTCCTCACATCTCAGTCAAATACCTTTTCATTCCCTTAGAAATTACATCGCCTGAGAACTTGGATTGGGAGCTTTGAAATTACAACGCTTCCTCCCACCTCGCTCGGCAGCACGTTAATTTCTATGGGAATACTTCACACAAAACACTCTCCCCACATCTCAGTCAAATACCTTTTCATTCCCTTAGAAATTAGATCGCCTGAGAACTTGGATTGGGTGCTTTGAAATTACAACGCTCCCTACCACCTTGCTCGGCAGCACGTTAATTTCTATGGGAATACTTCACACAAAACACTCTCCCCACATCTCAGTCAAATACCTTATCATTCCCTTAGAAATTACATCGCCTGAGAACTTGGATTGGGAGCTTTGAAATTACAACGCTCCCTACCACCTTGCTCGGCAGCACGTTAATTTCTATGGGAATAATTCTCACAAAACACCCTCCCCACATCTCAGTCAAATACCTTTTCATTCCCTTAGAAATTACATCGCCTGAGAACTTGGATTGGGAGCTTTGAAATTACAACGCTCCCTACCACCTCGCTCGGCAGCACGTTAATTTCTATGGGAATACTTCACACAAAACACTCTCCCCACAACTGAGTCAAATACCTTTTCATTCCCTTAGAAATTACATCGCCTGAGAATTTGGATTGGGAGCTTTGAAATTACAACGCTCCCTCCCACCTCGCTCGGCAGCACGTTAATTTCTATGGGAATACTTCACACAAAACACTCTCCCCACATCTCAGTCAAATACCTTTTCATTCCCTTAGAAATTACATCGCCTGAGAAGTTGGATTGGGAGCTTTGAAATTACAGCGCTCCCTCCCACCTCGCTCGGCAGCACGTTAGTTTCTATGGGAATACTTCACACAAAACACTCTCCCCACATATGAGTCAAATACCTTTTCATTCCCTTAGAAATTACATCGCCTGAGAACTTGGATTGGGAGCTTTGAAATTACAACGCTACTTCCCAATTCGCAAGGCAGCACGTTAATTTCTATGGGAATACATCACAAAACACTCTCCTCACATCTCAGTCAAATACCTTTTCATTCCCTTAGAAATTACATCGCCTGAGAACTTGGATTGGGAGTTTTGAAATTACAACGCTCCCTACCACCTTGCTCGGCAGCACGTTAATTTCTATGGGAATAATTCTCACAAAACACTCTCCCCACATCTCAGTCAAATACCTTTTCATTCCCTTAGAAATTACATCGCCTGAGAACTTGGATTGGGAGCTTTGAAATTACAACGCTCCCTACCACCTCGCTAGCACGTTAATTTCTATGGGAATACTTCACACAAAACACTCTCCCCACAACTGAGTCAAATACCTTTTCATTTCCTTAGAAATTACATCTTCTGAGAACTTGGATTGGGAGCTTTGAAATTACAACAATCCCTCCCACCTCGCTCGGCAGCACGTTAAATTTCTATGGGAATACTTCACACAAAACACTCTCCCCACATCTCAGTCAAATACCTTTTCATTCCCTTAGAAATTACATCGCCTGAGAATTTGGATTGGGAGCTTTGAAATTACAACGCTCCCTCCCACCTCGCTCGGCAGCACGTTAATTTCTATGGGAATACTTCACACAAAACACTCTCCCCACATCTCAGTCAAATACCTTTTCATTCCCTTAGAAATTACATCGCCTGAGAAGTTGGATTGGGAGCTTTGAAATTACAGCGCTCCCTCCCACCTCGCTCGGCAGCACGTTAATTTCTATGGGAATACTTCACACAAAACACTCTCCCCACATATGAGTCAAATACCTTTTCATTCCCTTAGAAATTACATCGCCTGAGAACTTGGATTGGGAGTTTTGAAATTACAACGCTCCCTACCACCTTGCTCGGCAGCACGTTAATTTCTATGGGAATAATTCTCACAAAACACTCTCCCCACATCTCAGTCAAATACCTTTTCATTCCCTTAGAAATTACATCGCCTGAGAACTTGGATTGGGAGCTTTGAAATTACAACGCTCCCTCCCACCTCGCTCGGCAGCACGTTAATTTCTATGGGAAAACTTCACACAAAACACTCTCCCCACATCTGAGTCAAATACCTTTTCATTTCCTTAGAAATTACATCTTCTGAGAACTTGGATTGGGAGCTTTGAAATTACAAAAATCCCTCCCACCTCGCTCGGCAGAACGTTAAATTTCTATGGGAATACTTCACACAAAACACTCTCCCCACATCTCAGTCAAATACCTTTTCATTCCCTTAGAAATTACATCGCCTGAGAACTTGGATTGGGAGCTTTGAAATTACAACGCTTCCTCCCACCTCGCTCGGCAGCACGTTAATTTCTATGGGAATACTTCACACAAAACACTCTACCCACATCTCAGTCAAATACCTTTTCATTCCCTTAGAAATTAGATCGCCTGAGAACTTGGATTGGGTGCTTTGAAATTACAACGCTCCCTCCCACCTCGCTCGGCAGCACGTTAATTTCTATGGGAATACTTCACACAAAACACTCTCCCCACATCTGAGTCAAATACCTTTTCATTCCCTTAGAAATTACATCGCCTGAGAACTTGGATTGGGAGCTTTGAAATTACAACTCTCCCTCCCACCTCGCTCGGCAGCACGTTAATTTCTATGGGAATACTTCACACAAAACACTCTCCCCACATCTCAGTCAAATACCTTTTCATTCCCTTAGAAATTACATCGCCTGAGAACTTGGATTGGGAGCTTTGAAATTACAACACTCCCTCCCATCTCGCTCGGCAGCACGTTAATTTCTATGGGAATACTTCACACAAAACACTCTCCCCACATCTCAGTCAAATACCTTTTCATTCCCTTAGAAATTACATCGCCTGAGAACTTGGATTGGGAGCTTTGAAATTACAACGCTCCCTCCCACCTCGCTCGGCAGCACGTTAATTTCTATGGGAAAACTTCACACAAAACACTCTCCCCACATCTGAGTCAAATACCTTTTCATTTCCTTAGAAATTACATCTTCTGAGAACTTGGATTGGGAGCTTTGAAATTACAAAAATAACTCCCACCTCGCTCGGCAGAACGTTAAATTTCTATGGGAATACTTCACACAAAACACTCTCCCCACATCTCAGTCAAATACCTTTTCATTCCCTTAGAAATTACATCGCCTGAGAACTTGGATTGGGAGCTTTGAAATTACAACGCTTCCTCCCACCTCGCTCGGCAGCACGTTAATTTCTATGGGAATACTTCACACAAAACACTCTACCCACATCTCAGTCAAATACCTTTTCATTCCCTTAGAAATTAGATCGCCTGAGAACTTGGATTGGGTGCTTTGAAATTACAACGCTCCCTCCCACCTCGCTCGGCAGCACGTTAATTTCTATGGGAATACTTCACACAAAACACTCTCCCCACATCTGAGTCAAATACCTTTTCATTCCCTTAGAAATTACATCGCCTGAGAACTTGGATTGGGAGCTTTGAAATTACAACGCTCCCTCCCACCTCGCTCGGCAGCACGTTAATTTCTATGGGAATACTTCACACAAAACACTCTCCCCACATCTCAGTCAAATACCTTTTCATTCCCTTAGAAATTACATCGCCTGAGAACTTGGATTGGGAGCTTTGAAATTACAACACTCCCTCCCATCTCGCTCGGCAGCACGTTAATTTCTATGGGAATACTTCACACAAAACACTCTCCCCACATCTCAGTCAAATACGCTTTCATTCCCTAAGAAATTACATCGCCTGAGAAGTTGGATTGGGAGCTTTGAAATTACAACGCTCCCTCCACCTCGCTCGGCAGCACGTTAATTTCTATGGGAATACTTCACACAAAACACTCTCTCCACTTCTCAGTCAAATACCTTTTCATTCAATTAGAAATTACATCGCCTGAGAACTTGGATTCGGAGCTTTGAAATTACAACGTCTCCTCCCACCTTGCTCGACAGCAGGTTAATTTCTATGGGAATACTTCACACAAAACACTCTCCCCACATCTCAGTCAAATACATTTTCATTCCCTTAGAAATTACATCGCCTGAGAACTTGGATTGGGAGCTTTGAAATTACAACGCTCCCTACCACCTTGCTCGGCAGCACGTTAATTTCTATGGGAATACTTCACACAAAACACTCTCCCCACATCTCAGTCAAATACCTTTTCATTCCCTTAGAAATTACATCGCCTGAGAACTTGGATTGGGAGCTTTGAAATTACAACGCTCCCTACCACCTCGCTCGGCAGCACGTTAATTTCTATGGGAATACTTCACACAAAACACTCTCCCCACATCTGAGTCAAATACCTTTTCATTTCCTTAGAAATTACATCTTCTGAGAACTTGGATTGGGAGCTTTGAAATTACAACAATCCCTCCCACCTCGCTCGGCAGCACGTTAAATTTCTATGGGAATACTTCACACAAAACACTCTCCCCACATCTCAGTCAAATACCTTTTCATTCCCTTAGAAATTACATCGCCTGAGAATTTGGATTGGGAGCTTTGAAATTACAACGCTCCCTCCCACCTCGCTCGGCAGCACGTTAATTTCTATGGGAATACTTCACACAAAACACTCTCCCCACATCTCAGTCAAATACCTTTTCATTCCCTTAGAAATTACATCGCCTGAGAAGTTGGATTGGGAGCTTTGAAATTACAGCGCACCCTCCCACCTCTCTCGGCAGCACGTTAATTTCTATGGGAATACTTCACACAAAACACTCTCCCCACATATGAGTCAAATACCTTTTCATTCCCTTAGAAATTACATCGCCTGAGAACTTGGATTGGGAGCTTTGAAATTACAACGCTCCCTCCCACCTCGCTCGGCAGCACGTTAATTTCTATGGGAATACTTCACACAAAACACTCTCCCCACATCTCAGTGAAATACCTTTTCATTCCCTTAGAAATTACATCGCCTGAGAACTTGGATTGGGAGCTTTGAAATTACAACGCTCCCTCCCACCTCGCTCGGCAGCACGTTAATTTCTATGGGAATACTTCACACAAAACACTCTCCCCACATCTGAGTCAAATACCTTTTCATTTCCTTAGAAATTACATCTTCTGAGAACTTGGATTGGGAGCTTTGAAATTACAACAATCCCTCCCACCTCGCTCGGCAGAACGTTAAATTTCTATGGGAATACTTCACACAAAACACTCTCCCCACATCTCAGTCAAATACCTTTTCATTCCCTTAGAAATTACATCGCCTGAGAACTTGGATTGGGAGCTTTGAAATTACAACGCTTTCTCCCACCTCGCTCGGCAGCACGTTAATTTCTATGGGAATACTTCACACAAAACACTCTACCCACATCTCAGTCAAATACCTTTTCATTCCCTTAGAAATTAGATCGCCTGAGAACTTGGATTGGGTGCTTTGAAATTACAACGCTCCCTCCCACCTCGCTCGGCAGCACGTTAATTTCTATGGGAATACTTCACACAAAACACTCTCCCCACATCTCAGTCAAATACCTTTTCATTCCCTTAGAAATTACATCGCCTGAGAACTTGGATTGGGAGCTTTGAAATTACAACACTCCCTCCCACCTCGCTCGGCAGCACGTTAATTTCTATGGGAATACTTCACACAAAACACTCTCCCCACATCTCAGTCAAATACGTTTTCATTCCCTAAGAAATTACATCGCCTGAGAAGTTGGATTGGGAGCTTTGAAATTACAACGCTCCCTCCACCTCGCTCGGCAGCACGTTAATTTCTATGGGAATACTTCACACAAAACACTCTCTCCACTTCTCAGTCAAATACTTTTTCATTCAATTAGAAATTACATCGCCTGAGAACTTGGATTCGGAGCTTTGAAATTACAACGTCTCCTCCCACCTCGCTCGACAGCAGGTTAATTTCTATGGGAATACTTCACACAAAACACTCTCCCCACATCTCAGTCAAATACCTTTTCATTCCCTTAGAAATTACATCGCCTGAGAACTTGGATTGGGAGCTTTGAAATTACAACGCTCCCTACAACCTTGCTCGGCAGCACGTTAATTTCTATGGGAATACTTCACACAAAACACTCTCCAAACATCTCAGTCAAATACCTTTTCATTCCCTTAGAAATTACATCGCCTGAGAACTTGGATTGGGAGCTTTGAAATTACAACGCTCCCTACCACCTCGCTCGGCAGCACGTTAATTTCTATGGGAATACTTCACACAAAACACTCTCCCCACATCTGAGTCAAATACCTTTTCATTTCCTTAGAAATTACATCTTCTGAGAACTTGGATTGGGAGCTTTGAAATTACAACAATCCCTCCCACCTCGCTCGGCAGCACGTTACATTTCTATGGGAATACTTCACACAAAACACTCTCCCCACATCTCAGTCAAATACCTTTTCATTCCCTTAGAAATTACATCGCCTGAGAATTTGGATTGGGAGCTTTGAAATTACAACGCTCCCTCCCACCTCGCTCGGCAGCACGTTAATTTCTATGGGAATACTTCACACAAAACACTCTCCCCACATCTCAGTCAAATACCTTTTCATTCCCTTAGAAATTACATCGCCTGAGAAGTTGGATTGGGAGCTTTGAAATTACAGCGCACCCTCCCACCTCTCTCGGCAGCACGTTAATTTCTATGGGAATACTTCACACAAAACACTCTCCCCACATATGAGTCAAATACCTTTTCATTCCCTTAGAAATTACATCGCCTGAGAACTTGGATTGGGAGCTTTGAAATTACAACGCTCCCTCCCACCTCGCTCGGCAGCACGTTAATTTCTATGGGAATACTTCACACAAAACACTCTCCCCACATCTCAGTGAAATACCTTTTCATTCCCTTAGAAATTACATCGCCTGAGAACTTGGATTGGGAGCTTTGAAATTACAACGCTCCCTCCCACCTCGCTCGGCAGCACGTTAATTTCTATGGGAATACTTCACACAAAACACTCTCCCCACATCTGAGTCAAATACCTTTTCATTTCCTTAGAAATTACATCTTCTGAGAACTTGGATTGGGAGCTTTGAAATTACAACAATCCCTCCCACCTCGCTCGGCAGAACGTTAAATTTCTATGGGAATACTTCACACAAAACACTCTCCCCACATCTCAGTCAAATACCTTTTCATTCCCTTAGAAATTACATCGCCTGAGAACTTGGATTGGGAGCTTTGAAATTACAACGCTTTCTCCCACCTCGCTCGGCAGCACGTTAATTTCTATGGGAATACTTCACACAAAACACTCTACCCACATCTCAGTCAAATACCTTTTCATTCCCTTAGAAATTAGATCGCCTGAGAACTTGGATTGGGTGCTTTGAAATTACAACGCTCCCTCCCACCTCGCTCGGCAGCACGTTAATTTCTATGGGAATACTTCACACAAAACACTCTCCCCACATCTCAGTCAAATACCTTTTCATTCCCTTAGAAATTACATCGCCTGAGAACTTGGATTGGGAGCTTTGAAATTACAACACTCCCTCCCACCTCGCTCGGCAGCACGTTAATTTCTATGGGAATACTTCACACAAAACACTCTCCCCACATCTCAGTCAAATACGTTTTCATTCCCTAAGAAATTACATCGCCTGAGAAGTTGGATTGGGAGCTTTGAAATTACAACGCTCCCTCCACCTCGCTCGGCAGCACGTTAATTTCTATGGGAATACTTCACACAAAACACTCTCTCCACTTCTCAGTCAAATACCTTTTCATTCAATTAGAAATTACATCGCCTGAGAACTTGGATTCGGAGCTTTGAAATTACAACGTCTCCTCCCACCTCGCTCGACAGCAGGTTAATTTCTATGGGAATACTTCACACAAAACACTCTCCCCACATCTCAGTCAAATACCTTTTCATTCCCTTAGAAATTACATCGCCTGAGAACTTGGATTGGGAGCTTTGAAATTACAACGCTCCCTACAACCTTGCTCGGCAGCACGTTAATTTCTATGGGAATACTTCACACAAAACACTCTCCAAACATCTCAGTCAAATACCTTTTCATTCCCTTAGAAATTACATCGCCTGAGAACTTGGATTGGGAGCTTTGAAATTACAACGCTCCCTACCACCTCGCTCGGCAGCACGTTAATTTCTATGGGAATACTTCACACAAAACACTCTCCCCACATCTGAGTCAAATACCTTTTCATTTCCTTAGAAATTACATCTTCTGAGAACTTGGATTGGGAGCTTTGAAATTACAACAATCCCTCCCACCTCGCTCGGCAGCACGTTACATTTCTATGGGAATACTTCACACAAAACACTCTCCCCACATCTCAGTCAAATACCTTTTCATTCCCTTAGAAATTACATCGCCTGAGAATTTGGATTGGGAGCTTTGAAATTACAACGCTCCCTCCCACCTCGCTCGGCAGCACGTTAATTTCTATGGGAATACTTCACACAAAACACTCTCCCCACATCTCAGTCAAATACCTTTTCATTCCCTTAGAAATTACATCGCCTGAGAAGTTGGATTGGGAGCTTTGAAATTACAGCGCTCCCTCCCACCTCTCTCGGCAGCACGTTAATTTCTATGGGAATACTTCACACAAAACACTCTCCCCACATATGAGTCAAATACCTTTTCATTCCCTTAGAAATTACATCGCCTGAGAACTTGGATTGGGAGCTTTGAAATTACAACAATCCCTCCCACCTCGCTCGGCAGAACGTTAAATTTCTATGGGAATACTTCACACAAAACACTCTCCCCACATCTCAGTCAAATACCTTTTCATTTCCTTAGAAATTACATCGCCTGAGAACTTGGATTGGGAGCTTTGAAATTACAACGCTCCCTCCCACCTCTCTCGGCAGCACGTTAATTTCTATGGGAAAACTTCACACAAAACACTCTCCCCACATCTGAGTCAAATACCTTTTCATTTCCTTAGAAATTACATCTTCTGAGAACTTGGATTGGGAGCTTTGAAATTACAAAAATAACTCCCACCTCGCTCGGCAGAACGTTAAATTTCTATGGGAATACTTCACACAAAACACTCTCCCCACATCTCAGTCAAATACCTTTTCATTCCCTTAGAAATTACATCGCCTGAGAACTTGGATTGGGAGCTTTGAAATTACAACGCTTCCTCCCACCTCGCTCGGCAGCACGTTAATTTCTATGGGAATACTTCACACAAAACACTCTACCCACATCTCAGTCAAATACCTTTTCATTCCCTTAGAAATTAGATCGCCTGAGAACTTGGATTGGGTGCTTTGAAATTACAACGCTCCCTCCCACCTCGCTCGGCAGCACGTTAATTTCTATGGGAATACTTCACACAAAACACTCTCCCCACATCTGAGTCAAATACCTTTTCATTCCCTTAGAAATTACATCGCCTGAGAACTTGGATTGGGAGCTTTGAAATTACAACGCTCCCTCCCACCTCGCTCGGCAGCACGTTAATTTCTATGGGAATACTTCACACAAAACACTCTCCCCACATCTCAGTCAAATACCTTTTCATTCCCTTAGAAATTACATCGCCTGAGAACTTGGATTGGGAGCTTTGAAATTACAACACTCCCTCCCATCTCGCTCGGCAGCACGTTAATTTCTATGGGAATACTTCACACAAAACACTCTCCCCACATCTCAGTCAAATACGTTTTCATTCCCTAAGAAATTACATCGCCTGAGAAGTTGGATTGGGAGCTTTGAAATTACAACGCTCCCTCCACCTCGCTCGGCAGCACGTTAATTTCTATGGGAATACTTCACACAAAACACTCTCTCCACTTCTCAGTCAAATACCTTTTCATTCAATTAGAAATTACATCGCCTGAGAACTTGGATTCGGAGCTTTGAAATTACAACGTCTCCTCCCACCTCGCTCGACAGCAGGTTAATTTCTATGGGAATACTTCACACAAAACACTCTCCCCACATCTCAGTCAAATACCTTTTCATTCCCTTAGAAATTACATCGCCTGAGAACTTGGATTGGGAGCTTTGAAATTACAACGCTCCCTACCACCTTGCTCGGCAGCACGTTAATTTCTATGGGAATACTTCACACAAAACACTCTCCCCACATCTCAGTCAAATACCTTTTCATTCCCTTAGAAATTACATCGCCTGAGAACTTGGATTGGGAGCTTTGAAATTACAACACTCCCTCCCATCTCGCTCGGCAGCACGTTAATTTCTATGGGAATACTTCACACAAAACACTCTCCCCACATCTCAGTCAAATACCTTTTCATTCCCTTAGAAATTACATCGCCTGAGAACTTGGATTGGGAGCTTTGAAATTACAACGCTCCCTCCCACCTCGCTCGGCAGCACGTTAATTTCTATGGGAAAACTTCACACAAAACACTCTCCCCACATCTGAGTCAAATACCTTTTCATTTCCTTAGAAATTACATCTTCTGAGAACTTGGATTGGGAGCTTTGAAATTACAAAAATAACTCCCACCTCGCTCGGCAGAACGTTAAATTTCTATGGGAATACTTCACACAAAACACTCTCCCCACATCTCAGTCAAATACCTTTTCATTCAGTTAGAAATTGCATCGCCTGAGAACTTGGATTGGGAGCTTTGAAATTACAACGCTTCCTCCCACCTCGCTCGGCAGCACGTTAATTTCTATGGGAATACTTCACACAAAACACTCTACCCACATCTCAGTCAAATACCTTTTCATTCCCTTAGAAATTAGATCGCCTGAGAACTTGGATTGGGTGCTTTGAAATTACAACGCTCCCTCCCACCTCGCTCGGCAGCACGTTAATTTCTATGGGAATACTTCACACAAAACACTCTCCCCACATCTGAGTCAAATACCTTTTCATTCCCTTAGAAATTACATCGCCTGAGAACTTGGATTGGGAGCTTTGAAATTACAACGCTCCCTCCCACCTCGCTCGGCAGCACGTTAATTTCTATGGGAATACTTCACACAAAACACTCTCCCCACATCTCAGTCAAATACCTTTTCATTCCCTAAGAAATTACATCGCCTGAGAAGTTGGATTGGGAGCTTTGAAATTACAACGCTCCCTCCACCTCGCTCGGCAGCACGTTAATTTCTATGGGAATACTTCACACAAAACACTCTCTCCACTTCTCAGTCAAATACCTTTTCATTCAATTAGAAATTACATCGCCTGAGAACTTGGATTCGGAGCTTTGAAATTACAACGTCTCCTCCCACCTCGCTCGACAGCAGGTTAATTTCTATGGGAATACTTCACACAAAACACTCTCCCCACATCTCAGTCAAATACCTTTTCATTCCCTTAGAAATTACATCGCCTGAGAACTTGGATTGGGAGCTTTGAAATTACAACGCTCCCTACCACCTTGCTCGGCAGCACGTTAATTTCTATGGGAATACTTCACACAAAACACTCTCCCCACATCTCAGTCAAATACCTTTTCATTCCCTTAGAAATTACATCGCCTGAGAACTTGGATTGGGAGCTTTGAAATTACAACGCTCCCTACCACCTCGCTCGGCAGCACGTTAATTTCTATGGGAATACTTCACACAAAACACTCTCCCCACATCTGAGTCAAATACCTTTTCATTTCCTTAGAAATTACATCTTCTGAGAACTTGGATTGGGAGCTTTGAAATTACAACAATCCCTCCCACCTCGCTCGGCAGCACGTTAAATTTCTATGGGAATACTTCACACAAAACACTCTCCCCACATCTCAGTCAAATACCTTTTCATTCCCTTAGAAATTACATCGCCTGAGAATTTGGATTGGGAGCTTTGAAATTACAACGCTCCCTCCCACCTCGCTCGGCAGCACGTTAATTTCTATGGGAATACTTCACACAAAACACTCTCCCCACATCTCAGTCAAATACCTTTTCATTCCCTTAGAAATTACATCGCCTGAGAAGTTGGATTGGGAGCTTTGAAATTACAGCGCACCCTCCCACCTCTCTCGGCAGCACGTTAATTTCTATGGGAATACTTCACACAAAACACTCTCCCCACATATGAGTCAAATACCTTTTCATTCCCTTAGAAATTACATCGCCTGAGAACTTGGATTGGGAGCTTTGAAATTACAACGCTCCCTCCCACCTCGCTCGGCAGCACGTTAATTTCTATGGGAATACTTCACACAAAACACTCTCCCCACATCTCAGTGAAATACCTTTTCATTCCCTTAGAAATTACATCGCCTGAGAACTTGGATTGGGAGCTTTGAAATTACAACGCTCCCTCCCACCTCGCTCGGCAGCACGTTAATTTCTATGGGAATACTTCACACAAAACACTCTCCCCACATCTGAGTCAAATACCTTTTCATTTCCTTAGAAATTACATCTTCTGAGAACTTGGATTGGGAGCTTTGAAATTACAACAATCCCTCCCACCTCGCTCGGCAGAACGTTAAATTTCTATGGGAATACTTCACACAAAACACTCTCCCCACATCTCAGTCAAATACCTTTTCATTCCCTTAGAAATTACATCGCCTGAGAACTTGGATTGGGAGCTTTGAAATTACAACGCTTTCTCCCACCTCGCTCGGCAGCACGTTAATTTCTATGGGAATACTTCACACAAAACACTCTACCCACATCTCAGTCAAATACCTTTTCATTCCCTTAGAAATTAGATCGCCTGAGAACTTGGATTGGGTGCTTTGAAATTACAACGCTCCCTCCCACCTCGCTCGGCAGCACGTTAATTTCTATGGGAATACTTCACACAAAACACTCTCCCCACATCTCAGTCAAATACCTTTTCATTCCCTTAGAAATTACATCGCCTGAGAACTTGGATTGGGAGCTTTGAAATTACAACTCTCCCTCCCACCTCGCTCGGCAGCACGTTAATTTCTATGGGAATACTTCACACAAAACACTCTCCCCACATCTCAGTCAAATACGTTTTCATTCCCTAAGAAATTACATCGCCTGAGAAGTTGGATTGGGAGCTTTGAAATTACAACGCTCCCTCTACCTCGCTCGGCAGCACGTTAATTTCTATGGGAATACTTCACACAAAACACTCTCTCCACTTCTCAGTCAAATACCTTTTCATTCAATTAGAAATTACATCGCCTGAGAACTTGGATTCGGAGCTTTGAAATTACAACGTCTCCTCCCACCTCGCTCGACAGCAGGTTAATTTCTATGGGAATACTTCACACAAAACACTCTCCCCACATCTCAGTCAAATACCTTTTCATTCCCTTAGAAATTACATCGCCTGAGAACTTGGATTGGGAGCTTTGAAATTACAACGCTCCCTACAACCTTGCTCGGCAGCACGTTAATTTCTATGGGAATACTTCACACAAAACACTCTCCAAACATCTCAGTCAAATACCTTTTCATTTCCTTAGAAATTACATCTTCTGAGAACTTGGATTGGGAGCTTTGAAATTACAACAATCCCTCCCACCTCGCTCGGCAGCACGTTACATTTCTATGGGAATACTTCACACAAAACACTCTCCCCACATCTCAGTCAAATACCTTTTCATTCCCTTAGAAATTACATCGCCTGAGAATTTGGATTGGGAGCTTTGAAATTACAACGCTCCCTCCCACCTCGCTCGGCAGCACGTTAATTTCTATGGGAATACTTCACACAAAACACTCTCCCCACATCTCAGTCAAATACCTTTTCATTCCCTTAGAAATTACATCGCCTGAGAAGTTGGATTGGGAGCTTTAAAATTACAGCGCTCCCTCCCACCTCTCTCGGCAGCACGTTAATTTCTATGGGAATACTTCACACAAAACACTCTCCCCACATATGAGTCAAATACCTTTTCATTCCCTTAGAAATTACATCGCCTGAGAACTTGGATTGGGAGCTTTGAAATTACAACAATCCCTCCCACCTCGCTCGGCAGAACGTTAAATTTCTATGGGAATACTTCACACAAAACACTCTCCCCACATCTCAGTGAAATACCTTTTCATTCCCTTAGAAATTACATCGCCTGAGAACTTGGATTGGGAGCTTTGAAATTACAACGCTCCCTCCCACCTCGCTCGGCAGCACGTTAATTTCTATGGGAATACTTCACACAAAACACTCTCCCCACATCTGAGTCAAATACCTTTTCATTTCCTTAGAAATTACATCTTCTGAGAACTTGGATTGGGAGCTTTGAAATTACAACAATCCCTCCCACCTCGCTCGGCAGAACGTTAAATTTCTATGGGAATACTTCACACAAAACACTCTCCCCACATCTCAGTCAAATACCTTTTCATTCCCTTAGAAATTACATCGCCTGAGAACTTGGATTGGGAGCTTTGAAATTACAACGCTTTCTCCCACCTCGCTCGGCAGCACGTTAATTTCTATGGGAATACTTCACACAAAACACTCTACCCACATCTCAGTCAAATACCTTTTCATTCCCTTAGAAATTAGATCGCCTGAGAACTTGGATTGGGTGCTTTGAAATTACAACGCTCCCTCCCACCTCGCTCGGCAGCACGTTAATTTCTATGGGAATACTTCACACAAAACACTCTCCCCACATCTCAGTCAAATACCTTTTCATTCCCTTAGAAATTACATCGCCTGAGAACTTGGATTGGGAGCTTTGAAATTACAACTCTCCCTCCCACCTCGCTCGGCAGCACGTTAATTTCTATGGGAATACTTCACACAAAACACTCTCCCCACATCTCAGTCAAATACGTTTTCATTCCCTAAGAAATTACATCGCCTGAGAAGTTGGATTGGGAGCTTTGAAATTACAACGCTCCCTCCACCTCGCTCGGCAGCACGTTAATTTCTATGGGAATACTTCACACAAAACACTCTCTCCACTTCTCAGTCAAATACCTTTTCATTCAATTAGAAATTACATCGCCTGAGAACTTGGATTCGGAGCTTTGAAATTACAACGTCTCCTCCCACCTCGCTCGACAGCAGGTTAATTTCTATGGGAATACTTCACACAAAACACTCTCCCCACATCTCAGTCAAATACCTTTTCATTCCCTTAGAAATTACATCGCCTGAGAACTTGGATTGGGAGCTTTGAAATTACAACGCTCCCTACAACCTTGCTCGGCAGCACGTTAATTTCTATGGGAATACTTCACACAAAACACTCTCCAAACATCTCAGTCAAATACCTTTTCATTTCCTTAGAAATTACATCTTCTGAGAACTTGGATTGGGAGCTTTGAAATTACAACAATCCCTCCCACCTCGCTCGGCAGCACGTTACATTTCTATGGGAATACTTCACACAAAACACTCTCCCCACATCTCAGTCAAATACCTTTTCATTCCCTTAGAAATTACATCGCCTGAGAATTTGGATTGGGAGCTTTGAAATTACAACGCTCCCTCCCACCTCGCTCGGCAGCACGTTAATTTCTATGGGAATACTTCACACAAAACACTCTCCCCACATCTCAGTCAAATACCTTTTCATTCCCTTAGAAATTACATCGCCTGAGAAGTTGGATTGGGAGCTTTGAAATTACAGCGCTCCCTCCCACCTCTCTCGGCAGCACGTTAATTTCTATGGGAATACTTCACACAAAACACTCTCCCCACATATGAGTCAAATACCTTTTCATTCCCTTAGAAATTACATCGCCTGAGAACTTGGATTGGGAGCTTTGAAATTACAACAATCCCTCCCACCTCGCTCGGCAGAACGTTAAATTTCTATGGGAATACTTCACACAAAACACTCTCCCCACATCTCAGTCAAATACCTTTTCATTCCCTTAGAAATTACATCGCCTGAGAACTTGGATTGGGAGCTTTGAAATTACAACGCTTCCTCCCACCTCGTTCGGCAGCACGTTAATTTCTATGGGAATACTTCACACAAAACACTCTACCCACATCTCAGTCAAATACCTTTTCATTCCCTTAGAAATTAGATCGCCTGAGAACTTGGATTGGGTGCTTTGAAATTACAACGCTCCCTCCCACCTCGCTCGGCAGCACGTTAATTTCTATGGGAATACTTCACACAAAACACTCTCCCCACATCTGAGTCAAATACCTTTTCATTCCCTTAGAAATTACATCGCCTGAGAACTTGGATTGGGAGCTTTGAAATTACAACGCTCCTTCCCACCTCGCTCGGCAGCACGTTAATTTCTATGGGAATACTTCACACAAAACACTCTCCCCACATCTCAGTCAAATACCTTTTCATTCCCTTAGAAATTACATCGCCTGAGAACTTGGATTGGGAGCTTTGAAATTACAACACTCCCTCCCACCTCGCTCGGCAGCACGTTAATTTCTATGGGAATACTTCACACAAAACACTCTCCCCACATCTCAGTCAAATACGTTTTCATTCCCTAAGAAATTACATCGCCTGAGAAGTTGGATTGGGAGCTTTGAAATTACAACGCTCCCTCCACCTCGCTCGGCAGCACGTTAATTTCTATGGGAATACTTCACACAAAACACTCTCTCCACTTCTCAGTCAAATACCTTTTCATTCAATTAGAAATTACATCGCCTGAGAACTTGGATTCGGAGCTTTGAAATTACAACGTCTCCTCCCACCTCGCTCGACAGCAGGTTAATTTCTATGGGAATACTTCACACAAAACACTCTCCCCACATCTCAGTCAAATACCTTTTCATTCCCTTAGAAATTACATCGCCTGAGAACTTGGATTGGGAGCTTTGAAATTACAACGCTCCCTACAACCTTGCTCGGCAGCACGTTAATTTCTATGGGAATACTTCACACAAAACACTCTCCAAACATCTCAGTCAAATACCTTTTCATTCCCTTAGAAATTACATCGCCTGAGAATTTGGATTGGGAGCTTTGAAATTACAACGCTCCCTCCCACCTCGCTCGGCAGCACGTTAATTTCTATGGGAATACTTCACACAAAACACTCTCCCCACATCTCAGTCAAATACCTTTTCATTCCCTTAGAAATTACATCGCCTGAGAAGTTGGATTGGGAGCTTTGAAATTACAGCGCTCCCTCCCACCTCGCTCGGCAGCACGTTAATTTCTATGGGAATACTTCACACAAAACACTCTCCCCACATATGAGTCAAATACCTTTTCATTCCCTTAGAAATTACATCGCCTGAGAACTTGGATTGGGAGCTTTGAAATTACAACAATCCCTCCCACCTCGCTCGGCAGAACGTTAAATTTCTATGGGAATACTTCACACAAAACACTCTCCCCACATCTCAGTCAAATACCTTTTCATTCCCTTAGAAATTACATCGCCTGAGAACTTGGATTGGGAGCTTTGAAATTACAACGCTTCCTCCCACCTCGTTCGGCAGCACGTTAATTTCTATGGGAATACTTCACACAAAACACTCTACCCACATCTCAGTCAAATACCTTTTCATTCCCTTAGAAATTAGATCGCCTGAGAACTTGGATTGGGTGCTTTGAAATTACAACGCTCCCTCCCACCTCGCTCGGCAGCACGTTAATTTCTATGGGAATACTTCACACAAAACACTCTCCCCACATCTGAGTCAAATACCTTTTCATTCCCTTAGAAATTACATCGCCTGAGAACTTGGATTGGGAGCTTTGAAATTACAACGCTCCTTCCCACCTCGCTCGGCAGCACGTTAATTTCTATGGGAATACTTCACACAAAACACTCTCCCCACATCTCAGTCAAATACCTTTTCATTCCCTTAGAAATTACATCGCCTGAGAACTTGGATTGGGAGCTTTGAAATTACAACACTCCCTCCCACCTCGCTCGGCAGCACGTTAATTTCTATGGGAATACTTCACACAAAACACTCTCTCCACTTCTCAGTCAAATACCTTTTCATTCAATTAGAAATTACATCGCCTGAGAACTTGGATTCGGAGCTTTGAAATTACAACGTCTCCTCCCACCTCGCTCGACAGCAGGTTAATTTCTATGGGAATACTTCACACAAAACACTCTCCCCACATCTCAGTCAAATACCTTTTCATTCCCTTAGAAATTACATCGCCTGAGAACTTGGATTGGGAGCTTTGAAATTACAACGCTCCCTACAACCTTGCTCGGCAGCACGTTAATTTCTATGGGAATACTTCACACAAAACACTCTCCAAACATCTCAGTCAAATACCTTTTCATTTCCTTAGAAATTACATCTTCTGAGAACTTGGATTGGGAGCTTTGAAATTACAACAATCCCTCCCACCTCGCTCGGCAGCACGTTACATTTCTATGGGAATACTTCACACAAAACACTCTCCCCACATCTCAGTCAAATACCTTTTCATTCCCTTAGAAATTACATCGCCTGAGAATTTGGATTGGGAGCTTTGAAATTACAACGCTCCCTCCCACCTCGCTCGGCAGCACGTTAATTTCTATGGGAATACTTCACACAAAACACTCTCCCCACATCTCAGTCAAATACCTTTTCATTCCCTTAGAAATTACATCGCCTGAGAAGTTGGATTGGGAGCTTTGAAATTACAGCGCTCCCTCCCACCTCTCTCGGCAGCACGTTAATTTCTATGGGAATACTTCACACAAAACACTCTCCCCACATATGAGTCAAATACCTTTTCATTCCCTTAGAAATTACATCGCCTGAGAACTTGGATTGGGAGCTTTGAAATTACAACAATCCCTCCCACCTCGCTCGGCAGAACGTTAAATTTCTATGGGAATACTTCACACAAAACACTCTCCCCACATCTCAGTCAAATACCTTTTCATTCCCTTAGAAATTACATCGCCTGAGAACTTGGATTGGGAGCTTTGAAATTACAACGCTTCCTCCCACCTCGTTCGGCAGCACGTTAATTTCTATGGGAATACTTCACACAAAACACTCTACCCACATCTCAGTCAAATACCTTTTCATTCCCTTAGAAATTAGATCGCCTGAGAACTTGGATTGGGTGCTTTGAAATTACAACGCTCCCTCCCACCTCGCTCGGCAGCACGTTAATTTCTATGGGAATACTTCACACAAAACACTCTCCCCACATCTGAGTCAAATACCTTTTCATTCCCTTAGAAATTACATCGCCTGAGAACTTGGATTGGGAGCTTTGAAATTACAACGCTCCTTCCCACCTCGCTCGGCAGCACGTTAATTTCTATGGGAATACTTCACACAAAACACTCTCCCCACATCTCAGTCAAATACCTTTTCATTCCCTTAGAAATTACATCGCCTGAGAACTTGGATTGGGAGCTTTGAAATTACAACACGCCCTCCCACCTCGCTCGGCAGCACGTTAATTTCTATGGGAATACTTCACACAAAACACTCTCCCCACATCTCAGTCAAATACGTTTTCATTCCCTAAGAAATTACATCGCCTGAGAAGTTGGATTGGGAGCTTTGAAATTACAACGCTCCCTCCACCTCGCTCGGCAGCACGTTAATTTCTATGGGAATACTTCACACAAAACACTCTCTCCACTTCTCAGTCAAATACCTTTTCATTCAATTAGAAATTACATCGCCTGAGAACTTGGATTCGGAGCTTTGAAATTACAACGTCTCCTCCCACCTCGCTCGACAGCAGGTTAATTTCTATGGGAATACTTCACACAAAACACTCTCCCCACATCTCAGTCAAATACCTTTTCATTCCCTTAGAAATTACAACGCCTGAGAACTTGGATTGGGAGCTTTGAAATTACAACGCTCCCTACCACCTTGCTCGGCAGCACGTTAATTTCTATGGGAATACTTCACACAAAACACTATCCAAACATCTCAGTCAAATACCTTTTCATTCCCTTAGAAATTACATCGCCTGAGAACTTGGATTGGGAGCTTTGAAATTACAACGCTCCCTACCACCTCGCTCGGCAGCACGTTAATTTCTATGGGAATACTTCACACAAAACACTCTCCCCACATCTGAGCCAAATACCTTTTCATTTCCTTAGAAATTACATCTTCTGAGAACTTGGATTGGGAGCTTTGAAATTACAACAATCCCTCCCACCTCGCTCGGCAGCACGTTAAATTTCTATGGGAATACTTCACACAAAACACTCTCCCCACATCTCAGTCAAATACCTTTTCATTCCCTTAGAAATTACATCGCCTGAGAACTTGGATTGGGTGCTTTGAAATTACAACGCTCCCTCCCACCTCGCTCGGCAGCACGTTAATTTCTATGGGAATACTTCACACAAAACACTCTCCCCACATCTGAGTCAAATACCTTTTCATTCCCTTAGAAATTACATCGCCTGAGAACTTGGATTGGGAGCTTTGAAATTACAACGCTCCTTCCCACCTCGCTCGGCAGCACGTTAATTTCTATGGGAATACTTCACACAAAACACTCTCCCCACATCTCAGTCAAATACCTTTTCATTCCCTTAGAAATTACATCGCCTGAGAACTTGGATTGGGAGCTTTGAAATTACAACACTCCCTCCCACCTCGCTCGGCAGCACGTTAATTTCTATGGGAATACTTCACACAAAACACTCTCCCCACATCTCAGTCAAATACGTTTTCATTCCCTAAGAAATTACATCGCCTGAGAAGTTGGATTGGGAGCTTTGAAATTACAACGCTCCCTCCACCTCGCTCGGCAGCACGTTAATTTCTATGGGAATACTTCACACAAAACACTCTCTCCACTTCTCAGTCAAATACCTTTTCATTCAATTAGAAATTACATCGCCTGAGAACTTGGATTCGGAGCTTTGAAATTACAACGTCTCCTCCCACCTCGCTCGACAGCAGGTTAATTTCTATGGGAATACTTCACACAAAACACTCTCCCCACATCTGAGTCAAATACCTTTTCATTCCCTTAGAAATTACATCGCCTGAGAATTTGGATTGGGAGCTTTGAAATTACAACGCTCCCTCCCACCTCGCTCGGCAGCACGTTAATTTGTATGGGAATACTTCACACAAAACACTCTCCCCACATCTCAGTCAAATACCTTTTCATTCCCTTAGAAATTACATCGCCTGAGAAGTTGGATTGTGAGCTTTGAAATTACAGCGCTCCCTCCCACCTCTCTCGGCAGCACGTTAATTTCTATGGGAATACTTCACACAAAACACTCTCCCCACATATGAGTCAAATACCTTTTCATTCCCTTAGAAATTACATCGCCTGAGAACTTGGATTGGGAGCTTTGAAATTACAACAATCCCTCCCACCTCGCTCGGCAGAACGTTAAATTTCTATGGGAATACTTCACACAAAACACTCTCCCCACATCTCAGTCAAATACCTTTTCATTCCCTTAGAAATTACATCGCCTGAGAACTTGGATTGGGAGCTTTGAAATTACAACGCTTCCTCCCACCTCGTTCGGCAGCACGTTAATTTCTATGGGAATACTTCACACAAAACACTCTACCCACATCTCAGTCAAATACCTTTTCATTCCCTTAGAAATTAGATCGCCTGAGAACTTGGAGATTGGGTGCTTTGAAATTACAACGCTCCCTCCCACCTCGCTCGGCAGCACGTTAATTTCTATGGGAATACTTCACACAAAACACTCTCCCCACATCTGAGTCAAATACCTTTTCATTCCCTTAGAAATTACATCGCCTGAGAACTTGGATTGGGAGCTTTGAAATTACAACGCTACTTCCCACCTCGCTCGGCAGCACGTTAATTTCTATGGGAATACTTCACACAAAACACTCTCCCCACATCTCAGTCAAATACCTTTTCATTCCCTTAGAAATTACATCGCCTGAGAACTTGGATTGGGAGCTTTGAAATTACAACACTCCCTCCCACCTCGCTCGGCAGCACGTTAATTTCTATGGGAATACTTCACACAAAACACTCTCCCCACATCTCAGTCAAATACGTTTTCATTCCCTAAGAAATTACATCGCCTGAGAAGTTGGATTGGGAGCTTTGAAATTACAACGCTCCCTCCACCTCGCTCGGCAGCACGTTAATTTCTATGGGAATACTTCACACAAAACACTCTCTCCACTTCTCAGTCAAATACCTTTTCATTCAATTAGAAATTACATCGCCTGAGAACTTGGATTCGGAGCTTTGAAATTACAACGTCTCCTCCCCCCTCGCTCGACAGCAGGTTAATTTCTATGGGAATACTTCACACAAAACACTCTCCCCACATCTCAGTCAAATACCTTTTCATTCCCTTAGAAATTACATCGCCTGAGAACTTGGATTGGGAGCTTTGAAATTACAACGCTCCCTACCACCTTGCTCGGCAGCACGTTAATTTCTATGGGAATACTTCACACAAAACACTCCAAACATCTCAGTCAAATACCTTTTCATTCCCTTAGAAATTACATCGCCTGAGAACTTGGATTGGGAGCTTTGAAATTACAACGCTCCCTACCACCTCGCTCGGCAGCACGTTAATTTCTATGGGAATACTTCACACAAAACACTCTCCCCACATCTGAGTCAAATACCTTTTCATTTCCTTAGAAATTACATCTTCTGAGAACTTGGATTGGGAGCTTTGAAATTACAACAATCCCTCCCACCTCGCTCGGCAGCACGTTAAATTTCTATGGGAATACTTCACACAAAACACTCTCCCCACATCTCAGTCAAATACCTTTTCATTCCCTTAGAAATTACATCGCCTGAGAATTTGGATTGGGAGCTTTGAAATTACAACGCTCCCTCCCACCTCGCTCGGCAGCACGTTAATTTCTATGGGAATACTTCACACAAAACACTCTCCCCACATCTCAGTCAAATACCTTTTCATTCCCTTAGAAATTACATCGCCTGAGAACTTGGATTGGGAGCTTTGAAATTACAACGCTTCCTCCCACCTCGCTCGGCAGCACGTTAATTTCTATGGGAATACTTCACACAAAACACTCTCCCCACATCTCAGTCAAATACCTTTTCATTCCCTTAGAAATTACATCGCCTGAAAACTTGGATTGGGTGCTTTCAAATTACAACGCTCCCTACCACCTTGCTCGGCAGCACGTTAATTTCTATGGGAATACTTCACACAAAACACTCTCCCCACATCTGAGTCAAATACCTTTTCATTCCCTTAGAAATTAGATCGCCTGAGAACTTGGATTGGGTGCTTTCAAATTACAACGCTCCCTACCACCTTGCTCGGCAGCACGTTAATTTCTATCGGAATACTTCACACAAAACACTCTCCCCACATCTCAGTCAAATACCTTTTCATTCCCTTAGAAATTACATCGCCTGAGAACTTGGATTGGGAGCTTTGAAATTACAACGCTCCCTCCCACCTCGCACGGCAGCACGTTAATTTCTATGGGAATACTTCACACAAAACACTCTCTCCACATCTCAGTCAAATACCCTTTCATTCCCTTAGAAATTACATCGCCTGAGAAGTTGGATTGGGAGCTTTGAAATTACAACGCTCCCTCCCACCTCGCTCGGCAGCACGTTAATTTGTATGGGAATACTTCACACAAAACACTCTCCCCACATCTCAGTCAAATACCTTTTCATTCCCTTAGAAATTACATCGCCTGAGAACTTGGATTGGGAGCTTTGAAATTACAACACTCCCTCCCACCTCGCTCGGCAGCACGTTAATTTCTATGGGAATACTTCACACAAAACACTCTCCCCACATCTCAGTCAAATACGTTTTCATTCCCTAAGAAATTACATCGCCTGAGAAGTTGGATTGGGAGCTTTGAAATTACAACGCTCCCTCCACCTCGCTCGGCAGCACGTTAATTTCTATGGGAATACTTCACACAAAACACTCTCTCCACTTCTCAGTCAAATACCTTTTCATTCAATTAGAAATTACATCGCCTGAGAACTTGGATTCGGAGCTTTGAAATTACAACGTCTCCTCCCACCTCGCTCGACAGCAGGTTAATTTCTATGGGAATACTTCACACAAAACACTCTCCCCACATCTCAGTCAAATACCTTTTCATTCCCTTAGAAATTACAACGCCTGAGAACTTGGATTGGGAGCTTTGAAATTACAACGCTCCCTACCACCTTGCTCGGCAGCACGTTAATTTCTATGGGAATACTTCACACAAAACACTCTCCAAACATCTCAGTCAAATACCTTTTCATTCCCTTAGAAATTACATCGCCTGAGAACTTGGATTGGGAGCTTTGAAATTACAACGCTCCCTACCACCTCGCTCGGCAGCACGTTAATTTCTATGGGAATACTTCACACAAAACACTCTCCCCACATCTGAGTCAAATACCTTTTCATTTCCTTAGAAATTACATCTTCTGAGAACTTGGATTGGGAGCTTTGAAATTACAACAATCCCTCCCACCTCGCTCGGCAGCACGTTAAATTTCTATGGGAATACTTCACACAAAACACTCTCCCCACATCTCAGTCAAATACCTTTTCATTCCCTTAGAAATTACATCGCCTGAGAACTTGGATTGGGTGCTTTGAAATTACAACGCTCCCTCCCACCTCGCTCGGCAGCACGTTAATTTCTATGGGAATACTTCACACAAAACACTCTCCCCACATCTGAGTCAAATACCTTTTCATTCCCTTAGAAATTACATCGCCTGAGAACTTGGATTGGGAGCTTTGAAATTACAACGCTCCTTCCCACCTCGCTCGGCAGCACGTTAATTTCTATGGGAATACTTCACACAAAACACTCTCCCCACATCTCAGTCAAATACCTTTTCATTCCCTTAGAAATTACATCGCCTGAGAACTTGGATTGGGAGCTTTGAAATTACAACACTCCCTCCCACCTCGCTCGGCAGCACGTTAATTTCTATGGGAATACTTCACACAAAACACTCTCCCCACATCTCAGTCAAATACGTTTTCATTCCCTAAGAAATTACATCGCCTGAGAAGTTGGATTGGGAGCTTTGAAATTACAACGCTCCCTCCACCTCGCTCGGCAGCACGTTAATTTCTATGGGAATACTTCACACAAAACACTCTCTCCACTTCTCAGTCAAATACCTTTTCATTCAATTAGAAATTACATCGCCTGAGAACTTGGATTCGGAGCTTTGAAATTACAACGTCTCCTCCCACCTCGCTCGACAGCAGGTTAATTTCTATGGGAATACTTCACACAAAACACTCTCCCCACATCTGAGTCAAATACCTTTTCATTCCCTTAGAAATTACATCGCCTGAGAATTTGGATTGGGAGCTTTGAAATTACAACGCTCCCTCCCACCTCGCTCGGCAGCACGTTAATTTGTATGGGAATACTTCACACAAAACACTCTCCCCACATCTCAGTCAAATACCTTTTCATTCCCTTAGAAATTACATCGCCTGAGAAGTTGGATTGTGAGCTTTGAAATTACAGCGCTCCCTCCCACCTCTCTCGGCAGCACGTTAATTTCTATGGGAATACTTCACACAAAACACTCTCCCCACATATGAGTCAAATACCTTTTCATTCCCTTAGAAATTACATCGCCTGAGAACTTGGATTGGGAGCTTTGAAATTACAACAATCCCTCCCACCTCGCTCGGCAGAACGTTAAATTTCTATGGGAATACTTCACACAAAACACTCTCCCCACATCTCAGTCAAATACCTTTTCATTCCCTTAGAAATTACATCGCCTGAGAACTTGGATTGGGAGCTTTGAAATTACAACGCTTCCTCCCACCTCGTTCGGCAGCACGTTAATTTCTATGGGAATACTTCACACAAAACACTCTACCCACATCTCAGTCAAATACCTTTTCATTCCCTTAGAAATTAGATCGCCTGAGAACTTGGAGATTGGGTGCTTTGAAATTACAACGCTCCCTCCCACCTCGCTCGGCAGCACGTTAATTTCTATGGGAATACTTCACACAAAACACTCTCCCCACATCTGAGTCAAATACCTTTTCATTCCCTTAGAAATTACATCGCCTGAGAACTTGGATTGGGAGCTTTGAAATTACAACGCTACTTCCCACCTCGCTCGGCAGCACGTTAATTTCTATGGGAATACTTCACACAAAACACTCTCCCCACATCTCAGTCAAATACCTTTTCATTCCCTTAGAAATTACATCGCCTGAGAACTTGGATTGGGAGCTTTGAAATTTCAACACTCCCTCCCACCTCGCTCGGCAGCACGTTAATTTCTATGGGAATACTTCACACAAAACACTCTCCCCACATCTCAGTCAAATACGTTTTCATTCCCTAAGAAATTACATCGCCTGAGAAGTTGGATTGGGAGCTTTGAAATTACAACGCTCCCTCCACCTCGCTCGGCAGCACGTTAATTTCTATGGGAATACTTCACACAAAACACTCTCTCCACTTCTCAGTCAAATACCTTTTCATTCAATTAGAAATTACATCGCCTGAGAACTTGGATTCGGAGCTTTGAAATTACAACGTCTCCTCCCCCCTCGCTCGACAGCAGGTTAATTTCTATGGGAATACTTCACACAAAACACTCTCCCCACATCTCAGTCAAATACCTTTTCATTCCCTTAGAAATTACATCGCCTGAGAACTTGGATTGGGAGCTTTGAAATTACAACGCTCCCTACCACCTTGCTCGGCAGCACGTTAATTTCTATGGGAATACTTCACACAAAACACTCTCCCCACATCTCAGTCAAATACCTTTTCATTCCCTTAGAAATTACATCGCCTGAGAACTTGGATTGGGAGCTTTGAAATTACAACACTCCCTCCCACCTCGCTCGGCAGCACGTTAATTTCTATGGGAATACTTCACACAAAACACTCTCCCCACATCTCAGTCAAATACGTTTTCATTCCCTAAGAAATTACATCGCCTGAGAAGTTGGATTGGGAGCTTTGAAATTACAACGCTCCCTCCACCTCGCTCGGCAGCACGTTAATTTCTATGGGAATACTTCACACAAAACACTCTCTCCACTTCTCAGTCAAATACCTTTTCATTCAATTAGAAATTACATCGCCTGAGAACTTGGATTCGGAGCTTTGAAATTACAACGTCTCCTCCCACCTCGCTCGACAGCAGGTTAATTTCTATGGGAATACTTCACACAAAACACTCTCCCCACATCTGAGTCAAATACCTTTTCATTCCCTTAGAAATTACATCGCCTGAGAATTTGGATTGGGAGCTTTGAAATTACAACGCTCCCTCCCACCTCGCTCGGCAGCACGTTAATTTGTATGGGAATACTTCACACAAAACACTCTCCCCACATCTCAGTCAAATACCTTTTCATTCCCTTAGAAATTACATCGCCTGAGAAGTTGGATTGTGAGCTTTGAAATTACAGCGCTCCCTCCCACCTCTCTCGGCAGCACGTTAATTTCTATGGGAATACTTCACACAAAACACTCTCCCCACATATGAGTCAAATACCTTTTCATTCCCTTAGAAATTACATCGCCTGAGAACTTGGATTGGGAGCTTTGAAATTACAACAATCCCTCCCACCTCGCTCGGCAGAACGTTAAATTTCTATGGGAATACTTCACACAAAACACTCTCCCCACATCTCAGTCAAATACCTTTTCATTCCCTTAGAAATTACATCGCCTGAGAACTTGGATTGGGAGCTTTGAAATTACAACGCTTCCTCCCACCTCGTTCGGCAGCACGTTAATTTCTATGGGAATACTTCACACAAAACACTCTACCCACATCTCAGTCAAATACCTTTTCATTCCCTTAGAAATTAGATCGCCTGAGAACTTGGAGATTGGGTGCTTTGAAATTACAACGCTCCCTCCCACCTCGCTCGGCAGCACGTTAATTTCTATGGGAATACTTCACACAAAACACTCTCCCCACATCTGAGTCAAATACCTTTTCATTCCCTTAGAAATTACATCGCCTGAGAACTTGGATTGGGAGCTTTGAAATTACAACGCTACTTCCCACCTCGCTCGGCAGCACGTTAATTTCTATGGGAATACTTCACACAAAACACTCTCCCCACATCTCAGTCAAATACCTTTTCATTCCCTTAGAAATTACATCGCCTGAGAACTTGGATTGGGAGCTTTGAAATTACAACACTCCCTCCCACCTCGCTCGGCAGCACGTTAATTTCTATGGGAATACTTCACACAAAACACTCTCCCCACATCTCAGTCAAATACGTTTTCATTCCCTAAGAAATTACATCGCCTGAGAAGTTGGATTGGGAGCTTTGAAATTACAACGCTCCCTCCACCTCGCTCGGCAGCACGTTAATTTCTATGGGAATACTTCACACAAAACACTCTCTCCACTTCTCAGTCAAATACCTTTTCATTCAATTAGAAATTACATCGCCTGAGAACTTGGATTCGGAGCTTTGAAATTACAACGTCTCCTCCCCCCTCGCTCGACAGCAGGTTAATTTCTATGGGAATACTTCACACAAAACACTCTCCCCACATCTCAGTCAAATACCTTTTCATTCCCTTAGAAATTACATCGCCTGAGAACTTGGATTGGGAGCTTTGAAATTACAACGCTCCCTACCACCTTGCTCGGCAGCACGTTAATTTCTATGGGAATACTTCACACAAAACACTCTCCAAACATCTCAGTCAAATACCTTTTCATTCCCTTAGAAATTACATCGCCTGAGAACTTGGATTGGGAGCTTTGAAATTACAACGCTCCCTACCACCTCGCTCGGCAGCACGTTAATTTCTATGGGAATACTTCACACAAAACACTCTCCCCACATCTGAGTCAAATACCTTTTCATTTCCTTAGAAATTACATCTTCTGAGAACTTGGATTGGGAGCTTTGAAATTACAACAATCCCTCCCACCTCGCTCGGCAGCACGTTAAATTTCTATGGGAATACTTCACACAAAACACTCTCCCCACATCTCAGTCAAATACCTTTTCATTCCCTTAGAAATTACATCGCCTGAGAATTTGGATTGGGAGCTTTGAAATTACAACGCTCCCTCCCACCTCGCTCGGCAGCACGTTAATTTCTATGGGAATACTTCACACAAAACACTCTCCCCACATCTCAGTCAAATACCTTTTCATTCCCTTAGAAATTACATCGCCTGAGAACTTGGATTGGGAGCTTTGAAATTACAACGCTTCCTCCCACCTCGCTCGGCAGCACGTTAATTTCTATGGGAATACTTCACACAAAACACTCTCCCCACATCTCAGTCAAATACCTTTTCATTCCCTTAGAAATTACATCGCCTGAAAACTTGGATTGGGTGCTTTCAAATTACAACGCTCCCTACCACCTTGCTCGGCAGCACGTTAATTTCTATGGGAATACTTCACACAAAACACTCTCCCCACATCTGAGTCAAATACCTTTTCATTCCCTTAGAAATTAGATCGCCTGAGAACTTGGATTGGGTGCTTTCAAATTACAACGCTCCCTACCACCTTGCTCGGCAGCACGTTAATTTCTATCGGAATACTTCACACAAAACACTCTCCCCACATCTCAGTCAAATACCTTTTCATTCCCTTAGAAATTACATCGCCTGAGAACTTGGATTGGGAGCTTTGAAATTACAACGCTCCCTCCCACCTCGCACGGCAGCACGTTAATTTCTATGGGAATACTTCACACAAAACACTCTCTCCACATCTCAGTCAAATACCCTTTCATTCCCTTAGAAATTACATCGCCTGAGAAGTTGGATTGGGAGCTTTGAAATTACAACGCTCCCTCCCACCTCGCTCGGCAGCACGTTAATTTGTATGGGAATACTTCACACAAAACACTCTCCCCACATCTCAGTCAAATACCTTTTCATTCCCTTAGAAATTACATCGCCTGAGAAGTTGGATTGTGAGCTTTGAAATTACAGCGCTCCCTCCCACCTCTCTCGGCAGCACGTTAATTTCTATGGGAATACTTCACACAAAACACTCTCCCCACATCTCAGTCAAATACGTTTTCATTCCCTTAGAAATTACATCGCCTGAGAAGTTGGATTTTGAAATTAAAACGCTCCCTCCCACCTCGCTCGGCAGCACGTTAATTTCTATGGGAATACTTCACACAAAACACTCTCCCCACATCTCAGTCAAATACCTTTTCATTCCCTTAGAAATTACATCGCCTGAGAACTTGGATTGGGAGCTTTGAAATTAAAACAATCCCTCCCACCTCGCTCGGCAGCACGTTAATTTCTATGGGAATACTTCACACAAAACACTCTCCCCACATCTCAGTCAAATACCTTTTCATTCCCTTAGAAATTACATCGCCTGAGAACTTGGATTGGGTGCTTTGAAATTACAACGCTCCCTCCCACCTCGCTCGGCAGCACGTTAATTTCTATGGGAATACTTCACACAAAACACTCTCCCCACATCTCAGTCAAATACCTTTTCATTTCCTTAGAAATTACATCGCCTGAGAACTTGGATTGGGAGCTATGAAATTACAACAATCCCTCCCACCTCGCTCGGCAGCACGTTAATTTCTATGGGAATACTTCACTCAAAACACTCTCCTCACATCTCAGTCAAATACCTTTTCATTCCCTTAGAATTTACATCGCCTGAGAACTTGGATTGGGAGCTTTGAAATTACAACGCTTCCTCCCACCTCGTTCGGCAGCACGTTAATTTCTATGGGAATACTTCACACAAAACATTTCCCCAGATCTGAGTCAAATACCTTTTCATTCCCTTAGAAATTACATCGCCTGAGAACTTGGATTGGGAGCTTTGAAATTACAACGCTCCCTCCCACCTCGCTCGGCAGCACGTTAATTTCTATGGGAATACTTCACACAAAACACTCCCCTACATCTCAGTCAAATACCTTTTCATTCCCTTAGAAATTACATCGCCTGAGAAGTTGGATTGGGAGTTTTGAAATTACAACGCTTCCTCCCACCTCGCTCGGCAGCACGTTAATTTCTATGGGAATACTTCACACAAAACACTCTCCCCACATATGAGTCAAATACCTTTTCATTCCATTAGAAATAACATCGCCTGAGAACTTGGATTGGGAGCTTTAAAATTACAACGCTCCCTCCCACCTCGCTCGACAGCACGTTAATTTCTATGGGAATACTTCACACAAAACACTCTCCCCACATCTCAGTCAAATACGTTTTCATTCCCTTAGAAATTACATCGCCTGAGAAGTTGGATTTTGAAATTAAAACGCTCCCTCCCACCTCGCTCGGCAGCACGTTAATTTCTATGGGAATACTTCACACAAAACACTCTCCCCACATCTCAGTCAAATACCTTTTCATTCCCTTAGAAATTACATCGCCTGAGAACTTGGATTGGGTGCTTTGAAATTACAACGCTCCCTCCCACCTCGCTCGGCAGCACGTTAATTTCTATGGGAATACTTAACACAAAACACTCTCCCCACATCTCAGTCAAATACCTTTTCATTTCCTTAGAAATTACATCGCCTGAGAACTTGGATTGGGAGCTTTGAAATTACAACAATCCCTCCCACCTCGCTCGGCAGCACGTTAATTTCTATGGGAATACTTCACTCAAAACACTCTCCTCACATCACAGTCAAATACCTTTTCATTCCCTTGAAATTACATCGCCTGAGAACTTGGATTGGGAGCTTTGAAATTACAACGCTTGCTCCCACCTCGCTCGGCAGCACGTTAATTTCTATGGGAATACTTCACCCAAACACTCTCCCCACATCTACGTCAAATACCTTTTCATTCCCTTAGAAATTACATCGCCTGAGAAGTTGGATTGGGAGCTTTGAAATTACAACGCTCCCTCCCATCTCGCTGGGCAGGACATTAATATCTATGGGAATACTTCACACAAAACACTCTCCCCACATCTGAGTCAAATACCTTTTCATTCCCTTAGAAATTACATCGCCTGAGAACTTGGATTGGGAGCTTTGAAATTACAACGCTCCCTCCCACCTCGCTCGGCAGCACGTTAATTTCTATGGGAATACTTCACACAAAACAATCTCCCCACATCTCAGTCAAATACCTTTTCATTCCCTTAGAAATTACATCGCCTGAGAACTTGGATTGGGAGCTTTGAAATTACAACGCTCCCTCCCATTTCGCTCGGCAGCACGTTAATTTCTATGGGAATACTTCACACAAAACACTCCTCACATCTCAGTCAAATACCTTTTCATTCCCTTAGAAATTACATCGCCTGAGAACTTGGATTGGGAGCTTTGAAATTACAACGCTTCCTCCCACCTCGCTCGGCAGCACGTTAATTTCTATGGGAATACTTCACACAAAACACTCTCCCCACATCTCAGTCAAATACCTTTTCATTCCCTTAGAAATGAGATCGCCTGAGAACTTGGATTGGGTGCTTTGAAATTACAACGCTCCCTAGCACCTTGCTCGGCAGCACGTTAATTTCTATGGGAATACTTCACACAAAACACTCTCCCCACATCTCAGTCAAATCCCTTTTCATTCCCTTAGAAATTACATCGCCTGAGAACTTGGATTGGGAGCTTTGAAATTACAACGCTTCCTCCCACCTCGTTCGGCAGCACGTTAATTTCTATGGGAATACTTCACACAAAACATTTCCCCAGATCTGAGTCAAATACCTTTTCATTCCCTTAGAAATTACATCGCCTGAGAACTTGGATTGGGAGCTTTGAAATTACAACGCTCCCTCCCACCTCGCTCGGCAGCACGTTAATTTCTATGGGAATACTTCACACAAAACACTCCCCTACATCTCAGTCAAATACCTTTTCATTCCCTTAGAAATTACATCGCCTGAGAAGTTGGATTGGGAGCTTTGAAATTACAACGCTTCCTCCCACCTCGCTCGGCAGCACGTTAATTTCTATGGGAATACTTCACACAAAACACTCTCCCCACATATGAGTCAAATACCTTTTCATTCCATTAGAAATAACATCGCCTGAGAACTTGGATTGGGAGCTTTAAAATTACAACGCTCCCTCCCACCTCGCTCGACAGCACGTTAATTTCTATGGGAATACTTCACACAAAACACTCTCCCCACATCTCAGTCAAATACGTTTTCATTCCCTTAGAAATTACATCGCCTGAGAAGTTGGATTTTGAAATTAAAACGCTCCCTCCCACCTCGCTCGGCAGCACGTTAATTTCTATGGGAATACTTCACACAAAACACTCTCCCCACATCTCAGTCAAATACCTTTTCATTCCCTTAGAAATTACATCGCCTGAGAACTTGGATTGGGTGCTTTGAAATTACAACGCTCCCTCCCACCTCGCTCGGCAGCACGTTAATTTCTATGGGAATACTTCACACAAAACACTCTCCCCACATCTCAGTCAAATACCTTTTCATTTCCTTAGAAATTACATCGCCTGAGAACTTGGATTGGGAGCTATGAAATTACAACAATCCCTCCCACCTCGCTCGGCAGCACGTTAATTTCTATGGGAATACTTCACTCAAAACACTCTCCTCACATCTCAGTCAAATACCTTTTCATTCCCTTAGAATTTACATCGCCTGAGAACTTGGATTGGGAGCTTTGAAATTACAACGCTTCCTCCCACCTCGTTCGGCAGCACGTTAATTTCTATGGGAATACTTCACACAAAACATTTCCCCAGATCTGAGTCAAATACCTTTTCATTCCCTTAGAAATTACATCGCCTGAGAACTTGGATTGGGAGCTTTGAAATTACAACGCTCCCTCCCACCTCGCTCGGCAGCACGTTAATTTCTATGGGAATACTTCACACAAAACACTCCCCTACATCTCAGTCAAATACCTTTTCATTCCCTTAGAAATTACATCGCCTGAGAAGTTGGATTGGGAGTTTTGAAATTACAACGCTTCCTCCCACCTCGCTCGGCAGCACGTTAATTTCTATGGGAATACTTCACACAAAACACTCTCCCCACATATGAGTCAAATACCTTTTCATTCCATTAGAAATAACATCGCCTGAGAACTTGGATTGGGAGCTTTAAAATTACAACGCTCCCTCCCACCTCGCTCGACAGCACGTTAATTTCTATGGGAATACTTCACACAAAACACTCTCCCCACATCTCAGTCAAATACGTTTTCATTCCCTTAGAAATTACATCGCCTGAGAAGTTGGATTTTGAAATTAAAACGCTCCCTCCCACCTCGCTCGGCAGCACGTTAATTTCTATGGGAATACTTCACACAAAACACTCTCCCCACATCTCAGTCAAATACCTTTTCATTCCCTTAGAAATTACATCGCCTGAGAACTTGGATTGGGTGCTTTGAAATTACAACGCTCCCTCCCACCTCGCTCGGCAGCACGTTAATTTCTATGGGAATACTTAACACAAAACACTCTCCCCACATCTCAGTCAAATACCTTTTCATTTCCTTAGAAATTACATCGCCTGAGAACTTGGATTGGGAGCTTTGAAATTACAACAATCCCTCCCACCTCGCTCGGCAGCACGTTAATTTCTATGGGAATACTTCACTCAAAACACTCTCCTCACATCACAGTCAAATACCTTTTCATTCCCTTAGAAATTACATCGCCTGAGAACTTGGATTGGGAGCTTTGAAATTACAACGCTTGCTCCCACCTCGCTCGGCAGCAAGTTAATTTCTATGGGAATACTTCACCCAAACACTCTCCCCACATCTACGTCAAATACCTTTTCATTCCCTTAGAAATTACATCGCCTGAGAAGTTGGATTGGGAGCTTTGAAATTACAACGCTCCCTCCCATCTCGCTCGGCAGGACATTAATATCTATGGGAATACTTCACACAAAACACTCTCCCCACATCTGAGTCAAATACCTTTTCATTCCCTTAGAAATTACATCGCCTGAGAACTTGGATTGGGAGCTTTGAAATTACAACGCTCCCTCCCACCTCGCTCGGCAGCACGTTAATTTCTATGGGAATACTTCACACAAAACAATCTCCCCACATCTCAGTCAAATACCTTTTCATTCCCTTAGAAATTACATCGCCTGAGAACTTGGATTGGGAGCTTTGAAATTACAACGCTCCCTCCCATTTCGTTCGGCAGCACGTTAATTTCTATGGGAATACTTCACACAAAACACTCTCCCCACATCTCAGTCAAATACCTTTTCATTCCCTTAGAAATTACATCGCCTGAGAACTTGGATTGGGAGCTTTGAAATTACAACGCTTCCTCCCACCTCGTTCGGCAGCACGTTAATTTCTATGGGAATACTTCACACAAAACATTTCCCCAGATCTGAGTCAAATACCTTTTCATTCCCTTAGAAATTACATCGCCTGAGAACTTGGATTGGGAGCTTTGAAATTACAACGCTCCCTCCCACCTCGCTCGGCAGCACGTTAATTTCTATGGGAATACTTCACACAAAACACTCCCCTACATCTCAGTCAAATACCTTTTCATTCCCTTAGAAATTACATCGCCTGAGAAGTTGGATTGGGAGCTTTGAAATTACAACGCTTCCTCCCACCTCGCTCGGCAGCACGTTAATTTCTATGGGAATACTTCACACAAAACACTCTCCCCACATATGAGTCAAATACCTTTTCATTCCATTAGAAATAACATCGCCTGAGAACTTGGATTGGGAGCTTTAAAATTACAACGCTCCCTCCCACCTCGCTCGACAGCACGTTAATTTCTATGGGAATACTTCACACAAAACACTCTCCCCACATCTCAGTCAAATACGTTTTCATTCCCTTAGAAATTACATCGCCTGAGAAGTTGGATTTTGAAATTAAAACGCTCCCTCCCACCTCGCTCGGCAGCACGTTAATTTCTATGGGAATACTTCACACAAAACACTCTCCCCACATCTCAGTCAAATACCTTTTCATTCCCTTAGAAATTACATCGCCTGAGAACTTGGATTGGGTGCTTTGAAATTACAACGCTCCCTCCCACCTCGCTCGGCAGCACGTTAATTTCTATGGGAATACTTCACACAAAACACTCTCCCCACATCTCAGTCAAATACCTTTTCATTTCCTTAGAAATTACATCGCCTGAGAACTTGGATTGGGAGCTTTGAAATTACAACAATCCCTCCCACCTCGCTCGGCAGCACGTTAATTTCTATGGGAATACTTCACTCAAAACACTCTCCTCACATCACAGTCAAATACCTTTTCATTCCCTTAGAAATTACATCGCCTGAGAACTTGGATTGGGAGCTTTGAAATTACAACGCTTGCTCCCACCTCGCTCGGCAGCACGTTAATTTCTATGGGAATACTTCACCCAAACACTCTCCCCACATCTACGTCAAATACCTTTTCATTCCCTTAGAAATTACATCGCCTGAGAAGTTGGATTGGGAGCTTTGAAATTACAACGCTCCCTCCCATCTCGCTCGGCAGGACATTAATATCTATGGGAATACTTCACACAAAACACTCTCCCCACATCTGAGTCAAATACCTTTTCATTCCCTTAGAAATTACATCGCCTGAGAACTTGGATTGGGAGCTTTGAAATTACAACAATCCCTCCCACCTCGCTCGGCAGCACGTTAATTTCTATGGGAATACTTCACTCAAAACACTCTCCTCACATCACAGTCAAATACCTTTTCATTCCCTTAGAAATTACATCGCCTGAGAACTTGGATTGGGAGCTTTGAAATTACAACGCTTGCTCCCACCTCGCTCGGCAGCACGTTAATTTCTATGGGAATACTTCACCCAAACACTCTCCCCACATCTACGTCAAATACCTTTTCATTCCCTTAGAAATTACATCGCCTGAGAAGTTGGATTGGGAGCTTTGAAATTACAACGCTCCCTCCCATCTCGCTCGGCAGGACATTAATATCTATGGGAATACTTCACACAAAACACTCTCCCCACATCTGAGTCAAATACCTTTTCATTCCCTTAGAAATTACATCGCCTGAGAACTTGGATTGGGAGCTTTGAAATTACAACGCTCCCTCCCACCTCGCTCGGCAGCACGTTAATTTCTATGGGAATACTTCACACAAAACAATCTCCCCACATCTCAGTCAAATACCTTTTCATTCCCTTAGAAATTACATCGCCTGAGTACTTGGATTGGGTGCTTTGAAATTACAACGCTCCCTCCCATTTCGCTCGGCAGCACGTTAATTTCTATGGGAATACTTCACACAAAACACTCTCCTCACATCTCAGTCAAATACCTTTTCATTCCCTTAGAAATTACATCGCCTGAGAACTTGGATTGGGAGCTTTGAAATTACAACGCTTCCTCCCACCTCGCTCGGCAGCACGTTAATTTCTATGGGAATACTTCACACAAAACACTCTCCCCACATCTCAGTCAAATACCTTTTCATTCCCTTAGAAATGAGATCGCCTGAGAACTTGGATTGGGTGCTTTGAAATTACAACGCTCCCTAGCACCTTGCTCGGCAGCACGTTAATTTCTATGGGAATACTTCACACAAAACACTCTCCCCACATCTCAGTCAAATACGTTTTCATTCCCTTAGAAATTACATCGCCTGAGAACTTGGATTAAGAGCTTTGAAATTACAACGCTCCCTACCACCTCGCTCGGCAGCACGTTAATTTCTATGGGAATACTTCACACAAAACACTCTCTCCACATCTCAGTCAAATACCCTTTCATTCCCTTAGAAATTACATCGCCTGAGAAGTTGGATTGGGAGCTTTGAAATTACAACGCTACCTCCCACCTCGCTCGGCAGCAGTTTAATTTCTATGGGAATACTTCACACAAAACACTCTCCCCACATCTGAGTCAAATACCTTTTCATTTCCTTAGAAATTACATCTTCTGAGAACTTGGATTGGGAGCTTTGAAATTACAACAATCCCTCCCACCTCGCTCGGCAGCACGTTAAATTTCTATGGGAATACTTCACACAAAACACTCTCCCCACATCTCAGTCAAATACCTTTTCATTCCCTTAGAAATTACATCGCCTGAGAACTTGGATTGGGAGCTTTGAAATTACAACGCTTCCTCCCACCTCGCTCGGCATCACGTTAATTTCTATGGGAATACTTCACACAAAACACTCTCACCACATATGAGTCAAATACCTTTTCATTCCATTAAAAATTACATCGCCTGAGAACTTGGATTGGGAGCTTTAAAATTACAACGCTCCCTCCCACCTCGCTCGGAAGCACGTTAATTTTAATGGGAATACTTCACACAAAACACTCTCCCCACATCTCAGTCAAATACGTTTTCATTCCCTTAGAAATTACATCGCCTGAGAAGTTGGATTTTGAAATTAAAACGCTCCCTCCCACCTCGCTCGGCAGCACGTTAATTTCTATGGGAATACTTCACACAAAACACTCTCCCCACATCTCAGTCAAATACCTTTTCATTCCCTTAGAAATTACATCGCCTGAGAACTTGGATTGGGAGCTTTGAAATTAAAACAATACCTCCCACCTCGCTCGGCAGCACGTTAATTTCTATGGGAATACTTCACACAAAACACTCTCCCCACATCTCAGTCAAATACCTTTTCATTCCCTTAGAAATTACATCGCCTGAGAACTTGGATTGGGTGCTTTGAAATTACAACGCTCCCTCCCACCTCGCTCGGCAGCACGTTAATTTCTATGGGAATACTAAACACAAAACACTCTCCCCACATCTCAGTCAAATACCTTTTCATTTCGTTAGAAATTACATCGCCTGAGAACTTGGATTGGGAGCTATGAAATTACAACAATCCCTCCCACCTCGCTCGGCAGCACGTTAATTTCTATGGGAATACTTCACTCAAAATACTCTCCTCACATCTCAGTCAAATACCTTTTCATTCCCTTAGAATTTACATCGCCTGAGAACTTGGATTGGGAGCTTTGAAATTACAACGCTTCCTCCCACCTCGTTCGGCAGCACGTTAATTTCTATGGGAATACTTCACACAAAACATTTCCCCAGATCTGAGTCAAATACCTTTTCATTCCCTTAGAAATTACATCGCCTGAGAACTTGGATTGGGAGCTTTGAAATTACAACGCTCCCTCCCACCTCGCTCGGCAGCACGTTAATTTCTATGGGAATACTTCACACAAAACACTCCCCTACATCTCAGTCAAATACCTTTTCATTCCCTTAGAAATTACATCGCCTGAGAAGTTGGATTGGGAGCTTTGAAATTACAACGCTTCCTCCCACCTCGCTCGGCAGCACGTTAATTTCTATGGGAATACTTCACACAAAACACTCTCCCCACATATGAGTCAAATACCTTTTAATTCCATTAGAAATTACATCGCCTGAGAACTTTGATTGGGTGCTTTAAAATTACAACGCTCCCTCCCACCTCGCTCGACAGCACGTTAATTTCTATGGGAATACTTCACACAAAACACTCTCCCCACATCTCAGTCAAATACGTTTTCATTCCCTTAGAAATTACATCGCCTGAGAAGTTGGATTTTGAAATTAAAACGCTCCCTCCCACCTCGCTCGGCAGCACGTTAATTTCTATGGGAATACTTCACACAAAACACTCTCCCCACATCTCAGTCAAATACCTTTTCATTCCCTTAGAAATTACATCGCCTGAGAACTTGGATTGGGAGCTTTGAAATTAAAACAATCCCTCCCACCTTGCTCGGCAGCACGTTAATTTCTATGGGAATACTTCACACAAAACACTCTCCCCACATCTCAGTCAAATACGTTTTCATTCCCTTAGAAATTACATCGCGTGAGAAGTTGGATTTTGAAATTAAAACGCTCCCTCCCACCTCGCTCGGCAAAACGTTAATTTCTATGGGAATACTTCACACAAAACACTCTCCCCACATCTCAGTCAAATACCTTTTCATTCCCTTAGAAATTACATCGCCTGAGAACTTGGATTGGGAGCTTTGAAATTAAAACAATCCCTCCCACCTCGCTCGGCATCACGTTAATTTCTATGGGAATACTTCACACAAAACACTCTCACCACATATGAGTCAAATACCTTTTCATTCCATTAAAAATTACATCGCCTGAGAACTTGGATTGGGAGCTTTAAAATTACAACGCTCCCTCCCACCTCGCTCGGAAGCACGTTAATTTTAATGGGAATACTTCACACAAAACACTCTCCCCACATCTCAGTCAAATACGTTTTCATTCCTTTAGAAATTACATCGCCTGAGAAGTTGGATTTTGAAATTAAAACGCTCCCTCCCACCTCGCTCGGCAGCACGTTAATTTCTATGGGAATACTTCACACAAAACACTCTCCCCACATCTCAGTCAAATACCTTTTCATTCCCTTAGAAATTACATCGCCTGAGAACTTGGATTGGGAGCTTTGAAATTAAAACAATACCTCCCACCTCGCTCGGCAGCACGTTAATTTCTATGGGAATACTTCACACAAAACACTCTCCCCACATCTCAGTCAAATACCTTTTCATTCCCTTAGAAATTACATCGCCTGAGAACTTGGATTGGGTGCTTTGAAATTACAACGCTCCCTCCCACCTCGCTCGGCAGCACGTTAATTTCTATGGGAATACTTCACACAAAACACTCTCCCCACATCTCAGTCAAATACCTTTTCATTTCGTTAGAAATTACATCGCCTGAGAACTTGGATTGGGAGCTATGAAATTACAACAATCCCTCCCACCTCGCTCGGCAGCACGTTAATTTCTATGGGAATACTTCACTCAAAACACTCTCCTCACATCTCAGTCAAATACCTTTTCATTCCCTTAGAATTTACATCGCCTGAGAACTTGGATTGGGAGCTTTGAAATTACAACGCTTCCTCCCACCTCGTTCGGCAGCACGTTAATTTCTATGGGAATACTTCACACAAAACATTTCCCCAGATCTGAGTCAAATACCTTTTCATTCCCTTAGAAATTACATCGCCTGAGAACTTGGATTGGGAGCTTTGAAATTACAACGCTCCCTCCCACCTCGCTCGGCAGCACGTTAATTTCTATGGGAATACTTCACACAAAACACTCCCCTACATCTCAGTCAAATACCTTTTCATTCCCTTAGAAATTACATCGCCTGAGAAGTTGGATTGGGAGCTTTGAAATTACAACGCTTCCTCCCACCTCGCTCGGCAGCACGTTAATTTCTATGGGAATACTTCACACAAAACACTCTCCCCACATATGAGTCAAATACCTTTTCATTCCATTAGAAATTACATCGCCTGAGAACTTTGATTGGGTGCTTTAAAATTACAACGCTCCCTCCCACCTCGCTCGACAGCACGTTAATTTCTATGGGAATACTTCACACAAAACACTCTCCCCACATCTCAGTCAAATACGTTTTCATTCCCTTAGAAATTACATCGCCTGAGAAGTTGGATTTTGAAATTAAAACGCTCCCTCCCACCTCGCTCGGCAGCACGTTAATTTCTATGGGAATACTTCACACAAAACACTCTCCCCACATCTCAGTCAAATACCTTTTCATTCCCTTAGAAATTACATCGCCTGAGAACTTGGATTGGGAGCTTTGAAATTAAAACAATCCCTCCCACCTTGCTCGGCAGCACGTTAATTTCTATGGGAATACTTCACACAAAACACTCTCCCCACATCTCAGTCAAATACCTTTTCATTCCCTTAGAAATTACATCGCCTGAGAACTTGGATTGGGTGCTTTGAAATTACAACGCTCCCTCCCACCTCGCTCGGCAGCACGTTAATTTCTATGGGAATACTTCACACAAAACACTCTCCCCACATCTCAGTCAAATACCTTTTCATTTCCTTAGAAATTACATCGCCTGAGAACTTGGATTGGGAGCTTTGAAATTACAACAATCCCTCCCACCTCGCTCGGCAGCACGTTAATTTCTATGGGAATACTTCACTCAAAACACTCTCCTCAAATCACAGTCAAATACCTTTTCATTCCCTTAGAAATTACATCGCCTGAGAACTTGGATTGGGAGCTTTGAAATTACAACGCTTGCTCCCACCTCGCTCGGCAGCACGTTTATTTCTATGGGAATACTTCACCCAAACACTCTCCCCACATCTACGTCAAATACCTTTTCATTCCCTTAGAAATTACATCGCCTGAGAAGTTGGATTGGGAGCTTTGAAATTACAACAATCCCTCCCACCTCGCTCGGCAGCACGTTAATTTCTATGGGAATACTTCACTCAAAACACTCTCCTCAAATCACAGTCAAATACCTTTTCATTCCCTTAGAAATTACATCGCCTGAGAACTTGGATTGGGAGCTTTGAAATTACAACGCTTCCTCCCACCTCGTTCGGCAGCACGTTAATTTCTATGGGAATACTTCACACAAAACATTTCCCCAGATCTGAGTCAAATACCTTTTCATTCCCTTAGAAATTACATCGCCTGAGAACTTGGATTGGGAGCTTTGAAATTACAACGCTCCCTCCCACCTCGCTCGGCAGCACGTTAATTTCTATGGGAATACTTCACACAAAACACTCCCCTACATCTCAGTCAAATACCTTTTCATTCCCTTAGAAATTACATCGCCTGAGAAGTTGGATTGGGAGCTTTGAAATTACAACGCTTCCTCCCACCTCGCTCGGCAGCACGTTAATTTCTATGGGAATACTTCACACAAAACACTCTCCCCACATATGAGTCAAATACCTTTTAATTCCATTAGAAATTACATCGCCTGAGAACTTTGATTGGGTGCTTTAAAATTACAACGCTCCCTCCCACCTCGCTCGACAGCACGTTAATTTCTATGGGAATACTTCACACAAAACACTCTCCCCACATCTCAGTCAAATACGTTTTCATTCCCTTAGAAATTACATCGCCTGAGAAGTTGGATTTTGAAATTAAAACGCTCCCTCCCACCTCGCTCGGCAGCACGTTAATTTCTATGGGAATACTTCACACAAAACACTCTCCCCACATCTCAGTCAAATACCTTTTCATTCCCTTAGAAATTACATCGCCTGAGAACTTGGATTGGGAGCTTTGAAATTAAAACAATCCCTCCCACCTTGCTCGGCAGCACGTTAATTTCTATGGGAATACTTCACACAAAACACTCTCCCCACATCTCAGTCAAATACGTTTTCATTCCCTTAGAAATTACATCGCCTGAGAAGTTGGATTTTGAAATTAAAACGCTCCCTCCCACCTCGCTCGGCAAAACGTTAATTTCTATGGGAATACTTCACACAAAACACTCTCCCCACATCTCAGTCAAATACCTTTTCATTCCCTTAGAAATTACATCGCCTGAGAACTTGGATTGGGAGCTTTGAAATTAAAACAATCCCTCCCACCTCGCTCGGCATCACGTTAATTTCTATGGGAATACTTCACACAAAACACTCTCACCACATATGAGTCAAATACCTTTTCATTCCATTAAAAATTACATCGCCTGAGAACTTGGATTGGGAGCTTTAAAATTACAACGCTCCCTCCCACCTCGCTCGGAAGCACGTTAATTTTAATGGGAATACTTCACACAAAACACTCTCCCCACATCTCAGTCAAATACGTTTTCATTCCCTTAGAAATTACATCGCCTGAGAAGTTGGATTTTGAAATTAAAACGCTCCCTCCCACCTCGCTCGGCAGCACGTTAATTTCTATGGGAATACTTCACACAAAACACTCTCCCCACATCTCAGTCAAATACCTTTTCATTCCCTTAGAAATTACATCGCCTGAGAACTTGGATTGGGAGCTTTGAAATTAAAACAATACCTCCCACCTCGCTCGGCAGCACGTTAATTTCTATGGGAATACTTCACACAAAACACTCTCCCCACATCTCAGTCAAATACCTTTTCATTCCCTTAGAAATTACATCGCCTGAGAACTTGGATTGGGTGCTTTGAAATTACAACGCTCCCTCCCACCTCGCTCGGCAGCACGTTAATTTCTATGGGAATACTTCACACAAAACACTCTCCCCACATCTCAGTCAAATACCTTTTCATTTCGTTAGAAATTACATCGCCTGAGAACTTGGATTGGGAGCTATGAAATTACAACAATCCCTCCCACCTCGCTCGGCAGCACGTTAATTTCTATGGGAATACTTCACTCAAAACACTCTCCTCACATCTCAGTCAAATACCTTTTCATTCCCTTAGAATTTACATCGCCTGAGAACTTGGATTGGGAGCTTTGAAATTACAACGCTTCCTCCCACCTCGTTCGGCAGCACGTTAATTTCTATGGGAATACTTCACACAAAACATTTCCCCAGATCTGAGTCAAATACCTTTTCATTCCCTTAGAAATTACATCGCCTGAGAACTTGGATTGGGAGCTTTGAAATTACAACGCTCCCTCCCACCTCGCTCGGCAGCACGTTAATTTCTATGGGAATACTTCACACAAAACACTCCCCTACATCTCAGTCAAATACCTTTTCATTCCCTTAGAAATTACATCGCCTGAGAAGTTGGATTGGGAGCTTTGAAATTACAACGCTTCCTCCCACCTCGCTCGGCAGCACGTTAATTTCTATGGGAATACTTCACACAAAACACTCTCCCCACATATGAGTCAAATACCTTTTCATTCCATTAGAAATTACATCGCCTGAGAACTTTGATTGGGTGCTTTAAAATTACAACGCTCCCTCCCACCTCGCTCGACAGCACGTTAATTTCTATGGGAATACTTCACACAAAACACTCTCCCCACATCTCAGTCAAATACGTTTTCATTCCCTTAGAAATTACATCGCCTGAGAAGTTGGATTTTGAAATTAAAACGCTCCCTCCCACCTCGCTCGGCAGCACGTTAATTTCTATGGGAATACTTCACACAAAACACTCTCCCCACATCTCAGTCAAATACCTTTTCATTCCCTTAGAAATTACATCGCCTGAGAACTTGGATTGGGAGCTTTGAAATTAAAACAATCCCTCCCACCTTGCTCGGCAGCACGTTAATTTCTATGGGAATACTTTACACAAAACACTCTCCCCACATCTCAGTCAAATACCTTTTCATTCCCTTAGAAATTACATCGCCTGAGAACTTGGATTGGGTGCTTTGAAATTACAACGCTCCCTCCCACCTCGCTCGGCAGCACGTTAATTTCTATGGGAATACTTCACACAAAACACTCTCCCCACATCTCAGTCAAATACCTTTTCATTTCCTTAGAAATTACATCGCCTGAGAACTTGGATTGGGAGCTTTGAAATTACAACAATCCCTCCCACCTCGCTCGGCAGCACGTTAATTTCTATGGGAATACTTCACTCAAAACACTCTCCTCAAATCACAGTCAAATACCTTTTCATTCCCTTAGAAATTACATCGCCTGAGAACTTGGATTGGGAGCTTTGAAATTACAACGCTTGCTCCCACCTCGCTCGGCAGCACGTTTATTTCTATGGGAATACTTCACCCAAACACTCTCCCCACATCTACGTCAAATACCTTTTCATTCCCTTAGAAATTACATCGCCTGAGAAGTTGGATTGGGAGCTTTGAAATTACAACAATCCCTCCCACCTCGCTCGGCAGCACGTTAATTTCTATGGGAATACTTCACTCAAAACACTCTCCTCAAATCACAGTCAAATACCTTTTCATTCCCTTAGAAATTACATCGCCTGAGAACTTGGATTGGGAGCTTTGAAATTACAACGCTTCCTCCCACCTCGTTCGGCAGCACGTTAATTTCTATGGGAATACTTCACACAAAACATTTCCCCAGATCTGAGTCAAATACCTTTTCATTCCCTTAGAAATTACATCGCCTGAGAACTTGGATTGGGAGCTTTGAAATTACAACGCTCCCTCCCACCTCGCTCGGCAGCACGTTAATTTCTATGGGAATACTTCACACAAAACACTCCCCTACATCTCAGTCAAATACCTTTTCATTCCCTTAGAAATTACATCGCCTGAGAAGTTGGATTGGGAGCTTTGAAATTACAACGCTTCCTCCCACCTCGCTCGGCAGCACGTTAATTTCTATGGGAATACTTCACACAAAACACTCTCCCCACATATGAGTCAAATACCTTTTAATTCCATTAGAAATTACATCGCCTGAGAACTTTGATTGGGTGCTTTAAAATTACAACGCTCCCTCCCACCTCGCTCGACAGCACGTTAATTTCTATGGGAATACTTCACACAAAACACTCTCCCCACATCTCAGTCAAATACGTTTTCATTCCCTTAGAAATTACATCGCCTGAGAAGTTGGATTTTGAAATTAAAACGCTCCCTCCCACCTCGCTCGGCAGCACGTTAATTTCTATGGGAATACTTCACACAAAACACTCTCCCCACATCTCAGTCAAATACCTTTTCATTCCCTTAGAAATTACATCGCCTGAGAACTTGGATTGGGAGCTTTGAAATTAAAACAATCCCTCCCACCTTGCTCGGCAGCACGTTAATTTCTATGGGAATACTTCACACAAAACACTCTCCCCACATCTCAGTCAAATACGTTTTCATTCCCTTAGAAATTACATCGCCTGAGAAGTTGGATTTTGAAATTAAAACGCTCCCTCCCACCTCGCTCGGCAAAACGTTAATTTCTATGGGAATACTTCACACAAAACACTCTCCCCACATCTCAGTCAAATACCTTTTCATTCCCTTAGAAATTACATCGCCTGAGAACTTGGATTGGGAGCTTTGAAATTAAAACAATCCCTCCCACCTCGCTCGGCATCACGTTAATTTCTATGGGAATACTTCACACAAAACACTCTCACCACATATGAGTCAAATACCTTTTCATTCCATTAAAAATTACATCGCCTGAGAACTTGGATTGGGAGCTTTAAAATTACAACGCTCCCTCCCACCTCGCTCGGAAGCACGTTAATTTTAATGGGAATACTTCACACAAAACACTCTCCCCACATCTCAGTCAAATACGTTTTCATTCCCTTAGAAATTACATCGCCTGAGAAGTTGGATTTTGAAATTAAAACGCTCCCTCCCACCTCGCTCGGCAGCACGTTAATTTCTATGGGAATACTTCACACAAAACACTCTCCCCACATCTCAGTCAAATACCTTTTCATTCCCTTAGAAATTACATCGCCTGAGAACTTGGATTGGGAGCTTTGAAATTAAAACAATACCTCCCACCTCGCTCGGCAGCACGTTAATTTCTATGGGAATACTTCACACAAAACACTCTCCCCACATCTCAGTCAAATACCTTTTCATTCCCTTAGAAATTACATCGCCTGAGAACTTGGATTGGGTGCTTTGAAATTACAACGCTCCCTCCCACCTCGCTCGGCAGCACGTTAATTTCTATGGGAATACTTCACACAAAACACTCTCCCCACATCTCAGTCAAATACCTTTTCATTTCGTTAGAAATTACATCGCCTGAGAACTTGGATTGGGAGCTATGAAATTACAACAATCCCTCCCACCTCGCTCGGCAGCACGTTAATTTCTATGGGAATACTTCACTCAAAACACTCTCCTCACATCTCAGTCAAATACCTTTTCATTCCCTTAGAATTTACATCGCCTGAGAACTTGGATTGGGAGCTTTGAAATTACAACGCTTCCTCCCACCTCGTTCGGCAGCACGTTAATTTCTATGGGAATACTTCACACAAAACATTTCCCCAGATCTGAGTCAAATACCTTTTCATTCCCTTAGAAATTACATCGCCTGAGAACTTGGATTGTGAGCTTTGAAATTACAACGCTCCCTCCCACCTCGCTCGGCAGCACGTTAATTTCTATGGGAATACTTCACACAAAACACTCCCCTACATCTCAGTCAAATACCTTTTCATTCCCTTAGAAATTACATCGCCTGAGAAGTTGGATTGGGAGCTTTGAAATTACAACGCTTCCTCCCACCTCGCTCGGCAGCACGTTAATTTCTATGGGAATACTTCACACAAAACACTCTCCCCACATATGAGTCAAATACCTTTTCATTCCATTAGAAATTACATCGCCTGAGAACTTTGATTGGGTGCTTTAAAATTACAACGCTCCCTCCCACCTCGCTCGACAGCACGTTAATTTCTATGGGAATACTTCACACAAAACACTCTCCCCACATCTCAGTCAAATACGTTTTCATTCCCTTAGAAATTACATCGCCTGAGAAGTTGGATTTTGAAATTAAAACGCTCCCTCCCACCTCGCTCGGCAGCACGTTAATTTCTATGGGAATACTTCACACAAAACACTCTCCCCACATCTCAGTCAAATACCTTTTCATTCCCTTAGAAATTACATCGCCTGAGAACTTGGATTGGGAGCTTTGAAATTAAAACAATCCCTCCCACCTTGCTCGGCAGCACGTTAATTTCTATGGGAATACTTCACACAAAACACTCTCCCCACATCTCAGTCAAATACCTTTTCATTCCCTTAGAAATTACATCGCCTGAGAACTTGGATTGGGTGCTTTGAAATTACAACGCTCCCTCCCACCTCGCTCGGCAGCACGTTAATTTCTATGGGAATACTTCACACAAAACACTCTCCCCACATCTCAGTCAAATACCTTTTCATTTCCTTAGAAATTACATCGCCTGAGAACTTGGATTGGGAGCTTTGAAATTACAACAATCCCTCCCACCTCGCTCGGCAGCACGTTAATTTCTATGGGAATACTTCACTCAAAACACTCTCCTCAAATCACAGTCAAATACCTTTTCATTCCCTTAGAAATTACATCGCCTGAGAACTTGGATTGGGAGCTTTGAAATTACAACGCTTGCTCCCACTCGCTCGGCAGCACGTTTATTTCTATGGGAATACTTCACCCAAACACTCTCCCCACATCTACGTCAAATACCTTTTCATTCCCTTAGAAATTACATCGCCTGAGAAGTTGGATTGGGAGCTTTGAAATTACAACGCTCCCTCCCATCTCGCTCGGCAGGACGTTAATATCTATGGATATACTTCACACAAAACACTCTCCCCACATCTGAGTCAAATACCTTTTCATTCCCTTAGAAATTACATCGCCTGAGAACTTGGATTGGGAGCTTTGAAATTACAACGCTCCCTCCCACCTCGCTCGGCAGCACGTTAATTTCTATGGGAATACTTCACACAAAACAATCTCCCCACATCTCAGTCAAATACCTTTTCATTCCCTTAGAAATTACATCGCCTGAGAACTTGGATTGGGAGCTTTGAAATTACAACGCTCCCTCCCATTTCGCTCGGCAGCACGTTAATTTCTATGGGAATACTTCACACAAAACACTCTCCTCACATCTCAGTCAAATACCTTTTCATTCCCTTAGAAATTACATCGCCTGAGAACTTGGATTGGGAGCTTTGAAATTACAACGCTTCCTCCCACCTCGCTCGGCAGCACGTTAATTTCTATGGGAATACTTCACACAAAACACTCTCCCCACATCTCAGTCAAATACCTTTTCATTCCCTTAGAAATGAGATCGCCTGAGAACTTGGATTGGGTGCTTTGAAATTACAACGCTCCCTAGCACCTTGCTCGGCAGCACGTTAATTTCTATGGGAATACTTCACACAAAACACTCTCCCCACATCTCAGTCAAATACCTTTTCATTCCCTTAGAAATTACATCGCCTGAGAACTTGGATTGGGAGCTTTGAAATTACAACGCTCCCTACCACCTCGCTCGGCAGCACGTTAATTTCTATGGGAATACTTCACACAAAACAATCTCCCCACATCTCAGTCAAATACCTTTTCATTCCCTTAGAAATTACATCGCCTGAGAACTTGGATTGGGAGCTTTGAAATTACAACGCTCCCTCCCATTTCGCTCGGCAGCACGTTAATTTCTATGGGAATACTTCACACAAAACACTCTCCTCACATCTCAGTCAAATACCTTTTCATTCCCTTAGAAATTACATCGCCTGAGAACTTGGATTGGGAGCTTTGAAATTACAACGCTTCCTCCCACCTCGCTCGGCAGCACGTTAATTTCTATGGGAATACTTCACACAAAACACTCTCCCCACATCTCAGTCAAATACCTTTTCATTCCCTTAGAAATGAGATCGCCTGAGAACTTGGATTGGGTGCTTTGAAATTACAACGCTCCCTAGCACCTTGCTCGGCAGCACGTTAATTTCTATGGGAATACTTCACACAAAACACTCTCCCCACATCTCAGTCAAATACCTTTTCATTCCCTTAGAAATTACATCGCCTGAGAACTTGGATTAAGAGCTTTGAAATTACAACGCTCCCTACCACCTCGCTCGGCAGCACGTTAATTTCTATGGGAATACTTCACACAAAACACTCTCTCCACATCTCAGTCAAATACCCTTTCATTCCCTTAGAAATTACATCGCCTGAGAAGTTGGATTGGGAGCTTTGAAATTACAACGCTACCTCCCACCTCGCTCGGCAGCAGTTTAATTTCTATGGGAATACTTCACACAAAACACTCTCCCCACATCTGAGTCAAATACCTTTTCATTTCCTTAGAAATTACATCTTCTGAGAACTTGGATTGGGAGCTTTGAAATTACAACAATCCCTCCCACCTCGCTCGGCAGCACGTTAAATTTCTATGGGAATACTTCACACAAAACACTCTCCCCACATCTCAGTCAAATACCTTTTCATTCCCTTAGAAATTACATCGCCTGAGAACTTGGATTGGGAGCTTTGAAATTACAACGCTTCCTCCCACCTCGCTCGGCATCACGTTAATTTCTATGGGAATACTTCACACAAAACACTCTCACCACATATGAGTCAAATACCTTTTCATTCCATTAAAAATTACATCGCCTGAGAACTTGGATTGGGAGCTTTAAAATTACAACGCTCCCTCCCACCTCGCTCGGAAGCACGTTAATTTTAATGGGAATACTTCACACAAAACACTCTCCCCACATCTCAGTCAAATACGTTTTCATTCCCTTAGAAATTACATCGCCTGAGAAGTTGGATTTTGAAATTAAAACGCTCCCTCCCACCTCGCTCGGCAGCACGTTAATTTCTATGGGAATACTTCACACAAAACACTCTCCCCACATCTCAGTCAAATACCTTTTCATTCCCTTAGAAATTACATCGCCTGAGAACTTGGATTGGGAGCTTTGAAATTAAAACAATACCTCCCACCTCGCTCGGCAGCACGTTAATTTCTATGGGAATACTTCACACAAAACACTCTCCCCACATCTCAGTCAAATACCTTTTCATTCCCTTAGAAATTACATCGCCTGAGAACTTGGATTGGGTGCTTTGAAATTACAACGCTCCCTCCCACCTCGCTCGGCAGCACGTTAATTTCTATGGGAATACTTCACACAAAACACTCTCCCCACATCTCAATCAAATACCTTTTCATTTCGTTAGAAATTACATCGCCTGAGAACTTGGATTGGGAGCTATGAAATTACAACAATCCCTCCCACCTCGCTCGGCAGCACGTTAATTTCTATGGGAATACTTCACTCAAAACACTCTCCTCACATCTCAGTCAAATACCTTTTCATTCCCTTAGAATTTACATCGCCTGAGAACTTGGATTGGGAGCTTTGAAATTACAACGCTTCCTCCCACCTCGTTCGGCAGCACGTTAATTTCTATGGGAATACTTCACACAAAACATTTCCCCAGATCTGAGTCAAATACCTTTTCATTCCCTTAGAAATTACATCGCCTGAGAACTTGGATTGGGAGCTTTGAAATTACAACGCTCCCTCCCACCTCGCTCGGCAGCACGTTAATTTCTATGGGAATACTTCACACAAAACACTCCCCTACATCTCAGTCAAATACCTTTTCATTCCCTTAGAAATTACATCGCCTGAGAAGTTGGATTGGGAGTTTTGAAATTACAACGCTTCCTCCCACCTCGCTCGGCAGCACGTTAATTTCTATGGGAATACTTCACACAAAACACTCTCCCCACATATGAGTCAAATACCTTTTCATTCCATTAGAAATTACATCGCCTGAGAACTTTGATTGGGTGCTTTAAAATTACAACGCTCCCTCCCACCTCGCTCGACAGCACGTTAATTTCTATGGGAATACTTCACACAAAACACTCTCCCCACATCTCAGTCAAATACGTTTTCATTCCCTTAGAAATTACATCGCCTGAGAACTTGGATTGGGAGCTTTGAAATTAAAACAATACCTCCCACCTCGCTCGGCAGCACGTTAATTTCTATGGGAATACTTCACACAAAACACTCTCCCCACATCTCAGTCAAATACCTTTTCATTCCCTTAGAAATTACATCGCCTGAGAACTTGGATTGGGTGCTTTGAAATTACAACGCTCCCTCCCACCTCGCTCGGCAGCACGTTAATTTCTATGGGAATACTTCACACAAAACACTCTCCCCACATCTCAGTCAAATACCTTTTCATTTCGTTAGAAATTACATCGCCTGAGAACTTGGATTGGGAGCTATGAAATTACAACAATCCCTCCCACCTCGCTCGGCAGCACGTTAATTTCTATGGGAATACTTCACTCAAAACACTCTCCTCACATCTCAGTCAAATACCTTTTCATTCCCTTAGAATTTACATCGCCTGAGAACTTGGATTGGGAGCTTTGAAATTACAACGCTTCCTCCCACCTCGTTCGGCAGCACGTTAATTTCTATGGGAATACTTCACACAAAACATTTCCCCAGATCTGAGTCAAATACCTTTTCATTCCCTTAGAAATTACATCGCCTGAGAACTTGGATTGGGAGCTTTGAAATTACAACGCTCCCTCCCACCTCGCTCGGCAGCACGTTAATTTCTATGGGAATACTTCACACAAAACACTCCCCTACATCTCAGTCAAATACCTTTTCATTCCCTTAGAAATTACATCGCCTGAGAAGTTGGATTGGGAGTTTTGAAATTACAACGCTTCCTCCCACCTCGCTCGGCAGCACGTTAATTTCTATGGGAATACTTCACACAAAACACTCTCCCCACATATGAGTCAAATACCTTTTCATTCCATTAGAAATTACATCGCCTGAGAACTTTGATTGGGTGCTTTAAAATTACAACGCTCCCTCCCACCTCGCTCGACAGCACGTTAATTTCTATGGGAATACTTCACACAAAACACTCTCCCCACATCTCAGTCAAATACGTTTTCATTCCCTTAGAAATTACATCGCCTGAGAAGTTGGATTTTGAAATTAAAACGCTCCCTCCCACCTCGCTCGGCAGCACGTTAATTTCTATGGGAATACTTCACACAAAACACTCTCCCCACATCTCAGTCAAATACCTTTTCATTCCCTTAGAAATTACATCGCCTGAGAACTTGGATTGGGAGCTTTGAAATTAAAACAATCCCTCCCACCTTGCTCGGCAGCACGTTAATTTCTATGGGAATACTTCACACAAAACACTCTCCCCACATCTCAGTCAAATACCTTTTAATTCCCTTAGAAATTACATCGCCTGAGAACTTGGATTGGGTGCTTTGAAATTACAACGCTCCCTCCCACCTCGCTCGGCAGCACGTTAATTTCTATGGGAATACTTCACACAAAACAATCTCCCCACATCTCAGTCAAATACCTTTTCATTCCCTTAGAAATTACATCGCCTGAGAACTTGGATTGGGAGCTTTGAAATTACAACGCTTCCTCCCACCTCGCTCGGCAGCACGTTAATTTCTATGGGAATACTTCACACAAAACACTCTCCCCACATCTCAGTCAAATACCTTTTCATTCCCTTAGAAATGAGATCGCCTGAGAACTTGGATTGGGTGCTTTGAAATTACAACGCTCCCTAGCACCTTGCTCGGCAGCACGTTAATTTCTATGGGAATACTTCACACAAAACACTCTCCCCACATCTCAGTCAAATACCTTTTCATTCCCTTAGAAATTACATCGCCTGAGAACTTGGATTGGGAGCTTTGAAATTACAACGCTCCCTACCACCTCGCTCGGCAGCACGTTAATTTCTATGGGAATACTTCACACAAAACACTCTCCCCACATCTGAGTCAAATACCTTTTCATTTCCTTAGAAATTACATCTTCTGAGAACTTGGATTGGGAGCTTTGAAATTACAAGAATCCCTCCCACCTCGCTCGGCAGCACATTAAATTTCTATGGGAATACTTCACACAAAACACTCTCCCCACATCTCAGTCAAATACCTTTTCATTCCCTTAGAAATTACATCGCCTGAGAACTTGGATTAAGAGCTTTGAAATTAAAACAATCCCTCCCACCTTGCTCGGCAGCACGTTAATTTCTATGGGAATACTTCACACAAAACACTCTCCCCACATCTCAGTCAAATACCTTTTCATTCCCTTAGAAATTACATCGCCTGAGAACTTGGATTGGGTGCTTTGAAATTACAACGCTCCCTCCCACCTCGCTCGGCAGCACGTTAATTTCTATGGGAATACTTCACACAAAACACTCTCCCCACATCTCAGTCAAATACCTTTTCATTTCCTTAGAAATTACATCGCCTGAGAACTTGGATTGGGAGCTTTGAAATTACAACGCTTGCTCCCACCTCGCTCGGCAGCACGTTTATTTCTATGGGAATACTTCACCCAAACACTCTCCCCACATCTACGTCAAATACCTTTTCATTCCCTTAGAAATTACATCGCCTGAGAAGTTGGATTGGGAGCTTTGAAATTACAACGCTCCCTCCCATCTCGCTCGGCAGGACGTTAATATCTATGGATATACTTCACACAAAACACTCTCCCCACATCTGAGTCAAATACCTTTTCATTCCCTTAGAAATTACATCGCCTGAGAACTTGGATTGGGAGCTTTGAAATTACAACGCTCCCTCCCACCTCGCTCGGCAGCACGTTAATTTCTATGGGAATACTTCACACAAAACAATCTCCCCACATCTCAGTCAAATACCTTTTCATTCCCTTAGAAATTACATCGCCTGAGAACTTGGATTGGGAGCTTTGAAATTACAACGCTCCCTCCCATTTCGCTCGGCAGCACGTTAATTTCTATGGGAATACTTCACACAAAACACTCTCCCCACATCTCAGTCAAATACCTTATCATTCCCTTAGAAATTACATCGCCTGAGAACAAGGATTGGGAGCTTTGAAATTACAACGCTCCCTACCACCTTGCTCGGCAGCACGTTAATTTCTATGGGAATAATTCTCACAAAACACTCTCCCCACATCTCAGTCAAATACCTTTTCATTCCCTTAGAAATTACATCGCCTGAGAACTTGGATTGGGAGCTTTGAAATTAAAACAATCCCTCCCACCTTGCTCGGCAGCACGTTAATTTATATGGGAATACTTCACACAAAACACTCTCCCCACATCTCAGTCAAATACCTTTTCATTCCCTTAGAAATTACATCGCCTGAGAACTTGGATTGGGAGCTTTGAAATTACAACGCTCCCTCCCACCTCGCTCGGCAGCACGTTAATTTCTATGGGAATACTTCACACAAAACACTCTCCCCACATCTCAGTCAAATACCTTTTCATTTCCTTAGAAATTACATCGCCTGAGAACTTGGATTGGGAGCTTTGAAATTACAACAATCCCTCCCACCTCGCTCGGCAGCACGTTAATTTCTATGGGAATACTTCACTCAAAACACTCTCCTCAAATCACAGTCAAATACCTTTTCATTCCCTTAGAAATTACATCGCCTGAGAACTTGGATTGGGAGCTTTGAAATTACAACGCTTGCTCCCACCTCGCTCGGCAGCACGTTTATTTCTATGGGAATACTTCACCCAAACACTCTCCCCACATCTACGTCAAATACCTTTTCATTCCCTTAGAAATTACATCGCCTGAGAAGTTGGATTGGGAGCTTTGAAATTACAACGCTCCCTCCCATCTCGCTCGGCAGGACGTTAATATCTATGGATATACTTCACACAAAACACTCTCCCCACATCTGAGTCAAATACCTTTTCATTCCCTTAGAAATTACATCGCCTGAGAACTTGGATTGGGAGCTTTGAAATTACAACGCTCCCTCCCACCTCGCTCGGCAGCACGTTAATTTCTATGGGAATACTTCACACAAAACAATCTCCCCACATCTCAGTCAAATACCTTTTCATTCCCTTAGAAATTACATCGCCTGAGAACTTGGATTGGGAGCTTTGAAATTACAACGCTCCCTCCCATTTCGCTCGGCAGCACGTTAATTTCTATGGGAATACTTCACACAAAACACTCTCCCCACATCTCAGTCAAATACCTTATCATTCCCTTAGAAATTACATCGCCTGAGAACAAGGATTGGGAGCTTTGAAATTACAACGCTCCCTACCACCTTGCTCGGCAGCACGTTAATTTCTATGGGAATAATTCTCACAAAACACTCTCCCCACATCTCAGTCAAATACCTTTTCATTCCCTTAGAAATTACATCGCCTGAGAACTTGGATTGGGAGCTTTGAAATTAAAACAATCCCTCCCACCTTGCTCGGCAGCACGTTAATTTATATGGGAATACTTCACACAAAACACTCTCCCCACATCTCAGTCAAATACCTTTTCATTCCCTTAGAAATTACATCGCCTGAGAACTTGGATTGGGAGCTTTGAAATTACAACGCTCCCTCCCACCTCGCTCGGCAGCACGTTAATTTCTATGGGAATACTTCACACAAAACACTCTCCCCACATCTCAGTCAAATACCTTTTCATTTCCTTAGAAATTACATCGCCTGAGAACTTGGATTGGGAGCTTTGAAATTACAACAATCCCTCCCACCTCGCTCGGCAGCACGTTAATTTCTATGGGAATACTTCACTCAAAACACTCTCCTCAAATCACAGTCAAATACCTTTTCATTCCCTTAGAAATTACATCGCCTGAGAACTTGGATTGGGAGCTTTGAAATTACAACGCTTGCTCCCACCTCGCTCGGCAGCACGTTTATTTCTATGGGAATACTTCACCCAAACACTCTCCCCACATCTACGTCAAATACCTTTTCATTCCCTTAGAAATTACATCGCCTGAGAAGTTTAATTGGGAGCTTTGAAATTACAACGCTCCCTCCCATCTCGCTCGGCAGGACGTTAATATCTATGGATATACTTCACACAAAACACTCTCCCCACATCTGAGTCAAATACCTTTTCATTCCCTTAGAAATTACATCGCCTGAGAACTTGGATTGGGAGCTTTGAAATTACAACGCTCCCTCCCACCTCGCTCGGCAGCACGTTAATTTCTATGGGAATACTTCACACAAAACAATCTCCCCACATCTCAGTCAAATACCTTTTCATTCCCTTAGAAATTACATCGCCTGAGAACTTGGATTGGGAGCTTTGAAATTACAACGCTCCCTCCCATTTCGCTCGGCAGCTTGTTAATTTCTATGGGAATACTTCACACAAAACACTCTCCTCACATCTCAGTCAAATACCTTTTCATTCCCTTAGAAATTACATCGCCTGAGAACTTGGATTGGGAGCTTTGAAATTACAACGCTTCCTCCCACCTCGCTCGGCAGCACGTTAATTTCTATGGGAATACTTCACACAAAACACTCTCCCCACATCTCAGTCAAATACCTTTTCATTCCCTTAGAAATGAGATCGCCTGAGAACTTGGATTGGGTGCTTTGAAATTACAACGCTCCCTAGCACCTTGCTCGGCAGCACGTTAATTTCTATGGGAATACTTCACACAAAACACTCTCCCCACATCTCAGTCAAATACCTTTTCATTCCCTTAGAAATTACATCGCCTGAGAACTTGGATTGGGAGCTTTGAAATTACAACGCTCCCTACCACCTCGCTCGGCAGCACGTTAATTTCTATGGGAATACTTCACACAAAACACTCTCCCCACATCTGAGTCAAATACCTTTTCATTTCCTTAGAAATTACATCTTCTGAGAACTTGGATTGGGAGCTTTGAAATTACAAGAATCCCTCCCACCTCGCTCGGCAGCACATTAAATTTCTATGGGAATACTTCACACAAAACACTCTCCCCACATCTCAGTCAAATACCTTTTCATTCCCTTAGAAATTACATCGCCTGAGAACTTGGATTGGGAGCTTTGAAATTACAACGCTCCCTCCCACCTCGCTCGGCAGCACGTTAATTTCTATGGGAATACTTCACACAAAACACTCTCCCCACATCTCAGTCAAATACCTTTTCATTCCCTTAGAAATTACATCGCCTGAGAACTTGGATTGGGAGCTTTGAAATTACAACGCTCCCTCCCACGTCGCTCGGCAGCACGTTAATTTCTATGGGAATACTTCACACAAAACACTCTCCCCACATCTCAGTCAAATACCTTTTCATTCCCTTAGAAATTACATCGCCTGAGAACTTGGATTGGGAGCTTTGAAATTACAACGCTCCCTCCCATTTCGCTCGGCAGCACGTTAATTTCTATGGGAATACTTCACACAAAACACTCTCCTCACATCTCAGTCAAATACCTTTTCATTCCCTTAGAAATTACATCGCCTGAGAACTTGGATTGGGAGCTTTGAAATTACAACGCTTCCTCCCACCTCGCTCGGCAGCACGTTAATTTCTATGGGAATACTTCACACAAAACACTCTCCCCACATCTCAGTCAAATACCTTTTCATTCCCTTAGAAATTAGATCGACTGAGAACTTGGATTGGGTGCTTTCAAATTACAACGCTCCCTACCACCTTGCTTGGCAGCACGTTAATTTCTATGGGAATACTTCACACAAAACACTCTCCCCACATCTCAGTCAAATACCTTTTCATTCCCTTAGAAATTACATCGCCTGAGAACTTGGATTGGGAGCTTTGAAATTACAACGCTTCCTCCCACCTCGCTCGGCAGCACGTTAATTTCTATGGGAATACTTCACACAAAACACTCTCCCCACATCTCAGTCAAATACCTTTTCATTCCCTTAGAAATGAGATCGCCTGAGAACTTGGATTGGGTGCTTTGAAATTACAACGCTCCCTAGCACCTTGCTCGGCAGCACGTTAATTTCTATGGGAATACTTCACACAAAACACTCTCCCCACATCTCAGTCAAATACCTTTTCATTCCCTTAGAAATTACATCGCCTGAGAACTTGGATTGGGAGCTTTGAAATTACAACGCTCCCTACCACCTCGCTCGGCAGCACGTTAATTTCTATGGGAATACTTCACACAAAACACTCTCCCCACATCTGAGTCAAATACCTTTTCATTTCCTTAGAAATTACATCTTCTGAGAACTTGGATTGGGAGCTTTGAAATTACAAGAATCCCTCCCACCTCGCTCGGCAGCACATTAAATTTCTATGGGAATACTTCACACAAAACACTCTCCCCACATCTCAGTCAAATACCTTTTCATTCCCTTAGAAATTACATCGCCTGAGAACTTGGATTGGGAGCTTTGAAATTACAACGCTCCCTCCCACCTCGCTCGGCAGCACGTTAATTTCTATGGGAATACTTCACACAAAACACTCTCCCCACATCTCAGTCAAATACCTTTTCATTCCCTTAGAAATTACATCGCCTGAGAACTTGGATTGGGAGCTTTGAAATTACAACGCTCCCTCCCACCTCGCTCGGCAGCACGTTAATTTCTATGGGAATACTTCACACAAAACACTCTCCCCACATCTCAGTCAAATACCTTTTCATTCCCTTAGAAATTACATCGCCTGAGAACTTGGATTGGGAGCTTTGAAATTACAACGCTCCCTCCCATTTCGCTCGGCAGCACGTTAATTTCTATGGGAATACTTCACACAAAACACTCTCCTCACATCTCAGTCAAATACCTTTTCATTCCCTTAGAAATTACATCGCCTGAGAACTTGGATTGGGAGCTTTGAAATTACAACGCTTCCTCCCACCTCGCTCGGCAGCACGTTAATTTCTATGGGAATACTTCACACAAAACACTCTCCCCACATCTCAGTCAAAAATACCTTTTCATTCCCTTAGAAATTAGATCGACTGAGAACTTGGATTGGGAGCTTTGAAATTACAACAATCCCTCCCACCTCGCTCGGCAGCACGTTAAATTTCTATGGGAATACTTCACACAAAACACTCTCCCCACATCTCAGTCAAATACCTTTTCATTCCCTTAGAAATTACATCGCCTGAGAACTTGGATTGGGAGCTTTGAAATTACAACACTCCCTCCCACCTCGCTCGGCAGCACGTTAATTTCTATGGGAATACTTCACACAAAACACTCTCCCCACATCTCTGTCAAATACCTTTTCAATCCCTTAGAAATTACATCGCCTGAGAAGTTGGATTGGGAGCTTTGAAATTACAACGCTCCCTCCCACCTCGCTCGGCAGCACGTTAATTTCTATGGGAATACTTCACCCAAACACTCTCCCCACATCTACGTCAAATACCTTTTCATTCCCTTAGAAATTACATCGCCTGAGAAGTTGGATTGGGAGCTTTGAAATTACAACGCTCCCTCCCACCTCGCTCGGCAGGACGTTAATATCTATGGGAATACTTCACACAAAACACTCTCCCCATATCTGAGTCAAATACCTTTTCATTCCCTTAGAAATTACATCGCCTGAGAACTTGGATTGGGAGCTTTAAAATTACAACGCTCCCTCCCACCTCGCTCGGCAGCACGTTAATTTCTATGGGAATACTTCACACAAAAAACTCTCCCCACATCTCAGTCAAATACCTTTTCATTCCCTTAGAAATTACATCGCCTGAGAACTTGGATTGGGAGCTTTGAAATTACAACGCTCCCTCCCATTTCGCTCGGCAGCACGTTAATTTCTATGGGAATACTTCACACAAAACACTCTCCTCACATCTCAGTCAAATACCTTTTCATTCCCTTAGAAATTATATCGCCTGAGAACTTGGATTGGGAGCTTTGAAATTACAACGCTTCCTCCCACCTCGCTCGGCAGCACGTTAATTTCTATGGGAATACTTCACACAAAACACTCTCCCCACATCTCAGTCAAATACCTTTTCATTCCCTTAGAAATTAGATCGCCTGAGAACTTGGATTGGGAGCTTTGAAATTACAACGCTTCCTCCCACCTCGCTCGGCAGCACGTTAATTTCTATGGGAATACTTCACACAAAACACTCTCCCCACATCTCAGTCAAATACCTTTTCATTCCCTTAGAAATTAGATCGACTGAGAACTTGGATTGGTTGCTTTCAAATTACAACGCTCCCTACCACCTTGCTCGGCAGCACGTTAATTTCTATGGGAATACTTCACACAAAACACTCTCCCCACATCTCAGTCAAATACCTTTTCATTCCCTTAGAAATTACATCGCCTGAGAACTTGGATTGGGAGCTTTGAAATTACAACGCTCCCTACCACCTCGCTCGGCAGCACGTTAATTTCTATGGGAATACTTCACACAAAACACTCTCCCCACATCTGAGTCAAATATCTTTTCATTTCCTTAGAAATTACATCTTTTGAGAACTTGGATTGGGAGCTTTGAAATTACAACAATCCCTCCCACCTCGCTCGGCAGCACGTTAAATTTCTATGGGAATACTTCACACAAAACACTCTCCCCACATCTCAGTCAAATACCTTTTCATTCCCTTAGAAATTACATCGCCTGAGAACTTGGATTGGGAGCTTTGAAATTACAACACTCCCTCCCACCTCGCTCGGCAGCACGTTAATTTCTATGGGAATACTTCACACAAAACACTCTCCCCACATCTCTGTCAAATACCTTTTCAATCCCTTAGAAATTACATCGCCTGAGAAGTTGGATTGGGAGCTTTGAAATTACAACGCTCCCTCCCACCTCGCTCGGCAGCACGTTAATTTCTATGGGAATACTTCACCCAAACACTCTCCCCACATCTACGTCAAATACCTTTTCATTCCCTTAGAAATTACATCGCCTGAGAAGTTGGATTGGGAGCTTTGAAATTACAACGCTCCCTCCCACCTCGCTCGGCAGGACGTTAATATCTATGGGAATACTTCACACAAAACACTCTCCCCATATCTGAGTCAAATAAATTTTCATTCCCTTAGAAATTACATCGCCTGAGAACTTGGATTGGGAGCTTTGAAATTACAACGCTCCCTCCCATTTCGCTCGGCAGCACGTTAATTTCTATGGGAATACTTCACACAAAACACTCTCCTCACATCTCAGTCAAATACCTTTTCATTCCCTTAGAAATTATATCGCCTGAGAACTTGGATTGGGAGCTTTGAAATTACAACGCTTCCTCCCACCTCGCTCGGCAGCACGTTAATTTCTATGGGAATACTTCACATAAAACACTCTCCCCACATCTCAGTCAAATACCTTTTCATTCCCTTAGAAATTAGATCGCCTGAGAACTTGGATTGGGTGCTTTGAAATTACAAAGCTCCCTAGCACCTTGCTCGGCAGCACGTTAATTTCTATGGGAATACTTCACACAAAACACTCTCCCCACATCTCAGTCAAATACCTTTTCATTCCCTTAGAAATTACATCGCCTGAGAACTTGGATTGGGAGCTTTGAAATTACAACGCTCCCTACCACCTTGCTCGGCAGCACGTTAATTTCTATGGGAATATTTCTCACAAAACACTCTCCCCACATCTCAGTCAAATACCTTTTCATTCCCTTAGAAATTACATCGCCTGAGAACTTGGATTGGGAGCTTTGAAATTACAACGCTCCCTCCCACCTCGCTCGGCAGCACGTTAATTTCTATGGGAATACTTCACACAAAACACTCTCCCCACATCTCAGTCAAATACCTTTTCATTCCCTTAGAAATTACATCGCCTGAGAACTTGGATTGGGAGCTTTGAAATTACAACGCTCCCTCCCATATCGCTCGGCAGCACGTTAATTTCTATGGGAATACTTCACACAAAACACTCTCCTCACATCTCAGTCAAATACCTTTTCATTCCCTTAGAAATTACATCGCCTGAGAACTTGGATTGGGAGCTTTGAAATTACAACGCTCCCTCCCACCTCGCTCGGCAGCACGTTAATTTCTATGGGAATACTTCACACAAAACACTCTCCCCACATCTCAGTCAAATACCTTTTCATTCCCTTAGAAATTACATCGCCTGAGAACTTGGATTGGGAGCTTTGAAATTACAACGCTTCCTCCCACCTCGCTCGGCAGCACGTTAATTTCTATGGGAATACTTCACACAAAACACTCTCCCCACATCTCAGTCAAATACCTTTTCATTCCCTTAGAAATTAGATCGCCTGAGAACTTGGATTGGGTGCTTTGAAATTACAAAGCTCCCTAGCACCTTGCTCGGCAGCACGTTAATTTCTATGGGAATACTTCACACAAAACACTCTCCCCACATCTCAGTCAAATACCTTTTCATTCCCTAAGAAATTACATCGCCTGAGAACTTGGATTGGGAGCTTTGAAATTACAACGCTTCCTCCCACCTCGCTCGGCAGCACGTTAATTTCTATGGGAATACTTCACACAAAACACTCTCCCCACATCTCAGTCAAATACCTTTTCATTCCCTTAGAAATGAGATCGCCTGAGAACTTGGATTGGGTGCTTTGAAATTACAACGCTCCCTAGCACCTTGCTCGGCAGCACGTTAATTTCTATGGGAATACTTCACACAAAACACTCTCCCCACATCTCAGTCAAATACCTTTTCATTCCCTTAGAAATTACATCGCCTGAGAACTTGGATTGGGAGCTTTGAAATTACAACGCTCCCTCCCACCTCGCTCGGCAGCACGTTAATTTCTATGGGAATACTTCACACAAAACACTCTCCCCAAATCTCAGTCAAATACCTTTTCATTCCCTTAGAAATTACATCGCCTGAGAACTTGGATTGGGAGCTTTGAAATTACAACGCTCCCTCCCACCTCGCTCGGCAGCACGTTAATTTCTATGGGAATACTTCACACAAAACACTCTCCCCACATCTCAGTCAAATACCTTTTCATTCCCTTAGAAATTACATCGCCTGAGAACTTGGATTGGGAGCTTTGAAATTACAACGCTCCCTCCCATTTCGCTCGGCAGCACGTTAATTTCTATGGGAATACTTCACACAAAACACTCTCCTCACATCTCAGTCAAATACCTTTTCATTCCCTTAGAAATTACATCGCCTGAGAACTTGGATTGGGAGCTTTGAAATTACAACGCTTCCTCCCACCTCGCTCGGCAGCACGTTAATTTCTATGGGAATACTTCACACAAAACACTCTCCCCACATCTCAGTCAAATACCTTTTCATTCCCTTAGAAATTAGATCGACTGAGAACTTGGATTGGTTGCTTTCAAATTACAACGCTCCCTACCACCTTGCTCGGCAGCACGTTAATTTCTATGGGAATACTTCACACAAAACACTCTCCCCACATCTCAGTCAAATACCTTTTCATTCCCTTAGAAATTACATCGCCTGAGAACTTGGATTGGGAGCTTTGAAATTACAACGCTCCCTACCACCTCGCTCGGCAGCACGTTAATTTCTATGGGAATACTTCACACAAAACACTCTCCCCACATCTGAGTCAAATATCTTTTCATTTCCTTAGAAATTACATCTTTTGAGAACTTGGATTGGGAGCTTTGAAATTACAACAATCCCTCCCACCTCGCTCGGCAGCACGTTAAATTTCTATGGGAATACTTCACACAAAACACTCTCCCCACATCTCAGTCAAATACCTTTTCATTCCCTTAGAAATTACATCGCCTGAGAACTTGGATTGGGAGCTTTGAAATTACAACACTCCCTCCCACCTCGCTCGGCAGCACGTTAATTTCTATGGGAATACTTCACACAAAACACTCTCCCCACATCTCTGTCAAATACCTTTTCAATCCCTTAGAAATTACATCGCCTGAGAAGTTGGATTGGGAGCTTTGAAATTACAACGCTCCCTCCCACCTCGCTCGGCAGCACGTTAATTTCTATGGGAATACTTCACCCAAACACTCTCCCCACATCTACGTCAAATACCTTTTCATTCCCTTAGAAATTACATCGCCTGAGAAGTTGGATTGGGAGCTTTGAAATTACAACGCTCCCTCCCACCTCGCTCGGCAGGACGTTAATATCTATGGGAATACTTCACACAAAACACTCTCCCCATATCTGAGTCAAATAAATTTTCATTCCCTTAGAAATTACATCGCCTGAGAACTTGGATTGGGAGCTTTGAAATTACAACGCTCCCTCCCATTTCGCTCGGCAGCACGTTAATTTCTATGGGAATACTTCACACAAAACACTCTCCTCACATCTCAGTCAAATACCTTTTCATTCCCTTAGAAATTATATCGCCTGAGAACTTGGATTGGGAGCTTTGAAATTACAACGCTTCCTCCCACCTCGCTCGGCAGCACGTTAATTTCTATGGGAATACTTCACATAAAACACTCTCCCCACATCTCAGTCAAATACCTTTTCATTCCCTTAGAAATTAGATCGCCTGAGAACTTGGATTGGGTGCTTTGAAATTACAAAGCTCCCTAGCACCTTGCTCGGCAGCACGTTAATTTCTATGGGAATACTTCACACAAAACACTCTCCCCACATCTCAGTCAAATACCTTTTCATTCCCTTAGAAATTACATCGCCTGAGAACTTGGATTGGGAGCTTTGAAATTACAACGCTCCCTACCACCTTGCTCGGCAGCACGTTAATTTCTATGGGAATATTTCTCACAAAACACTCTCCCCACATCTCAGTCAAATACCTTTTCATTCCCTTAGAAATTACATCGCCTGAGAACTTGGATTGGGAGCTTTGAAATTACAACGCTCCCTCCCACCTCGCTCGGCAGCACGTTAATTTCTATGGGAATACTTCACACAAAACACTCTCCCCACATCTCAGTCAAATACCTTTTCATTCCCTTAGAAATTACATCGCCTGAGAACTTGGATTGGGAGCTTTGAAATTACAACGCTCCCTCCCATATCGCTCGGCAGCACGTTAATTTCTATGGGAATACTTCACACAAAACACTCTCCTCACATCTCAGTCAAATACCTTTTCATTCCCTTAGAAATTACATCGCCTGAGAACTTGGATTGGGAGCTTTGAAATTACAACGCTCCCTCCCACCTCGCTCGGCAGCACGTTAATTTCTATGGGAATACTTCACACAAAACACTCTCCCCACATCTCAGTCAAATACCTTTTCATTCCCTTAGAAATTACATCGCCTGAGAACTTGGATTGGGAGCTTTGAAATTACAACGCTCCCTCCCATATCGCTCGGCAGCACGTTAATTTCTATGGGAATACTTCACACAAAACACTCTCCTCACATCTCAGTCAAATACCTTTTCATTCCCTTAGAAATTACATCGCCTGAGAACTTGGATTGGGAGCTTTGAAATTACAACGCTTCCTCCCACCTTGCTCGGCAGCACGTTAATTTCTATGGGAATACTTCACACAAAACACTCTCCCCACATCTCAGTCAAATACCTTTTCATTCCCTTAGAAATTACATCGCCTGAGAACTTGGATTGGGAGCTTTGAAATTACAACGCTCCCTACCACCTTGCTCGGCAGCACGTTAATTTCTATGGGAATAATTCTCACAAAACACTCTCCCCACATCTCAGTCAAATACCTTTTCATTCCCTTAGAAATTACATCGCCTGAGAACTTGGATTGGGAGCTTTGAAATTACAACGCTCCCTACCACCTCGCTCGGCAGCACGTTAATTTCTATGGGAATACTTCACACAAAACACTCTCCCCACATCTCAGTCAAATACCTTTTCATTCCTTTAGAAATTACATCGCCTGAGAACTTGGATTGGGAGCTTTGAAATAACAACGCTCCCTACCACCTTGCTCGGCAGCACGTTAATTTCTATGGGAATAATTCTCACAAAACACTCTCCCCACATCTCAGTCAAATACCTTTTCATTCCCTTAGAAATTACATCGCCTGAGAACTTGGATTGGGAGCTTTGAAATTACAACGCTCCCTCCCACCTTGCTCGGCAGCACGTTAATTTCTATGGGAATAATTCTCACAAAACACTCTACCCACATCTCAGTCAAATACCTTTTCATTCCCTTAGAAATTACATCGCCTGAGAACTTGGATTGGGAGCTTTGAAATTACAACGCTCCCTACCACCTCGCTCGGCAGCACGTTAATTTCTATGGGAATACTTCACACAAAACACTCTCCCCACATCTGAGTCAAATACCTTTTCATTTCCTTAAAAATTACATCTTCTGAGAACTTGGATTGGGAGCTTTGAAATTACAACGCTCCCTCCCACCTCACTCGGCAGCACGTTAATTTCTATGGGAATACTTCACCCAAACACTCTCCCCACATCTCAGTCAAATACCTTTTCATTCCCTTAGAAATTACATCGCCTGAGAACTTGGATTGGGAGCTTTGAAATTACAACGCTTCCTCCCACCTCGCTCGGCAGCACGTTAATTTCTATGGGAATACTTCACACAAAACACTCTCCCCACATCTCAGTCAAATACCTTTTCATTCCCTTAGAAATTAGATCGACTGAGAACTTGGATTCGGTGCTTTCAAATTACAACGCTCCCTACCACCTTGCTCGGCAGCACGTTAATTTCTATGGGAATACTTCACACAAAACACTCTCCCCACATCTCAGTCAAATACCTTTTCATTCCCTTAGAAATTACATCGCCTGAGAACTTGGATTGGGAGCTTTGAAATTACAACGCTCCCTAGCACCTTGCTCGGCAGCACGTTAATTTCTATGGGAATACTTCACACAAAACACTCTCCCCACATCTCAGTCAAATACCTTTTCATTCCCTTAGAAATTACATCGCCTGAGAACTTGGATTGGGAGCTTTGAAATTACAACGCTCCCTACCACCTCGCTCGGCAGCACGTTAATTTCTATGGGAATACTTCACACAAAACACTCTCCCCACATCTGAGTCAAATACCTTTTCATTTCCTTAGAAATTACATCTTCTGAGAACTTGGATTGGGAGCTTTGAAATTACAACAATCCCTCCCACTTCGCTCGGCAGCACGTTAAATTTCTATGGGAATACTTCACACAAAATACTCTCCCCACATCTCAGTCAAATACCTTTTCATTTCTTTAGAAATTACATCGCCTGATAACTTGGATTGGGAGCTTTGAAATTACAACGCTCCCTCCCACCTCGCTCGGCAGCACGTTAATTTCTATGGGAATACTTCACACAAAACACTCTCCCCACATCTACGTCAAATACCTTTTCATTCCCTTAGAAATTACATCGCCTGAGAACTTGGATTGGGAGCTTTGAAATTACAACGCTTCCTCCCACCTCGCTCGGCAGCACGTTAATTTCTATGGGAATACTTCACACAAAACACTCTCCCCACATCTCAGTCAAATACCTTTTCATTCCCTTAGAAATTAAATCGCCTGAGAACTTGGATTGGGTGCTTTGAAATTACAACGCTCCCTAGCACCTTGCTCGGCAGCACGTTAATTTCTATGGGAATACTTCACACAAAACACTCTCCCCACATCTCAGTCAAATACCTTTTCATTCCCTTAGAAATTACATCGCCTGAGAACTTGGATTGGGAGCTTTGAAATAACAACGCTCCCTACCACCTTGCTCGGCAGCACGTTAATTTCTATGGGAATACTTCACACAAAACACTCTCCCCACATCTGAGTCAAATACCTTTTCATTTCCTTAAAAATTACATCTTCTGAGAACTTGGATTGGGAGCTTTGAAATTACAACAATCCCTCCCACCTCGCTCGGCAGCACGTTAAATTTCTATGGGAATACTTCACACAAAATACTCTCCCCACATCTCAGTCAAATACCTTTTCATTCCCTTAGAAATTACATCGCCTGATAACTTGGATTGGGAGCTTTGAAATTACAACGCTCCCTCCCACCTCGCTCGGCAGCACGTTAATTTCTATGGGAATACTTCACACAAAACACTCTCCCCACATCTACGTCAAATACCTTTTCATTCCCTTAGAAATTACATCGCCTGAGAAGTTGGATTGGGAGCTTTGAAATTACAACGCTCCCTCCCACCTCACTCGGCAGCACGTTAATTTCTATGGGAATACTTCACCCAAACACTCTCCCCACATCTACGTCAAATACCTTTTCATTCCCTTAGAAATTACATCGCCTGAGAAGTTGGATTGGGAGCTTTGAAATTACAACGCTCCCTCCCACCTCGCTCGGCAGGACGTTAATTTCTATGGGAATACTTCACACAAAACACTCTCCCCACATCTGAGTCAAATACCTTTTCATTCCCTTAGAAATTACATCGCCTGAGAACTTGGATTGGGAGCTTTGAAATTACAACGCTAACTCCCACCTCGCTCGGCAGCACGTTAATTTCTATGGGAATACTTCACACAAAACACTCTCCCCACATCTCAGTCAAATACCTTTTCATTCCCTTAGAAATTACATCGCCTGAGAACTTGGATTGGGAGCTTTGAAATTACAACGCTCCCTCCCATTTCGCTCGGCAGCACGTTAATTTCTATGGAAATACTTCACACAAAACACTCTCCTCACATCTCAGTCAAATACCTTTTCATTCCCTTAGAAATTAGATCGCCTGAGAACTTGGATTGGGTGCTTTGAAATTACAACGCTTCCTCCCACCTCGCTCGGCAGCACGTTAATTTCTATGGGAATACTTCACACAAAACACTCTCCCCACATCTCAGTCAAATACCTTTTCATTCCCTTAGAAATTACATCGCCTGAGAACTTGGATTGGGAGCTTTGAAATTACAACGCTTCCTCCCACCTCGCTCGGCAGCACGTTAATTTCTATGGGAATACTTCACACAAAACACTCTCCCCACATCTCAGTCAAATACCTTTTCATTCCCTTAGAAATTAGATCGCCTGAGAACTTGGATTGGGTGCTTTGAAATTACAACGCTCCCTAGCACCTTGCTCGGCAGCACGTTAATTTCTATGGGAATACTTCAAACAAAACACTCTCCCCACATCTCAGTCAAATACCTTTTCATTCCCTTAGAAATTACATCGCCTGAGAACTTGGATTGGGAGCTTTGAAATTACAACAATCCCTCCCACCTCGCTCGGCAGCACGTTAAATTTCTATGAGAATACTTCACACAAAACACTCTCCCCACATCTCAGTCAAATACCTTTTCATTCCCTTAGAAATTACATCGCCTGAGAACTTGGATTGGGAGCTTTGAAATTACAACGCTCCCTACCACCTCGCTCGGCAGCACGTTAATTTCTATGGGAATACTTCACACAAAACACTCTCCCCACATCTCAGTCAAATACCTTTTCATTCCCTTAGAAATTACATCGCCTGAGAAGTTGGATTGGGAGCTTTGAAATTACAACGCTCCCTCCCACCTCGCTCGGCCGCACGTTAATTTCTATGGGAATACTTCACCCAAACACTCTCCCCACATCTACGTCAAATACCTTTTCATTCCCTTAGAAATTACATCGCCTGAGAAGTTGGATTGGGAGCTTTGAAATTACAACGCTCCCTCCCACCTCGCTCGGCAGGACGTTAATTTCTATGGGAATACTTCACACAAAACACTCTCCCCACATCTGAGTCAAATACCTTTTCATTCCCTTAGAAAATACATCGCCTGAGAACTTGGATTGGGAGCTTTGAAATTACAATGCTCCCTCCCACCTCGCTCGGCAGCACGTTAATTTCTATGGGAATACTTCACACAAAACACTCTCCCCACATCTCAGTCAAATACCTTTTCATTCCCTTAGAAATTACATCGCCTGAGAACTTGGAATGGGAGCTTTGAAATTACAACGCTCCCTCCCATTTCGCTCGGCAGCACGTTAATTTCTATGGGAATACTTCACACAAAACACTCTCCCCACATCTCAGTCAAATACCTTTTCATTCCCTTAGAAATTACATCGCCTGAGAACTTGGAATGGGAGCTTTGAAATTACAACGCTCCCTCCCATTTCGCTCGGCAGCACGTTAATTTCTATGGGAATACTTCACACAAAACACTCTCCTCACATCTCAGTCAAATACCTTTTCATTCCCTTAGAAATTACATCGCCTGAGAACTTGGATTGGGAGCTTTGAAATTACAACGCTTCCTCCCACCTCGCTCGGCAGCACGTTAATTTCTATGGGAATACTTCACACAAAACACTCTCCCCACATCTCAGTCAAATACCTTTTCATTCCCTTAGAAATTAGATCGCCTGAGAACTTGGATTGGGAGCTTTGAAATTACAACGCTCCCTCCCATTTCGCTCGGCAGCACGTTAATTTCTATGGGAATACTTCACACAAAACACTCTCCCCACATCTCAGTCAAATACCTTTTCATTCCCTTAGAAATTACATCGCCTGAGAACTTGGATTGGGAGCTTTGAAATTACAACGCTCCCTAGCACCTTGCTCGGCAGCACGTTAATTTCTATGGGAATACTTCACACAAAACACTCTCCCCACATCTCAGTCAAATACCTTTTCATTCCCTTAGAAATTACATCGCCTGAGAACTTGGATTGGGAGCTTTGAAATTACAACGCTCCCTACCACCTCGCTCGGCAGGACGTTAATTTCTATGGGAATACTTCACACAAAACACTCTCCCCACATCTGAGTCAAATACCTTTTCATTCCCTTAGAAATTACATCGCCTGAGAACTTGGATTGGGAGCTTTGAAATTACAACGCTAACTCCCACCTCGCTCGGCAGCACGTTAATTTCTATGGGAATACTTCACACAAAACACTCTCCCCACATCTCAGTCAAATACCTTTTCATTCCCTTAGAAATTACATCGCCTGAGAACTTGGATTGGGAGCTTTGAAATTACAACGCTCCCTCCCATTTCGCTCGGCAGCACGTTAATTTCTATGGAAATACTTCACACAAAACACTCTCCTCACATCTCAGTCAAATACCTTTTCATTCCCTTAGAAATTAGATCGCCTGAGAACTTGGATTGGGTGCTTTGAAATTACAACGCTTCCTCCCACCTCGTTCGGCAGCACGTTAATTTCTATGGGAATACTTCACACAAAACACTCTCCCCACATCTCAGTCAAATACCTTTTCATTCCCTTAGAAATTACATCGCCTGAGAACTTGGATTGGGAGCTTTGAAATTACAACGCTTCCTCCCACCTCGCTCGGCAGCACGTTAATTTCTATGGGAATACTTCACACAAAACACTCTCCCCACATCTCAGTCAAATACCTTTTCATTCCCTTAGAAATTAGATCGCCTGAGAACTTGGATTGGGTGCTTTGAAATTACAACGCTCCCTAGCACCTTGCTCGGCAGCACGTTAATTTCTATGGGAATACTTCACACAAAACACTCTCCCCACATCTCAGTCAAATACCTTTTCATTCCCTTAGAAATTACATCGCCTGAGAACTTGGATTGGGAGCTTTGAAATTACAACAATCCCTCCCACCTCGCTCGGCAGCACGTTAAATTTCTAAGAGAATACTTCACACAAAACACTCTCCCCACATCTCAGTCAAATACCTTTTCATTCCCTTAGAAATTACATCGCCTGAGAACTTGGATTGGGAGCTTTGAAATTACAACGCTCCCTCCCACCTCGCTCGGCAGCACGTTAATTTCTATGGGAATACTTCACACAAAACACTCTCCCCACATCTCAGTCAAATACCTTTTCATTCCCTTAGAAATTACATCGCCTGAGAAGTTGGATTGGGAGCTTTGAAATTACAACGCTCCCTCCCACCTCGCTCGGCCGCACGTTAATTTCTATGGGAATACTTCACCCAAACACTCTCCCCACATCTACGTCAAATACCTTTTCATTCCCTTAGAAATTACATCGCCTGAGAAGTTGGATTGGGAGCTTTGAAATTACAACGCTCCCTCCCACCTCGCTCGGCAGGACGTTAATTTCTATGGGAATACTTCACACAAAACACTCTCCCCACATCTGAGTCAAATACCTTTTCATTCCCTTAGAAAATACATCGCCTGAGAACTTGGATTGTGAGCTTTGAAATTACAATGCTCCCTCCCACCTCGCTCGGCAGCACGTTAATATCTATGGGAATACTTCACACAAAACACTCTCCCCACATCTCAGTCAAATACCTTTTCATTCCCTTAGAAATTACATCGCCTGAGAACTTGGAATGGGAGCTTTGAAATTACAACGCTCCCTCCCATTTCGCTCGGCAGCACGTTAATTTCTATGGGAATACTTCACACAAAACACTCTCCCCACATCTCAGTCAAATACCTTTTCATTCCCTTAGAAATTACATCGCCTGAGAACTTGGAATGGGAGCTTTGAAATTACAACGCTCCCTCCCATTTCGCTCGGCAGCACGTTAATTTCTATGGGAATACTTCACACAAAACACTCTCCTCACATCTCAGTCAAATACCTTTTCATTCCCTTAGAAATTACATCGCCTGAGAACTTGGATTGGGAGCTTTGAAATTACAACGCTTCCTCCCACCTCGCTCGGCAGCACGTTAATTTCTATGGGAATACTTCACACAAAACACTCTCCCCACATCTCAGTCAAATACCTTTTCATTCCCTTAGAAATTAGATCGCCTGAGAACTTGGATTGGGAGCTTTGAAATTACAACGCTCCCTCCCATTTCGCTCGGCAGCACGTTAATTTCTATGGGAATACTTCACACAAAACACTCTCCCCACATCTCAGTCAAATACCTTTTCATTCCCTTAGAAATTACATCGCCTGAGAACTTGGATTGGGAGCTTTGAAATTACAACGCTCCCTAGCACCTTGCTCGGCAGCACGTTAATTTCTATGGGAATACTTCACACAAAACACTCTCCCCACATCTCAGTCAAATACCTTTTCATTCCCTTAGAAATTACATCGCCTGAGAACTTGGATTGGGAGCTTTGAAATTACAACGCTCCCTACCACCTCGCTCGGCAGGACGTTAATTTCTATGGGAATACTTCACACAAAACACTCTCCCCACATCTGAGTCAAATACCTTTTCATTCCCTTAGAAATTACATCGCCTGAGAACTTGGATTGGGAGCTTTGAAATTACAACGCTAACTCCCACCTCGCTCGGCAGCACGTTAATTTCTATGGGAATACTTCACACAAAACACTCTCCCCACATCTCAGTCAAATACCTTTTCATTCCCTTAGAAATTACATCGCCTGAGAACTTGGATTGGGAGCTTTGAAATTACAACGCTCCCTCCCATTTCGCTCGGCAGCACGTTAATTTCTATGGAAATACTTCACACAAAACACTCTCCTCACATCTCAGTCAAATACCTTTTCATTCCCTTAGAAATTAGATCGCCTGAGAACTTGGATTGGGTGCTTTGAAATTACAACGCTTCCTCCCACCTCGTTCGGCAGCACGTTAATTTCTATGGGAATACTTCACACAAAACACTCTCCCCACATCTCAGTCAAATACCTTTTCATTCCCTTAGAAATTACATCGCCTGAGAACTTGGATTGGGAGCTTTGAAATTACAACGCTTCCTCCCACCTCGCTCGGCAGCACGTTAATTTCTATGGGAATACTTCACACAAAACACTCTCCCCACATCTCAGTCAAATACCTTTTCATTCCCTTAGAAATTAGATCGCCTGAGAACTTGGATTGGGTGCTTTGAAATTACAACGCTCCCTAGCACCTTGCTCGGCAGCACGTTAATTTCTATGGGAATACTTCACACAAAACACTCTCCCCACATCTCAGTCAAATACCTTTTCATTCCCTTAGAAATTACATCGCCTGAGAACTTGGATTGGGAGCTTTGAAATTACAACAATCCCTCCCACCTCGCTCGGCAGCACGTTAAATTTCTATGAGAATACTTCACACAAAACACTCTCCCCACATCTCAGTCAAATACCTTTTCATTCCCTTAGAAATTACATCGCCTGAGAACTTGGATTGGGAGCTTTGAAATTACAACGCTCCCTCCCACCTCGCTCGGCAGCACGTTAATTTCTATGGGAATACTTCACACAAAACACTCTCCCCACATCTCAGTCAAATACCTTTTCATTCCCTTAGAAATTACATCGCCTGAGAACTTGGATTGGGAGCTTTGAAATTACAACGCTCCCTCCCACCTCGCTCGGCAGCACGTTAATTTCTATGGGAATACTTCACACAAAACACTCTCCCCACATCTGAGTCAAATACCTTTTCATTCCCTTAGAAATTACATCGCCTGAGAACTTGGATTGGGAGCTTTGAAATTACAATGCTCCCTCCCACCTCGCTCGGCAGCACGTTAATTTCTATGGGAATACTTCACACAAAACACTCTCCCCACATCTCAGTCAAATACCTTTTCATTCCCTTAGAAATTACATCGCCTGAGAACTTGGATTGGGAGCTTTGAAATTACAACGCTCCCTCCCATTTCGCTCGGCAGCACGTTAATTTCTATGGGAATACTTCACACAAAACACTCTCCCCACATCTCAGTCAAATACCTTTTCATTCCCTTAGAAATTACATCGCCTGAGAACTTGGATTGGGAGCTTTGAAATTACAACGCTCCCTAGCACCTTGCTCGGCAGCACGTTAATTTCTATGGGAATACTTCACACAAAACACTCTCCCCACATCTCAGTCAAATACCTTTTCATTCCCTTAGAAATTACATCGCCTGAGAACTTGGATTGGGAGCTTTGAAATTACAACAATCCCTCCCACCTCGCTCGGCAGCACGTTAAATTTCTATGAGAATACTTCACACAAAACACTCTCCCCACATCTCAGTCAAATACCTTTTCATTCCCTTAGAAATTACATCGCCTGAGAACTTGGATTGGGAGCTTTGAAATTACAACGCTCCCTCCCACCTCGCTCGGCAGCACGTTAATTTCTATGGGAATACTTCACACAAAACACTCTCCCCACATCTCAGTCAAATACCTTTTCATTCCCTTAGAAATTACATCGCCTGAGAAGTTGGATTGGGAGCTTTGAAATTACAACGCTCCCTCCCACCTCGCTCGGCCGCACGTTAATTTCTATGGGAATACTTCACCCAAACACTCTCCCCACATCTACGTCAAATACCTTTTCATTCCCTTAGAAATTACATCGCCTGAGAAGTTGGATTGGGAGCTTTGAAATTACAACGCTCCCTCCCACCTCGCTCGGCAGGACGTTAATTTCTATGGGAATACTTCACACAAAACACTCTCCCCACATCTGAGTCAAATACCTTTTCATTCCCTTAGAAATTACATCGCCTGAGAACTTGGATTGGGAGCTTTGAAATTACAATGCTCCCTCCCACCTCGCTCGGCAGCACGTTAATTTCTATGGGAATACTTCACTCAAAACACTCTCCCCACATCTCAGTCAAATACCTTTTCATTCCCTTAGAAATTACATCGCCTGAGAACTTGGATTGGGAGCTTTGAAATTACAACGCTCCCTCCCATTTCGCTCGGCAGCACGTTAATTTCTATGGGAATACTTCACACAAAACACTCTCCTCACATCTCAGTCAAATACCTTTTCATTCCCTTAGAAATTACATCGCCTGAGAACTTGGATTGGGAGATTTGAAATTACAACGCTTCCTCCCACCTCGCTCGGCAGCACGTTAATTTCTATGGGAATACTTCACACAAAACACTCTCCCCACATCTCAGTCAAATACCTTTTCATTCCCTTAGAAATTAGATCGCCTGAGAACTTGGATTGGGAGCTTTGAAATTACAACGCTCCCTCCCATTTCGCTCGGCAGCACGTTAATTTCTATGGGAATACTTCACACAAAAAACTCTCCCCACATCTCAGTCAAATACCTTTTCATTCCCTTAGAAATTACATCGCCTGAGAACTTGGATTGGGAGCTTTGAAATTACAACGCTCCCTACCACCTTGCTCGGCAGCACGTTAATTTCTATGGGAATAATTCTCACAAAACACTCTCCCCACATCTCAGTCAAATACCTTTTCATTCCCTTAGAAATTACATCGCCTGAGAACTTGGATTGGGAGCTTTGAAATTACAACGCTCCCTCCCACCTCGCTCGGCAGCACGTTAATTTCTATGGGAATACTTCACACAAAACACTCTCCCCACATCTGAGTCAAATACCTTTTCATTCCCTTAGAAATTACATCGCCTGAGAACTTGGATTGGGAGCTTTGAAATTACAATGCTCCCTCCCACCTCGCTCGGCAGCACGTTAATTTCTATGGGAATACTTCACTCAAAACACTCTCCCCACATCTCAGTCAAATACCTTTTCATTCCCTTAGAAATTACATCGCCTGAGAACTTGGATTGGGAGCTTTGAAATTACAACGCTCCCTCCCATTTCGCTCGGCAGCACGTTAATTTCTATGGGAATACTTCACACAAAACACTCTCCTCACATCTCAGTCAAATACCTTTTCATTCCCTTAGAAATTACATCGCCTGAGAACTTGGATTGGGAGATTTGAAATTACAACGCTTCCTCCCACCTCGCTCGGCAGCACGTTAATTTCTATGGGAATACTTCACACAAAACACTCTCCCCACATCTCAGTCAAATACCTTTTCATTCCCTTAGAAATTAGATCGCCTGAGAACTTGGATTGGGAGCTTTGAAATTACAACGCTCCCTCCCATTTCGCTCGGCAGCACGTTAATTTCTATGGGAATACTTCACACAAAACACTCTCCCCACATCTCAGTCAAATACCTTTTCATTCCCTTAGAAATTACATCGCCTGAGAACTTGGATTGGGAGCTTTGAAATTACAACGCTCCCTACCACCTTGCTCGGCAGCACGTTAATTTCTATGGGAATAATTCTCACAAAACACTCTCCCCACATCTCAGTCAAATACCTTTTCATTCCCTTAGAAATTACATCGCCTGAGAACTTGGATTGGGAGCTTTGAAATTACAACGCTCCCTCCCACCTCGCTCGGCAGCACGTTAATTTCTATGGGAATACTTCACACAAAACACTCTCCCCACATCTGAGTCAAATACCTTTTCATTTCCTTAGAAATTACATCTTCTGAGAACTTGGATTGGGAGCTTTGAAATTACAACAATCCCTCCCACCTCGCTCGGCAGCACGTTAAATTTCTATGAGAATACTTCACACAAAACACTCTCCCCACATCTCAGTCAAATACCTTTTCATTCCCTTAGAAATTACATCGCCTGAGAACTTGGATTGGGAACTTTGAAATTACAACGCTCCCTACCACCTTGCTCGGCAGCACGTTAATTTCTATGGGAATAATTCTCACAAAACACTCTCCCCACATCTACGTCAAATACCTTTTCATTCCCTTAGAAATTACATCGCCTGAGAAGTTGGATTGGGAGCTTTGAAATTACAACGCTCCCTACCACCTCGCTCGGCAGCACGTTAATTTCTATGGGAATACTTCACACAAAACACTCTCCCCACATCCGAGTCAAATACCTTTTCATTTCCTTAAAAATTACATCTTCTGAGAACTTGGATTGGGAGCTTTGAAATTACAACGCTCCCTCCCACCTCGCTCGGCAGCACGTTAATTTCTATGGGAATACTTCACACAAAACACTCTCCCCACATCTACGTCAAATACCTTTTCATTCCCTTAGAAATTACATCGCCTGAGAAGTTGGATTGGGAGCTTTGAAATTACAACGCTCCCTCCCACCTCGCTCGGCAGCACGTTAATTTCTATGGGAATACTTCACCCAAACACTCTCCCCACATCTACGTCAAATACCTTTTCATTCCCTTAGAAATTACATCGCCTGAGAAGTTGGATTGGGAGCTTTGAAATTACAACGCTCCCTCCCACCTCGCTCGGCAGGACGTTAATTTCTATGGGAATACTTCACACAAAACACTCTCCCCACATCTGAGTCAAATACCTTTTCATTCCCTTAGAAATTACATCGCCTGAGAACTTGGATTGGGAGCTTTGAAATTACAATGCTCCCTCCCACCTCGCTCGGCAGCACGTTAATTTCTATGGGAATACTTCACACAAAACACTCTCCCCACATCTCAGTCAAATACCTTTTCATTCCCTTAGAAATTACATCGCCTGAGAACTTGGATTGGGAGCTTTGAAATTACAACGCTCCCTCCCATTTCGCTCGGCAGCACGTTAATTTCTATGGGAATACTTCACACAAAACACTCTCCTCACATCTCAGTCAAATACCTTTTCATTCCCTTAGAAATTACATCGCCTGAGAACTTGGATTTTGAGCTTTGAAATTACAACGCTTCCTCCCACCTCGCTCGGCAGCACGTTAATTTCTATGGGAATACTTCACACAAAACACTCTCCCCACATCTCAGTCAAATACCTTTTCATTCCCTTAGAAATTAGATCGCCTGAGAACTTGGATTGGGAGCTTTGAAATTACAACGCTCCCTCCCATTTCGCTCGGCAGCACGTTAATTTCTATGGGAATACTTCACACAAAACACTCTCCCCACATCTCAGTCAAATACCTTTTCATTCCCTTAGAAATTACATCGCCTGAGAACTTGGATTGGGAGCTTTGAAATTACAACGCTCCCTAGCACCTTGCTCGGCAGCACGTTAATTTCTATGGGAATACTTCACACAAAACACTCTCCCCACATCTCAGTCAAATACCTTTTCATTCCCTTAGAAATTACATCGCCTGAGAACTTGGATTGGGAGCTTTGAAATTACAACAATCCCTCCCACCTCGCTCGGCAGCACGTTAAATTTCTATGAGAATACTTCACACAAAACACTCTCCCCACATCTCAGTCAAATACCTTTTCATTCCCTTAGAAATTACATCGCCTGAGAACTTGGATTGGGAGCTTTGAAATTACAACGCTCCCTCCCACCTCGCTCGGCAGCACGTTAATTTCTATGGGAATACTTCACACAAAACACTCTCCCCACATCTCAGTCAAATACCTTTTCATTCCCTTAGAAATTACATCGCCTGAGAAGTTGGATTGGGAGCTTTGAAATTACAACGCTCCCTCCCACCTCGCTCGGCCGCACGTTAATTTCTATGGGAATACTTCACCCAAACACTCTCCCCACATCTACGTCAAATACCTTTTCATTCCCTTAGAAATTACATCGCCTGAGAAGTTGGATTGGGAGCTTTGAAATTACAACGCTCCCTCCCACCTCGCTCGGCAGGACGTTAATTTCTATGGGAATACTTCACACAAAACACTCTCCCCACATCTGAGTCAAATACCTTTTCATTCCCTTAGAAATTACATCGCCTGAGAACTTGGATTGGGAGCTTTGAAATTACAATGCTCCCTCCCACCTCGCTCGGCAGCACGTTAATTTCTATGGGAATACTTCACTCAAAACACTCTCCCCACATCTCAGTCAAATACCTTTTCATTCCCTTAGAAATTACATCGCCTGAGAACTTGGATTGGGAGCTTTGAAATTACAACGCTCCCTCCCATTTCGCTCGGCAGCACGTTAATTTCTATGGGAATACTTCACACAAAACACTCTCCTCACATCTCAGTCAAATACCTTTTCATTCCCTTAGAAATTACATCGCCTGAGAACTTGGATTGGGAGATTTGAAATTACAACGCTTCCTCCCACCTCGCTCGGCAGCACGTTAATTTCTATGGGAATACTTCACACAAAACACTCTCCCCACATCTCAGTCAAATACCTTTTCATTCCCTTAGAAATTAGATCGCCTGAGAACTTGGATTGGGAGCTTTGAAATTACAACGCTCCCTCCCATTTCGCTCGGCAGCACGTTAATTTCTATGGGAATACTTCACACAAAAAACTCTCCCCACATCTCAGTCAAATACCTTTTCATTCCCTTAGAAATTACATCGCCTGAGAACTTGGATTGGGAGCTTTGAAATTACAACGCTCCCTACCACCTTGCTCGGCAGCACGTTAATTTCTATGGGAATAATTCTCACAAAACACTCTCCCCACATCTCAGTCAAATACCTTTTCATTCCCTTAGAAATTACATCGCCTGAGAACTTGGATTGGGAGCTTTGAAATTACAACGCTCCCTCCCACCTCGCTCGGCAGCACGTTAATTTCTATGGGAATACTTCACACAAAACACTCTCCCCACATCTGAGTCAAATACCTTTTCATTCCCTTAGAAATTACATCGCCTGAGAACTTGGATTGGGAGCTTTGAAATTACAATGCTCCCTCCCACCTCGCTCGGCAGCACGTTAATTTCTATGGGAATACTTCACTCAAAACACTCTCCCCACATCTCAGTCAAATACCTTTTCATTCCCTTAGAAATTACATCGCCTGAGAACTTGGATTGGGAGCTTTGAAATTACAACGCTCCCTCCCATTTCGCTCGGCAGCACGTTAATTTCTATGGGAATACTTCACACAAAACACTCTCCTCACATCTCAGTCAAATACCTTTTCATTCCCTTAGAAATTACATCGCCTGAGAACTTGGATTGGGAGATTTGAAATTACAACGCTTCCTCCCACCTCGCTCGGCAGCACGTTAATTTCTATGGGAATACTTCACACAAAACACTCTCCCCACATCTCAGTCAAATACCTTTTCATTCCCTTAGAAATTAGATCGCCTGAGAACTTGGATTGGGAGCTTTGAAATTACAACGCTCCCTCCCATTTCGCTCGGCAGCACGTTAATTTCTATGGGAATACTTCACACAAAACACTCTCCCCACATCTCAGTCAAATACCTTTTCATTCCCTTAGAAATTACATCGCCTGAGAACTTGGATTGGGAGCTTTGAAATTACAACGCTCCCTACCACCTTGCTCGGCAGCACGTTAATTTCTATGGGAATAATTCTCACAAAACACTCTCCCCACATCTCAGTCAAATACCTTTTCATTCCCTTAGAAATTACATCGCCTGAGAACTTGGATTGGGAGCTTTGAAATTACAACGCTCCCTCCCACCTCGCTCGGCAGCACGTTAATTTCTATGGGAATACTTCACACAAAACACTCTCCCCACATCTGAGTCAAATACCTTTTCATTTCCTTAGAAATTACATCTTCTGAGAACTTGGATTGGGAGCTTTGAAATTACAACAATCCCTCCCACCTAGCTCGGCAGCACGTTAAATTTCTATGAGAATACTTCACACAAAACACTCTCCCCACATCTCAGTCAAATACCTTTTCATTCCCTTAGAAATTACATCGCCTGAGAACTTGGATTGGGAACTTTGAAATTACAACGCTCCCTACCACCTTGCTCGGCAGCACGTTAATTTCTATGGGAATAATTCTCACAAAACACTCTCCCCACATCTACGTCAAATACCTTTTCATTCCCTTAGAAATTACATCGCCTGAGAAGTTGGATTGGGAGCTTTGAAATTACAACGCTCCCTACCACCTCGCTCGGCAGCACGTTAATTTCTATGGGAATACTTCACACAAAACACTCTCCCCACATCCGAGTCAAATACCTTTTCATTTCCTTAAAAATTACATCTTCTGAGAACTTGGATTGGGAGCTTTGAAATTACAACGCTCCCTCCCACCTCGCTCGGCAGCACGTTAATTTCTATGGGAATACTTCACACAAAACACTCTCCCCACATCTACGTCAAATACCTTTTCATTCCCTTAGAAATTACATCGCCTGAGAAGTTGGATTGGGAGCTTTGAAATTACAACGCTCCCTCCCACCTCGCTCGGCAGCACGTTAATTTCTATGGGAATACTTCACCCAAACACTCTCCCCACATCTACGTCAAATACCTTTTCATTCCCTTAGAAATTACATCGCCTGAGAAGTTGGATTGGGAGCTTTGAAATTACAACGCTCCCTCCCACCTCGCTCGGCAGGACGTTAATTTCTATGGGAATACTTCACACAAAACACTCTCCCCACATCTGAGTCAAATACCTTTTCATTCCCTTAGAAATTACATCGCCTGAGAACTTGGATTGGGAGCTTTGAAATTACAACGCTAACTCCCACCTCGCTCGGCAGCACGTTAATTTCTATGGGAATACTTCACACAAAACACTCTCCCCACATCTCAGTCAAATACCTTTTCATTCCCTTAGAAATTACATCGCCTGAGAACTTGGATTGGGAGCTTTGAAATTACAACGCTCCCTCCCATTTCGCTCGGCAGCACGTTAATTTCTATGGGAATACTTCACACAAAACACTCTCCTCACATCTCAGTCAAATACCTTTTCATTCCCTTAGAAATTAGATCGCCTGAGAACTTGGATTGGGTGCTTTGAAATTACAACGTTTCCTCCCACCTCGCTCGGCAGCACGTTAATTTCTATGGGAATACTTCACACAAAACACTCTCCCCACATCTCAGTCAAATACCTTTTCATTCCCTTAGAAATTACATCGCCTGAGAACTTGGATTGGGAGCTTTGAAATTACAACGCTCCCTCCCATTTCGCTCGGCAGCACGTTTATTTCTATGGGAATACTTCACACAAAACACTCTCCCCACATCTCAGTCAAATACCTTTTCATTCCCTTAGAAATTACATCGCCTGAGAACTTGGATTGGGAGCTTTGAAATTACAACGCTTCCTCCCACCTCGCTCGGCAGCACGTTAATTTCTATGGGAATACTTCACACAAAACACTCTCCCCACATCTCAGTCAAATACCTTTTCATTCCCTTAGAAATAACATCGCCTGAGAACTTGGATTGGGAGCTTTGAAATTACAACGCTCCCTACCACCTTGCTCGGCAGCACGTTAATTTCTATGGGAATAATTGTCACAAAACACTCTCCCCACATCTCAGTCAAATACCTTTTCATTCCCTTAGAAATTACATCGCCTGAGAACTTGGATTGGGAGCTTTGAAATTACAACGCTCCCTCCCACCTCGCTCGGCAGCACGTTAATTTCTATGGGAATACTTCACACAAAACACTCTCCCCACATCTCAGTCAAATACCTTTTCATTCCCTTAGAAATTACATCGCCTGAGAAGTTGGATTGGGAGCTTTGAAATTACAACGCTCCCTCCCACCTCGCTCGGCCGCACGTTAATTTCTATGGGAATACTTCACCCAAACACTCTCCCCACATCTACGTCAAATACCTTTTCATTCCCTTAGAAATTACATCGCCTGAGAAGTTGGATTGGGAGCTTTGAAATTACAACGCTCCCTCCCACCTCGCTCGGCAGGACGTTAATTTCTATGGGAATACTTCACACAAAACACTCTCCCCACATCTGAGTCAAATACCTTTTCATTCCCTTAGAAATTACATCGCCTGAGAACTTGGATTGGGAGCTTTGAAATTACAATGCTCCCTCCCACCTCGCTCGGCAGCACGTTAATTTCTATGGGAATACTTCACTCAAAACACTCTCCCCACATCTCAGTCAAATACCTTTTCATTCCCTTAGAAATTACATCGCCTGAGAACTTGGATTGGGAGCTTTGAAATTACAACGCTCCCTCCCATTTCGCTCGGCAGCACGTTAATTTCTATGGGAATACTTCACACAAAACACTCTCCTCACATCTCAGTCAAATACCTTTTCATTCCCTTAGAAATTACATCGCCTGAGAACTTGGATTGGGAGATTTGAAATTACAACGCTTCCTCCCACCTCGCTCGGCAGCACGTTAATTTCTATGGGAATACTTCACACAAAACACTCTCCCCACATCTCAGTCAAATACCTTTTCATTCCCTTAGAAATTAGATCGCCTGAGAACTTGGATTGGGAGCTTTGAAATTACAACGCTCCCTCCCATTTCGCTCGGCAGCACGTTAATTTCTATGGGAATACTTCACACAAAACACTCTCCCCACATCTCAGTCAAATACCTTTTCATTCCCTTAGAAATTACATCGCCTGAGAACTTGGATTGGGAGCTTTGAAATTACAACGCTCCCTACCACCTTGCTCGGCAGCACGTTAATTTCTATGGGAATAATTCTCACAAAACACTCTCCCCACATATCAGTCAAATACCTTTTCATTCCCTTAGAAATTACATCGCCTGAGAACTTGGATTGGGAGCTTTGAAATTACAACGCTCCCTCCCACCTCGCTCGGCAGCACGTTAATTTCTATGGGAATACTTCACACAAAACACTCTCCCCACATCTGAGTCAAATACCTTTTCATTTCCTTAGAAATTACATCTTCTGAGAACTTGGATTGGGAGCTTTGAAATTACAACAATCCCTCCCACCTCGCTCGGCAGCACGTTAAATTTCTATGAGAATACTTCACACAAAACACTCTCCCCACATCTCAGTCAAATACCTTTTCATTCCCTTAGAAATTACATCGCCTGAGAACTTGGATTGGGAACTTTGAAATTACAACGCTCCCTACCACCTTGCTCGGCAGCACGTTAATTTCTATGGGAATAATTCTCACAAAACACTCTCCCCACATCTACGTCAAATACCTTTTCATTCCCTTAGAAATTACATCGCCTGAGAAGTTGGATTGGGAGCTTGGAAATTACAACGCTCCCTACCACCTCGCTCGGCAGCACGTTAATTTCTATGGGAATACTTCACACAAAACACTCTCCCCACATCCGAGTCAAATACCTTTTCATTTCCTTAAAAATTACATCTTCTGAGAACTTGGATTGGGAGCTTTGAAATTACAACAATCCCTCCCACCTCGCTCGGCAGCACGTTAAATTTCTATGGGAATACTTCACACAAAATACTCTCCCCACATCTCAGTCAAATACCTTTTCATTCCCTTAGAAATTACATCGCCTGATAACTTGGATTGGGAGCTTTGAAATTACAACGCTCCCTCCCACCTCGCTCGGCAGCACGTTAATTTCTATGGGAATACTTCACACAAAACACTCTCCCCACATCTACGTCAAATACCTTTTCATTCCCTTAGAAATTACATCGCCTGAGAAGTTGGATTGGGAGCTTTGAAATTACAACGCTCCCTCCCACCTCGCTCGGCAGCACGTTAATTTCTATGGGAATACTTCACCCAAACACTCTCCCCACATCTACGTCAAATACCTTTTCATTCCCTTAGAAATTACATCGCCTGAGAAGTTGGATTGGGAGCTTTGAAATTACAACGCTCCCTCCCACCTCGCTCGGCAGGACGTTAATTTCTATGGGAATACTTCACACAAAACACTCTCCCCACATCTGAGTCAAATACCTTTTCATTCCCTTAGAAATTACATCGCCTGAGAACTTGGATTGGGAGCTTTGAAATTACAACGCTAACTCCCACCTCGCTCGGCAGCACGTTAATTTCTATGGGAATACTTCACACAAAACACTCTCCCCACATCTCAGTCAAATACCTTTTCATTCCCTTAGAAATTACATCGCCTGAGAACTTGGATTGGGAGCTTTGAAATTACAACGCTCCCTCCCATTTCGCTCGGCAGCACGTTAATTTCTATGGGAATACTTCACACAAAACACTCTCCTCACATCTCAGTCAAATACCTTTTCATTCCCTTAGAAATTAGATCGCCTGAGAACTTGGATTGGGTGCTTTGAAATTACAACGTTTCCTCCCACCTCGCTCGGCAGCACGTTAATTTCTATGGGAATACTTCACACAAAACACTCTCCCCACATCTCAGTCAAATACCTTTTCATTCCCTTAGAAATTACATCGCCTGAGAACTTGGATTGGGAGCTTTGAAATTACAACGCTCCCTCCCATTTCGCTCGGCAGCACGTTTATTTCTATGGGAATACTTCACACAAAACACTCTCCCCACATCTCAGTCAAATACCTTTTCATTCCCTTAGAAATTACATTGCCTGAGAACTTGGATTGGGAGCTTTGAAATTACAACGCTCCCTACCACCTTGCTCGGCAGCACGTTAATTTCTATGGGAATAATTCTCACAAAACACTCTCCCCACATCTACGTCAAATACCTTTTCATTCCCTTAGAAATTACATCGCCTGAGAAGTTGGATTGGGAGCTTGGAAATTACAACGCTCCCTACCACCTCGCTCGGCAGCACGTTAATTTCTATGGGAATACTTCACACAAAACACTCTCCCCACATCCGAGTCAAATACCTTTTCATTTCCTTAAAAATTACATCTTCTGAGAACTTGGATTGGGAGCTTTGAAATTACAACAATCCCTCCCACCTCGCTCGGCAGCACGTTAAATTTCTATGGGAATACTTCACACAAAATACTCTCCCCACATCTCAGTCAAATACCTTTTCATTCCCTTAGAAATTACATCGCCTGATAACTTGGATTGGGAGCTTTGAAATTACAACGCTCCCTCCCACCTCGCTCGGCAGCACGTTAATTTCTATGGGAATACTTCACACAAAACACTCTCCCCACATCTACGTCAAATACCTTTTCATTCCCTTAGAAATTACATCGCCTGAGAAGTTGGATTGGGAGCTTTGAAATTACAACGCTCCCTCCCACCTCGCTCGGCAGCACGTTAATTTCTATGGGAATACTTCACCCAAACACTCTCCCCACATCTACGTCAAATACCTTTTCATTCCCTTAGAAATTACATCGCCTGAGAAGTTGGATTGGGAGCTTTGAAATTACAACGCTCCCTCCCACCTCGCTCGGCAGGACGTTAATTTCTATGGGAATACTTCACACAAAACACTCTCCCCACATCTGAGTCAAATACCTTTTCATTCCCTTAGAAATTACATCGCCTGAGAACTTGGATTGGGAGCTTTGAAATTACAATGCTCCCTCCCACCTCGCTCGGCAGCACGTTAATTTCTATGGGAATACTTCACTCAAAACACTCTCCCCACATCTCAGTCAAATACCTTTTCATTCCCTTAGAAATTACATCGCCTGAGAACTTGGATTGGGAGCTTTGAAATTACAACGCTCCCTCCCATTTCGCTCGGCAGCACGTTAATTTCTATGGGAATACTTCACACAAAACACTCTCCTCACATCTCAGTCAAATACCTTTTCATTCCCTTAGAAATTACATCGCCTGAGAACTTGGATTGGGAGATTTGAAATTACAACGCTTCCTCCCACCTCGCTCGGCAGCACGTTAATTTCTATGGGAATACTTCACACAAAACACTCTCCCCACATCTCAGTCAAATACCTTTTCATTCCCTTAGAAATTAGATCGCCTGAGAACTTGGATTGGGAGCTTTGAAATTACAACGCTCCCTCCCATTTCGCTCGGCAGCACGTTAATTTCTATGGGAATACTTCACACAAAACACTCTCCCCACATCTCAGTCAAATACCTTTTCATTCCCTTAGAAATTACATCGCCTGAGAACTTGGATTGGGAGCTTTGAAATTACAACGCTCCCTACCACCTTGCTCGGCAGCACGTTAATTTCTATGGGAATAATTCTCACAAAACACTCTCCCCACATATCAGTCAAATACCTTTTCATTCCCTTAGAAATTACATCGCCTGAGAACTTGGATTGGGAGCTTTGAAATTACAACGCTCCCTCCCACCTCGCTCGGCAGCACGTTAATTTCTATGGGAATACTTCACACAAAACACTCTCCCCACATCTGAGTCAAATACCTTTTCATTTCCTTAGAAATTACATCTTCTGAGAACTTGGATTGGGAGCTTTGAAATTACAACAATCCCTCCCACCTCGCTCGGCAGCACGTTAAATTTCTATGAGAATACTTCACACAAAACACTCTCCCCACATCTCAGTCAAATACCTTTTCATTCCCTTAGAAATTACATCGCCTGAGAACTTGGATTGGGAACTTTGAAATTACAACGCTCCCTACCACCTTGCTCGGCAGCACGTTAATTTCTATGGGAATAATTCTCACAAAACACTCTCCCCACATCTACGTCAAATACCTTTTCATTCCCTTAGAAATTACATCGCCTGAGAAGTTGGATTGGGAGCTTGGAAATTACAACGCTCCCTACCACCTCGCTCGGCAGCACGTTAATTTCTATGGGAATACTTCACACAAAACACTCTCCCCACATCCGAGTCAAATACCTTTTCATTTCCTTAAAAATTACATCTTCTGAGAACTTGGATTGGGAGCTTTGAAATTACAACAATCCCTCCCACCTCGCTCGGCAGCACGTTAAATTTCTATGGGAATACTTCACACAAAATACTCTCCCCACATCTCAGTCAAATACCTTTTCATTCCCTTAGAAATTACATCGCCTGATAACTTGGATTGGGAGCTTTGAAATTACAACGCTCCCTCCCACCTCGCTCGGCAGCACGTTAATTTCTATGGGAATACTTCACACAAAACACTCTCCCCACATCTACGTCAAATACCTTTTCATTCCCTTAGAAATTACATCGCCTGAGAAGTTGGATTGGGAGCTTTGAAATTACAACGCTCCCTCCCACCTCGCTCGGCAGCACGTTAATTTCTATGGGAATACTTCACCCAAACACTCTCCCCACATCTACGTCAAATACCTTTTCATTCCCTTAGAAATTACATCGCCTGAGAAGTTGGATTGGGAGCTTTGAAATTACAACGCTCCCTCCCACCTCGCTCGGCAGGACGTTAATTTCTATGGGAATACTTCACACAAAACACTCTCCCCACATCTGAGTCAAATACCTTTTCATTCCCTTAGAAATTACATCGCCTGAGAACTTGGATTGGGAGCTTTGAAATTACAACGCTAACTCCCACCTCGCTCGGCAGCACGTTAATTTCTATGGGAATACTTCACACAAAACACTCTCCCCACATCTCAGTCAAATACCTTTTCATTCCCTTAGAAATTACATCGCCTGAGAACTTGGATTGGGAGCTTTGAAATTACAACGCTCCCTCCCATTTCGCTCGGCAGCACGTTAATTTCTATGGGAATACTTCACACAAAACACTCTCCTCACATCTCAGTCAAATACCTTTTCATTCCCTTAGAAATTAGATCGCCTGAGAACTTGGATTGGGTGCTTTGAAATTACAACGTTTCCTCCCACCTCGCTCGGCAGCACGTTAATTTCTATGGGAATACTTCACACAAAACACTCTCCCCACATCTCAGTCAAATACCTTTTCATTCCCTTAGAAATTACATCGCCTGAGAACTTGGATTGGGAGCTTTGAAATTACAACGCTCCCTCCCATTTCGCTCGGCAGCACGTTTATTTCTATGGGAATACTTCACACAAAACACTCTCCCCACATCTCAGTCAAATACCTTTTCATTCCCTTAGAAATTACATTGCCTGAGAACTTGGATTGGGAGCTTTGAAATTACAACGCTCCCTACCACCTTGCTCGGCAGCACGTTAATTTCTATGGGAATAATTCTCACAAAACACTCTCCCCACATCTACGTCAAATACCTTTTCATTCCCTTAGAAATTACATCGCCTGAGAAGTTGGATTGGGAGCTTGGAAATTACAACGCTCCCTACCACCTCGCTCGGCAGCACGTTAATTTCTATGGGAATACTTCACACAAAACACTCTCCCCACATCCGAGTCAAATACCTTTTCATTTCCTTAAAAATTACATCTTCTGAGAACTTGGATTGGGAGCTTTGAAATTACAACAATCCCTCCCACCTCGCTCGGCAGCACGTTAAATTTCTATGGGAATACTTCACACAAAATACTCTCCCCACATCTCAGTCAAATACCTTTTCATTCCCTTAGAAATTACATCGCCTGATAACTTGGATTGGGAGCTTTGAAATTACAACGCTCCCTCCCACCTCGCTCGGCAGCACGTTAATTTCTATGGGAATACTTCACACAAAACACTCTCCCCACATCTACGTCAAATACCTTTTCATTCCCTTAGAAATTACATCGCCTGAGAAGTTGGATTGGGAGCTTTGAAATTACAACGCTCCCTCCCACCTCGCTCGGCAGCACGTTAATTTCTATGGGAATACTTCACCCAAACACTCTCCCCACATCTACGTCAAATACCTTTTCATTCCCTTAGAAATTACATCGCCTGAGAAGTTGGATTGGGAGCTTTGAAATTACAACGCTCCCTCCCACCTCGCTCGGCAGGACGTTAATTTCTATGGGAATACTTCACACAAAACACTCTCCCCACATCTGAGTCAAATACCTTTTCATTCCCTTAGAAATTACATCGCCTGAGAACTTGGATTGGGAGCTTTGAAATTACAACGCTAACTCCCACCTCGCTCGGCAGCACGTTAATTTCTATGGGAATACTTCACACAAAACACTCTCCCCACATCTCAGTCAAATACCTTTTCATTCCCTTAGAAATTACATCGCCTGAGAACTTGGATTGGGAGCTTTGAAATTACAACGCTCCCTCCCATTTCGCTCGGCAGCACGTTAATTTCTATGGGAATACTTCACACAAAACACTCTCCTCACATCTCAGTCAAATACCTTTTCATTCCCTTAGAAATTAGATCGCCTGAGAACTTGGATTGGGTGCTTTGAAATTACAACGTTTCCTCCCACCTCGCTCGGCAGCACGTTAATTTCTATGGGAATACTTCACACAAAACACTCTCCCCACATCTCAGTCAAATACCTTTTCATTCCCTTAGAAATTACATCGCCTGAGAACTTGGATTGGGAGCTTTGAAATTACAACGCTCCCTCCCATTTCGCTCGGCAGCACGTTTATTTCTATGGGAATACTTCACACAAAACACTCTCCCCACATCTCAGTCAAATACCTTTTCATTCCCTTAGAAATTACATTGCCTGAGAACTTGGATTGGGAGCTTTGAAATTACAACGCTTCCTCCCACCTCGCTCGGCAGCACGTTAATTTCTATGGGAATACTACACACAAAACACTCTCCCCACATCTCAGTCAAATACCTTTTCATTCCCTTAGAAATTAGATCGCCTGAGAACTTTGATTGGGTGCTTTGAAATTACAACGCTCCCTAGCACCTTGCTCGGCAGCACGTTAATTTCTATGGGAATACTTCACACAAAACACTCTCCCCACATCTCAGTCAAATACCTTTTCATTCCCTTAGAAATAACATCGCCTGAGAACTTGGATTGGGAGCTTTGAAATTACAACGCTCCCTACCACCTTGCTCGGCAGCACGTTAATTTCTATGGGAATAATTGTCACAAAACACTCTCCCCACATCTCAGTCAAATACCTTTTCATTCCCTTAGAAATTACATCGCCTGAGAACTTGGATTGGGAGCTTTGAAATTACAACGCTCCCTCCCACCTCGCTCGGCAGCACGTTAATTTCTATGGGAATACTTCACACAAAACACTCTCCCCACATCTGAGTCAAATACCTTTTCATTTCCTTAGAAATTACATCTTCTGAGAACTTGGATTGGGAGCTTTGAAATTACAACAATCCCTCCCACCTCGCTCGGCAGCACGTTAAATTTCTATGAGAATACTTCACACAAAACACTCTCCCCACATCTCAGTCAAATACCTTTTCATTCCCTTAGAAATTACATCGCCTGAGAACTTGGATTGGGAGCTTTGAAATTACAACGCTCCCTCCCACCTCGCTCGGCAGCACGTTAATTTCTATGGGAATACTTCACACAAAACACTCTCCCCACATCTCAGTCAAATACCTTTTCATTCCCTTAGAAATTACATCGCCTGAGAAGTTGGATTTGGAGCTTTGAAATTACAACGCTCCCTCCCACCTCGCTCGACCGCACGTTAATTTCTATGGGAATACTTCACCCAAACACTCTCCCCACATCTACGTCAAATACCTTTTCATTCCCTTAGAAATTACATCGCCTGAGAAGTTGGATTGGGAGCTTTGAAATTACAACGCTCCCTCCCACCTCGCTCGGCAGGACGTTAATTTCTATGGGAATACTTCACACAAAACACTCACCCCACATCTGAGTCAAATACCTTTTCATTCCCTTAGAAATTACATCGCCTGAGAACTTGGATTGGGAGCTTTGAAATTACAATGCTCCCTCCCACCTCGCTCGGCAGCACGTTAATTTCTATGGGAATACTTCACACAAAACACTCTCCCCACATCTCAGTCAAATACCTTTTCATTCCCTTAGAAATTACATCGCCTGAGAACTTGGATTGGGAGCTTTGAAATTACAACGCTCCCTCCCATTTCGCTCGGCAGCACGTTAATTTCTATGGGAATACTTCACACAAAACACTCTCCTCACATCTCAGTCAAATACCTTTTCATTCCCTTAGAAATTACATCGCCTGAGAACTTGGATTGGGAGCTTTGAAATTACAACGCTTCCTCCCACCTCGCTCGGCAGCACGTTAATTTCTATGGGAATACTTCACACAAAACACTCTCCCCACATCTCAGTCAAATACCTTTTCATTCCCTTAGAAATTAGATCGCCTGAGAACTTGGATTGGGAGCTTTGAAATTACAACGCTCCCTACCACCTCGCTCGGCAGCACGTTAATTTCTATGGGAATACTTCACACAAAACACTCTCCCCACATCTGAGTTTATTACCTTTTCATTTCCTTAGAAATTACATCTTCTGAGAACTTGGATTGGGAGCTTTGAAATTACAACGATCCCTCCCACCTCGCTCGGCAACACTTTAATTTCTATGGGAATACTTCACACAAAACACTCTCCCCACATCTCAGTCAAATACCTTTTCATTCCCTTAGAAATTACATCGCCTGAGAACTTGGATTGGGAGCTTTGAAATTACAACGCTCCCTCCCATTTCGCTCGGCAGCACGTTAATTTCTATGGGAATACTTCACACAAAACACTCTCCTCACATCTCAGTCAAATACCTTTTCATTCCCTTAGAAATTACATCGCCTGAGAACTTGGATTGGGAGCTTTGAAATTACAACGCTCCCTACCACCTTGCTCGGCAGCACGTTAATTTCTATGGGAATACTTCACACAAAACATTTCCCCAGATCTGAGTCAAATACCTTTTCATTCCCTTAGAAATTACATCGCCTGTGAACTTGGATTGGGAGCTTTGAAATTACAACGCTCCCTCCCACCTCGCTCGGCAGCACGTTAATTTCTATGGGAATACTTCACACAAAACACTCCCCTACATCTCAGTCAAATACCTTTTCATTCCCTTAGAAATAACATCGCCTGAGAAGTTGGATTGGGAGCTTTGAAATTACAACGCTTCCTCCCACCTCGCTCGGCAGCACGTTAATTTCTATGGGAATACTTCACACAAAACACTCTCCCCACATATGAGTCAAATACCTTTTCATTCCATTAGAAATTACATCGCCTGAGAACTTGGATTGGGAGCTTTAAAATTACAACGCTCCCTCCCACCTCGCTCGACAGCACGTTAATTTCTATGGGAATACTTCACACAAAACACTCTCCCCACATCTCAGTCAAATACGTTTTCATTCCCTTAGAAATTACATCGCCTGAGAAGTTGGATTTTGAAATTAAAACGCTCCCTCCCACCTCGCTCGGCAGCACGTTAATTTCTATGGGAATACTTCACACAAAACACTCTCCCCACATCTCAGTCAAATACCTTTTCATTCCCTTAGAAATTACATCGCCTGAGAACTTGGATTGGGAGCTTTGAAATTAAAACAATCCCTCCCACCTCGCTCGGTAGCACGTTAATTTCTATGGGAATACTTCACACAAAACACTCTCCCCACATCTCAGTCAAATACCTTTTCATTCCCTTAGAAATTACATCGCCTGAGAACTTGGATTGGGTGCTTTGAAATCACAACGCTCCCTCCCACCTCGCTCGGCAGCACGTTAATTTCTATGGGAATACTTCACACAAAACACTCTCCCCACATCTCAGTCAAATACCTTTTCATTTCCTTAGAAATTACATCGCCTGAGAACTTGGATTGGGAGCTTTGAAATTACAACAATCCCTCCCACCTCGCTCGGCAGCACGTTAATTTCTATGGGAATACTTCACTCAAAACACTCTCCTCACATCTCAGTCAAATACCTTTTCATTCCCTTAGAAATTACATCGCCTGAGAACTTGGATTGGGAGCTTTGAAATTACAACGCTTGCTCCCACCTCGCTCGGCAGCACGTTAATTTCTATGGGAATACTTCACCCAAACACTCTCCCCACATCTACGTCAAATACCTTTTCATTCCCTTAGAAATTACATCAACTGAGAAGTTGGATTGGGAGCTTTGAAATTACAACGCTCCCTCCCATCTCGCTCGGCAGGACGTTAATATCTATGGGAATACTTCACACAAAACACTCTCCCCACATCTGAGTCAAATACCTTTTCATTCCCTTAGAAATTACATCGCCTGAGAACTTGGATTGGGAGCTTTGAAATTACAACGCTCCCTCCCACCTCGCTCGGCAGCACGTTAATTTCTATGGGAATACTTCACACAAAACACTCTCCCCACATCTCAGTCAAATACCTTTTCATTCCCTTAGAAATTACATCGCCTGAGAACTTGGATTGGGAGCTTTGAAATTACAACGCTCCCTCCCATTTCGCTCGGCAGCACGTTAATTTCTATGGGAATACTTCACACAAAACACTCTCCTCACATCTCAGTCAAATACCTTTTCATTCCCTTAGAAATTACATCGCCTGAGAACTTGGATTGGGAGCTTTGAAATTACAACGCTTCCTCCCACCTCGCTCGGCAGCACGTTAATTTCTATGGGAATACTTCACACAAAACACTCTCCCCACATCTCAGTCAAATACCTTTGCATTCCCTTAGAAATGAGATCGCCTGAGAACTTGGATTGGGTGCTTTGAAATTACAACGCTCCCTAGCACCTTGCTCGGCAGCACGTTAATTTCTATGGGAATACTTCACACAAAACACTCTCCCCACATCTCAGTCAAATACCTTTTCATTCCCTTAGAAATTACATCGCCTGAGAACTTGGATTGGGAGCTTTGAAATTACAACGCTCCCTACCACCTTGCTCGGCAGCACGTTAATTTCTATGGGAATAATTCTCACAAAACACTCTCCCCACATCTCAGTCAAATACCTTTTCATTCCCTTAGAAATTACATCGCCTGAGAACTTGGATTGGGAGCTTTGAATTTACAACGCTCCCTACCACCTCGCTCGGCAGCACGTTAATTTCTATGGGAATACTTCACACAAAACACTCTCCCCACATCTGAGTCAAATACCTTTTCATTTCCTTAGAAATTACATCTTCTGAGAACTTGGATTGGGAGCTTTGAAATTACAACAATCCCTCCCACCTCGCTCGGCAGCACATTTAATTTCTATGGGAATACTTCACACAAAACACTCTCCCCACATCTCAGTCAAATACCTTTTCATTCCCTTAGAAATTACATCGCCTGAGAACTTGGATTGGGAGCTTTGAAATTACAACGCTCCCTCCCACCTCGCTCGGCAGCACGTTAATTTCTATGGGAATACTTCACACAAAACACTCTCCCCACATCTCAGTCAAATACCTTTTCATTCCCTTAGAAATTACATCGCCTGAGAACTTGGATTGGGAGCTTTGAAATTACAACGCTCCCTCCCATTTCGCTCGGCAGCACGTTAATTTCTATGGGAATACTTCACACAAAACACTCTCCTCACATCTCAGTCAAATACCTTTTCATTCCCTTAGAAATTAGATCGCCTGAGAACTTGGATTGGGTGCTTTGAAATTACAACGTTTCCTCCCACCTCGCTCGGCAGCACGTTAATTTCTATGGGAATACTTCACACAAAACACTCTCCCCACATCTCAGTCAAATACCTTTTCATTCCCTTAGAAATTACATCGCCTGAGAACTTGGATTGGGAGCTTTGAAATTACAACGCTCCCTCCCATTTCGCTCGGCAGCACGTTTATTTCTATGGGAATGCTTCACACAAAACACTCTCCCCACATCTCAGTCAAATACCTTTTCATTCCCTTAGAAATTATATTGCCTGAGAACTTGGATTGGGAGCTTTGAAATTACAACGCTTCCTCCCACCTCGCTCGGCAGCACGTTAATTTCTATGGGAATACTACACACAAAACACTCTCCCCACATCTCAGTCAAATACCTTTTCATTCCCTTAGAAATTAGATCGCCTGAGAACTTGGATTGGGTGCTTTGAAATTACAACGCTCCCTAGCACCTTGCTCGGCAGCACGTTAATTTCTATGGGAATACTTCACACAAAACACTCTCCCCACATCTCAGTCAAATACCTTTTCATTCCCTTAGAAATAACATCGCCTGAGAACTTGGATTGGGAGCTTTGAAATTACAACGCTCCCTACCACCTTGCTCGGCAGCACGTTAATTTCTATGGGAATAATTGTCACAAAACACTCTCCCCACATCTCAGTCAAATACCTTTTCATTCCCTTAGAAATTACATCGCCTGAGAACTTGGATTGGGAGCTTTGAAATTACAACGCTCCCTCCCACCTCGCTCGGCAGCACGTTAATTTCTATGGGAATACTTCACACAAAACACTCTCCCCACATCTGAGTCAAATACCTTTTCATTTCCTTAGAAATTACATCTTCTGAGAACTTGGATTGGGAGCTTTGAAATTACAACAATCCCTCCCACCTCGCTCGGCAGCACGTTAAATTTCTATGAGAATACTTCACACAAAACACTCTCCCCACATCTCAGTCAAATACCTTTTCATTCCCTTAGAAATTACATCGCCTGAGAACTTGGATTGGGAGCTTTGAAATTACAACGCTCCCTCCCACCTCGCTCGGCAGCACGTTAATTTCTATGGGAATACTTCACACAAAACACTCTCCCCACATCTCAGTCAAATACCTTTTCATTCCCTTAGAAATTACATCGCCTGAGAAGTTGGATTTGGAGCTTTGAAATTACAACGCTCCCTTCCACCTCGCTCGACCGCACGTTAATTTCTATGGGAATACTTCACCCAAACACTCTCCCCACATCTACGTCAAATACCTTTTCATTCCCTTAGAAATTACATCGCCTGAGAAGTTGGATTGGGAGCTTTGAAATTACAACGCTCCCTCCCACCTCGCTCGGCAGGACGTTAATTTCTATGGGAATACTTCACACAAAACACTCTCCCCACATCTGAGTCAAATACCTTTTCATTCCCTTAGAAATTACATCGCCTGAGAACTTGGATTGGGAGCTTTGAAATTACAATGCTCCCTCCCACCTCGCTCGGCAGCACGTTAATTTCTATGGGAATACTTCACACAAAACACTCTCCCCACATCTCAGTCAAATACCTTTTCATTCCCTTAGAAATTACATCGCCTGAGAACTTGGATTGGGAGCTTTGAAATTACAACGCTCCCTCCCATTTCGCTCGGCAGCACGTTAATTTCTATGGGAATACTTCACACAAAACACTCTCCTCACATCTCAGTCAAATACCTTTTCATTCCCTTAGAAATTACATCGCCTGAGAACTTGGATTGGGAGCTTTGAAATTACAACGCTTCCTCCCACCTCGCTCGGCAGCACGTTAATTTCTATGGGAATACTTCACACAAAACACTCTCCCCACATCTCAGTCAAATACCTTTTCATTCCCTTAGAAATTAGATCGCCTGAGAACTTGGATTGGGAGCTTTGAAATTACAACGCTCCCTACCACCTCGCTCGGCAGCACGTTAATTTCTATGGGAATACTTCACACAAAACACTCTCCCCACATCTGAGTTTATTACCTTTTCATTTCCTTAGAAATTACATCTTCTGAGAACTTGGATTGGGAGCTTTGAAATTACAACGCTCCCTCCCACCTCGCTCGGCAGCACTTTAATTTCTATGGGAATACTTCACACAAAACACTCTCCCCACATCTCAGTCAAATACCTTTTCATTCCCTTAGAAATTACATCGCCTGAGAACTTGGATTGGGAGCTTTGAAATTACAACACTCCCTCCCATTTCGCTCGGCAGCACGTTAATTTCTATGGGAATACTTCACACAAAACACTCTCCTCACATCTCAGTCAAATACCTTTTCATTCCCTTAGAAATTACATCGCCTGTGAACTTGGATTGGGAGCTTTGAAATTACAACGCTCCCTCCCACCTCGCTCGGCAGCACGTTAATTTCTATGGGAATACTTCACACAAAACACTCCCCTACATCTCAGTCAAATACCTTTTCATTCCCTTAGAAATAACATCGCCTGAGAAGTTGGATTGGGAGCTTTGAAATTACAACGCTTCCTCCCACCTCGCTCGGCAGCACGTTAATTTCTATGGGAATACTTCACACAAAACACTCTCCCCACATATGAGTCAAATACCTTTTCATTCCATTAGAAATTACATCGCCTGAGAACTTGGATTGGGAGCTTTAAAATTACAACGCTCCCTCCCACCTCGCTCGACAGCACGTTAATTTCTATGGGAATACTTCACACAAAACACTCTCCTCACATCTCAGTCAAATACCTTTTCATTCCCTTAGAAATTAGATCGCCTGAGAACTTGGATTGGGTGCTTTGAAATTACAACGTTTCCTCCCACCTCGCTCGGCAGCACGTTAATTTCTATGGGAATACTTCACACAAAACACTCTCCCCACATCTCAGTCAAATACCTTTTCATTCCCTTAGAAATTACATCGCCTGAGAACTTGGATTGGGAGCTTTGAAATTACAACGCTCCCTCCCATTTCGCTCGGCAGCACGTTTATTTCTATGGGAATACTTCACACAAAACACTCTCCCCACATCTCAGTCAAATACCTTTTCATTCCCTTAGAAATTATATTGCCTGAGAACTTGGATTGGGAGCTTTGAAATTACAACGCTTCCTCCCACCTCGCTCGGCAGCACGTTAATTTCTATGGGAATACTACACACAAAACACTCTCCCCACATCTCAGTCAAATACCTTTTCATTCCCTTAGAAATTAGATCGCCTGAGAACTTGGATTGGGTGCTTTGAAATTACAACGCTCCCTAGCACCTTGCTCGGCAGCACGTTAATTTCTATGGGAATACTTCACACAAAACACTCTCCCCACATCTCAGTCAAATACCTTTTCATTCCCTTAGAAATAACATCGCCTGAGAACTTGGATTGGGAGCTTTGAAATTACAACGCTCCCTACCACCTTGCTCGGCAGCACGTTAATTTCTATGGGAATAATTGTCACAAAACACTCTCCCCACATCTCAGTCAAATACCTTTTCATTCCCTTAGAAATTACATCGCCTGAGAACTTGGATTGGGAGCTTTGAAATTACAACGCTCCCTCCCACCTCGCTCGGCAGCACGTTAATTTCTATGGGAATACTTCACACAAAACACTCTCCCCACATCTGAGTCAAATACCTTTTCATTTCCTTAGAAATTACATCTTCTGAGAACTTGGATTGGGAGCTTTGAAATTACAACAATCCCTCCCACCTCGCTCGGCAGCACGTTAAATTTCTATGAGAATACTTCACACAAAACACTCTCCCCACATCTCAGTCAAATACCTTTTCATTCCCTTAGAAATTACATCGCCTGAGAACTTGGATTGGGAGCTTTGAAATTACAACGCTCCCTCCCACCTCGCTCGGCAGCACGTTAATTTCTATGGGAATACTTCACACAAAACACTCTCCCCACATCTCAGTCAAATACCTTTTCATTCCCTTAGAAATTACATCGCCTGAGAAGTTGGATTTGGAGCTTTGAAATTACAACGCTCCCTTCCACCTCGCTCGACCGCACGTTAATTTCTATGGGAATACTTCACCCAAACACTCTCCCCACATCTACGTCAAATACCTTTTCATTCCCTTAGAAATTACATCGCCTGAGAAGTTGGATTGGGAGCTTTGAAATTACAACGCTCCCTCCCACCTCGCTCGGCAGGACGTTAATTTCTATGGGAATACTTCACACAAAACACTCTCCCCACATCTGAGTCAAATACCTTTTCATTCCCTTAGAAATTACATCGCCTGAGAACTTGGATTGGGAGCTTTGAAATTACAATGCTCCCTCCCACCTCGCTCGGCAGCACGTTAATTTCTATGGGAATACTTCACACAAAACACTCTCCCCACATCTCAGTCAAATACCTTTTCATTCCCTTAGAAATTACATCGCCTGAGAACTTGGATTGGGAGCTTTGAAATTACAACGCTCCCTCCCATTTCGCTCGGCAGCACGTTAATTTCTATGGGAATACTTCACACAAAACACTCTCCTCACATCTCAGTCAAATACCTTTTCATTCCCTTAGAAATTACATCGCCTGAGAACTTGGATTGGGAGCTTTGAAATTACAACGCTTCCTCCCACCTCGCTCGGCAGCACGTTAATTTCTATGGGAATACTTCACACAAAACACTCTCCCCACATCTCAGTCAAATACCTTTTCATTCCCTTAGAAATTAGATCGCCTGAGAACTTGGATTGGGAGCTTTGAAATTACAACGCTCCCTACCACCTCGCTCGGCAGCACGTTAATTTCTATGGGAATACTTCACACAAAACACTCTCCCCACATCTGAGTTTATTACCTTTTCATTTCCTTAGAAATTACATCTTCTGAGAACTTGGATTGGGAGCTTTGAAATTACAACGCTCCCTCCCACCTCGCTCGGCAGCACTTTAATTTCTATGGGAATACTTCACACAAAACACTCTCCCCACATCTCAGTCAAATACCTTTTCATTCCCTTAGAAATTACATCGCCTGAGAACTTGGATTGGGAGCTTTGAAATTACAACACTCCCTCCCATTTCGCTCGGCAGCACGTTAATTTCTATGGGAATACTTCACACAAAACACTCTCCTCACATCTCAGTCAAATACCTTTTCATTCCCTTAGAAATTACATCGCCTGTGAACTTGGATTGGGAGCTTTGAAATTACAACGCTCCCTCCCACCTCGCTCGGCAGCACGTTAATTTCTATGGGAATACTTCACACAAAACACTCCCCTACATCTCAGTCAAATACCTTTTCATTCCCTTAGAAATAACATCGCCTGAGAAGTTGGATTGGGAGCTTTGAAATTACAACGCTTCCTCCCACCTCGCTCGGCAGCACGTTAATTTCTATGGGAATACTTCACACAAAACACTCTCCCCACATATGAGTCAAATACCTTTTCATTCCATTAGAAATTACATCGCCTGAGAACTTGGATTGGGAGCTTTAAAATTACAACGCTCCCTCCCACCTCGCTCGACAGCACGTTAATTTCTATGGGAATACTTCACACAAAACACTCTCCCCACATCTCAGTCAAATACGTTTTCATTCCCTTAGAAATTACATCGCCTGAGAAGTTGGATTTTGAAATTAAAACGCTCCCTCCCACCTCGCTCGGCAGCACGTTAATTTCTATCTGAATACTTCACACAAAACACTCTCCCCACATCTCAGTCAAATACCTTTTCATTCCCTTAGAAATTACATCGCCTGAGAACTTGGATTGGGAGCTTTGAAATTAAAACAATCCCTCCCACCTCGCTCGGCAGCACGTTAATTTCTATGGGAATACTTCACACAAAACACTCTCCCCACATATCAGTTAATTACCTTTTCATTCCCTTAGAAATTACATCGCCTGAGAACTTGGATTGGGTGCTTTGAAATCACAACGCTCCCTCCCACCTCGCTCGGCAGCACGTTAATTTCTATGGGAATACTTCACACAAAACACTCTCCCCACATCTCAGTCAAATACCTTTTCATTTCCTTAGAAATTACATCGCCTGAGAACTTGGATTGGGAGCTTTGAAATTACAACAATCCCTCCCACCTCGCTCGGCAGCACGTTAATTTCTATGGGAATACTTCACTCAAAACACTCTCCTCACATCTCAGTCAAATACCTTTTCATTCCCTTAGAAATTACATCGCCTGAGAACTTGGATTGGGAGCTTTGAAATTACAACGCTTGCTCCCACCTCGCTCGGCAGCACGTTAATTTCTATGGGAATACTTCACCCAAACACTCTCCCCACATCTACGTCAAATACCTTTTCATTCCCTTAGAAATTACTTCGCCTGAGAAGTTGGATTGGGAGCTTTGAAATTACAACGCTCCCTCCCATCTCGCTCGGCAGGACGTTAATATCTATGGGAATACTTCACACAAAACACTCTCCCCACATCTGAGTCGAATACCTTTTCATTCCCTTAGAAATTACATCGCCTGAGAACTTGGATTGGGAGCTTTGAAATTACAACGCTCCCTCCCACCTCGCTCGGCAGCACGTTAATTTCTATGGGAATACTTCACACAAAACACTCTCCCCACATCTCAGTCAAATACCTTTTCATTCCCTTAGATATTACATCGCCTGAGAACTTGGATTGGGAGCTTTGAAATTACAACGCTCCCTCCCATTTCGCTCGGCAGCACGTTAATTTCTATGGGAATACTTCACACAAAACACTCTCCTCACATCTCAGTCAAATACCTTTTCATTCCCTTAGAAATTACATCGCCTGAGAACTTGGATTGGGAGCTTTGAAATTACAACGCTTCCTCCCACCTCGCTCGGCAGCACGTTAATTTCTATGGGAATACTTCACACAAAACACTCTCCCCACATCTCAGTCAAATACCTTTTCATTCCCTTAGAAATGAGATCGCCTGAGAACTTGGATTGGGTGCTTTGAAATTACAACGCTCCCTAGCACCTTGCTCGGCAGCACGTTAATTTCTATGGGAATACTTCACACAAAACACTCTCCCCACATCTCAGTCAAATACCTTTTCATTCCCTTAGAAATTACATCGCCTGAGAACTTGGATTGGGAGCTTTGAAATTACAACGCTCCCTACCACCTTGCTCGGCAGCACGTTAATTTCTATGGGAATAATTCTCACAAAACACTCTCCCCACATCTCAGTCAAATACCTTTTCATTCCCTTAGAAATTACATCGCCTGAGAACTTGGATTGGGAGCTTTGAATTTACAACGCTCCCTACCACCTCGCTCGGCAGCACGTTAATTTCTATGGGAATACTTCACACAAAACACTCTCCCCACATCTGAGTCAAATACCTTTTCATTTCCTTAGAAATTACATCTTCTGAGAACTTGGATTGGGAGCTTTGAAATTACAACAATCCCTCCCACCTCGCTCGGCAGCAAATTAAATTTCTATGGGAATACTTCACACAAAACACTCTCCCCACATCTCAGTCAAATACCTTTTCATTCCCTTAGAAATTACATCGCCTGAGAACTTGTATTGGGAGCTTTGAAATTACAACGCTCCCTCCCACCTCGCTCGGCAGCACGTTAATTTCTATGGGAATACTTCACACAAAACACTCTCCTCACATCTCAGTCAAATACCTTTTCATTCCCTTAGAAATTACATCGCCTGAGAACTTGGATTGGGAGCTTTGAAATTACAACGCTCCCTCCCACCTCGCTCGGCAGCACGTTAATTTCTATGGGAATACTTCACACAAAACACTCTCCCCACATCTCAGTCAAATACCTTTTCATTCCCTTAGAAATTACATCGCCTGAGAACTTGGATTGGGAGCTTTGAAATTACAACACTCCCTCCCACCTCGCTCGGCAGCACGTTAATTTCTATGGGAATACTTCACACAAAACACTCTCCTCACATCTCAGTCAAATACCTTTTCATTCCCTTAGAAATTACATCGCCTGAGAACTTGGATTGGGAGCTTTGAAATTACAACGCTTCCTCCCACCTCGCTCGGCAGCACGTTAATTTCTATGGGAATACTTCACACAAAACACTCTCCCCACATCTCAGTCAAATACCTTTTCATTCCCTTAGAAATTAGATCGACTGAGAACTTGGATTGGGTGCTTTCAAATTACAACGCTCCCTACCACCTTGCTCGGCAGCACGTTAATTTCTATGGGAATACTTCACACAAAACACTCTCCCCACATCTCAGTCAAATACCTTTTCATTCCTTTAGAAATTACATCGCCTGAGAACTTGGATTGGGAGCTTTGAAATTACAACGCTCCCTACCACCTCGCTCGGCAGCACGTTAATTTCTATGGGAATACTTCACACAAAACACTCTCCCCACATCTGAGTCAAATATCTTTTCATTTCCTTAGAAATTACATCTTTTGAGAACTTGGATTGGGAGCTTTGAAATTACAACAATCCCTCCCACCTCGCTCGGCAGCACGTTAAATTTCTATGGGAATACTTCACACAAAACACTCTCCCCACATCTCAGTCAAATACCTTTTCATTCCCTTAGAAATTACATCGCCTGAGAACTTGGATTGGGTGCTTTGAAATCACAACGCTCCCTCCCACCTCGCTCGGCAGCACGTTAATTTCTATGGGAATACTTCACACAAAACACTCTCCCCACATCTCAGTCAAATACCTTTTCATTTCCTTAGAAATTACATCGCCTGAGAACTTGGATTGGGAGCTTTGAAATTACAACAATCCCTCCCACCTCGCTCGGCAGCACGTTAATTTCTATGGGAATACTTCACTCAAAACACTCTCCTCACATCTCAGTCAAATACCTTTTCATTCCCTTAGAAATTACATCGCCTGAGAACTTGGATTGGGAGCTTTGAAATTACAACGCTTGCTCCCACCTCGCTCGGCAGCACGTTAATTTCTATGGGAATACTTCACCCAAACACTCTCCCCACATCTACGTCAAATACCTTTTCATTCCCTTAGAAATTACTTCGCCTGAGAAGTTGGATTGGGAGCTTTGAAATTACAACGCTCCCTCCCATCTCGCTCGGCAGGACGTTAATATCTATGGGAATACTTCACACAAAACACTCTCCCCACATCTGAGTCGAATACCTTTTCATTCCCTTAGAAATTACATCGCCTGAGAACTTGGATTGGGAGCTTTGAAATTACAACGCTCCCTCCCACCTCGCTCGGCAGCACGTTAATTTCTATGGGAATACTTCACACAAAACACTCTCCCCACATCTCAGTCAAATACCTTTTCATTCCCTTAGATATTACATCGCCTGAGAACTTGGATTGGGAGCTTTGAAATTACAACGCTCCCTCCCATTTCGCTCGGCAGCACGTTAATTTCTATGGGAATACTTCACACAAAACACTCTCCTCACATCTCAGTCAAATACCTTTTCATTCCCTTAGAAATTACATCGCCTGAGAACTTGGATTGGGAGCTTTGAAATTACAACGCTTCCTCCCACCTCGCTCGGCAGCACGTTAATTTCTATGGGAATACTTCACACAAAACACTCTCCCCACATCTCAGTCAAATACCTTTTCATTCCCTTAGAAATGAGATCGCCTGAGAACTTGGATTGGGTGCTTTGAAATTACAACGCTCCCTAGCACCTTGCTCGGCAGCACGTTAATTTCTATGGGAATACTTCACACAAAACACTCTCCCCACATCTCAGTCAAATACCTTTTCATTCCCTTAGAAATTACATCGCCTGAGAACTTGGATTGGGAGCTTTGAAATTACAACGCTCCCTACCACCTTGCTCGGCAGCACGTTAATTTCTATGGGAATAATTCTCACAAAACACTCTCCCCACATCTCAGTCAAATACCTTTTCATTCCCTTAGAAATTACATCGCCTGAGAACTTGGATTGGGAGCTTTGAATTTACAACGCTCCCTACCACCTCGCTCGGCAGCACGTTAATTTCTATGGGAATACTTCACACAAAACACTCTCCCCACATCTGAGTCAAATACCTTTTCATTTCCTTAGAAATTACATCTTCTGAGAACTTGGATTGGGAGCTTTGAAATTACAACAATCCCTCCCACCTCGCTCGGCAGCAAATTAAATTTCTATGGGAATACTTCACACAAAACACTCTCCCCACATCTCAGTCAAATACCTTTTCATTCCCTTAGAAATTACATCGCCTGAGAACTTGTATTGGGAGCTTTGAAATTACAACGCTCCCTCCCACCTCGCTCGGCAGCACGTTAATTTCTATGGGAATACTTCACACAAAACACTCTCCTCACATCTCAGTCAAATACCTTTTCATTCCCTTAGAAATTACATCGCCTGAGAACTTGGATTGGGAGCTTTGAAATTACAACGCTCCCTCCCACCTCGCTCGGCAGCACGTTAATTTCTATGGGAATACTTCACACAAAACACTCTCCCCACATCTCAGTCAAATACCTTTTCATTCCCTTAGAAATTACATCGCCTGAGAACTTGGATTGGGAGCTTTGAAATTACAACACTCCCTCCCACCTCGCTCGGCAGCACGTTAATTTCTATGGGAATACTTCACACAAAACACTCTCCTCACATCTCAGTCAAATACCTTTTCATTCCCTTAGAAATTACATCGCCTGAGAACTTGGATTGGGAGCTTTGAAATTACAACGCTTCCTCCCACCTCGCTCGGCAGCACGTTAATTTCTATGGGAATACTTCACACAAAACACTCTCCCCACATCTCAGTCAAATACCTTTTCATTCCCTTAGAAATTAGATCGACTGAGAACTTGGATTGGGTGCTTTCAAATTACAACGCTCCCTACCACCTTGCTCGGCAGCACGTTAATTTCTATGGGAATACTTCACACAAAACACTCTCCCCACATCTCAGTCAAATACCTTTTCATTCCTTTAGAAATTACATCGCCTGAGAACTTGGATTGGGAGCTTTGAAATTACAACGCTCCCTACCACCTCGCTCGGCAGCACGTTAATTTCTATGGGAATACTTCACACAAAACACTCTCCCCACATCTGAGTCAAATATCTTTTCATTTCCTTAGAAATTACATCTTTTGAGAACTTGGATTGGGAGCTTTGAAATTACAACAATCCCTCCCACCTCGCTCGGCAGCACGTTAAATTTCTATGGGAATACTTCACACAAAACACTCTCCCCACATCTCAGTCAAATACCTTTTCATTCCCTTAGAAATTAGATCGACTGAGAACTTGGATTGGGTGCTTTCAAATTACAACGCTCCCTACCACCTTGCTCGGCAGCACGTTAATTTCTATGGGAATACTTCACACAAAACACTCTCCCCACATCTCAGTCAAATACCTTTTCATTCCCTTAGAAATTACATCGCCTGAGAACTTGGATTGGCTTTCAAATTACAACGCTCCCTACCACCTTGCTCGGCAGCACGTTAATTTCTATGGGAATACTTCACACAAAACACTCTCCCCACATCTGAGTCAAATATCTTTTCATTTCCTTAGAAATTAAATCTTTTGAGAACTTGGATTGGGAGCTTTGAAATTACAACAATCCCTCCCACCTCGCTCGGCAGCACGTTAAATTTCTATGGGAATACTTCACACAAAACACTCTCCCCACATCTCAGTCAAATACCTTTTCATTCCCTTAGAAATTACATCGCCTGAGAACTTGGATTGGGAGCTTTGAAATTACAACACTCCCTCCCACCTCGCTCGGCAGCACGTTAATTTCTATGGGAATACTTCACACAAAACACTCTCCCCACATCTCTGTCAAATACCTTTTCATTCCCTTAGAAATTACATCGCCTGAGAAGTTGGATTGGTAGCTTTGAAATTACAACGCTCCCTCCCACCTCGCTCGGCAGCACGTTAATTTCTATGGGAATACTTCACCCAAACACTCTCCCCACATCTACGTCAAATACCTTTTCATTCCCTTAGAAATTACATCGCCTGAGAAGTTGGATTGGGAGCTTTGAAATTACAACGCTCCCTCCCACCTCGCTCGGCAGGACGTTAATATCTATGGGAATACTTCACACAAAACACTCTCCCCATATCTGAGTCAAATACCTTTTCATTCACTTAGAAATTACATCGCCTGAGAACTTGGATTGGGAGCTTTGAAATTACAACGCTCCCTCCCACCTCGCTCGGCAGCACGTTAATTTCTATGGGAATACTTCACACAAAACACTCTCCCCACATCTCAGTCAAATACCTTTTCATTCCCTTAGAAATTACATCGCCTGAGAACTTGGATTGGGAGCTTTGAAATTACAACGCTCCCTCCCATTTCGCTCGGCAGCACGTTAATTTCTATGGGAATACTTCACACAAAACACTCTCCTCACATCTCAGTCAAATACCTTTTCATTCCCTTAGAAATTACATCGCCTGAGAACTTGGATTGGGAGCTTTGAAATTACAACGCTTCCTCCCACCTCGCTCGGCAGCACGCTAATTTCTATGGGAATACTTCACACAAAACACTCTCCCCACATCTCAGTCAAATACATTTTCATTCCCTTAGAAATTAGATCGCCCGAGAACTTGGATTGGGTGCTTTGAAATTACAACGCTCCCTAGCACCTTGCTCGGCAGCACGTTAATTTCTATGGGAATACTTCACACAAAACACTCTCCCCACATCTCAGTCAAATACCTTTTCATTCCCTTAGAAATTACATCGCCTGAGAACTTGGATTGGGAGCTTTGAAATTACAACGCTCCCTACCACCTCGCTCGGCAGCACATTAATTTCTATGGGAATACTTCACACAAAACACTCTCCCCACATCTCAGTCAAATACCTTTTCATTCCCTTAGAAATTACATCGCCTGAGAACTTGGATTGGGAGCTTTGAAATTACAACGCTCCCTACCACCTTGCTCGGCAGCACGTTAATTTCTATGGGAATAATTCTCACAAAACACTCTCCCCACATCTCAGTCAAATACCTTTTCATTCCCTTAGAAATTACATCGCCTGAGAACTTGGATTGGGAGCTTTGAATTTACAACGCTCCCTACCACCTCGCTCGGCAGCACGTTAATTTCTATGGGAATACTTCACACAAAACACTCTCCCCACATCTGAGTCAAATACCTTTTCATTTCCTTAGAAATTACATCTTCTGAGAACTTGGATTGGGAGCTTTGAAATTACAACAATCCCTCCCACCTCGCTCGGCAGCAAATTAAATTTCTATGGGAATACTTCACACAAAACACTCTCCCCACATCTCAGTCAAATACCTTTTCATTCCCTTAGAAATTACATCGCCTGAGAACTTGGATTGGGAGCTTTGAAATTACAACGCTCCCTCCCACCTCGCTCGGCAGCACGTTAATTTCTATGGGAATACTTCACACAAAACACTCTCCCCACATCTCAGTCAAATACCTTTTCATTCCCTTAGAAATTACATCGCTTGAGAACTTGGATTGGGAGCTTTGAAATTACAACGCTCCCTCCCACCTCGCTCGGCAGCACGTTAATTTCTATGGGAATACTTCACACAAAACACTCTCCCCACATCTCAGTCAAATACCTTTTCATTCCCTTAGAAATTACATCGCCTGAGAACTTGGATTGGGAGCTTTGAAATTACAACACTCCCTCCCACCTCGCTCGGCAGCACGTTAATTTCTATGGGAATACTTCACACAAAACACTCTCCTCACATCTCAGTCAAATACCTTTTCATTCCCTTAGAAATTACATCGCCTGAGAACTTGGATTGGGAGCTTTGAAATTACAACGCTTCCTCCCACCTCGCTCGGCAGCACGTTAATTTCTATGGGAATACTTCACACAAAACACTCTCCCCACATCTCAGTCAAATACCTTTTCATTCCCTTAGAAATTAGATCGACTGAGAACTTGGATTGGGAGCTTTGAAATTACAACGCTCCCTACCACCTCGCTCGGCAGCACGTTAATTTCTATGGGAATACTTCACACAAAACACTCTCCCCACATCTGAGTCAAATATCTTTTCATTTCCTTAGAAATTACATCTTTTGAGAACTTGGATTGGGAGCTTTGAAATTACAACAATCCCTCCCACCTCGCTCGGCAGCACGTTAAATTTCTATGGGAATACTTCACACAAAACACTCTCCCCACATCTCAGTCAAATACCTTTTCATTCCCTTAGAAATTACATCGCCTGAGAACTTGGATTGGGAGCTTTGAAATTACAACACTCCCTCCCACCTCGCTCGGCAGCACGTTAATTTCTATGGGAATACTTCACACAAAACACTCTCCTCACATCTCAGTCAAATACCTTTTCATTCCCTTAGAAATTACATCGCCTGAGAACTTGGATTGGGAGCTTTGAAATTACAACGCTTCCTCCCACCTCGCTCGGCAGCACGTTAATTTCTATGGGAATACTTCACACAAAACACTCTCCCCACATCTCAGTCAAATACCTTTTCATTCCCTTAGAAATTAGATCGACTGAGAACTTGGATTGGGTGCTTTCAAATTACAACGCTCCCTACCACCTTGCTCGGCAGCACGTTAATTTCTATGGGAATACTTCACACAAAACACTCTCCCCACATCTCAGTCAAATACCTTTTCATTCCCTTAGAAATTACATCGCTTGAGAACTTGGATTGGGAGCTTTGAAATTACAACGCTCCCTCCCACCTCGCTCGGCAGCACGTTAATTTCTATGGGAATACTTCACACAAAACACTCTCCCCACATCTCAGTCAAATACCTTTTCATTCCCTTAGAAATTACATCGCCTGAGAACTTGGATTGGGAGCTTTGAAATTACAACACTCCCTCCCACCTCGCTCGGCAGCACGTTAATTTCTATGGGAATACTTCACACAAAACACTCTCCTCACATCTCAGTCAAATACCTTTTCATTCCCTTAGAAATTACATCGCCTGAGAACTTGGATTGGGAGCTTTGAAATTACAACGCTTCCTCCCACCTCGCTCGGCAGCACGTTAATTTCTATGGGAATACTTCACACAAAACACTCTCCCCACATCTCAGTCAAATACCTTTTCATTCCCTTAGAAATTAGATCGACTGAGAACTTGGATTGGGAGCTTTGAAATTACAACGCTTCCTCCCACCTCGCTCGGCAGCACGTTAATTTCTATGGGAATACTTCACACAAAACACTCTCCCCACATCTCAGTCAAATACCTTTTCATTCCCTTAGAAATTAGATCGACTGAGAACTTGGATTGGGTGCTTTCAAATTACAACGCTCCCTACCACCTTGCTCGGCAGCACGTTAATTTCTATGGGAATACTTCACACAAAACACTCTCCCCACATCTCAGTCAAATACCTTTTCATTCCCTTAGAAATTACATCGCCTGAGAACTTGGATTGGCTTTGAAATTACAACGCTCCCTACCACCTCGCTCGGCAGCACGTTAATTTCTATGGGAATACTTCACACAAAACACTCTCCCCACATCTGAGTCAAATATCTTTTCATTTCCTTAGAAATTACATCTTTTGAGAACTTGGATTGGGAGCTTTGAAATTACAACAATCCCTCCCACCTCGCTCGGCAGCACGTTAAATTTCTATGGGAATACTTCACACAAAACACTCTCCCCACATCTCAGTCAAATACCTTTTCATTCCCTTAGAAATTACATCGCCTGAGAACTTGGATTGGGAGCTTTGAAATTACAACACTCCCTCCCACCTCGCTCGGCAGCACGTTAATTTCTATGGGAATACTTCACACAAAACACTCTCCCCACATCTCTGTCAAATACCTTTTCATTCCCTTAGAAATTACATCGCCTGAGAAGTTGGATTGGGAGCTTTGAAATTACAACGCTCCCTCCCACCTCGCTCGGCAGCACGTTAATTTCTATGGGAATACTTCACCCAAACACTCTCCCCACATCTACGTCAAATACCTTTTCATTCCCTTAGAAATTACATCGCCTGAGAAGTTGGATTGGGAGCTTTGAAATTACAACGCTCCCTCCCACCTCGCTCGGCAGGACGTTAATATCTATGGGAATACTTCACACAAAACACTCTCCCCATATCTGAGTCAAATACCTTTTCATTCACTTAGAAATTACATCGCCTGAGAACTTGGATTGGGAGCTTTGAAATTACAACGCTCCCTCCCACCTCGCTCGGCAGCACGTTAATTTCTATGGGAATACTTCACACAAAACACTCTCCCCACATCTCAGTCAAATACCTTTTCATTCCCTTAGAAATTACATCGCCTGAGAACTTGGATTGGGAGCTTTGAAATTACAACGCTCCCTCCCATTTCGCTCGGCAGCACGTTAATTTCTATGGGAATACTTCACACAAAACACTCTCCTCACATCTCAGTCAAATACCTTTTCATTCCCTTAGAAATTACATCGCCTGAGAACTTGGATTGGGAGCTTTGAAATTACAACGCTTCCTCCCACCTCGCTCGGCAGCACGCTAATTTCTATGGGAATACTTCACACAAAACACTCTCCCCACATCTCAGTCAAATACATTTTCATTCCCTTAGAAATTAGATCGCCCGAGAACTTGGATTGGGTGCTTTGAAATTACAACGCTCCCTAGCACCTTGCTCGGCAGCACGTTAATTTCTATGGGAATACTTCACACAAAACACTCTCCCCACATCTCAGTCAAATACCTTTTCATTTCCTTAGAAATTACATCGCCTGAGAACTTGGATTGGGAGCTTTGAAATTACAACGCTCCCTACCACCTCGCTCGGCAGCACATTAATTTCTATGGGAATACTTCACACAAAACACTCTCCCCACATCTGAGTCAATTACCTTTTCATTTCCTTAGAAATTACATCTTCTGAGAACTTGGATTGGGAGCTTTGAAATTACAACAATCCCTCCCACCTCGCTCGGCAGCACGTTAAATTTCTATGGGAATACTTCATACAAAACACTCTCCCCACATCTCAGTCAAATACCTTTTCATTCCCTTAGAAATTACATCGCCTGAGAACTTGGATTGGGAGCTTTGAAATTACAACGCTCCCTTCCACCTCGCTCGACAGCACGTTAATTTCTATGGGAATACTTCACACAAAACACTCTCCCCACATCTCAGTCAAATACCTTTTCATTCCCTTAGAAATTACATCGCCTGAGAACTTGGATTGGGAGCTTTGAAATAACAACGCTCCCTCCCACCTCGCTCGGCAGCACGTTAATTTCTATGGGAATACTTCACACAAAACACTCTCCCCACATCTCAGTCAAATACCTTTTCATTCCCTTAGAAATTACATCGCCTGAGAACTTGGATTGGGAGCTTTGAAATTACAACGCTCCCTCCCATATCGCTCGGCAGCACGTTAATTTCTATGGGAATACTTCACACAAAACACTCTCCTCACATCTCAGTCAAATACCTTTTCATTCCCTTAGAAATTACATCGCCTGAGAACTTGGATTGGGAGCTTTGAAATTACAACGCTTCCTCCCACCTCGCTCGGCAGCACGTTAATTTCTATGGGAATACTTCACACAAAACACTCTCCCCACATCTCAGTCAAATACCTTTTATTCCCTTAGAAATTAGATCGACTGAGAACTTGGATTCGGTGCTTTCAAATTACAACGCTCCCTACCACCTTGCTCGGCAGCACGTTAATTTCTATGGGAATACTTCACACAAAACACTCTCCCCACATCTCAGTCAAATACCTTTTTATTCCCTTAGAAATTACATCGCCTGAGAACTTGGATTGGGAGCTTTGAAATTACAACGCTCCCTACCACCTTGCTCGGCAGCACGTTAATTTCTATGGGAATAATTCTCACAAAACACTCTCCCCACATCTCAGTCAAATACCTTTTCATTCGCTTAGAAATTACATCGCCTGAGAACTTGGATTGGGAGCTTTGAAATTACAACGCTCCCTACCACCTCGCTCGGCAGCACGTTAATTTCTATGGGAATACTTCACACAAAACACTCTCCCCCCATCTGAGTCAAATACCTTTTCATTTCCTTAGAAATTACATCTTCTGAGAACTTGGATTGGGAGCTTTGAAATTACAACAATCCCTCCCACTTCGCTCGGCAGCACGTTAAATTTCTATGGGAATACTTCACACAAAATACTCTCCCCACATCTCAGTCAAATACCTTTTCATTCCCTTAGAAATTACATCGCCTGATAACTTGGATTGGGAGCTTTGAAATTACAACGCTCCCTCCCACCTCGCTCGGCAGCACGTTAATTTCTATGGGAATACTTCACACAAAACAATCTCCCCACATCTACGTCAAATACCTTTTCATTCCCTTAGAAATTACATCGCCTGAGAAGTTGGATTGGCAGCTTTGAAATTACAACGCTCCCTCCCACCTCGCTCGGCAGCACGTTAATTTCTATGGGAATACTTCACCCAAACACTCTCCCCACATCTACGTCAAATACCTTTTCATTCCCTTAGAAATTACATCGCCTGAGAACTTGGATTGGCTTTGAAATTACAACGCTCCCTACCACCTCGCTCGGCAGCACGTTAATTTCTATGGGAATACTTCACACAAAACACTTTCCCCACATCTGAGTCAAATATCTTTTCATTTCCTTAGAAATTACATCTTTTGAGAACTTGGATTGGGAGCTTTGAAATTACAACAATCCCTCCCACCTCGCTCGGCAGCACGTTAAATTTCTATGGGAATACTTCACACAAAACACTCTCCCCACATCTCAGTCAAATACCTTTTCATTCCCTTAGAAATTACATCGCCTGAGAACTTGGATTGGGAGCTTTGAAATTACAACACTCCCTCCCACCTCGCTCGGCAGCACGTTAATTTCTATGGGAATACTTCACACAAAACACTCTCCCCACATCTCTGTCAAATACCTTTTCATTCCCTTAGAAATTACATCGCCTGAGAAGTTGGATTATGAGCTTTGAAATTACAACGCTCCCTTCCACCTCGTTCGGCAGCACGTTAATTTCTATGGGAATACTTCACCCAAACACTCTCCCCACATCTACGTCAAATACCTTTTCATTCCCTTAGAAATTACATCGCCTGAGAAGTTGGATTGGGAGCTTTGAAATTACAACGCTCCCTCCCACCTCGCTCGGCAGGACGTTAATATCTATGGGAATACTTCACACAAAACACTCTCCCCATATCTGAGTCAAATACCTTTTCATTCACTTAGAAATTACATCGCCTGAGAACTTGGATTGGGAGCTTTGAAATTACAACGCTCCCTCCCACCTCGCTCGGCAGCACGTTAATTTCTATGGGAATACTTCACACAAAACACTCTCCCCACATCTCAGTCAAATACCTTTTCATTCCCTTAGAAATTACATCGCCTGAGAACTTGGATTGGGAGCTTTGAAATTACAACGCTCCCTCCCATTTCGCTCGGCAGCACGTTAATTTCTATGGGAATACTTCACACAAAACACTCTCCTCACATCTCAGTCAAATACCTTTTCATTCCCTTAGAAATTACATCGCCTGAGAACTTGGATTGGGAGCTTTGAAATTACAACGCTTCCTCCCACCTCGCTCGGCAGCACGTTAATTTCTATGGGAATACTTCACACAAAACACTCTCCCCACATCTCAGTCAAATACCTTTTCATTCCCTTAGAAATTAGATCGCCCGAGAACTTGGATTGGGTGCTTTGAAATTACAACACTCCCTCCCACCTCGCTCGGCAGCACGTTAATTTCTATGGGAATACTTCACACAAAACACTCTCCCCACATCTCTGTCAAATACCTTTTCATTCCCTTAGAAATTACATCGCCTGAGAAGTTGGATTGGGAGCTTTGAAATTACAACGCTCCCTCCCACCTCGCTCGGCAGCACGTTAATTTCTATGGGAATACTTCACCCAAACACTCTCCCCACATCTACGTCAAATACCTTTTCATTCCCTTAGAAATTACATCGCCTGAGAAGTTGGATTGGGAGCTTTGAAATTACAACGCTCCCTCCCACCTCGCTCGGCAGGACGTTAATATCTATGGGAATACTTCACACAAAACACTCTCCCCATATCTGAGTCAAATACCTTTTCATTCACTTAGAAATTACATCGCCTGAGAACTTGGATTGGGAGCTTTGAAATTACAACGCTCCCTCCCACCTCGCTCGGCAGCACGTTAATTTCTATGGGAATACTTCACACAAAACACTCTCCCCACATCTCAGTCAAATACCTTTTCATTCCCTTAGAAATTACATCGCCTGAGAACTTGGATTGGGAGCTTTGAAATTACAACGCTCCCTCCCATTTCGCTCGGCAGCACGTTAATTTCTATGGGAATACTTCACACAAAACACTCTCCTCACATCTCAGTCAAATACCTTTTCATTCCCTTAGAAATTACATCGCCTGAGAACTTGGATTGGGAGCTTTGAAATTACAACGCTTCCTCCCACCTCGCTCGGCAGCACGTTAATTTCTATGGGAATACTTCACACAAAACACTCTCCCCACATCTCAGTCAAATACATTTTCATTCCCTTAGAAATTAGATCGCCCGAGAACTTGGATTGGGTGCTTTGAAATTACAACGCTCCCTAGCACCTTGCTCGGCAGCACGTTAATTTCTATGGGAATACTTCACACAAAACACTCTCCCCACATCTCAGTCAAATACCTTTTCATTCCCTTAGAAATTACATCGCCTGAGAACTTGGATTGGGAGCTTTGAAATTACAACGCTCCCTACCACCTCGCTCGGCAGCACATTAATTTCTATGGGAATACTTCACACAAAACACTCTCCCCACATCTGAGTCAATTACCTTTTCATTTCCTTAGAAATTACATCTTCTGAGAACTTGGATTGGGAGCTTTGAAATTACAACAATCCCTCCCACCTCGCTCGGCAGCACGTTAAATTTCTATGGGAATACTTCATACAAAACACTCTCCCCACATCTCAGTCAAATACCTTTTCATTCCCTTAGAAATTACATCGCCTGAGAACTTGGATTGGGAGCTTTGAAATTACAACGCTCCCTTCCACCTCGCTCGACAGCACGTTAATTTCTATGGGAATACTTCACACAAAACACTCTCCCCACATCTCAGTCAAATACCTTTTCATTCCCTTAGAAATTACATCGCCTGAGAACTTGGATTGGGAGCTTTGAAATAACAACGCTCCCTCCCACCTCGCTCGGCAGCACGTTAATTTCTATGGGAATACTTCACACAAAACACTCTCCCCACATCTCAGTCAAATACCTTTTCATTCCCTTAGAAATTACATCGCCTGAGAACTTGGATTGGGAGCTTTGAAATTACAACGCTCCCTCCCATTTCGCTCGGCAGCACGTTAATTTCTATGGGAATACTTCACACAAAACACTCTCCTCACATCTCAGTCAAATACCTTTTCATTCCCTTAGAAATTACATCGCCTGAGAACTTGGATTGGGAGCTTTGAAATTACAACGCTTCCTCCCACCTCGCTCGGCAGCACGTTAATTTCTATGGGAATACTTCACACAAAACACTCTCCCCACATCTCAGTCAAATACCTTTTATTCCCTTAGAAATTAGATCGACTGAGAACTTGGATTCGGTGCTTTCAAATTACAACGCTCCCTACCACCTTGCTCGGCAGCACGTTAATTTCTATGGGAATACTTCACACAAAACACTCTCCCCACATCTCAGTCAAATACCTTTTTATTCCCTTAGAAATTACATCGCCTGAGAACTTGGATTGGGAGCTTTGAAATTACAACGCTCCCTACCACCTTGCTCGGCAGCACGTTAATTTCTATGGGAATAATTCTCACAAAACACTCTCCCCACATCTCAGTCAAATACCTTTTCATTCGCTTAGAAATTACATCGCCTGAGAACTTGGATTGGGAGCTTTGAAATTACAACGCTCCCTACCACCTCGCTCGGCAGCACGTTAATTTCTATGGGAATACTTCACACAAAACACTCTCCCCCCATCTGAGTCAAATACCTTTTCATTTCCTTAGAAATTACATCTTCTGAGAACTTGGATTGGGAGCTTTGAAATTACAACAATCCCTCCCACTTCGCTCGGCAGCACGTTAAATTTCTATGGGAATACTTCACACAAAATACTCTCCCCACATCTCAGTCAAATACCTTTTCATTCCCTTAGAAATTACATCGCCTGATAACTTGGATTGGGAGCTTTGAAATTACAACGCTCCCTCCCACCTCGCTCGGCAGCACGTTAATTTCTATGGGAATACTTCACACAAAACACTCTCCCCACATCTACGTCAAATACCTTTTCATTCCCTTAGAAATTACATCGCCTGAGAAGTTGGATTGGGAGCTTTGAAATTACAACGCTCCCTCCCACCTCGCTCGGCAGCACGTTAATTTCTATGGGAATACTTCACCCAAACACTCTCCCCACATCTACGTCAAATACCTTTTCATTCCCTTAGAAATTACATCGCCTGAGAACTTGGATTGGCTTTGAAATTACAACGCTCCCTACCACCTCGCTCGGCAGCACGTTAATTTCTATGGGAATACTTCACACAAAACACTCTCCCCATATCTGAGTCAAATACCTTTTCATTCACTTAGAAATTACATCGCCTGAGAACTTGGATTGGGAGCTTTGAAATTACAACGCTCCCTCCCACCTCGCTCGGCAGCACGTTAATTTCTATGGGAATACTTCACACAAAACACTCTCCCCACATCTCAGTCAAATACCTTTTCATTCCCTTAGAAATTACATCGCCTGAGAACTTGGATTGGGAGCTTTGAAATTACAACGCTCCCTCCCATTTCGCTCGGCAGCACGTTAATTTCTATGGGAATACTTCACACAAAACACTCTCCTCACATCTCAGTCAAATACCTTTTCATTCCCTTAGAAATTACATCGCCTGAGAACTTGGATTGGGAGCTTTGAAATTACAACGCTTCCTCCCACCTCGCTCGGCAGCACGTTAATTTCTATGGGAATACTTCACCCAAACACTCTCCCCACATCTACGTCAAATACCTTTTCATTCCCTTAGAAATTACATCGCCTGAGAAGTTGGATTGGGAGCTTTGAAATTACAACGCTCCCTCCCACCTCGCTCGGCAGGACGTTAATATCTATGGGAATACTTCACACAAAACACTCTCCCCATATCTGAGTCAAATACCTTTTCATTCACTTAGAAATTACATCGCCTGAGAACTTGGATTGGGAGCTTTGAAATTACAACGCTCCCTCCCACCTCGCTCGGCAGCACGTTAATTTCTATGGGAATACTTCACACAAAACACTCTCCCCACATCTCAGTCAAATACCTTTTCATTCCCTTAGAAATTACATCGCCTGAGAACTTGGATTGGGAGCTTTGAAATTACAACGCTCCCTCCCATTTCGCTCGGCAGCACGTTAATTTCTATGGGAATACTTCACACAAAACACTCTCCTCACATCTCAGTCAAATACCTTTTCATTCCCTTAGAAATTACATCGCCTGAGAACTTGGATTGGGAGCTTTGAAATTACAACGCTTCCTCCCACCTCGCTCGGCAGCACGTTAATTTCTATGGGAATACTTCACACAAAACACTCTCCCCACATCTCAGTCAAATACCTTTTCATTCCCTTAGAAATTAGATCGCCCGAGAACTTGGATTGGGTGCTTTGAAATTACAACACTCCCTCCCACCTCGCTCGGCAGCACGTTAATTTCTATGGGAATACTTCACACAAAACACTCTCCCCACATCTCTGTCAAATACCTTTTCATTCCCTTAGAAATTACATCGCCTGAGAAGTTGGATTGGGAGCTTTGAAATTACAACGCTCCCTCCCACCTCGCTCGGCAGCACGTTAATTTCTATGGGAATACTTCACCCAAACACTCTCCCCACATCTACGTCAAATACCTTTTCATTCCCTTAGAAATTACATCGCCTGAGAAGTTGGATTGGGAGCTTTGAAATTACAACGCTCCCTCCCACCTCGCTCGGCAGGACGTTAATATCTATGGGAATACTTCACACAAAACACTCTCCCCATATCTGAGTCAAATACCTTTTCATTCACTTAGAAATTACATCGCCTGAGAACTTGGATTGGGAGCTTTGAAATTACAACGCTCCCTCCCACCTCGCTCGGCAGCACGTTAATTTCTATGGGAATACTTCACACAAAACACTCTCCCCACATCTCAGTCAAATACCTTTTCATTCCCTTAGAAATTACATCGCCTGAGAACTTGGATTGGGAGCTTTGAAATTACAACGCTCCCTCCCATTTCGCTCGGCAGCACGTTAATTTCTATGGGAATACTTCACACAAAACACTCTCCTCACATCTCAGTCAAATACCTTTTCATTCCCTTAGAAATTACATCGCCTGAGAACTTGGATTGGGAGCTTTGAAATTACAACGCTTCCTCCCACCTCGCTCGGCAGCACGTTAATTTCTATGGGAATACTTCACACAAAACACTCTCCCCACATCTCAGTCAAATACATTTTCATTCCCTTAGAAATTAGATCGCCCGAGAACTTGGATTGGGTGCTTTGAAATTACAACGCTCCCTAGCACCTTGCTCGGCAGCACGTTAATTTCTATGGGAATACTTCACACAAAACACTCTCCCCACATCTCAGTCAAATACCTTTTCATTCCCTTAGAAATTACATCGCCTGAGAACTTGGATTGGGAGCTTTGAAATTACAACGCTCCCTACCACCTCGCTCGGCAGCACATTAATTTCTATGGGAATACTTCACACAAAACACTCTCCCCACATCTGAGTCAATTACCTTTTCATTTCCTTAGAAATTACATCTTCTGAGAACTTGGATTGGGAGCTTTGAAATTACAACAATCCCTCCCACCTCGCTCGGCAGCACGTTAAATTTCTATGGGAATACTTCATACAAAACACTCTCCCCACATCTCAGTCAAATACCTTTTCATTCCCTTAGAAATTACATCGCCTGAGAACTTGGATTGGGAGCTTTGAAATTACAACGCTCCCTTCCACCTCGCTCGACAGCACGTTAATTTCTATGGGAATACTTCACACAAAACACTCTCCCCACATCTCAGTCAAATACCTTTTCATTCCCTTAGAAATTACATCGCCTGAGAACTTGGATTGGGAGCTTTGAAATAACAACGCTCCCTCCCACCTCGCTCGGCAGCACGTTAATTTCTATGGGAATACTTCACACAAAACACTCTCCCCACATCTCAGTCAAATACCTTTTCATTCCCTTAGAAATTACATCGCCTGAGAACTTGGATTGGGAGCTTTGAAATTACAACGCTCCCTCCCATATCGCTCGGCAGCACGTTAATTTCTATGGGAATACTTCACACAAAACACTCTCCTCACATCTCAGTCAAATACCTTTTCATTCCCTTAGAAATTACATCGCCTGAGAACTTGGATTGGGAGCTTTGAAATTACAACGCTTCCTCCCACCTCGCTCGGCAGCACGTTAATTTCTATGGGAATACTTCACACAAAACACTCTCCCCACATCTCAGTCAAATACCTTTTATTCCCTTAGAAATTAGATCGACTGAGAACTTGGATTCGGTGCTTTCAAATTACAACGCTCCCTACCACCTTGCTCGGCAGCACGTTAATTTCTATGGGAATACTTCACACAAAACACTCTCCCCACATCTCAGTCAAATACCTTTTTATTCCCTTAGAAATTACATCGCCTGAGAACTTGGATTGGGAGCTTTGAAATTACAACGCTCCCTACCACCTTGCTCGGCAGCACGTTAATTTCTATGGGAATAATTCTCACAAAACACTCTCCCCACATCTCAGTCAAATACCTTTTCATTCGCTTAGAAATTACATCGCCTGAGAACTTGGATTGGGAGCTTTGAAATTACAACGCTCCCTACCACCTCGCTCGGCAGCACGTTAATTTCTATGGGAATACTTCACACAAAACACTCTCCCCCCATCTGAGTCAAATACCTTTTCATTTCCTTAGAAATTACATCTTCTGAGAACTTGGATTGGGAGCTTTGAAATTACAACAATCCCTCCCACTTCGCTCGGCAGCACGTTAAATTTCTATGGGAATACTTCACACAAAATACTCTCCCCACATCTCAGTCAAATACCTTTTCATTCCCTTAGAAATTACATCGCCTGATAACTTGGATTGGGAGCTTTGAAATTACAACGCTCCCTCCCACCTCGCTCGGCAGCACGTTAATTTCTATGGGAATACTTCACACAAAACACTCTCCCCACATCTACGTCAAATACCTTTTCATTCCCTTAGAAATTACATCGCCTGAGAAGTTGGATTGGGAGCTTTGAAATTACAACGCTCCCTCCCACCTCGCTCGGCAGCACGTTAATTTCTATGGGAATACTTCACCCAAACACTCTCCCCACATCTACGTCAAATACCTTTTCATTCCCTTAGAAATTACATCGCCTGAGAACTTGGATTGGCTTTGAAATTACAACGCTCCCTACCACCTCGCTCGGCAGCACGTTAATTTCTATGGGAATACTTCACACAAAACACTCTCCCCATATCTGAGTCAAATACCTTTTCATTCACTTAGAAATTACATCGCCTGAGAACTTGGATTGGGAGCTTTGAAATTACAACGCTCCCTCCCACCTCGCTCGGCAGCACGTTAATTTCTATGGGAATACTTCACACAAAACACTCTCCCCACATCTCAGTCAAATACCTTTTCATTCCCTTAGAAATTACATCGCCTGAGAACTTGGATTGGGAGCTTTGAAATTACAACGCTCCCTCCCATTTCGCTCGGCAGCACGTTAATTTCTATGGGAATACTTCACACAAAACACTCTCCTCACATCTCAGTCAAATACCTTTTCATTCCCTTAGAAATTACATCGCCTGAGAACTTGGATTGGGAGCTTTGAAATTACAACGCTTCCTCCCACCTCGCTCGGCAGCACGTTAATTTCTATGGGAATACTTCACACAAAACACTCTCCCCACATCTCAGTCAAATACCTTTTCATTCCCTTAGAAATTAGATCGCCCGAGAACTTGGATTGGGTGCTTTGAAATTACAACGCTCCCTAGCACCTTGCTCGGCAGCACGTTAATTTCTATGGGAATACTTCACACAAAACACTCTCCCCACATCTCAGTCAAATACCTTTTCATTCCCTTAGAAATTACATCGCCTGAGAACTTGGATTGGGAGCTTTGAAATTACAACGCTCCCTACCACCTCGCTCGGCAGCACATTAATTTCTATGGGAATACTTCACACAAAACACTCTCCCCACATCTGAGTCAATTACCTTTTCATTTCCTTAGAAATTACATCTTCTGAGAACTTGGATTGGGAGCTTTGAAATTACAACAATCCCTCCCACCTCGCTCGGCAGCACGTTAAATTTCTATGGGAATACTTCACACAAAACACTCTCCCCACATCTCTGTCAAATACCTTTTCATTCCCTTAGAAATTACATCGCCTGAGAAGTTGGATTGGGAGCTTTGAAATTACAACGCTCCCTCCCACCTCGTTCGGCAGCACGTTAATTTCTATGGGAATACTTCACCCAAACACTCTCCCCACATCTACGTCAAATACCTTTTCATTCCCTTAGAAATTACATCGCCTGAGAAGTTGGATTGGGAGCTTTGAAATTACAACGCTCCCTCCCACCTCGCTCGGCAGGACGTTAATATCTATGGGAATACTTCACACAAAACACTCTCCCCATATCTGAGTCAAATACCTTTTCATTCACTTAGAAATTACATCGCCTGAGAACTTGGATTGGGAGCTTTGAAATTACAACGCTCCCTCCCACCTCGCTCGGCAGCACGTTAATTTCTATGGGAATACTTCACACAAAACACTCTCCCCACATCTCAGTCAAATACCTTTTCATTCCCTTAGAAATTACATCGCCTGAGAACTTGGATTGGGAGCTTTGAAATTACAACGCTCCCTCCCATTTCGCTCGGCAGCACGTTAATTTCTATGGGAATACTTCACACAAAACACTCTCCTCACATCTCAGTCAAATACCTTTTCATTCCCTTAGAAATTACATCGCCTGAGAACTTGGATTGGGAGCTTTGAAATTACAACGCTTCCTCCCACCTCGCTCGGCAGCACGTTAATTTCTATGGGAATACTTCACACAAAACACTCTCCCCACATCTCAGTCAAATACCTTTTCATTCCCTTAGAAATTAGATCGCCCGAGAACTTGGATTGGGTGCTTTGAAATTACAACGCTCCCTAGCACCTTGCTCGGCAGCACGTTAATTTCTATGGGAATACTTCACACAAAACACTCTCCCCACATCTCAGTCAAATACCTTTTCATTCCCTTAGAAATTACATCGCCTGAGAACTTGGATTGGGAGCTTTGAAATTACAACGCTCCCTACCACCTCGCTCGGCAGCACATTAATTTCTATGGGAATACTTCACACAAAACACTCTCCCCACATCTGAGTCAATTACCTTTTCATTTCCTTAGAAATTACATCTTCTGAGAACTTGGATTGGGAGCTTTGAAATTACAACAATCCCTCCCACCTCGCTCGGCAGCACGTTAAATTTCTATGGGAATACTTCATACAAAACACTCTCCCCACATCTCAGTCAAATACCTTTTCATTCCCTTAGAAATTACATCGCCTGAGAACTTGGATTGGGAGCTTTGAAATTACAACGCTCCCTCCCACCTCGCTCGGCAGCACGTTAATTTCTATGGGAATACTTCACACAAAACACTCTCCCCACATCTCAGTCAAATACCTTTTCATTCCCTTAGAAATTACATCGCCTGAGAACTTGGATTGGGAGCTTTGAAATAACAACGCTCCCTCCCACCTCGCTCGGCAGCACGTTAATTTCTATGGGAATACTTCACACAAAACACTCTCCCCACATCTCAGTCAAATACCTTTTCATTCCCTTAGAAATTACATCGCCTGAGAACTTGGATTGGGAGCTTTGAAATAACAACGCTCCCTCCCACCTCGCTCGGCAGCACGTTAATTTCTATGGGAATACTTCACACAAAACACTCTCCCCACATCTCAGTCAAATACCTTTTCATTCCCTTAGAAATTACATCGCCTGAGAACTTGGATTGGGAGCTTTGAAATTACAACGCTCCCTCCCATATCGCTCGGCAGCACGTTAATTTCTATGGGAATACTTCACACAAAACACTCTCCTCACATCTCAGTCAAATACCTTTTCATTCCCTTAGAAATTACATCGCCTGAGAACTTGGATTGGGAGCTTTGAAATTACAACGCTTCCTCCCACCTCGCTCGGCAGCACGTTAATTTCTATGGGAATACTTCACACAAAACACTCTCCCCACATCTCAGTCAAATACCTTTTATTCCCTTAGAAATTAGATCGACTGAGAACTTGGATTCGGTGCTTTCAAATTACAACGCTCCCTACCACCTTGCTCGGCAGCACGTTAATTTCTATGGGAATACTTCACACAAAACACTCTCCCCACATCTCAGTCAAATACCTTTTTATTCCCTTAGAAATTACATCGCCTGAGAACTTGGATTGGGAGCTTTGAAATTACAACGCTCCCTACCACCTTGCTCGGCAGCACGTTAATTTCTATGGGAATAATTCTCACAAAACACTCTCCCCACATCTCAGTCAAATACCTTTTCATTCGCTTAGAAATTACATCGCCTGAGAACTTGGATTGGGAGCTTTGAAATTACAACGCTCCCTACCACCTCGCTCGGCAGCACGTTAATTTCTATGGGAATACTTCACACAAAACACTCTCCCCCCATCTGAGTCAAATACCTTTTCATTTCCTTAGAAATTACATCTTCTGAGAACTTGGATTGGGAGCTTTGAAATTACAACAATCCCTCCCACTTCGCTCGGCAGCACGTTAAATTTCTATGGGAATACTTCACACAAAATACTCTCCCCACATCTCAGTCAAATACCTTTTCATTCCCTTAGAAATTACATCGCCTGATAACTTGGATTGGGAGCTTTGAAATTACAACGCTCCCTCCCACCTCGCTCGGCAGCACGTTAATTTCTATGGGAATACTTCACACAAAACACTCTCCCCACATCTACGTCAAATACCTTTTCATTCCCTTAGAAATTACATCGCCTGAGAAGTTGGATTGGGAGCTTTGAAATTACAACGCTCCCTCCCACCTCGCTCGGCAGCACGTTAATTTCTATGGGAATACTTCACCCAAACACTCTCCCCACATCTACGTCAAATACCTTTTCATTCCCTTAGAAATTACATCGCCTGAGAACTTGGATTGGCTTTGAAATTACAACGCTCCCTACCACCTCGCTCGGCAGCACGTTAATTTCTATGGGAATACTTCACACAAAACACTCTCCCCATATCTGAGTCAAATACCTTTTCATTCACTTAGAAATTACATCGCCTGAGAACTTGGATTGGGAGCTTTGAAATTACAACGCTCCCTCCCACCTCGCTCGGCAGCACGTTAATTTCTATGGGAATACTTCACACAAAACACTCTCCCCACATCTCAGTCAAATACCTTTTCATTCCCTTAGAAATTACATCGCCTGAGAACTTGGATTGGGAGCTTTGAAATTACAACGCTCCCTCCCATTTCGCTCGGCAGCACGTTAATTTCTATGGGAATACTTCACACAAAACACTCTCCTCACATCTCAGTCAAATACCTTTTCATTCCCTTAGAAATTACATCGCCTGAGAACTTGGATTGGGAGCTTTGAAATTACAACGCTTCCTCCCACCTCGCTCGGCAGCACGTTAATTTCTATGGGAATACTTCACACAAAACACTCTCCCCACATCTCAGTCAAATACCTTTTCATTCCCTTAGAAATTAGATCGCCCGAGAACTTGGATTGGGTGCTTTGAAATTACAACGCTCCCTAGCACCTTGCTCGGCAGCACGTTAATTTCTATGGGAATACTTCACACAAAACACTCTCCCCACATCTGAGTCAATTACCTTTTCATTTCCTTAGAAATTACATCTTCTGAGAACTTGGATTGGGAGCTTTGAAATTACAACAATCCCTCCCACCTCGCTCGGCAGCACGTTAAATTTCTATGGGAATACTTCACACAAAACACTCTCCCCACATCTCTGTCAAATACCTTTTCATTCCCTTAGAAATTACATCGCCTGAGAAGTTGGATTGGGAGCTTTGAAATTACAACGCTCCCTCCCACCTCGTTCGGCAGCACGTTAATTTCTATGGGAATACTTCACCCAAACACTCTCCCCACATCTACGTCAAATACCTTTTCATTCCCTTAGAAATTACATCGCCTGAGAAGTTGGATTGGGAGCTTTGAAATTACAACGCTCCCTCCCACCTCGCTCGGCAGGACGTTAATATCTATGGGAATACTTCACACAAAACACTCTCCCCATATCTGAGTCAAATACCTTTTCATTCACTTAGAAATTACATCGCCTGAGAACTTGGATTGGGAGCTTTGAAATTACAACGCTCCCTCCCACCTCGCTCGGCAGCACGTTAATTTCTATGGGAATACTTCACACAAAACACTCTCCCCACATCTCAGTCAAATACCTTTTCATTCCCTTAGAAATTACATCGCCTGAGAACTTGGATTGGGAGCTTTGAAATTACAACGCTCCCTCCCATTTCGCTCGGCAGCACGTTAATTTCTATGGGAATACTTCACACAAAACACTCTCCTCACATCTCAGTCAAATACCTTTTCATTCCCTTAGAAATTACATCGCCTGAGAACTTGGATTGGGAGCTTTGAAATTACAACGCTTCCTCCCACCTCGCTCGGCAGCACGTTAATTTCTATGGGAATACTTCACACAAAACACTCTCCCCACATCTCAGTCAAATACCTTTTCATTCCCTTAGAAATTAGATCGCCCGAGAACTTGGATTGGGTGCTTTGAAATTACAACGCTCCCTAGCACCTTGCTCGGCAGCACGTTAATTTCTATGGGAATACTTCACACAAAACACTCTCCCCACATCTCAGTCAAATACCTTTTCATTCCCTTAGAAATTACATCGCCTGAGAACTTGGATTGGGAGCTTTGAAATTACAACGCTCCCTACCACCTCGCTCGGCAGCACATTAATTTCTATGGGAATACTTCACACAAAACACTCTCCCCACATCTGAGTCAATTACCTTTTCATTTCCTTAGAAATTACATCTTCTGAGAACTTGGATTGGGAGCTTTGAAATTACAACAATCCCTCCCACCTCGCTCGGCAGCACATTAAATTTCTATGGGAATACTTCATACAAAACACTCTCCCCACATCTCAGTCAAATACCTTTTCATTCCCTTAGAAATTACATCGCCTGAGAACTTGGATTGGGAGCTTTGAAATTACAACGCTCCCTCCCACCTCGCTCGGCAGCACGTTAATTTCTATGGGAATACTTCACACAAAACACTCTCCCCACATCTCAGTCAAATACCTTTTCATTCCCTTAGAAATTACATCGCCTGAGAACTTGGATTGGGAGCTTTGAAATAACAACGCTCCCTCCCACCTCGCTCGGCAGCACGTTAATTTCTATGGGAATACTTCACACAAAACACTCTCCCCACATCTCAGTCAAATACCTTTTCATTTCCTTAGAAATTACATCTTCTGAGAACTTGGATTGGGAGCTTTGAAATTACAACAATCCCTCCCACCTCGCTCGGCAGCACGTTAAATTTCTATGGGAATACTTCATACAAAACACTCTCCCCACATCTCAGTCAAATACCTTTTCATTCCCTTAGAAATTACATCGCCTGAGAACTTGGATTGGGAGCTTTGAAATTACAACGCTCCCTCCCACCTCGCTCGGCAGCACGTTAATTTCTATGGGAATACTTCACACAAAACACTCTCCCCACATCTCAGTCAAATACCTTTTCATTCCCTTAGAAATTACATCGCCTGAGAACTTGGATTGGGAGCTTTGAAATAACAACGCTCCCTCCCACCTCGCTCGGCAGCACGTTAATTTCTATGGGAATACTTCACACAAAACACTCTCCCCACATCTCAGTCAAATACCTTTTCATTCCCTTAGAAATTACATCGCCTGAGAACTTGGATTGGGAGCTTTGAAATTACAACGCTCCCTCCCATATCGCTCGGCAGCACGTTAATTTCTATGGGAATACTTCACACAAAACACTCTCCTCACATCTCAGTCAAATACCTTTTCATTCCCTTAGAAATTACATCGCCTGAGAACTTGGATTGGGAGCTTTGAAATTACAACGCTTCCTCCCACCTCGCTCGGCAGCACGTTAATTTCTATGGGAATACTTCACACAAAACACTCTCCCCACATCTCAGTCAAATACCTTTTATTCCCTTAGAAATTAGATCGACTGAGAACTTGGATTCGGTGCTTTCAAATTACAACGCTCCCTACCACCTTGCTCGGCAGCACGTTAATTTCTATGGGAATACTTCACACAAAACACTCTCCCCACATCTCAGTCAAATACCTTTTTATTTCCTTAGAAATTACATCGCCTGAGAACTTGGATTGGGAGCTTTGAAATTACAACGCTCCCTACCACCTTGCTCGGCAGCACGTTAATTTCTATGGGAATAATTCTCACAAAACACTCTCCCCACATCTCAGTCAAATACCTTTTCATTCCCTTAGAAATTACATGGCCTGAGAACTTGGATTGAGAGCTTTGAAATTACAACGCTCCCTACCACCTCGCTCGGCAGCACGTTAATTTCTATGGGAATACTTCACACAAAACACTCTCCCCCCATCTGAGTCAAATACCTTTTCATTTCCTTAGAAATTACATCTTCTGAGAACTTGGATTGGGAGCTTTGAAATTACAACAATCCCTCCCACTTCGCTCGGCAGCACGTTAAATTTCTATGGGAATACTTCACACAAAATACTCTCCCCACATCTCAGTCAAATACCTTTTCATTCCCTTAGAAATTACATCGCCTGATAACTTGGATTGGGAGCTTTGAAATTACAACGCTCCCTCCCACCTCGCTCGGCAGCACGTTAATTTCTATGGGAATACTTCACACAAAACACTCTCCCCACATCTACGTCAAATACCTTTTCATTCCCTTAGAAATTACATCGCCCCTGAGAAGTTGGATTGGGAGCTTTGAAATTACAACGCTCCCTCCCACCTCGCTCGGCAGCACGTTAATTTCTATGGGAATACTTCACCCAAACACTCTCCCCACATCTACGTCAAATATCTTTTCATTCCCTTAGAAATTACATCGCCTGAGAAGTTGGATTGGGAGCTTTGAAATTACAACGCTCCCTCCCACCTCGCTCGGCAGGACGTTAATTTCTATGGGAATACTTCACACAAAACACTCTCCCCACATCTCAGTCAAATACCTTTTCATTCCCTTAGAAATTACATCGCCTGAGAACTTGGATTGGGAGCTTTGAAATTACAACGCTCCCTCCCATTTCGCTCGGCAGCACGTTAATTTCTATGGGAATACTTCACACAAAACACTCTCCCCACATCTCAGTCAAATACCTTTTCATTCCCTTAGAAATTAAATCGCCTGAGAACTTGGATTGGGTGCTTTGAAATTACAACGCTCCCTAGCACCTTGCTCGGCAGCACGTTAATTTCTATGGGAATACTTCACACAAAACACTCTCCCCACATCTCAGTCAAATACCTTTTCATTCCCTTAGAAATTACATCGCCTGAGAACTTGGATTGGGAGCTTTGAAATTACAACGCTCCCTACCACCTCGCTCGGCAGCACGTTAATTTCTATGGGAATAATTCTCACAAAACACTCTCCCCACATCTCAGTCAAATACCTTTTCATTCCCTTAGAAATTACATCGCCTGAGAACTTGGATTGGGAGCTTTGAAATTACAACGCTCCCTACCACCTCGCTCGGCAGCACGTTAATTTCTATGGGAATACTTCACACAAAACACTCTCCCCACATCTGAGTCAAATACCTTTTCATTTCCTTAGAAATTACATCTTCTGAGAACTTGGATTGGGAGCTTTGAAATTACAACAATCCCTCCCACCTCGCTCGGCAGCACGTTAATTTCTATGGGAATACTTCACACAAAACACTCTCCCCACATCTCAGTCAAATACCTTTTCATTCCCTTAGAAATTAAATCGCCTGAGAACTTGGATTGGGAGCTTTGAAATTACAACGCTCCCTAGCACCTTGCTCGGCAGCACGTTAATTTCTATGGGAATACTTCACACAAAACACTCTCCCCACATCTCAGTCAAATACCTTTTCATTCCCTTAGAAATTACATCGCCTGAGAACTTGGATTGGGAGCTTTGAAATTACAACGCTCCCTACCACCTCGCTCGGCAGCACGTTAATTTCTATGGGAATACTTCACACAAAACACTCTCCCCACATCTGAGTCAAATACCTTTTCATTTCCTTAGAAATTACATCTTCTGAGAACTTGGATTGGGAGCTTTGAAATTACAACAATCCCTCCCACCTCGCTCGGCAGCACGTTAATTTCTATGGGAATACTTCACACAAAACACTCTCCCCACATCTCAGTCAAATACCTTTTCATTCCCTTAGAAATTAAATCGCCTGAGAACTTGGATTGGGTGCTTTGAAATTACAACGCTCCCTAGCACCTTGCTCGGCAGCACGTTAATTTCTATGGGAATACTTCACACAAAACACTCTCCCCACATCTCAGTCAAATACCTTTTCATTCCCTTAGAAATTACATCGCCTGAGAACTTGGATTGGGAGCTTTGAAATTACAACGCTCCCTACCACCTCGCTCGGCAGCACGTTAATTTCTATTTGAATACTTCACACAAAACACTCTCCCCACATCTGAGTCAAATACCTTTTCATTTCCTTAGAAATTACATCTTCTGAGAACTTGGATTGGGAGCTTTGAAATTACAACAATCCCTCCCACCTCGCTCGGCAGCACGTTAAATTTCTATGAGAATACTTCACACAAAACACTCTCCCCACATCTCAGTCAAATACCTTTTCATTCCCTTAGAAATTACATCGCCTGAGAACTTGGATTGGGAACTTTGAAATTACAACGCTCCCTACCACCTTGCTCGGCAGCACGTTAATTTCTATGGGAATAATTCTCACAAAACACTCTCCCCACATCTCAGTCAAATACCTTTTCATTCCCTTAGAAATTACATCGCCTGAGAACTTGGATTGGGAGCTTTGAAATTACAACGCTCCCTACCACCTCGCTCGGCAGCACGTTAATTTCTATGGGAATACTTCACACAAAACACTCTGCCACATCTGAGTCAAATACCTTTTCATTTCCTTAAAAATTACATCTTCTGAGAACTTGGATTGGGAGCTTTGAAATTACAACAATCCCTCCCACCTCGCTCGGCAGCACGTTAAATTTCTATGGGAATACTTCACACAAAATACTCTCCCCACATCTCAGTCAAATACCTTTTCATTCCCTTAGAAATTACATCGCCTGATAACTTTGATTGGGAGCTTTGAAATTACAACGCTCCCTCCCACCTCGCTCGGCAGGACGTTAATTTCTATGGGAATACTTCACACAAAACACTCTCCCCACATCTGAGTCAAATACCTTTTCATTCCCTTAGAAATTACATCGCCTGAGAACTTGGATTGGGAGCTTTGAAATTACAACGCTAACTCCCACCTCGCTCGGCAGCACGTTAATTTCTATGGGAATACTTCACACAAAACACTCTCCCCACATCTCAGTCAATTACCTTTTCATTCCCTTAGAAATTACATCGCCTGAGAACTTGGATTGGGAGCTTTGAAATTACAACGCTCCCTCCCATTTCGCTCGGCAGCACGTTAATTTCTATGGGAATACTTCACACAAAACACTCTCCTCACATCTCAGTCAAATACCTTTTCATTCCCTTAGAAATTAGATCGCCTGAGAACTTGGATTGGGTGCTTTGAAATTACAACGCTTCCTCCCACCTCGCTCGGCAGCACGTTAATTTCTATGGGAATACTTCACACAAAACACTCTCCCCACATCTCAGTCAAATACCTTTTCATTCCCTTAGAAATTACATCGCCTGAGAACTTGGATTGGGAGCTTTGAAATTACAACGCTCCCTCCCATTTCGCTCGGTAGCACGTTTATTTCTATGGGAATACTTCACACAAAACACTCTCCCCACATCTCAGTCAAATAGCTTTTCATTCCCTTAGAAATTACATCGCCTGAGAACTTGGATTGGGAGCTTTGAAATTACAACGCTTCCTCCCACCTCGCTCGGCAGCACGTTAATTTCTATGGGAATACTTCACACAAAACACTCTCCCCACATCTCAGTCAAATACCTTTTCATTCCCTTAGAAATTAGATCGCCTGAGAACTTGGATTGGGTGCTTTGAAATTACAACGCTCCCTAGCACCTTGCTCGGCAGCACGTTAATTTCTATGGGAATACTTCACACAAAACACTCTCCCCACATCTCAGTCAAATACCTTTTCATTCCCTTAGAAATTACATCGCCTGAGAACTTGGATTGGGAGCTTTGAAATTACAACGCTCCCTACCACCTTGCTCGGCAGCACGTTAATTTCTATGGGAATAATTCTCACAAAACACTCTCCCCACATCTCAGTCAAATACCTTTTCATTCCCTTAGAAATTACATCGCCTGAGAACTTGGATTGGGAGCTTTGAAATTACAACGCTCCCTCCCACCTCCCTCGGCAGCACGTTAATTTCTATGGGAATACTTCACACAAAACACAGTCCCCACATCTGAGTCAAATACCTTTTCATTTCCTTAGAAATTACATCTTCTGAGAACTTGGAATGGGAGCTTTGAAATTACAACAATCCCTCCCACCTCGCTCGGCAGCACGTTAAATTTCTATGAGAATACTTCACACAAAACAATCTCCCCACATCTCAGTCAAATACCTTTTCATTCCCTTAGAAATTACATCGCCTGAGAACTTGGATTGGGAGCTTTGAAATTACAACGCTCCCTCCCACCTCGCTCGGCAGCTCGTTAATTTCTATGGGAATACTTCACACAAAACACTCTCCCCACATCTCAGTCAAATACCTTTTCATTCCCTTAGAAATTACATCGCCTGAGAAGTTGGATTGGGTGCTTTGAAATTACAACGCTCCCTCCCACCTCGCTCGGCCGCACGTTAATTTCTATGGGAATACTTCACCCAAACACTCTCCCCACATCTACGTCAAATACCTTTTAATTCCCTTAGAAATTACATCGCCTGAGAAGTTGGATTGGGAGCTTTGAAATTACAACGCTCCCTCCCACCTCGCTTGGCAGGACGTTAATTTCTATGGGAATACTTCACACAAAACACTCTCCCCACATCTGAGTCAAATACCTTTAAATTCCCTTAGAAATTACATCGCCTGAGAACTTGGATTGGGAGCTTTGAAATTACAACGCTCCCTCCCACCTCGCTCGGCAGCACGTTAATTTCTATGGGAATAATTCTCACAAAACACTCTCCCCACATCTCAGTCAAATACCTTTTCATTCCCTTAGAAATTACATCGCCTGAGAACTTGGATTGGGAGCTTTGAAATTACAACGCTCCCTACCACCTCGCTCGGCAGCACGTTAATTTCTATGGGAATACTTCACACAAAACACTCTCCCCACATCTGAGTCAAATACCTTTTCATTTCCTTAAAAATTACATCTTCTGAGAACTTGGATTGGGAGCTTTGAAATTACAACAATCCCTCCCACCTCGCTCGGCAGCACGTTAAATTTCTATGGGAATACTTCACACAAAATACTCTCCCCACATCTCAGTCAAATACCTTTTCATTCCCTTAGAAATTACATCGCCTGATAACTTGGATTGGGAGCTTTGAAATTACAACGCTCCCTCCCACCTCGCTCGGCAGGACGTTAATTTCTGTGGGAATACTTCACACAAAACACTCTCCCCACATCTCAGTCAAATACCTTTTCATTCCCTTAGAAATTAGATCGCCTGAGAACTTGGATTGGGTGCTTTGAAATTACAACGCTCCCTAGCACCTTGCTCGGCAGCACGTTAATTTCTATGGGAATACTTCACACAAAACACTCTCCCCACATCTCAGTCAAATACCTTTTCATTCCCTTAGAAATTACATCGCCTGAGAACTTGGATTGGGAGCTTTGAAATTACAACGCTCCCTACCACCTTGCTCGGCAGCACGTTAATTTCTATGGGAATAATTCTCACAAAACACTCTCCCCACATCTCAATCAAATACCTTTTCATTCCCTTAGAAATTACATCGCCTGAGAACTTGGATTGGGAGCTTTGAAATTACAACGCTCCCTCCCACCTCCCTCGGCAGCACGTTAATTTCTATGGGAATACTTCACACAAAACACAGTCCCCACATCTGAGTCAAATACCTTTTCATTTCCTTAGAAATTACATCTTCTGAGAACTTGGAATGGGAGCTTTGAAATTACAACAATCCCTCCCACCTCGCTCGGCAGCACGTTAAATTTCTATGAGAATACTTCACACAAAACAATCTCCCCACATCTCAGTCAAATACCTTTTCATTCCCTTAGAAATTACATCGCCTGAGAACTTGGATTGGGAGCTTTGAAATTACAACGCTCCCTCCCACCTCGCTCGGCAGCTCGTTAATTTCTATGGGAATACTTCACACAAAACACTCTCCCCACATCTCAGTCAAATACCTTTTCATTCCCTTAGAAATTACATCGCCTGAGAAGTTGGATTGGGTGCTTTGAAATTACAACGCTCCCTCCCACCTCGCTCGGCCGCACGTTAATTTCTATGGGAATACTTCACCCAAACACTCTCCCCACATCTACGTCAAATACCTTTTAATTCCCTTAGAAATTACATCGCCTGAGAAGTTGGATTGGGAGCTTTGAAATTACAACGCTCCCTCCCACCTCGCTTGGCAGGACGTTAATTTCTATGGGAATACTTCACACAAAACACTCTCCCCACATCTGAGTCAAATACCTTTAAATTCCCTTAGAAATTACATCGCCTGAGAACTTGGATTGGGAGCTTTGAAATTACAACGCTCCCTCCCACCTCGCTCGGCAGCACGTTAATTTCTATGGGAATAATTCTCACAAAACACTCTCCCCACATCTCAGTCAAATACCTTTTCATTCCCTTAGAAATTACATCGCCTGAGAACTTGGATTGGGAGCTTTGAAATTACAACGCTCCCTACCACCTCGCTCGGCAGCACGTTAATTTCTATGGGAATACTTCACACAAAACACTCTCCCCACATCTGAGTCAAATACCTTTTCATTTCCTTAAAAATTACATCTTCTGAGAACTTGGATTGGGAGCTTTGAAATTACAACAATCCCTCCCACCTCGCTCGGCAGCACGTTAAATTTCTATGGGAATATACTTCACACAAAATACTCTCCCCACATCTCAGTCAAATACCTTTTCATTCCCTTAGAAATTACATCGCCTGATAACTTGGATTGGGAGCTTTGAAATTACAACGCTCCCTCCCACCTCGCTCGGCAGGACGTTAATTTCTGTGGGAATACTTCACACAAAACACTCTCCCCACATCTGAGTCAAATACCTTTTCATTCCCTTAGAAATTACATCGCCTGAGAACTTGGATTGGGAGCTTTGAAATTACAACGCTAACTCCCACCTCGCTCGGCAGCACGTTAATTTCTATGGGAATACTTCACACAAAACACTCTCCCCACATCTCAGTCAAATACCTTTTCATTCCCTTAGAAATTACATCGCCTGAGAACTTGGATTGGGAGCTTTGAAATTACAACGCTCCCTACCACCTTGCTCGGCAGCACGTTAATTTCTATGGGAATAATTCTCACAAAACACTCTCCCCACATCTCAATCAAATACCTTTTCATTCCCTTAGAAATTACATCGCCTGAGAACTTGGATTGGGAGCTTTGAAATTACAACGCTCCCTCCCACCTCCCTCGGCAGCACGTTAATTTCTATGGGAATACTTCACACAAAACACTCTCCCCACATCTGAGTCAAATACCTTTTCATTTCCTTAGAAATTACATCGCCTGAGAACTTGGATTGGGAGCTTTGAAATTACAACGCTCCCTCCCACCTCGCTCGGCAGCTCGTTAATTTCTATGGGAATACTTCACACAAAACACTCTCCCCACATCTCAGTCAAATACCTTTTCATTCCCTTAGAAATTACATCGCCTGAGAAGTTGGATTGGGTGCTTTGAAATTACAACGCTCCCTCCCACCTCGCTCGGCCGCACGTTAATTTCTATGGGAATACTTCACCCAAACACTCTCCCCACATCTACGTCAAATACCTTTTAATTCCCTTAGAAATTACATCGCCTGAGAAGTTGGATTGGGAGCTTTGAAATTACAACGCTCCCTCCCACCTCGCTTGGCAGGACGTTAATTTCTATGGGAATACTTCACACAAAACACTCTCCCCACATCTGAGTCAAATACCTTTAAATTCCCTTAGAAATTACATCGCCTGAGAACTTGGATTGGGAGCTTTGAAATTACAACGCTCCCTCCCACCTCGCTCGGCAGCACGTTAATTTCTATGGGAATAATTCTCACAAAACACTCTCCCCACATCTCAGTCAAATACCTTTTCATTCCCTTAGAAATTACATCGCCTGAGAACTTGGATTGGGAGCTTTGAAATTACAACGCTCCCTACCACCTCGCTCGGCAGCACGTTAATTTCTATGGGAATACTTCACACAAAACACTCTCCCCACATCTGAGTCAAATACCTTTTCATTTCCTTAAAAATTACATCTTCTGAGAACTTGGATTGGGAGCTTTGAAATTACAACAATCCCTCCCACCTCGCTCGGCAGCACGTTAAATTTCTATGGGAATATACTTCACACAAAATACTCTCCCCACATCTCAGTCAAATACCTTTTCATTCCCTTAGAAATTACATCGCCTGATAACTTGGATTGGGAGCTTTGAAATTACAACGCTCCCTCCCACCTCGCTCGGCAGGACGTTAATTTCTGTGGGAATACTTCACACAAAACACTCTCCCCACATCTGAGTCAAATACCTTTTCATTCCCTTAGAAATTACATCGCCTGAGAACTTGGATTGGGAGCTTTGAAATTACAACGCTAACTCCCACCTCGCTCGGCAGCACGTTAATTTCTATGGGAATACTTCACACAAAACACTCTCCCCACATCTCAGTCAAATACCTTTTCATTCCCTTAGAAATTACATCGCCTGAGAACTTGGATTGGGAGCTTTGAAATTACAACGCTCCCTACCACCTTGCTCGGCAGCACGTTAATTTCTATGGGAATAATTCTCACAAAACACTCTCCCCACATCTCAATCAAATACCTTTTCATTCCCTTAGAAATTACATCGCCTGAGAACTTGGATTGGGAGCTTTGAAATTACAACGCTCCCTCCCACCTCCCTCGGCAGCACGTTAATTTCTATGGGAATACTTCACACAAAACACTCTCCCCACATCTGAGTCAAATACCTTTTCATTTCCTTAGAAATTACATCTTCTGAGAACTTGGATTGGGAGCTTTGAAATTACAACAATCCCTCCCACCTCGCTCGGCAGCACGTTAAATTTCTATGAGAATACTTCACACAAAACAATCTCCCCACATCTCAGTCAAATACCTTTTCATTCCCTTAGAAATTACATCGCCTGAGAACTTGGATTGGGAGCTTTGAAATTACAACGCTCCCTCCCACCTCGCTCGGCAGCTCGTTAATTTCTATGGGAATACTTCACACAAAACACTCTCCCCACATCTCAGTCAAATACCTTTTCATTCCCTTAGAAATTACATCGCTTGAGAAGTTGGATTGGGTGCTTTGAAATTACAACGCTCCCTCCCACCTCGCTCGGCCGCACGTTAATTTCTATGGGAATACTTCACCCAAACACTCTCCCCACATCTACGTCAAATACCTTTTAATTCCCTTAGAAATTACATCGCCTGAGAAGTTGGATTGGGAGCTTTGAAATTACAACGCTCCCTCCCACCTCGCTTGGCAGGACGTTAATTTCTATGGGAATACTTCACACAAAACACTCTCCCCACATCTGAGTCAAATACCTTTAAATTCCCTTAGAAATTACATCGCTTGAGAAGTTGGATTGGGTGCTTTGAAATTACAACGCTCCCTCCCACCTCGCTTGGCAGGACGTTAATTTCTATGGGAATACTTCACACAAAATACTCTCCCCACATCTCAGTCAAATACCTTTTCATTCCCTTAGAAATTACATCGCCTGAGAACTTGGATTGGGAGCTTTGAAATTACAACGCTCCCTACCACCTTGCTCGGCAGCACGTTAATTTCTATGGGAATAATTCACACAAAACACTCTCCCCACATCTCAGTCAAATACCTTTTCATTCCCTTAGAAATTACATCGCTTGAGAAGTTGGATTGGGTGCTTTGAAATTACAACGCTCCCTCCCACCTCGCTCGGCCGCACGTTAATTTCTATGGGAATACTTCACCCAAACACTCTCCCCACATCTACGTCAAATACCTTTTAATTCCCTTAGAAATTACATCGCCTGAGAAGTTGGATTGGGAGCTTTGAAATTACAACGCTCCCTCCCACCTCGCTTGGCAGGACGTTAATTTCTATGGGAATACTTCACACAAAACACTCTCCCCACATCTGAGTCAAATACCTTTAAATTCCCTTAGAAATTACATCGCCTGAGAACTTGGATTGGGAGCTTTGAAATTACAACGCTCCCTCCCACCTCGCTCGGCAGCACGTTAATTTCTATGGGAATAATTCTCACAAAACACTCTCCCCACATCTCAGTCAAATACCTTTTCATTCCCTTAGAAATTACATCGCCTGAGAACTTGGATTGGGAGCTTTGAAATTACAACGCTCCCTACCACCTCGCTCGGCAGCACGTTAATTTCTATGGGAATACTTCACACAAAACACTCTCCCCACATCTGAGTCAAATACCTTTTCATTTCCTTAAAAATTACATCTTCTGAGAACTTGGATTGGGAGCTTTGAAATTACAACAATCCCTCCCACCTCGCTCGGCAGCACGTTAAATTTCTATGGGAATACTTCACACAAAATACTCTCCCCACATCTCAGTCAAATACCTTTTCATTCCCTTAGAAATTACATCGCCTGATAACTTGGATTGGGAGCTTTGAAATTACAACGCTCCCTCCCACCTCGCTCGGCAGGACGTTAATTTCTGTGGGAATACTTCACACAAAACACTCTCCCCACATCTGAGTCAAATACCTTTTCATTCCCTTAGAAATTACATCGCCTGAGAACTTGGATTGGGAGCTTTGAAATTACAACGCTAACTCCCACCTCGCTCGGCAGCACGTTAATTTCTATGGGAATACTTCACACAAAACACTCTCCCCACATCTCAGTCAAATACCTTTTCATTCCCTTAGAAATTACATCGCCTGAGAACTTGGATTGGGAGCTTTGAAATCACAACGCTCCCTCCCATTTCGCTCGGCAGCACGTTAATTTCTATGGGAATACTTCACACAAAACACTCTCCTCACATCTCAGTCAAATACCTTTTCATTCCCTTAGAAATTACATCGCCTGAGAACTTGGTTTGGGTGCTTTGAAATTACAACGCTTCCTCCCACCTCGCTCGGCAGCACGTTAATTTCTATGGGAATACTTCACACAAAACACTCTCCCCACATCTCAGTCAAATACCTTTTCATTCCCTTAGAAATTACATCGCCTGAGAACTTGGATTGGGAGCTTTGAAATTACAACGCTCCCTCCCATTTCGCTCGGCAGCACGTTTATTTCTATGGGAATACTTCACACAAAACACTCTCCCCACATCTCAGTCAAATACATTTTCATTCCTTTAGAAATTACATCGCCTGAGAACTTGGATTGGGAGCTTTGAAATTACAACGCTTCCTCCCACCTCGCTCGGCAGCACGTTAATTTCTATGGGAATACTTCACACAAAACACTCTCCCCACATCTCAGTCAAATACCTTTTCATTCCCTTAGAAATTAGATCGCCTGAGAACTTGGATTGGGTGCTTTGAAATTACAACGCTCCCTAGCACCTTGCTCGGCAGCACGTTAATTTCTATGGGAATACTTCACACAAAACACTCTCCCCACATCTCAGTCAAATACCTTTTCATTCCCTTAGAAATTACATAGCCTGAGAACTTGGATTGGGAGCTTTGAAATTACAACGCTCCCTACCACCTTGATCGGCAGCACGTTAATTTCTATGGGAATAATTCTCACAAAACACTCTCCCCACATCTCAGTCAAATACCTTTTCATTCCCTTAGAAATTACATCGCCTGAGAACTTGGATTGGGAGCTTTGAAATTACAACGCTCCCTCCCACCTCGCTCGGCAGCACGTTAATTTCTATGGGAATACTTCACACAAAACACTCTCCCCACATCTGAGTCAAATACCTTTTCATTTCCTTAGAAATTACATCTTCTGAGAACTTGGATTGGGAGCTTTGAAATTACAACAATACCTCCCACCTCGCTCGGCAGCACGTTAAATTTCTATGAGAATACTTCACACAAAACAATCTCCCCACATCTCAGTCAAATACCTTTTCATTCCCTTAGAAATTACATCGCCTGAGAACTTGGATTGGGAGCTTTGAAATTACAACGCTCCCTCCCGCCTCGCTCGGCAGCTCGTTAATTTCTATGGGAATACTTCACACAAAACACTCTCCCCACATCTCAGTCAAATACCTTTTCATTTCCTTAGAAATTACATCGCCTGAGAAGTTGGATTGGGAGCTTTGAAATTACAACGCTCCCTCCCACCTCGCTCGGCAGGACGTTAATTTCTATGGGAATACTTCACACAAAACACTCTCCCCACATCTCAGTCAAATACCTTTTCATTCCCTTAGAAATTACATCGCCTGAGAACTTGGATTGGGAGCTTTGAAATTACAACGCTCCCTCCCATATCGCTCGGCAGCACGTTAATTTCTATGGGAATACTTCACACAAAACACTCTCCCCACATCTCAGTCAAATACCTTTTAATTCCCTTAGAAATTACATCGCCTGAGAAGTTGGATTGGGAGCTTTGAAATTACAACGCTCCCTCCCACCTCGCTCGGCAGGACGTTAATTTCTATGGGAATACTTCACACAAAACACTCTCCCCACATCTCAGTCAAATACCTTTTATTCCCTTAGAAATTAGATCGACTGAGAACTTGGATTCGGTGCTTTCAAATTACAACGCTCCCTACCACCTTGCTCGGCAGCACGTTAATTTCTATGGGAATACTTCACACAAAACACTCTCCCCACATCTCAGTCAAATACCTTTTTATTCCCTTAGAAATTACATCGCCTGAGAACTTGGATTGGGAGCTTTGAAATTACAACGCTCCCTACCACCTTGCTCGGCAGCACGTTAATTTCTATGGGAATAATTCTCACAAAACACTCTCCCCACATCTCAGTCAAATACCTTTTCATTCCCTTAGAAATTACATGGCCTGAGAACTTGGATTGGGAGCTTTGAAATTACAACGCTCCCTACCACCTCGCTCGGCAGCACGTTAATTTCTATGGGAATACTTCACACAAAACACTCTCCCCCCATCTGAGTCAAATACCTTTTCATTTCCTTAGAAATTACATCTTCTGAGAACTTGGATTGGGAGCTTTGAAATTACAACAATCCCTCCCACTTCGCTCGGCAGCACGTTAATTTCTATGGGAATACTTCACCCAAACACTCTCCCCACATCTACGTCAAATACCTTTTCATTCCCTTAGAAATAACATCGCCTGAGAAGTTGGATTGGGAGCTTTGAAATTACAACGCTCCCTCCCACCTCGCTCGGCAGGACGTTAATTTCTATGGGAATACTTCACACAAAACACTCTCCCCACATCTGAGTCAAATACCTTTTCATTCCCTTAGAAATTACATCGCCTGAGAACTTGGATTGGGAGCTTTGAAATTACAACGCTCCCTCCCACCTCGCTCGGCAGCACGTTAATTTCTATGGGAATACTTCACACAAAACACTCTCCCCACATCTCAGTCAAATACCTTTTCATTCCCTTAGAAATTACATCGCCTGAGAACTTGGATTGGGAGCTTTGAAATTACAACGCTCCCTCCCATTTCGCTCGGCAGCACGTTAATTTCTATGGGAATACTTCACACAAAACACTCTCCTCACATCTCAGTCAAATACCTTTTCATTCCCTTAGAAATTACATCGCCTGAGAACTTGGATTGGGAGCTTTGAAATTACAACGCTTCCTCCCACCTCGCTCGGCAGCACGTTAATTTCTATGGGAATACTTCACACAAAACACTCTCCCCACATCTACGTCAAATACCTTTTCATTCCCTTAGAAATTACATCGCCTGAGAAGTTGGATTGGGAGCTTTGAAATTACAACGCTCCCTCCCACCTCGCTCGGCAGGACGTTAATTTCTATGGGAATACTTCACACAAAACACTCTCCCCACATCTGAGTCAAATACCTTTTCATTCCCTTAGAAATTACATCGCCTGAGAACTTGGATTGAGAGCTTTGAAATTACAACGCTCCCTCCCACCTCGCTCGGCAGCACGTTAATTTCTATGGGAATACTTCACACAAAACACTCTCCCCACATCTCAGTCAAATACCTTTTCATTCCCTTAGAAATTACATGGCCTGAGAACTTGGATTGGGAGCTTTGAAATTACAACGCTCCCTCCCATTTCGCTCGGCAGCACGTTAATTTCTATGGGAATACTTCACACAAAACACTCTCCTCACATCTCAGTCAAATACCTTTTCATTCCCTTAGAAATTACATCGCCTGAGAACTTGGATTGGGAGCTTTGAAATTACAACGCTTCCTCCCACCTCGCTCGGCAGCACGTTAATATCTATGGGAATACTTCACACAAAACACTCTCCCCACATCTCAGTCAAATACCTTTTCATTCCCTTAGAAATTAAATCGCCTGAGAACTTGGATTGGGTGCTTTGAAATTACAACGCTCCCTAGCACCTTGCTCGGCAGCACGTTAATTTCTATGGGAATACTTCACACAAAACACTCTCCCCACATCTCAGTCAAATACCTTTTCATTCCCTTAGAAATTACATCGCCTGAGAACTTGGATTGGGAGCTTTGAAATTACAACGCTCCCTACCACCTCGCTCGGCAGCACGTTAATTTCTATGGGAATAATTCTCACAAAACACTCTCCCCACATCTCAGTCAAATACCTTTTCATTCCCTTAGAAATTACATCGCCTGAGAACTTGGATTGGGAGCTTTGAAATTACAACGCTCCCTCCCACCTCGCTCGGCAGCACGTTAATTTCTATGGGAATACTTCACACAAAACACTCTCCCCACATCTGAGTCAAATACCTTTTCATTTCCTTAGAAATTATATCTTCTGAGAACTTGGATTGGGAGCTTTGAAATTACAACGCTCCCTCCCACCTCGCTCGGCAGCACGTTAATTTCTATGGGAATACTTCACACAAAACACTCTCCCCACATCTCAGTCAAATACCTTTTCATTCCCTTAGAAATTAAATCGCCTGAGAACTTGGATTGGGTGCTTTGAAATTACAACGCTCCCTAGCACCTTGCTCGGCAGCACGTTAATTTCTATGGGAATACTTCACACAAAACACTCTCCCCACATCTCAGTCAAATACCTTTTCATTCCCTTAGAAATTACATCGCCTGAGAACTTGGATTGGGAGCTTTGAAATTACAACGCTCCCTACCACCTCGCTCGGCAGCACGTTAATTTCTATGGGAATAATTCTCACAAAACACTCTCCCCACATCTCAGTCAAATACCTTTTCATTCCCTTAGAAATTACATCGCCTGAGAACTTGGATTGGAAGCTTTGAAATTACAACGCTCCCTCCCACCTCGCTCGGCAGCACGTTAATTTCTATGGGAATACTTCACACAAAACACTCTCCCCACATCTGAGTCAAATACCTTTTCATTTCCTAAGAAATTACATCTTCTGAGAACTTGGATTGGGAGCTTTGAAATTACAACAATCCCTCCCACCTCGCTCGGCAGCACGTTAAATTTCTATGAGAATACTTCACACAAAACACTCTCCCCACATCTCAGTCAAATACCTTTTCATTCCCTTAGAAATTACATCGCCTGAGAACTTGGATTGGGAACTTTGAAATTACAACGCTGCCTACCACCTTGCTCGGCAGCACGTTAATTTCTATGGGAATAATTCTCACAAAACACTCTCCCCACATCTCAGTCAAATACCTTTTCATTCCCTTAGAAATTACATCGCCTGAGAACTTGGATTGGGAGCTTTGAAATTACAACGCTCCCTACCACCTCGCTCGGCAGCACGTTAATTTCTATGGGAATACTTCACACAAAACACTCTCCCACATCTGAGTCAAATACCTTTTCATTTCCTTAAAAATTACATCTTCTGAGAACTTGGATTGGGATCTTTGAAATTACAACAATCCCTCCCACCTCGCTCGGCAGCACGTTAAATTTCTATGGGAATACTTCACACAAAATACTCTCCCCACATCTCAGTCAAATACCTTTTCATTCCCTTAGAAATTACATCGCCTGATAACTTGGATTGGGAGCTTTGAAATTACAACGCTCCCTCCCACCTCGCTCGGCAGGACGTTAATTTCTATGGGAATACTTCACACAAAACACTCTCCCCACATCTGAGTCAAATACCTTTTCATTCCCTTAGAAATTACATCGCCTGAGAACTTGGATTGGGAGCTTTGAAATTACAACGCTAACTCCCACCTCGCTCGGCAGCACGTTAATTTCTATGGGAATACTTCACACAAAACACTCTCCCCACATCTCAGTCAAATACCTTTTCATTCCCTTAGAAATTACATCGCCTGAGAACTTGGATTGGGAGCTTTGAAATTACAACGCTCCCTCCCATTTCGCTCGGCAGCACGTTAATTTCTATGGGAATACTTCACACAAAACACTCTCCTCACATCTCAGTCAAATACCTTTTCATTCCCTTAGAAATTAGATCGCCTGAGAACTTGGATTGGGTGCTTTGAAATTACAACGCTTCCTCCCACCTCGCTCGGCAGCACGTTAATTTCTATGGGAATACTTCACACAAAACACTCTCCCCACATCTCAGTCAAATACCTTTTCATTCCCTTAGAAATTACATCGCCTGAGAACTTGGATTGGGAGCTTTGAAATTACAACGCTCCCTCCCATTTCGCTCGGCAGCACGTTTATTTCTATGGGAATACTTCACACAAAACACTCTCCCCACATCTCAGTCAAATACCTTTTCATTCCCTTAGAAATTACATCGCCTGAGAACTTGGATTGGGAGCTTTGAAATTACAACGCTTCCTCCCACCTCGCTCGGCAGCACGTTAATTTCTATGGGAATACTTCACACAAAACACTCTCCCCACATCTCAGTCAAATACCTTTTCATTCCCTTAGAAATTAGATCGCCTGAGAACTTGGATTGGGTGCTTTGAAATTACAACGCTCCCTAGCACCTTGCTCGGCAGCACGTTAATTTCTATGGGAATACTTCACACAAAACACTCTCCCCACATCTCAGTCAAATACCTTTTCATTCCCTTAGAAATTACATCGCCTGAGAACTTGGATTGGGAGCTTTGAAATTACAACGCTCCCTACCACCTTGCTCGGCAGCACGTTAATTTCTATGGGAAAAATTCTCACAAAACACTCTCCCCACATCTCAGTCAAATACCTTTTCATTCCCTTAGAAATTACATCGCCTGAGAACTTGGATTGGGAGCTTTGAAATTACAACGCTCCCTCCCACCTCGCTCGCCAGCACGTTAATTTCTATGGGAATACTTCACACAAAACACTCTCCCCACATCTGAGTCAAATACCTTTTCATTTCCTTAGAAATTACATCTTCTGAGAACTTGGATTGGGAGCTTTGAATTTACAACAATCCCTCCCACCTCGCTCGGCAGCACGTTAAATTTCTATGAGAATACTTCACACAAAACAATCTCCCCACATCTCAGTCAAATACCTTTTCATTCCCTTAGAAATTACATCGCCTGAGAACTTGGATTGGGAGCTTTGAAATTACAACGCTCCCTCCCACCTCGCTCGGCAGCTCGTTAATTTCTATGGGAATACTTCACACAAAACACTCTCCCCACATCTCAGTCAAATACCTTTTCATTCCCTTAGAAATTACATCGCCTGAGAAGTTGGATTGGGTGCTTTGAAATTACAACGCTCCCTCCCACCTCGCTCGGCCGCACGTTAATTTCTATGGGAATACTTCACCCAAACACTCTCCCCACATCTACGTCAAATACCTTTTAATTCCCTTAGAAATTACATCGCCTGAGAAGTTGGATTGGGAGCTTTGAAATTACAACGCTCCCTCCCACCTCGCTCGGCAGGACGTTAATTTCTATGGGAATACTTCACACAAAACACTCTCCCCACATCTGAGTCAAATACCTTTTCATTCCCTTAGAAATTACATCGCCTGAGAACTTGGATTGGGAGCTTTGAAATTACAACGCTCCCTCCCACCTCGCTCGGCAGCACGTTAATTTCTATGGGAATAATTCTCACAAAACACTCTCCCCACATCTCAGTCAAATACCTTTTCATTCCCTTAGAAATTACATCGCCTGAGAACTTGGATTGGGAGCTTTGAAATTACAACGCTCCCTACCACCTCGCTCGGCAGCACGTTAATTTCTATGGGAATACTTCACACAAAACACTCTCCCCACATCTGAGTCAAATACCTTTTCATTTCCTTAAAAATTACATCTTCTGAGAACTTGGATTGGGAGCTTTGAAATTACAACAATCCCTCCCACCTCGCTCGGCAGCACGTTAAATTTCTATGGGAATACTTCACACAAAATACTCTCCCCACATCTCAGTCAAATACCTTTTCATTCCCTTAGAAATTACATCGCCTGATAACTTGGATTGGGAGCTTTGAAATTACAACGCTCCCTCCCACCTCGCTCGGCAGGACGTTAATTTCTATGGGAATACTTCACACAAAACACTCTCCCCACATCTGAGTCAAATACCTTTTCATTCCCTTAGAAATTACATCGCCTGAGAACTTGGATTGGGAGCTTTGAAATTACAACGCTAACTCCCACCTCCCTCGGCAGCACGTTAATTTCTATGGGAATACTTCACACAAAACACTCTCCCCACATCTCAGTCAAATACCTTTTCATTCCCTTAGAAATTACATCGCCTGAGAACTTGGATTGGGAGCTTTGAAATCACAACGCTCCCTCCCACCTCGCTCGGCAGGACGTTAATTTCTATGGGAATACTTCACACAAAACACTCTCCCCACATCTGAGTCAAATACCTTTTCATTCCCTTAGAAATTACATCGCCTGAGAACTTGGATTGGGTGCTTTGAAATTACAACGCTTCCTCCCACCTCGCTCGGCAGCACGTTAATTTCTATGGGAATACTTCACACAAAACACTCTCCCCACATCTCAGTCAAATACCTTTTCATTCCCTTAGAAATTACATCGCCTGAGAACTTGGATTGGGAGCTTTGAAATTACAACGCTCCCTCCCATTTCGCTCGGCAGCACGTTTATTTCTATGGGAATACTTCACACAAAACACTCTCCCCACATCTCAGTCAAATACCTTTTCATTCCCTTAGAAATTACATCGCCTGAGAACTTGGATTGGGAGCTTTGAAATTACAACGCTTCCTCCCACCTCGCTCGGCAGCACGTTAATTTCTATGGGAATACTTCACACAAAACACTCTCCCCACATCTCAGTCAAATACCTTTTCATTCCCTTAGAAATTAGATCGCCTGAGAACTTGGATTGGGTGCTTTGAAATTACAACGCTCCCTAGCACCTTGCTCGGCAGCACGTTAATTTCTATGGGAATACTTCACACAAAACACTCTCCCCACATCTCAGTCAAATACCTTTTCATTCCCTTAGAAATTACATCGCCTGAGAACTTGGATTGGGAGCTTTGAAATTACAACGCTCCCTACCACCTTGCTCGGCAGCACGTTAATTTCTATGGGAATAATTCTCACAAAACACTCTCCCCACATCTCAGTCAAATACCTTTTCATTCCCTTAGAAATTACATCGCCTGAGAACTTGGATTGGGAGCTTTGAAATTACAACGCTCCCTCCCACCTCGCTCGGCAGCACGTTAATTTCTATGGGAATACTTCACACAAAACACTCTCCCCACATCTGAGTCAAATACCTTTTCATTTCCTTAGAAATTACATCTTCTGAGAACTTGGATTGGGAGCTTTGAAATTACAACAATCCCTCCCACCTCGCTCGGCAGCACGTTAAATTTCTATGAGAATACTTCACACAAAACAATCTCCCCACATCTCAGTCAAATACCTTTTCATTCCCTTAGAAATTACATCGCCTGAGAACTTGGATTGGGAGCTTTGAAATTACAACGCTCCCTCCCGCCTCGCTCGGCAGCTCGTTAATTTCTATGGGAATACTTCACACAAAACACTCTCCCCACATCTCAGTCAAAAATACCTTTTAATTCCCTTAGAAATTACATCGCCTGAGAAGTTGGATTGGGAGCTTTGAAATTACAACGCTCCCTCCCACCTCGCTCGGCAGGACGTTAATTTCTATGGGAATACTTCACACAAAACACTCTCCCCACATCTGAGTCAAATACCTTTTCATTCCCTTAGAAATTACATCGCCTGAGAACTTGGATTGGGAGCTTTGAAATTACAACGCTCCCTCCCACCTCGCTCGGCAGCACGTTAATTTCTATGGGAATACTTCACACAAAACACTCTCCCCACATCTCAGTCAAATACCTTTTCATTCCCTTAGAAATTACATCGCCTGAGAACTTGGATTGGGAGCTTTGAAATTACAACGCTCCCTCCCATTTCGCTCGGCAGCACGTTAATTTCTATGGGAATACTTCACACAAAACACTCTCCTCACATCTCAGTCAAATACCTTTTCATTCCCTTAGAAATTACATCGCCTGAGAACTTGGATTGGGAGCTTTGAAATTACAACGCTTCCTCCCACCTCGCTCGGCAGCACGTTAATTTCTATGGGAATACTTCACACAAAACACTCTCCCCACATCTCAGTCAAATACCTTTTCATTCCCTTAGAAATTAGATCGCCTGAGAACTTGGATTGGGAGCTTTGAAATTACAACGCTCCCTCCCACCTCGCTCGGCAGCACTTTAATTTCTATGGGAATACTTCACACAAAACACTCTCCTCACATCTCAGTCAAATACCTTTTCATTCCCTTAGAAATTACATCGCCTGAGAACTTGGATTGGGAGCTTTGAAATTACAACGCTTCCTCCCACCTCGCTCGGCAGCACGTTAATTTCTATGGGAATACTTCACACAAAACACTCTCCCCACATCTGAGTTTATTACCTTTTCATTTCCTTAGAAATTACATCTTCTGAGAACTTGGATTGGGAGCTTTGAAATTACAACGCTCCCTCCCACCTCGCTCGGCAGCACTTTAATTTCTATGGGAATACTTCACACAAAACACTCTCCCCACATCTCAGTCAAATACCTTTTCATTCCCTTAGAAATTACATCGCCTGAGAACTTGGATTGGGAGCTTTGAAATTACAACGCTCCCTCCCATTTCGCTCGGCCGCACGTTAATTTCTATGGGAATACTTCACACAAAACACTCTCCTCACATCTCAGTCAAATACCTTTTCATTCCCTTAGAAATTACATCGCCTGAGAACTTGGATTGGGAGCTTTGAAATTACAACGCTTCCTCCCACCTCGCTCGGCAGCACGTTAATTTCTATGGGAATACTTCACACAAAACACTCTCCCCACATCTCAGTCAAATACCTTTTCATTCCCTTAGAAATTAGATCGCCTGAGAACTTGGATTGGGTGCTTTGAAATTACAACGCTCCCTACCACCTTGCTCGGCAGCACGTTAATTTCTATGGGAATACTTCACACAAAACACTCTCCCCACATCTCAGTCAAATACCTTTTCATTCCCTTAGAAATTACATCGCCTGAGAACTTGGATTGGGAGCTTTGAAATTACAACGCTCCCTACCACCTTGCTCGGCAGCACGTTAAATTTCTATGGGAATACTTCACACAAAACAATCTCCCCACATCTCAGTCAAATACATTTTCATTCCCTTAGAAATTACATCGCCTGAGAACTTGGATTGGGAGCTTTGAAATTACAACGATCCCTCCCACCTCGCTCGGCAGCACGTTAATTTCTATGGGAATACTTCACACAAAACACTCTCCCCACATCTCAGTGAAATACCTTTTCATTCCCTTAGAAATTACATCGCCTGAGAACTTGGATTGGGAGCTTTGAAACTACAACGCTCCCACCCACCTCGCTCGGCAGAACGGTAATTTCTATGGGAATACTTCACACATAACACTCTCCCCACATCTCAGTCAAATACCTTTTCATTCCCTTAGAAATTACATCGCCTGAGAACTTGGATTGGGAGCTTTGAAATTACAACGCTTCCTCCCACATCGCTCGGCAGCACGTTAATTTCTATGGGAATACTTCACACAAAACACTCTCCCCACATCTGAGTCAAATACCTTTTTATTTAATTAGAAATTACATCGCCTGAGAACTTGGATTGGGAGCTTTGAAATTACAACGCTCCCTCCCACCTCGCTCGGCAGCACGTTAATTTCTATGGGAATACTTCACACAAAACACTCTCCCCACATCTCAGTCAAATACCTTTTCATTCCCTTAGAAATTACATTGCCTGAGAATTTGGATTGGGAGCTTTGAAATTACAACGCTCCCTCCCATTTCGCTCGGTAGCACGTTAATTTCTATGGGAATACTTCACACAAAACACTCTCCCCACATCTGAGTCAAATACCTTTTCATTCCTTAGAAATTACATCGCCTGAGAACTTGGATTGGGAGCTTTGAAATTACAACGCTTCCTCCCACCTCGCTCGGCAGCACGTTAATTTCTATGGGAATACTTCACACAAAACATTTCCCCACATCTCAGTCAAATATCTTTTCATTCCCTTAGAAATTAGATCGCCTGAGAACTTGGATTGGGAGCTTTGAAATTACAACGCTCCCTCCCACCTCGCTCGGCAGCACGTTAATTTCTATGGGAATACTTCACACAAAACACTCTCCCCACATCTGAGTCAAATACCTTTTCATTCCTTAGAAATTACATCGCCTTAGAACTTGGATTGGGAGCTTTGAAATTACAACAATCCCTCCCACCTCGCTCGGCAGCACGTTAATTTCTATGGGAATACTTCACACAAAACACTCTCCCCACATCTCAGTCAAATACCTTTTCATTCCCTTAGAAATTACATCGCCTGAGAAGTTGGATTGGGAGCTTTGAAATTACAACGCTCCCTCCTACCTCGCTCGGCAGCACGTTAATTTCTATGGGAATACTTCACACAAAACACTCTCCCCACATCTGAGTCAAATACCTTTTCATTCCTTAGAAATTACATCGCCTGAGAACTTGGATTGGGAGCTTTGAAATTACAACAATCCCTCCCACCTCGCTCGGCAGCACGTTAATTTCTATGGGAATACTTCACACAAAACACTCTCCCCACATCTCAGTCAAATACCTTTTCATTCCCTTAGAAATTACATCGCCTGAGAAGTTTGATTGGGAGCTTTGAAATTACAACGCTCCCTCCCACCTCGCTCGGCAGCACGTTAATTTCTATGGGAATACTTCACACAAAACACTCTCCCCACATCTGAGTCAAATACCTTTTCATTCCCTTAGAAATTACATCGCCTGAGAACTTGGATTGGGAGCTTTGAAATTACAACGCTCCCTCCCACCTCGCTCGGCAGCACGTTAATTTCTATGGGAATACTTCACACAAAACACTCTCCCCACATCTCAGTGAAATACCTTTTCATTCCCTTAGAAATTACATCGCCTGAGAACTTGGATTGGGAGCTTTGAAATTACAACGCTCCCTCCCACCTCGCACGGCAGCACGTTAATTTCTATGGGAATACTTCACACAAAACACTCTCCCCACATCTCAGTCAAATACCTTTTCATTCCCTTAGAAATTACATCGCCTGAGAACTTGGATTGGGAGCTTTGAAATTACAACGCTCCCTACCACCTTGCTCGGCAGCACGTTAATTTCTATGGGAATACTTCACACAAAACACTCTCCCCACATCTGAGTCAAATACATTTTCATTTCCTTAGAAATTACATATTCTGAGAACTTGGATTGGGAGCTTTGAAATTACAACAATCCCTCCCTCCTCGCTCGGCAGCACGTTAAATTTCTATGGGAATACTTCACACAAAACACTCTCCCCACATCTCAGTCAAATACCTTTTCATTCCCTTAGAAATTACATCGCCTGAGAACTTGGATTGGGAGCTTTGAAATTACAACGCTTCCTCCCACCTCGATCGGCAGCACGTTAATTTCTATGGGAATACTTCACACAAAACACTCTCCCCACATCTCAGTCAAATACCTTTTAATTCCCTTAGAAATTAGATCGCCTGAGAACTTGGATTGGGTGCTTTCAAATTACAACGCTCCCTACCACCTTGCTCGGCAGCACGTTAATTTCTTTGGGAATACTTCACACAAAACACTCTCCCCACATCTGAGTCAAATACCTTTTCATTTCCTTAGAAATTACATCTTCTGAGAACTTGGATTGGGAGCTTTGAAATTACAACAATCCCTCCCACCTCGCTCGGCAGCACGTTAAATTTCTATGAGAATACTTCACACAAAACAATCTCCCCACATCTCAGTCAAATACCTTTTCATTCCCTTAGAAATTACATCGCCTGAGAACTTGGATTGGGAGCTTTGAAATTACAACGCTCCCTCCCGCCTCGCTCGGCAGCTCGTTAATTTCTATGGGAATACTTCACACAAAACACTCTCCCCACATCTCAGTCAAAAATACCTTTTAATTCCCTTAGAAATTACATCGCCTGAGAAGTTGGATTGGGAGCTTTGAAATTACAACGCTCCCTCCCACCTCGCTCGGCAGGACGTTAATTTCTATGGGAATACTTCACACAAAACACTCTCCCCACATCTGAGTCAAATACCTTTTCATTCCCTTAGAAATTACATCGCCTGAGAACTTGGATTGGGAGCTTTGAAATTACAACGCTCCCTCCCACCTCGCTCGGCAGCACGTTAATTTCTATGGGAATACTTCACACAAAACACTCTCCCCACATCTCAGTCAAATACCTTTTCATTCCCTTAGAAATTACATCGCCTGAGAACTTGGATTGGGAGCTTTGAAATTACAACGCTCCCTCCCATTTCGCTCGGCAGCACGTTAATTTCTATGGGAATACTTCACACAAAACACTCTCCTCACATCTCAGTCAAATACCTTTTCATTCCCTTAGAAATTACATCGCCTGAGAACTTGGATTGGGAGCTTTGAAATTACAACGCTTCCTCCCACCTCGCTCGGCAGCACGTTAATTTCTATGGGAATACTTCACACAAAACACTCTCCCCACATCTCAGTCAAATACCTTTTCATTCCCTTAGAAATTAGATCGCCTGAGAACTTGGATTGGGAGCTTTGAAATTACAACGCTCCCTCCCACCTCGCTCGGCAGCACTTTAATTTCTATGGGAATACTTCACACAAAACACTCTCCCCACATCTCAGTCAAATACCTTTTCATTCCCTTAGAAATTACATCGCCTGAGAACTTGGATTGGGAGCTTTGAAATTACAACGCTCCCTCCCATTTCGCTCGGCCGCACGTTAATTTCTATGGGAATACTTCACACAAAACACTCTCCTCACATCTCAGTCAAATACCTTTTCATTCCCTTAGAAATTACATCGCCTGAGAACTTGGATTGGGAGCTTTGAAATTACAACGCTTCCTCCCACCTCGCTCGGCAGCACGTTAATTTCTATGGGAATACTACACACAAAACACTCTCCCCACATCTGAGTTTATTACCTTTTCATTTCCTTAGAAATTACATCTTCTGAGAACTTGGATTGGGAGCTTTGAAATTACAACGCTCCCTCCCACCTCGCTCGGCAGCACTTTAATTTCTATGGGAATACTTCACACAAAACACTCTCCCCACATCTCAGTCAAATACCTTTTCATTCCCTTAGAAATTACATCGCCTGAGAACTTGGATTGGGAGCTTTGAAATTACAACGCTCCCTCCCATTTCGCTCGGCCGCACGTTAATTTCTATATGAATACTTCACACAAAACACTCTCCTCACATCTCAGTCAAATACCTTTTCATTCCCTTAGAAATTACATCGCCTGAGAACTTGGATTGGGAGCTTTGAAATTACAACGCTTCCTCCCACATCGCTCGGCAGCACGTTAATTTCTATGGGAATACTTCACACAAAACACTCTCCCCACATCTGAGTCAAATACCTTTTTATTTAATTAGAAATTACATCGCCTGAGAACTTGGATTGGGAGCTTTGAAATTACAACGCTCCCTCCCACCTCGCTCGGCAGCACGTTAATTTCTATGGGAATACTTCACACAAAACACTCTCCCCACATCTCAGTCAAATACCTTTTCATTCCCTTAGAAATTACATTGCCTGAGAATTTGGATTGGGAGCTTTGAAATTACAACGCTCCCTCCCATTTCGCTCGGTAGCACGTTAATTTCTATGGGAATACTTCACACAAAACACTCTCCCCACATCTGAGTCAAATACCTTTTCATTCCTTAGAAATTACATCGCCTGAGAACTTGGATTGGGAGCTTTGAAATTACAACGCTTCCTCCCACCTCGCTCGGCAGCACGTTAATTTCTATGGGAATACTTCACACAAAACATTTCCCCACATCTCAGTCAAATACCTTTTCATTCCCTTAGAAATTAGATCGCCTGAGAACTTGGATTGGGAGCTTTGAAATTACAACGCTCCCTCCCACCTCGCTCGGCAGCACGTTAATTTCTATGGGAATACTTCACACAAAACACTCTCCCCACATCTGAGTCAAATACCTTTTCATTCCTTAGAAATTACATCGCCTTAGAACTTGGATTGGGAGCTTTGAAATTACAACAATCCCTCCCACCTCGCTCGGCAGCACGTTAATTTCTATGGGAATACTTCACACAAAACACTCTCCCCACATCTCAGTCAAATACCTTTTCATTCCCTTAGAAATTACATCGCCTGAGAAGTTGGATTGGGAGCTTTGAAATTACAACGCTCCCTCCTACCTCGCTCGGCAGCACGTTAATTTCTATGGGAATACTTCACACAAAACACTCTCCCCACATCTGAGTCAAATACCTTTTCATTCCTTAGAAATTACATCGCCTGAGAACTTGGATTGGGAGCTTTGAAATTACAACAATCCCTCCCACCTCGCTCACAAGCACGTTAATTTCTATGGGAATACTTCACACAAAACACTCTCCCCACATCTCAGTCAAATACCTTTTCATTCCCTTAGAAATTACATCGCCTGAGAAGTTTGATTGGGAGCTTTGAAATTACAACGCTCCCTCCCACCTCGCTCGGCAGCACGTTAATTTCTATGGGAATACTTCACACAAAACACTCTCCCCACATCTGAGTCAAATACCTTTTCATTCCCTTAGAAATTACATCGCCTGAGAACTTGGATTGGGAGCTTTGAAATTACAACGCTCCCTCCCACCTCGCTCGGCAGCACGTTAATTTCTATGGGAATACTTCACACAAAACACTCTCCCCACATCTCAGTGAAATACCTTTTCATTCCCTTAGAAATTACATCGCCTGAGAACTTGGATTGGGAGCTTTGAAATTACAACGCTCCCTCCCACCTCGCACGGCAGCACGTTAATTTCTATGGGAATACTTCACACCAAACACTCTCCCCACATCTCAGTCAAATACCTTTTCATTCCCTTAGAAATTACATCGCCTGAGAACTTGGATTGGGAGCTTTGAAATTACAACGCTCCCTACCACCTTGCTCGGCAGCACGTTAATTTCTATGGGAATACTTCACACAAAACACTCTCCCCACATCTGAGTCAAATACCTTTTCATTTCCTTAGAAATTACATATTCTGAGAACTTGGATTGGGAGCTTTGAAATTACAACAATCCCTCCCTCCTCGCTCGGCAGCACGTTAAATTTCTATGGGAATACTTCACACAAAACACTCTCCCCACATCTCAGTCAAATACCTTTTCATTCCCTTAGAAATTACATCGCCTGAGAACTTGGATTGGGAGCTTTGAAATTACAACGCTTCCTCCCACCTCGATCGGCAGCACGTTAATTTCTATGGGAATACTTCACACAAAACACTCTCCCCACATCTCAGTCAAATACCTTTTAATTCCCTTAGAAATTAGATCGCCTGAGAACTTGGATTGGGTGCTTTCAAATTACAACGCTCCCTACCACCTTGCTCGGCAGCACGTTAATTTCTTTGGGAATACTTCACACAAAACACTCTCCCCACATCTCAGTCAAATACCTTTTCATTCCCTTAGAAATTACATCGCCTGAGAACTTGGATTGGGAGCTTTGAAATTACAACGCTTCCTCCCACCTCGCTCGGCAGCACGTTAATTTCAATGGGAATACTTCACACAAAACACTCTCCCCACATATGAGTCAAATACCTTTTCATTCCCTTAGAAATTAGATCGCCTGAGAACTTGGATTGGGAGCTTTGAAATTACAACGCTCCCTCCCACCTCGCTCGGCAGCACGTTAATTTCTATGGGAATACTTCACACAAAACACTCTCCCCACATCTGAGTCAAATACCTTTTCATTCCTTAGAAATTACATCGCCTTAGAACTTGGATTGGGAGCTTTGAAATTACAACAATCCCTCCCACCTCGCTCGGCAGCACGTTAATTTCTATGGGAATAATTCTCACAAAACACTCTCCCCACATTTCAGTCAAATTCCTTTTCATTCCCTTAGAAATTACATCGCCTGAGAACTTGGATTGGGAGCTTTGAAATTACAACGCTTCCTCCCACCTCGCTCGGCAGCACGTTAATTTCAATGGGAATACTTCACACAAAACACTCTCCCCACATATGAGTCAAATACCTTTTCATTCCCTTAGAAATTAGATCGCCTGAGAACTTGGATTGGGAGCTTTGAAATTACAACGCTCCCTCCCACCTCGCTCGGCAGCACGTTAATTTCTATGGGAATACTTCACACAAAACACTCTCCCCACATCTGAGTCAAATACCTTTTCATTCCTTAGAAATTACATCGCCTTAGAACTTGGATTGGGAGCTTTGAAATTACAACAATCCCTCCCACCTCGCTCGGCAGCACGTTAATTTCTATGGGAATACTTCACACAAAACACTCTCCCCACATCTCAGTCAAATACCTTTTCATTCCCTTAGAAATTACATAGCCTGAGAAGTTGGATTGGGAGCTTTGAAATTACAACGCTCCCTCCCACCTCGCTCGGCAGCACGTTAATTTCTATGGGAATACTTCACACAAAACACTCTCCCCACATCTGAGTCAAATACCTTTTCATTCCTTAGAAATTACATCGCCTGAGAACTTGGATTGGGAGCTTTGAAATTACAACAATCCCTCCCACCTCGCTCGGCAGCACGTTAATTTCTATGGGAATACTTCACACAAAACACTCTCCCCACATCTCAGTCAAATACCTTTTCATTCCCTTAGAAATTACATCGCCTGAGAAGTTTGATTGGGAGCTTTGAAATTACAACGCTCCCTCCCACCTCGCTCGGCAGCACGTTAATTTCTATGGGAATACTTCACACAAAACACTCTCCCCACATCTGAGTCAAATACCTTTTCATTCCCTTAGAAATTACATCGCCTGAGAACTTGGATTGGGAGCTTTGAAATTACAACGCTTCCTCCCACCTCGCTCGGCAGCACGTTAATTTCTATGGGAATACTTCACACAAAACACTCTCCCCACATCTCAGTCAAATACCTTTTAATTCCCTTAGAAATTAGATCGCCTGAGAACTTGGATTGGGTGCTTTCAAATTACAACGCTCCCTACCACCTTGCTCGGCAGCACGTTAATTTCTATGGGAATACTTCACACAAAACACTCTCCCCACATCTCAGTCAAATACCTTTTCATTCCCTTAGAAATTACATCGCCTGAGAACTTGGATTGGGAGCTTTGAAATTACAACGCTCCCTACCACCTTGCTCGGCAGCACGTTAATTTCTATGGGAATAATTCTCACAAAACACTCTCCCCACATTTCAGTCAAATTCCTTTTCATTCCCTTAGAAATTACATCGCCTGAGAACTTGGATTGGGAGCTTTGAAATTACAACGCTCCCTACCACCTCGCTCGGCAGCACGTTAATTTCTATGGGAATACTTCACACAAAACACTCTCCCCACATCTACGTCAAATACCTTTTCATTCCCTTAGAAATTACATCGCCTGAGAAGTTGGATTGGGAGCTTTGAAATTACAACGCTCCCTCGCACCTCGCTCGGCAGCACGTTAATTTCTATGGGAATACTTCACACAAAACACTCTCCCCACATCTCAGTCAAATACCTTTTCGATCCCTTAGAAATTACATCGCCTGAGAACTTGGATTGGGAGCTTTGAAATTACAACGCTTCCTCCCATCTCGCTCGGCAGCACGTTAATTTCTATGGGAATACTTCACACAAAACACTCTCCCCACATCTCAGTCAAATACCTTTTCATTCCCTTAGAAATTAGATCGCCTGAGAACTTGGATTGGGTGCTTTGAAATTACAACGCTCCCTAGCACCTTGCTCGGCAGCACGTTAATTTCTATGGGAATACTTCACACAAAACACTCTCCCCACATCTCAGTCAAATACCTTTTCATTCCCTTAGAAATTACATCGCCTGAGAACTTGGATTGGGAGCTTTGAAATTACAACGCTCCCTACCACCTTGCTCGGCAGCACGTTAATTTCTATGGGAATAATTCTCACAAAACACTCTCCCCACATCTACGTCAAATACCTTTTAATTCCCTTAGAAATTACATCGCCTGAGAAGTTGGATTGGGAGCTTTGAAATTACAACGCTCCCTCCCACCTCGCTCGGCAGGACGTTAATTTCTATGGGAATACTTCACACAAAACACTCTCCCCACATCTGAGTCAAATACCTTTTCATTCCCTTAGAAATTACATCGCCTGAGAACTTGGATTGGGAGCTTTGAAATTACAACGCTCCCTCCCACCTCGCTCGGCAGCACGTTAATTTATATGGGAATAATTCTCACAAAACACTCTCCCCACATCTCAGTCAAATACCTTTTCATTCCCTTAGAAATTACATCGCCTGAGAACTTGGATTGGGAGCTTTGAAATTACAACGCTCCCTCCCACCTCGCTCGGCAGCACGTTAATTTCTATGGGAATACTTCACACAAAACACTCTCCCCACATCTGAGTCAAATACCTTTTCTTTCCCTTAGAAATTACATCGCCTGAGAACTTGGATTGGGAGCTTTGAAATTACAACGCTTCCTCCCATCTCGCTCGGCAGCACGTTAATTTCTATGGGAATACTTCACACAAAACACTCTCCCCACATCTCAGTCAAATACCTTTTCATTCCCTTAGAAATTAGATCGCCTGAGAACTTGGATTGGGTGCTTTGAAATTACAACGCTCCCTAGCACCTTGCTCGGCAGCACGTTAATTTCTATGGGAATACTTCACACAAAACACTCTCCCCACATCTCAGTCAAATACCTTTTCATTCCCTTAGAAATTACATCGCCTGAGAACTTGGATTGGGAGCTTTGAAATTACAACGCTCCCTACCACCTTGCTCGGCAGCACGTTAATTTCTATGGGAATAATTCTCACAAAACACTCTCCCCACATCTCTGTCAAATACCTTTTCATTCCCTTAGAAATTACATCGCCTGAGAACTTGGATTGGGAGCTTTGAAATTACAACGCTCCCTCCCACCTCGCTCGGCAGCACGTTAATTTCTATGGGTATACTTCACACAAAACACTCTCCCCACATCTGAGTCAAATACCTTTTCATTTCCTTAGAAATTACATCTTCTGAGAACTTGGATTGGGAGCTTTGAAATTACAACAATCCCTCCCACCTCGCTCGGCAGCACGTTAAATTTCTATGAGAATACTTCACACAAAACAATCTCCCCACATCTCAGTCAAATACCTTTTCATTCCCTTAGAAATTACATCGCCTGAGAACTTGGATTGGGAGCTTTGAAATTACAACGCTCCCTCCCACCTCGCTCGGCAGCTCGTTAATTTCAATGGGAATACTTCACACAAAACACTCTCCCCACATCTCAGTCAAATACCTTTTCATTCCCTTAGAAATTACATCGCCTGAGAAGTTGGATTGGGTGCTTTGAAATTACAACGCTCCCTCCCACCTAGCTCGGCCGCACGTTAATTTCTATGGGAATACTTCACCCAAACACTCTCCCCACATCTACGTCAAATACCTTTTAATTCCCTTAGAAATTACATCGCCTGAGAAGTTGGATTGGGAGCTTTGAAATTACAACGCTCCCTCCCACCTCGCTCGGCAGGACGTTAATTTCTATGGGAATACTTCACACAAAACACTCTCCCCACATCTGAGTCAAATACCTTTTCATTCCCTTAGAAATTACATCGCCTGAGAACTTGGATTGGGAGCTTTGAAATTACAACGCTCCCTCCCACCTCGCTCGGCAGCACGTTAATTTATATGGGAATAATTCTCACAAAACACTCTCCCCACATCTCAGTCAAATACCTTTTCATTCCCTTAGAAATTACATCGCCTGAGAACTTGGATTGGGAGCTTTGAAATTACAACGCTCCCTACCACCTCGCTCGGCAGCACGTTAATTTCTATGGGAATACTTCACACAAAACACTCTCCCCACATCTGAGTCAAATACCTTTTCATTTCCTTAAAAATTACATCTTCTGAGAACTTGGATTGGGAGCTTTGAAATTACAACAATCCCTCCCACCTCGCTCGGCAGCACGTTAAATTTCTATGGGAATACTTCACACAAAATACTCTCCCCACATCTCAGTCAAATACCTTTTCATTCCCTTAGAAATTACATCGCCTGATAACTTGGATTGGGAGCTTTGAAATTACAACGCTCCCTCCCACCTCGCTCGGTAGGACGTTAATTTCTATGGGAATACTTCACACAAAACACTCTCCCCACATCTGAGTCAAATACCTTTTCATTCCCTTAGAAATTACATCGCCTGAGAACTTGGATTGGGAGCTTTGAAATTACAACGCTAACTCCCACCTCGCTCGGCAGCACGTTAATTTCTATGGGAATACTTCACACAAAACACTCTCCCCACATCTCAGTCAAATACCTTTTCATTCCCTTAGAAATTACATCGCCTGAGAACTTGGATTGGGAGCTTTGAAATTACAACGCTCCATCCCATTTCGCTCGGCAGCACGTTAATTTCTATGGGAATACTTCACACAAAACACTCTCCTCACATCTCAGTCAAATACCTTTTCATTCCCTTAGAAATTAGATCGCCTGAGAACTTGGATTGGGTGCTTTGAAATTACAACGCTTCCTCCCACCTCGCTCGGCAGCACGTTAATTTCTATGGGAATACTTCACACAAAACACTCTCCCCACATCTCAGTCAAATACCTTTTCATTCCCTTAGAAATTACATCGCCTGAGAACTTGGATTGGGAGCTTTGAAATTACAACGCTCCCTCCCATTTCGCTCGGCAGCACGTTTATTTCTATGGGAATACTTCACACAAAACACTCTCCCCACATCTCAGTCAAATACCTTTTCATTCCCTTAGAAATTACATCGCCTGAGAACTTGGATTGGGAGCTTTGAAATTACAACGCTTCCTCCCACCTCGCTCGGCAGCACGTTAATTTCTATGGGAATACTTCACACAAAACACTCTCCCCGCATCTGAGTCAAATACCTTTTCATTTCCTTAGAAATTACATCGCCTGAGAACTTGGATTGGGAGCTTTGAAATTACAACAATCCCTCCCACCTCGCTCGGCAGCACGTTAAATTTCTATGAGAATACTTCACACAAAACAATCTCCCCACATCTCAGTCAAATACCTTTTCATTCCCTTAGAAATTACATCGCCTGAGAACTTGGATTGGGAGCTTTGAAATTACAACGCTTCCTCCCACCTCGCTCGGCAGCACGTTAATTTCTATGGGAATACTTCACACAAAACACTCTCCCCGCATCTGAGTCAAATACCTTTTCATTCCCTTAGAAATTACATCGCCTGATAACTTGGATTGGGAGCTTTGAAATTACAACGCTCCCTCCCACCTCGCTCGGTAGGACGTTAATTTCTATGGGAATACTTCACACAAAACACTCTCCCCACATCTGAGTCAAATACCTTTTCATTCCCTTAGAAATTACATCGCCTGAGAACTTGGATTGGGAGCTTTGAAATTACAACGCTAACTCCCACCTCGCTCGGCAGCACGTTAATTTCTATGGGAATACTTCACACAAAACACTCTCCCCACATCTCAGTCAAATACCTTTTCATTCCCTTAGAAATTACATCGCCTGAGAACTTGGATTGGGAGCTTTGAAATTACAACGCTCCATCCCATTTCGCTCGGCAGCACGTTAATTTCTATGGGAATACTTCACACAAAACACTCTCCTCACATCTCAGTCAAATACCTTTTCATTCCCTTAGAAATTAGATCGCCTGAGAACTTGGATTGGGTGCTTTGAAATTACAACGCTTCCTCCCACCTCGCTCGGCAGCACGTTAATTTCTATGGGAATACTTCACACAAAACACTCTCCCCACATCTCAGTCAAATACCTTTTCATTCCCTTAGAAATTACATCGCCTGAGAACTTGGATTGGGAGCTTTGAAATTACAACGCTCCCTCCCATTTCGCTCGGCAGCACGTTTATTTCTATGGGAATACTTCACACAAAACACTCTCCCCACATCTCAGTCAAATACCTTTTCATTCCCTTAGAAATTACATCGCCTGAGAACTTGGATTGGGAGCTTTGAAATTACAACGCTTCCTCCCACCTCGCTCGGCAGCACGTTAATTTCTATGGGAATACTTCACACAAAACACTCTCCCCGCATCTGAGTCAAATACCTTTTCATTTCCTTAGAAATTACATCGCCTGAGAACTTGGATTGGGAGCTTTGAAATTACAACAATCCCTCCCACCTCGCTCGGCAGCACGTTAAATTTCTATGAGAATACTTCACACAAAACAATCTCCCCACATCTCAGTCAAATACCTTTTCATTCCCTTAGAAATTACATCGCCTGAGAACTTGGATTGGGAGCTTTGAAATTACAACGCTTCCTCCCACCTCGCTCGGCAGCACGTTAATTTCTATGGGAATACTTCACACAAAACACTCTCCCCGCATCTGAGTCAAATACCTTTTCATTTCCTTAGAAATTACATCGCCTGAGAACTTGGATTGGGAGCTTTGAAATTACAACAATCCCTCCCACCTCGCTCGGCAGCACGTTAAATTTCTATGAGAATACTTCACACAAAACACTCTCCCCACATCTCAGTCAAATACCTTTTCATTCCCTTAGAAATTAGATCGCCTGAGAACATGGATTGGGAGCTTTGAAATTACAACGCTCCCTCCCACCTCGCTCGGCAGCACGTTAATTTCTGTGGGAATAATTCTCACAAAACACTCTCCCCACATCTCAGTCAAATACCTTTTCATTCCCTTAGAAATTACATCGCCTGAGAACATGGATTGGGAGCTTTGAAATTACAACGCTCCCTCCCACCTCGCTCGGCAGCACGTTAATTTCTATGGGAATACTTCACACAAAACACTCTCCCCGCATCTGAGTCAAATACCTTTTCATTTCCTTAGAAATTACATCGCCTGAGAACTTGGATTGGGAGCTTTGAAATTACAACAATCCCTCCCACCTCGCTCGGCAGCACGTTAAATTTCTATGAGAATACTTCACACAAAACAATCTCCCCACATCTCAGTCAAATACCTTTTCATTCCCTTAGAAATTACATCGCATGAGAACTTGGATTGGGAGCTTTGAAATTACAACGCTCCCTCCCACCTCGCTCGGCAGCTCGTTAATTTCTATGGGAATACTTCACACAAAACACTCTCCCCACATCTCAGTCAAATACCTTTTCATTCCCTTAGAAATTACATCGCCTGAGAACATGGATTGGGAGCTTTGAAATTACAACGCTCCCTCCCACCTCGCTCGGCAGCACGTTAATTTCTATGGGAATACTTCACACAAAACACTCTCCCCGCATCTGAGTCAAATACCTTTTCATTTCCTTAGAAATTACATCGCCTGAGAACTTGGATTGGGAGCTTTGAAATTACAACAATCCCTCCCACCTCGCTCGGCAGCACGTTAAATTTCTATGAGAATACTTCACACAAAACAATCTCCCCACATCTCAGTCAAATACCTTTTCATTCCCTTAGAAATTACATCGCATGAGAACTTGGATTGGGAGCTTTGAAATTACAACGCTCCCTCCCACCTCGCTCGGCAGCTCGTTAATTTCTATGGGAATACTTCACACAAAACACTCTCCCCACATCTCAGTCAAATACCTTTTCATTCCCTTAGAAATTACATCGCCTGAGAAGTTGGATTGGGTGCTTTGAAGTTACAACGCTCCCTCCCACCTCGCTCGGCCGCACGTTAATTTCTATGGGAATACTTCACCCAAACACTCTCCCCACATCTACGTCAAATACCTTTTAATTCCCTTAGAAATTACATCGCCTGAGAAGTTGGATTGGGAGCTTTGAAATTACAACGCTCCCTCCCACCTCGCTCGGCAGGACGTTAATTTCTATGGGAATACTTCACACAAAACACTCTCCCCACATCTGAGTCAAATACCTTTTCATTCCCTTAGAAATTACATCGCCTGAGAACTTGGATTGGGAGCTTTGAAATTACAACGCTCCCTCCCACCTCGCTCGGCAGCACGTTAATTTATATGGGAATAATTCTCACAAAACACTCTCCCCACATCTCAGTCAAATACCTTTTCATTCCCTTAGAAATTACATCGCCTGAGAACTTGGATTGGGAGCTTTGAAATTACAACGCTCCCTACCACCTCGCTCGGCAGCACGTTAATTTCTATGGGAATACTTCACACAAAACACTCTCCCCACATCTGAGTCAAATACCTTTTCATTCCCTTAGAAATTACATCGCCTGATAACTTGGATTGGGAGCTTTGAAATTACAACGCTCCCTCCCACCTCGCTCGGCCGCACGTTAATTTCTATGGGAATACTTCACCCAAACACTCTCCCCACATCTACGTCAAATACCTTTTAATTCCCTTAGAAATTACATCGCCTGAGAAGTTGGATTGGGAGCTTTGAAATTACAACGCTCCCTCCCACCTCGCTCGGCAGGACGTTAATTTCTATGGGAATACTTCACACAAAACACTCTCCCCACATCTGAGTCAAATACCTTTTCATTCCCTTAGAAATTACATCGCCTGAGAACTTGGATTGGGAGCTTTGAAATTACAACGCTCCCTCCCACCTCGCTCGGCAGCACGTTAATTTATATGGGAATAATTCTCACAAAACACTCTCCCCACATCTCAGTCAAATACCTTTTCATTCCCTTAGAAATTACATCGCCTGAGAACTTGGATTGGGAGCTTTGAAATTACAACGCTCCCTCCCATTTCGCTCGGCAGCACGTTTATTTCTATGGGAATACTTCACACAAAACACTCTCCCCACATCTCAGTCAAATACCTTTTCATTCCCTTAGAAATTACATCGCCTGAGAACTTGGATTGGGAGCTTTGAAATTACAACGCTTCCTCCCACCTCGCTCGGCAGCACGTTAATTTCTATGGGAATACTTCACACAAAACACTCTCCCCACATCTCAGTCAAATACCTTTTCATTCCCTTAGAAATTAGATCGCCTGAGAACTTGGATTGGGTGCTTTGAAATTACAACGCTCCCTAGCACCTTGCTCGGCAGCACGTTAATTTCTATGGGAATACTTCACACAAAACACTCTCCCCACATCTCAGTCAAATACCTTTTCATTCCCTTAGAAATTACATCGCCTGAGAACTTGGATTGGGAGCTTTGAAATTACAACGCTCCCTACCACCTGGGTCGGCAGCACGTTAATTTCTATGGGAATAATTCTCACAAAACACTCTCCCCACATCTCAGTCAAATACCTTTTCATTCCCTTAGAAATTACATCGCCTGAGAACTTGGATTGGGAGCTTTGAAATTACAACGCTCCCTCCCACCTCGCTCGGCAGCACGTTAATTTCTATGGGAATACTTCACACAAAACACTCTCCCCACATCTGAGTCAAATACCTTTTCATTTCCTTAGAAATTACATCGCCTGAGAACTTGGATTGGGAGCTTTGAAATTACAACAATCCCTCCCACCTCGCTCGGCAGCACGTTAAATTTCTATGAGAATACTTCACACAAAACAATCTCCCCACATCTCAGTCAAATACCTTTTCATTCCCTTAGAAATTACATCGCCTGAGAACTTGGATTGGGAGCTTTGAAATTACAACGCTCCCTCCCACCTCGCTCGGCAGCTCGTTAATTTCTATGGGAATACTTCACACAAAACACTCTCCCCACATCTCAGTCAAATACCTTTTCATTCCCTTAGAAATTACATCGCCTGAGAAGTTGGATTGGGAGCTTTGAAATTACAACGCTCCCTCCCACCTCGCTCGGCAGGACGTTAATTTCTATGGGAATACTTCACACAAAACACTCTCCCCACATCTGAGTCAAATACCTTTTCATTCCCTTAGAAATTACATCGCCTGAGAACTTGGATTGGGAGCTTTGAAATTACAACGCTCCCTCCCACCTCGCTCGGCAGCACGTTAATTTATATGGGAATAATTCTCACAAAACACTCTCCCCACATCTCAGTCAAATACCTTTTCATTCCCTTAGAAATTACATCGCCTGAGAACTTGGATTGGGAGCTTTGAAATTACAACGCTCCCTACCACCTCGCTCGGCAGCACGTTAATTTCTATGGGAATACTTCACACAAAACACTCTCCCCACATCTGAGTCAAATACCTTTTCATTCCCTTAGAAATTACATCGCCTGATAACTTGGATTGGGAGCTTTGAAATTACAACGCTCCCTCCCACCTCGCTCGGCCGCACGTTAATTTCTATGGGAATACTTCACCCAAACACTCTCCCCACATCTACGTCAAATACCTTTTAATTCCCTTAGAAATTACATCGCCTGAGAAGTTGGATTGGGAGCTTTGAAATTACAACGCTCCCTCCCACCTCGCTCGGCAGGACGTTAATTTCTATGGGAATACTTCACACAAAACACTCTCCCCACATCTGAGTCAAATACCTTTTCATTCCCTTAGAAATTACATCGCCTGAGAACTTGGATTGGGAGCTTTGAAATTACAACGCTCCCTCCCACCTCGCTCGGCAGCACGTTAATTTATATGGGAATAATTCTCACAAAACACTCTCCCCACATCTCAGTCAAATACCTTTTCATTCCCTTAGAAATTACATCGCCTGAGAACTTGGATTGGGAGCTTTGAAATTACAACGCTCCCTACCACCTCGCTCGGCAGCACGTTAATTTCTATGGGAATACTTCACACAAAACACTCTCCCCACATCTGAGTCAAATACCTTTTCATTCCCTTAGAAATTACATCGCCTGATAACTTGGATTGGGAGCTTTGAAATTACAACGCTCCCTCCCACCTCGCTCGGCAGGACGTTAATTTCTATGGGAATACTTCACACAAAACACTCTCCCCACATCTCAGTCAAATACCCTTTCTTTCCCTTAGAAATTACATCGCCTGAGAACTTGGATTGGGAGCTTTGAAATTACAACGCTTCCTCCCATCTCGCTCGGCAGCACGTTAATTTCTATGGGAATACTTCACACAAAACACTCTCCCCACATCTCAGTCAAATACCTTTTCATTCCCTTAGAAATTAGATCGCCTGAGAACTTGGATTGGGTGCTTTGAAATTACAACGCTCCCTAGCACCTTGCTCGGCAGCACGTTAATTTCTATGGGAATACTTCACACAAAACACTCTCCCCACATCTCAGTCAAATACCTTTTCATTCCCTTAGAAATTACATCGCCTGAGAACTTGGATTGGGAGCTTTGAAATTACAACGCTCCCTACCACCTTGCTCGGCAGCACGTTAATTTCTATGGGAATAATTCTCACAAAACACTCTCCCCACATCTCTGTCAAATACCTTTTCATTCCCTTAGAAATTACATCGCCTGAGAACTTGGATTGGGAGCTTTGAAATTACAACGCTCCCTCCCACCTCGCTCGGCAGCACGTTAATTTCTATGGGTATACTTCACACAAAACACTCTCCCCACATCTGAGTCAAATACCTTTTCATTTCCTTAGAAATTACATCTTCTGAGAACTTGGATTGGGAGCTTTGAAATTACAACAATCCCTCCCACCTCGCTCGGCAGCACGTTAAATTTCTATGAGAATACTTCACACAAAACAATCTCCCCACATCTCAGTCAAATACCTTTTCATTCCCTTAGAAATTACATCGCCTGAGAACTTGGATTGGGAGCTTTGAAATTACAACGCTCCCTCCCACCTCGCTCGGCAGCTCGTTAATTTCTATGGGAATACTTCACACAAAACACTCTCCCCACATCTCAGTCAAATACCTTTTCATTCCCTTAGAAATTACATCGCCTGAGAAGTTGGATTGGGTGCTTTGAAATTACAACGCTCCCTCCCACCTCGCTCGGCCGCACGTTAATTTCTATGGGAATACTTCACCCAAACACTCTCCCCACATCTACGTCAAATACCTTTTAATTCCCTTAGAAATTACATCGCCTGAGAAGTTGGATTGGGAGCTTTGAAATTACACCGCTCCCTCCCACCTCGCTCGGCAGGACGTTAATTTCTATGGGAATACTTCACACAAAACACTCTCCCCACATCTGAGTCAAATACCTTTTCATTCCCTTAGAAATTACATCGCCTGAGAACTTGGATTGGGAGCTTTGAAATTACAACGCTCCCTCCCACCTCGCTCGGCAGCACGTTAATTTATATGGGAATAATTCTCACAAAACACTCTCCCCACATCTCAGTCAAATACCTTTTCATTCCCTTAGAAATTACATCGCCTGAGAACTTGGATTGGGAGCTTTGAAATTACAACGCTCCCTACCACCTCGCTCGGCAGCACGTTAATTTCTATGGGAATACTTCACACAAAACACTCTCCCCACATCTGAGTCAAATACCTTTTCATTTCCTTAAAAATTACATCTTCTGAGAACTTGGATTGGGAGCTTTGAAATTACAACAATCCCTCCCACCTCGCTCGGCAGCACGTTAAATTTCTATGGGAATACTTCACACAAAATACTCTCCCCACATCTCAGTCAAATACCTTTTCATTCCCTTAGAAATTACATCGCCTGATAACTTGGATTGGGAGCTTTGAAATTACAACGCTCCCTCCCACCTCGCTCGGCAGGACGTTAATTTCTATGGGAATACTTCACACAAAACACTCTCCCCACATCTGAGTCAAATACCTTTTCATTCCCTTAGAAATTACATCGCCTGAGAACTTGGATTGGGAGCTTTGAAATTACAACGCTAACTCCCACCTCGCTCGGCAGCACGTTAATTTCTATGGGAATACTTCACACAAAACACTCTCCCCACATCTCAGTCAAATACCTTTTCATTCCCTTAGAAATTACATCGCCTGAGAACTTGGATTGGGAGCTTTGAAATTACAACGCTCCCTCCCATTTCGCTCGGCAGCACGTTAATTTCTATGGGAGAACTTCACACAAAACACTCTCCTCACATCTCAGTCAAATACCTTTTCATTCCCTTAGAAATTAGATCGCCTGAGAACTTGGATTGGGTGCTTTGAAATTACAACGCTTCCTCCCACCTCGCTCGGCAGCACGTTAATTTCTATGGGAATACTTCACACAAAACACTCTCCCCACATCTCAGTCAAATACCTTTTCATTCCCTTAGAAATTACATCGCCTGAGAACTTGGATTGGGAGCTTTGAAATTACAACGCTCCCTCCCATTTCGCTCGGCAGCACGTTTATTTCTATGGGAATACTTCACACAAAACACTCTCCCCACATCTCAGTCAAATACCTTTTCATTCCCTTAGAAATTACATCGCCTGAGAACTTGGATTGGGAGCTTTGAAATTACAACGCTTCCTCCCACCTCGCTCGGCAGCACGTTAATTTCTATGGGAATACTTCACACAAAACACTCTCCCCACATCTCAGTCAAATACCTTTTCATTCCCTTAGAAATTAGATCGCCTGAGAACTTGGATTGGGTGCTTTGAAATTACAACGCTCCCTAGCACCTTGTTCGGCAGCACGTTAATTTCTATGGGAATACTTCACACAAAACACTCTCCCCACATCTCAGTCAAATACCTTTTCATTCCCTTAGAAATTACATCGCCTGAGAACTTGGATTGGGAGCTTTGAAATTACAACGCTCCCTACCACCTCGCTCGGCAGCACGTTAATTTCTATGGGAATACTTCACACAAAACACTCTCCCCACATCTCAGTCAAATACCTTTTCATTCCCTTAGAAATTACATCGCCTGAGAACTTGGATTGGGAGCTTTGAAATTACAACGCTCCCTCCCATTTCGCTCGGCAGCACGTTTATTTCTATGGGAATACTTCACACAAAACACTCTCCCCACATCTCAGTCAAATACCTTTTCATTCCCTTAGAAATTACATCGCCTGAGAACTTGGATTGGGAGCTTTGAAATTACAACGCTTCCTCCCACCTCGCTCGGCAGCACGTTAATTTCTATGGGAATACTTCACACAAAACACTCTCCCCACATCTCAGTCAAATACCTTTTCATTCCCTTAGAAATTAGATCGCCTGAGAACTTGGATTGGGTGCTTTGAAATTACAACGCTCCCTAGCACCTTGCTCGGCAGCACGTTAATTTCTATGGGAATACTTCACACAAAACACTCTCCCCACATCTCAGTCAAATACCTTTTCATTCCCTTAGAAATTAGATCGCCTGAGAACTTGGATTGGGTGCTTTGAAATTACAACGCTCCCTCCCACCTCGCTCGGCAGCACGTTAATTTATATGGGAATAATTCTCACAAAACACTCTCCCCACATCTCAGTCAAATACCTTTTCATTCCCTTAGAAATTACATCGCCTGAGAACTTGGATTGGGAGCTTTGAAATTACAACGCTCCCTACCACCTCGCTCGGCAGCACGTTAATTTCTATGGGAATACTTCACACAAAACACTCTCCCCACATCTGAGTCAAATACCTTTTCATTTCCTTAAAAATTACATCTTCTGAGAACTTGGATTGGGAGCTTTGAAATTACAACAATCCCTCCCACCTCGCTCGGCAGCACGTTAAATTTCTATGGGAATACTTCACACAAAATACTCTCCCCACATCTCAGTCAAATACCTTTTCATTCCCTTAGAAATTACATCGCCTGATAACTTGGATTGGGAGCTTTGAAATTACAACGCTCCCTCCCACCTCGCTCGGCAGGACGTTAATTTCTATGGGAATACTTCACACAAAACACTCTCCCCACATCTGAGTCAAATACCTTTTCATTCCCTTAGAAATTACATCGCCTGAGAACTTGGATTGGGAGCTTTGAAATTACAACGCTAACTCCCACCTCGCTCGGCAGCACGTTAATTTCTATGGGAATACTTCACACAAAACACTCTCCCCACATCTCAGTCAAATACCTTTTCATTCCCTTAGAAATTACATCGCCTGAGAACTTGGATTGGGAGCTTTGAAATTACAACGCTCCCTCCCATTTCGCTCGGCAGCACGTTAATTTCTATGGGAATACTTCACACAAAACACTCTCCTCACATCTCAGTCAAATACCTTTTCATTCCCTTAGAAATTAGATCGCCTGAGAACTTGGATTGGGTGCTTTGAAATTACAACGCTTCCTTCCACCTCGCTCGGCAGCACGTTAATTTCTATGGGAATACTTCACACAAAACACTCTCCCCACATCTCAGTCAAATACCTTTTCATTCCCTTAGAAATTACATCGCCTGAGAACTTGGATTGGGAGCTTTGAAATTACAACGCTCCCTCCCATTTCGCTCGGCAGCACGTTTATTTCTATGGGAATACTTCACACAAAACACTCTCCCCACATCTCAGTCAAATACCTTTTCATTCCCTTAGAAATTACATCGCCTGAGAACTTGGATTGGGAGCTTTGAAATTACAACGCTTCCTCCCACCTCGCTCGGCAGCACGTTAATTTCTATGGGAATACTTCACACAAAACACTCTCCCCACATCTCAATCAAATACCTTTTCATTCCCTTAGAAATTAGATCGCCTGAGAACTTGGATTGGGTGCTTTGAAATTACAACGCTCCCTAGCACCTTGCTCGGCAGCACGTTAATTTCTATGGGAATACTTCACACAAAACACTCTCCCCACATCTCAGTCAAATACCTTTTCATTCCCTTAGAAATTACATCGCCTGAGAACTTGGATTGGGAGCTTTGAAATTACAACGCTCCCTCCCATTTCGCTCGGCAGCACGTTTATTTCTATGGGAATACTTCACACAAAACACTCTCCCCACATCTCAGTCAAATACCTTTTCATTCCCTTAGAAATTACATCGCCTGAGAACTTGGATTGGGAGCTTTGAAATTACAACGCTTCCTCCCACCTCGCTCGGCAGCACGTTAATTTCTATGGGAATACTTCACACAAAACACTCTCCCCACATCTCAGTCAAATACCTTTTCATTCCCTTAGAAATTAGATCGCCTGAGAACTTGGATTGGGTGCTTTGAAATTACAACGCTCCCTAGCACCTTGCTCGGCAGCACGTTAATTTCTATGGGAATACTTCACACAAAACACTCTCCCCACATCTCAGTCAAATACCTTTTCATTCCCTTAGAAATTACATCGCCTGAGAACTTGGATTGGGAGCTTTGAAATTACAACGCTCCCTCCCACCTCGCTCGGCAGCACGTTAATTTCTATGGGAATACTTCACACAAAACACTCTCCCCACATCTGAGTCAAATACCTTTTCATTTCCTTAGAAATTACATCGCCTGAGAACTTGGATTGGGAGCTTTGAAATTACAACAATCCCTCCCACCTCGCTCGGCAGCACGTTAAATTTCTATGAGAATACTTCACACAAAACAATCTCCCCACATCTCAGTCAAATACCTTTTCATTCCCTTAGAAATTACATCGCCTGAGAACTTGGATTGGGAGCTTTGAAATTACAACGCTCCCTCCCACCTCGCTCGGCCGCACGTTAATTTCTATGGGAATACTTCACCCAAACACTCTCCCCACATCTACGTCAAATACCTTTTAATTCCCTTAGAAATTACATCGCCTGAGAAGTTGGATTGGGAGCTTTGAAATTACAACGCTCCCTCCCACCTCGCTCGGCAGGACGTTAATTTCTATTGAAATACTTCACACAAAACACTCTCCCCACATCTGAGTCAAATACCTTTTCATTCCCTTAGAAATTACATCGCCTGAGAACTTGGATTGGGAGCTTTGAAATTACAACGCTCCCTCCCACCTCGCTCGGCAGCACGTTAATTTATATGGGAATAATTCTCACAAAACACTCTCCCCACATCTCAGTCAAATACCTTTTCATTCCCTTAGAAATTACATCGCCTGAGAACTTGGATTGGGAGCTTTGAAATTACAACGCTCCCTACCACCTCGCTCGGCAGCACGTTAATTTCTATGGGAATACTTCTCACAAAACACTCTCCCCACATCTCAGTCAAATACCTTTTCATTCCCTTAGAAATTACATCGCCTGAGAACTTGGATTGGGAGCTTTGAAATTACAACGCTCCCTACCACCTCGCTCGGCAGCACGCTAATTTCTATGGGAATACTTCACACAAAACACTCTCCCCACATCTGAGTCAAATACCTTTTCATTCCCTTAGAAATTACATCGCCTGATAACTTGGATTGGGAGCTTTGAAATTACAACGCTCCCTCCCACCTCGCTCGGCAGGACGTTAATTTCTATGGGAATACTTCACACAAAACACTCTCCCCACATCTCAGTCAAATACCTTTTCATTCCCTTAGAAATTAGATCGCCTGAGAACTTGGATTGGGTGCTTTGAAATTACAACGCTCCCTAGCACCTTGCTCGGCAGCACGTTAATTTCTATGGGAATACTTCACACAAAACACTCTCCCCACATCTCAGTCAAATACCTTTTCATTCCCTTAGAAATTACATCGCCTGAGAACTTGGATTGGGAGCTTTGAAATTACAACGCTCCCTAGCACCTTGCTCGGCAGCACGTTAATTTCTATGGGAATAATTCTCACAAAACACTCTCCCCACATCTCTGTCAAATACCTTTTCATTCCCTTAGAAATTACATCGCCTGAGAACTTGGATTGGGAGCTTTGAAATTACAACGCTCCCTCCCACCTCGCTCGGCAGCTCGTTAATTTCTATGGGAATACTTCACACAAAACACTCTCCCCACATCTCAGTCAAATACCTTTTCATTCCCTTAGAAATTACATCGCCTGAGAAGTTGGATTGGGTGCTTTGAAATTACAACGCTCCCTCCCACCTCGCTCGGCCGCACGTTAATTTCTATGGGAATACTTCACCCAAACACTCTCCCCACATCTACGTCAAATACCTTTTAATTCCCTTAGAAATTACATCGCCTGAGAAGTTGGATTGGGAGCTTTGAAATTACAACGCTCCCTCCCACCTCGCTCGGCAGGACGTTAATTTCTATGGGAATACTTCACACAAAACACTCTCCCCACATCTGAGTCAAATACCTTTTCATTCCCTTAGAAATTACATCGCCTGAGAACTTGGATTGGGAGCTTTGAAATTACAACGCTCCCTCCCACCTCGCTCGGCAGCACGTTAATTTATATGGGAATAATTCTCACAAAACACTCTCCCCACATCTCAGTCAAATACCTTTTCATTCCCTTAGAAATTACATCGCCTGAGAACTTGGATTGGGAGCTTTGAAATTACAACGCTCCCTACCACCTCGCTCGGCAGCACGTTAATTTCTATGGGAATACTTCACACAAAACACTCTCCCCACATCTGAGTCAAATACCTTTTCATTTCCTTAAAAATTACATCTTCTGAGAACTTGGATTGGGAGCTTTGAAATTACAACAATCCCTCCCACCTCGCTCGGCAGCACGTTAAATTTCTATGGGAATACTTCACACAAAATACTCTCCCCACATCTCAGTCAAATACCTTTTCATTCCCTTAGAAATTACATCGCCTGATAACTTGGATTGGGAGCTTTGAAATTACAACGCTCCCTCCCACCTCGCTCGGCAGGACGTTAATTTCTATGGGAATACTTCACACAAAACACTCTCCCCACATCTGAGTCAAATACCTTTTCATTCCCTTAGAAATTACATCGCCTGAGAACTTGGATTGGGAGCTTTGAAATTACAACGCTAACTCCCACCTCGCTCGGCAGCACGTTAATTTCTATGGGAATACTTCACACAAAACACTCTCCCCACATCTCAGTCAAATACCTTTTCATTCCCTTAGAAATTAGATCGCCTGAGAACTTGGATTGGGTGCTTTGAAATTACAACGCTTCCTCCCACCTCGCTCGGCAGCACGTTAATTTCTATGGGAATACTTCACACAAAACACTCTCCCCACATCTCAGTCAAATACCTTTTCATTCCCTTAGAAATTACATCGCCTGAGAACTTGGATTGGGAGCTTTGAAATTACAACGCTCCCTCCCATTTCGCTCGGCAGCACGTTTATTTCTATGGGAATACTTCACACAAAACACTCTCCCCACATCTCAGTCAAATACCTTTTCATTCCCTTAGAAATTACATCGCCTGAGAACTTGGATTGGGAGCTTTGAAATTACAACGCTTCCTCCCACCTCGCTCGGCAGCACGTTAATTTCTATGGGAATACTTCACACAAAACACTCTCCCCACATCTCAGTCAAATACCTTTTCATTCCCTTAGAAATTAGATCGCCTGAGAACTTGGATTGGGTGCTTTGAAATTACAACGCTCCCTAGCACCTTGCTCGGCAGCACGTTAATTTCTATGGGAATACTTCACACAAAACACTCTCCCCACATCTCAGTCAAATACCTTTTCATTCCCTTAGAAATTACATCGCCTGAGAACTTGGATTGGGAGCTTTGAAATTACAACGCTCCCTACCACCTTGCTCGGCAGCACGTTAATTTCTATGGGAATAATTCTCACAAAACACTCTCCCCACATCTCAGTCAAATACCTTTTCATTCCCTTAGAAATTACATCGCCTGAGAACTTGGATTGGGAGCTTTGAAATTACAACGCTCCCTCCCACCTCGCTCGGCAGCACGTTAATTTCTATGGGAATACTTCACACAAAACACTCTCCCCACATCTGAGTCAAATACCTTTTCATTTCCTTAGAAATTACATCTTCTGAGAACTTGGATTGGGAGCTTTGAAATTACAACAATCCCTCCCACCTCGCTCGGCAGCACGTTAAATTTCTATGAGAATACTTCACACAAAACAATCTCCCCACATCTCAGTCAAATACCTTTTCATTCCCTTAGAAATTACATCGCCTGAGAACTTGGATTGGGAGCTTTGAAATTACAACGCTCCCTCCCACCTCGCTCGGCAGCTCGTTAATTTCTATGGGAATACTTCACACAAAACACTCTCCCCACATCTCAGTCAAATACCTTTTAATTCCCTTAGAAATTACATCGCCTGAGAAGTTGGATTGGGGCTTTGAAATTACAACGCTCCCTCCCACCTCGCTCGGCAGGACGTTAATTTCTATGGGAATACTTCACACAAAACACTCTCCCCACATCTGAGTCAAATACCTTTTCATTCCCTTAGAAATTACATCTTCTGAGAACTTGGATTGGGAGCTTTGAAATTACAACAATCCCTCCCACCTCGCTCGGCAGCACGTTAAATTTCTATGAAAATACTTCACACAAAACAATCTCCCCACATCTCAGTCAAATACCTTTTCATTCCCTTAGAAATTACATCGCCTGAGAACTTGGATTGGGAGCTTTGAAATTACAACGCTCCCTCCCACCTCGCTCGGCAGCTCGTTAATTTCTATGGGAATACTTCACACAAAACACTCTCCCCACATCTCAGTCAAATACCTTTTCATTCCCTTAGAAATTACATCGCCTGAGAACTTGGATTGGGAGCTTTGAAATTACAACGCTAACTCCCACCTCGCTCGGCAGCACGTTAATTTCTATGGGAATACTTCACACAAAACACTCTCCCCACATCTCAGTCAAATACCTTTTCATTCCCTTAGAAATTAGATCGCCTGAGAACTTGGATTGGGTGCTTTGAAATTACAACGCTTCCTCCCACCTCGCTCGGCAGCACGTTAATTTCTATGGGAATACTTCACACAAAACACTCTCCCCACATCTCAGTCAAATACCTTTTCATTCCCTTAGAAATTACATCGCCTGAGAACTTGGATTGGGAGCTTTGAAATTACAACGCTCCCTCCCATTTCGCTCGGCAGCACGTTTATTTCTATGGGAATACTTCACACAAAACACTCTCCCCACATCTCAGTCAAATACCTTTTCATTCCCTTAGAAATTACATCGCCTGAGAACTTGGATTGGGAGCTTTGAAATTACAACGCTTCCTCCCACCTCGCTCGGCAGCACGTTAATTTCTATGGGAATACTTCACACAAAACACTCTCCCCACATCTCAGTCAAATACCTTTTCATTCCCTTAGAAATTAGATCGCCTGAGAACTTGGATTGGGTGCTTTGAAATTACAACGCTCCCTAGCACCTTGCTCGGCAGCACGTTAATTTCTATGGGAATACTTCACACAAAACACTCTCCCCACATCTCAGTCAAATACCTTTTCATTCCCTTAGAAATTACATCGCCTGAGAACTTGGATTGGGAGCTTTGAAATTACAACGCTCCCTACCACCTTGCTCGGCAGCACGTTAATTTCTATGGGAATAATTCTCACAAAACACTCTCCCCACATCTCAGTCAAATACCTTTTCATTCCCTTAGAAATTACATCGCCTGAGAACTTGGATTGGGAGCTTTGAAATTACAACGCTCCCTCCCACCTCGCTCGGCAGCACGTTAATTTCTATGGGAATACTTCACACAAAACACTCTCCCCACATCTGAGTCAAATACCTTTTCATTTCCTTAGAAATTACATCTTCTGAGAACTTGGATTGGGAGCTTTGAAATTACAACAATCCCTCCCACCTCGCTCGGCAGCACGTTAAATTTCTATGAGAATACTTCACACAAAACAATCTCCCCACATCTCAGTCAAATACCTTTTCATTCCCTTAGAAATTACATCGCCTGAGAACTTGGATTGGGAGCTTTGAAATTACAACGCTCCCTCCCACCTCGCTCGGCAGCTCGTTAATTTCTATGGGAATACTTCACACAAAACACTCTCCCCACATCTCAGTCAAATACCTTTTAATTCCCTTAGAAATTACATCGCCTGAGAAGTTGGATTGGGGCTTTGAAATTACAACGCTCCCTCCCACCTCGCTCGGCAGGACGTTAATTTCTATGGGAATACTTCACACAAAACACTCTCCCCACATCTGAGTCAAATACCTTTTCATTCCCTTAGAAATTACATCTTCTGAGAACTTGGATTGGGAGCTTTGAAATTACAACAATCCCTCCCACCTCGCTCGGCAGCACGTTAAATTTCTATGAAAATACTTCACACAAAACAATCTCCCCACATCTCAGTCAAATACCTTTTCATTCCCTTAGAAATTACATCGCCTGAGAACTTGGATTGGGAGCTTTGAAATTACAACGCTCCCTCCCACCTCGCTCGGCAGCTCGTTAATTTCTATGGGAATACTTCACACAAAACACTCTCCCCACATCTCAGTCAAATACCTTTTAATTCCCTTAGAAATTACATCGCCTGAGAAGTTGGATTGGGGCTTTGAAATTACAACGCTCCCTCCCACCTCGCTCGGCAGGACGTTAATTTCTATGGGAATACTTCACACAAAACACTCTCCCCACATCTGAGTCAAATACCTTTTCATTCCCTTAGAAATTACATCGCCTGAGAACTTGGATTGGGAGCTTTGAAATTACAACGCTCCCTCCCACCTCGCTCGGCAGCACGTTAATTTCTATGGGAATACTTCACACAAAACACTCTCCCCACATCTCAGTCAAATACCTTTTCATTCCCTTAGAAATTACATCGCCTGAGAACTTGGATTGGGAGCTTTGAAATTACAACGCTCCCTCCCATTTCGCTCGGCAGCACGTTAATTTCTATGGGAATACTTCACACAAAACACTCTCCTCACATCTCAGTCAAATACCTTTTCATTCCCTTAGAAATTACATCGCCTGAGAACTTGGATTGGGAGCTTTGAAATTACAACGCTTCCTCCCACCTCGCTCGGCAGCACGTTAATTTCTATGGGAATACTTCACACAAAACACTCTCCCCACATCTCAGTCAAATACCTTTTCATTCCCTTAGAAATTAGATCGCCTGAGAACTTGGATTGGGAGCTTTGAAATTACAACGCTCCCTACCACCTCGCTCGGCAGCACGTTAATTTCTATGGGAATACTTCACACAAAACACTCTCCCCACATCTGAGTTTATTACCTTTTCATTTCCTTAGAAATTACATCTTCTGAGAACTTGGATTGGGAGCTTTGAAATTACAACGCTCCCTCCCACCTCGCTCGGCAGCACTTTAATTTCTATGGGAATACTTCACACAAAACACTCTCCCCACATCTCAGTCAAATACCTTTTCATTCCCTTAGAAATTAAATCGCCTGAGAACTTGGATTGGGAGCTTTAAAATTACAACGCTCCCTCCCATTTCGCTCGGCAGCACGTTAATTTCTATGGGAATACTTCACACAAAACACTCTCCTCACATCTCAGTCAAATACCTTTTCATTCACTTAGAAATTACATCGCCTGAGAACTTGGATTGGGAGCTTTGAAATTACAACGCTCCCTACCACCTTGCTCGGCAGCACGTTAATTTCTATGGGAATACTTCACACAAAACACTCTCCCCACATCTCAGTCAAATACCTTTTCATTCCCTTAGAAATTACATCGCCTGAGAATTTGGATTGGGAGCTTTGAAATTACAACGCTCCCTCCCATTTCGCTCGGCAGCACGTTAATTTCTATGGGAATACTTCACACAAAACACTCTCCTCACATCTCAGTCAAATACCTTTTCATTCCCTTAGAAATTACATCGCCTGAGAACTTGGATTGGGAGCTTTGAAATTACAACGCTTCCTCCCACCTCGCTCGGCAGCACGTTAATTTCTATGGGAATACTTCACACAAAACACTCTCCCCACATCTCAGTCAAATACCTTTTCATTCACTTAGAAATTACATCGCCTGAGAACTTGGATTGGGAGCTTTGAAATTACAACGCTCCCTCCCATTTCGCTCGGCAGCACGTTAATTTCTATGGGAATACTTCACACAAAACACTCTCCTCACATCTCAGTCAAATACCTTTTCATTCCCTTAGAAATTACATCGCCTGAGAACTTGGATTGGGAGCTTTGAAATTACAACGCTTCCTCCCACCTCGCTCGGCAGCACGTTAATTTCTATGGGAATACTTCACACAAAACACTCTCCCCACATCTCAGTCAAATACCTTTTCATTCCCTTAGAAATTACATCGCCTGAGAACTTGGATTGGGAGCTTTGAAATTACAACGCTCCCTCCCATTTCGCTCGGCAGCACGTTAATTTCTATGGGAATACTTCACACAAAACACTCTCCTCACATCTCAGTCAAATACCTTTTCATTCCCTTAGAAATTACATCGCCTGAGAACTTGGATTGGGAGCTTTGAAATTACAACGCTTCCTCCCACCTCGCTCGGCAGCACGTTAATTTCTATGGGAATACTTCACACAAAACACTCTCCTCACATCTCAGTCAAATACCTTTTCATTCCCTTAGAAATTAGATCGCCTGAGAACTTGGATTGGGTGCTTTGAAATTACAACGCTCCCTACCACCTTGCTCGGCAGCACGTTAATTTCTATGGGAATACTTCACACAAAACACTCTCCCCACATCTCAGTCAAATACCTTTTCATTCCCTTAGAAATTACATCGCCTGAGAACTTGGATTGGGAGCTTTGAAATTACAACGCTCCCTCCCATTTCGCTCGGCAGCACGTTAATTTCTATGGGAATACTTCACACAAAACACTCTCCTCACATCTCAGTCAAATACCTTTTCATTCCCTTAGAAATTACATCGCCTGAGAACTTGGATTGGGAGCTTTGAAATTACAACGCTTCCTCCCACCTCGCTCGGCAGCACGTTAATTTCTATGGGAATACTTCACACAAAACACTCTCCCCACATCTCAGTCAAATACCTTTTCATTCCCTTAGAAATTAGATCGCCTGAGAACTTGGATTGGGAGCTTTGAAATTACAACGCTCCCTACCACCTCGCTCGGCAGCACGTTAATTTCTATGGGAATACTTCACACAAAACACTCTCCCCACATCTCAGTCAAATACCTTTTCATTCCCTTAGAAATTACATCGCCTGAGAACTTGGATTGGGAGCTTTGAAATTACAACGCTCCCTCCCATTTCGCTCGGCAGCACGTTAATTTCTATGGGAATACTTCACACAAAACACTCTCCTCACATCTCAGTCAAATACCTTTTCATTCCCTTAGAAATTACATCGCCTGAGAACTTGGATTGGGAGCTTTGAAATTACAACGCTTCCTCCCACCTCGCTCGGCAGCACGTTAATTTCTATGGGAATACTTCACACAAAACACTCTCCCCACATCTCAGTCAAATACCTTTTCATTCCCTTAGAAATTAGATCGCCTGAGAACTTGGATTGGGTGCTTTGAAATTACAACGCTCCCTACCACCTTGCTCGGCAGCACGTTAATTTCTATGGGAATACTTCACACAAAACACTCTCCCCACATCTCAGTCAAATACCTTTTCATTCCCTTAGAAATTACATCGCCTGAGAACTTGGATTGGGAGCTTTGAAATTACAACGCTCCCTACCACCTTGCTCGGCAGCACGTTAAATTTCTATGGGAATACTTCACACAAAACAATCTCCCCACATCTCAGTCAAATACATTTTCATTCCCTTAGAAATTACATCGCCTGAGAACTTGGATTGGGAGCTTTGAAATTACAACGCTCCCTCCCATTTCGCTCGGCAGCACGTTAATTTCTATGGGAATACTTCACACAAAACACTCTCCTCACATCTCAGTCAAATACCTTTTCATTCCCTTAGAAATTACATCGCCTGAGAACTTGGATTGGGAGCTTTGAAATTACAACGCTTCCTCCCACCTCGCTCGGCAGCACGTTAATTTCTATGGGAATACTTCACACAAAACACTCTCCCCACATCTCAGTCAAATACCTTTTCATTCCCTTAGAAATTAGATCGCCTGAGAACTTGGATTGGGAGCTTTGAAATTACAACGCTCCCTACCACCTCGCTCGGCAGCACGTTAATTTCTATGGGAATACTTCACACAAAACACTCTCCCCACATCTGAGTTTATTACCTTTTCATTCCTTAGAAATTACATCGCCTTAGAACTTGGATTGGGAGCTTTGAAATTACAACAATCCCTCCCACCTCGCTCGGCAGCACGTTAATTTCTATGGGAATACTTCACACAAAACACTCTCCCCACATCTCAGTCAAATACCTTTTCATTCCCTTAGAAATTACATCGCCTGAGAACTTGGATTGGGAGCTTTGAAATTACAACGCTCCCTCCCACCTCGCTCGGCAGCACGTTAATTTCTATGGGAATACTTCACACAAAACACTCTCCCCACATCTGAGTCAAATACCTTTTCATTCCTTAGAAATTACATCGCCTGAGAACTTGGATTGGGAGCTTTGAAATTACAACAATCCCTCCCACCTCGCTCGGCAGCACGTTAATTTCTATGGGAATACTTCACACAAAACACTCTCCCCACATCTCAGTCAAATACCTTTTCATTCCCTTAGAAATTAGATCGCCTGAGAAGTTTGATTGGGAGCTTTGAAATTACAACGCTCCCTCCCACCTCGCTCGGCAGCACGATAATTTCTATGGGAATACTTCACACAAAACACTCTCCCCACATCTGAGTCAAATACCTTTTCATTTCCTTAGAAATTACATATTCTGAGAACTTGGATTGGGAGCTTTGAAATTACAACAATCCCTCCCTCCTCGCTCGGCAGCACGTTAAATTTCTATGGGAATACTTCACACAAAACACTCTCCCCACATCTCAGTCAAATACCTTTTCATTCCCTTAGAAATTACATCGCCTGAGAACTTGGATTGGGAGCTTTGAAATTACAACGCTTCCTCCCACCTCGCTCGGCAGCACGTTAATTTCTATGGGAATACTTCACACAAAACACTCTCCCCACATCTCAGTCAAATACCTTTTAATTCCCTTAGAAATTAGATCGCCTGAGAACTTGGATTGGGTGCTTTCAAATTACAACGCTCCCTAATACCTTGCTCGGCAGCACGTTAATTTCTATGGGAATACTTCACACAAAACACTCTCCCCACATCTCAGTCAAATACCTTTTCATTCCCTTAGAAATTACATCGCCTGAGAACTTGGATTGGGAGCTTTGAAATTACAACGCTCCCTACCACCTTGCTCGGCAGCACGTTAATTTCTATGGGAATAATTCTCACAAAACACTCTCCCCACATTTCAGTCAAATTCCTTTTCATTCCCTTAGAAATTACATCGCCTGAGAACTTGGATTGGGAGCTTTGAAATTACAACGCTTCCTCCCACCTCGCTCGGCAGCACGTTAATTTCAATGGGAATACTTCACACAAAACACTCTCCCCACATATGAGTCAAATACCTTTTCATTCCCTTAGAAATTAGATCGCCTGAGAACTTGGATTCGGAGCTTTGAAATTACAACGCTCCCTCCCATTTCGCTCGGCAGCACGTTAATTTCTATGGGAATACTTCACACAAAACACTCTCCCCACATCTGAGTCAAATACCTTTTCATTCCTTAGAAATTACATCGCCTTAGAACTTGGATTGGGAGCTTTGAAATTACAACAATCCCTCCCACCTCGCTCGGCAGCACGTTAATTTCTATGGGAATACTTCACACAAAACACTCTCCCCACATCTCAGTCAAATACCTTTTAATTCCCTTAGAAATTAGATCGCCTGAGAACTTGGATTGGGTGCTTTCAAATTACAACGCTCCCTAATACCTTGCTCGGCAGCACGTTAATTTCTATGGGAATACTTCACACAAAACACTCTCCCCACATCTCAGTCAAATACCTTTTCATTCCCTTAGAAATTACATCGCCTGAGAAGTTGGATTGGGAGCTTTGAAATTACAACGCTCCCTCCCACCTCGCTCGGCAGCACGTTAATTTCTATGGGAATACTTCACACAAAACACTCTCCCCACATCTGAGTCAAATACCTTTTCATTCCTTAGAAATTACATCGCCTGAGAACTTGGATTGGGAGCTTTGAAATTACAACAATCCCTCCCACCTCGCTCGGCAGCACGTTAATTTCTATGGGAATACTTCACACAAAACACTCTCCCCACATCTCAGTCAAATACCTTTTCATTCCCTTAGAAATTACATCGCCTGAGAAGTTTGATTGGGAGCTTTGAAATTACAACGCTCCCTCCCACCTCGCTCGGCAGCACGATAATTTCTATGGGAATACTTCACACAAAACACTCTCCCCACATCTGAGTCAAATACCTTTTCATTTCCTTAGAAATTACATATTCTGAGAACTTGGATTGGGAGCTTTGAAATTACAACAATCCCTCCCTCCTCGCTCGGCAGCACGTTAAATTTCTATGGGAATACTTCACACAAAACACTCTCCCCACATCTCAGTCAAATACCTTTTCATTCCCTTAGAAATTACATCGCCTGAGAACTTGGATTGGGAGCTTTGAAATTACAACGCTTCCTCCCACCTCGCTCGGCAGCACGTTAATTTCTATGGGAATACTTCACACAAAACACTCTCCCCACATCTCAGTCAAATACCTTTTAATTCCCTTATAAATTAGATCGCCTGAGAACTTGGATTGGGTGCTTTCAAATTACAACGCTCCCTAATACCTTGCTCGGCAGCACGTTAATTTCTATGGGAATACTTCACACAAAACACTCTCCCCACATCTCAGTCAAATACCTTTTCATTCCCTTAGAAATTACATCGCCTGAGAACTTGGATTGGGAGCTTTGAAATTACAACGCTCCCTACCACCTTGCTCGGCAGCACGTTAATTTCTATGGGAATAATTCTCACAAAACACTCTCCCCACATTTCAGTCAAATTCCTTTTCATTCCCTTAGAAATTACATCGCCTGAGAACTTGGATTGGGAGCTTTGAAATTACAACGCTTCCTCCCACCTCGCTCGGCAGCACGTTAATTTCAATGGGAATACTTCACACAAAACACTCTCCCCACATATGAGTCAAATACCTTTTCATTCCCTTAGAAATTAGATCGCCTGAGAACTTGGATTCGGAGCTTTGAAATTACAACGCTCCCTCCCACCTCGCTCGGCAGCACGTTAATTTCTATGGGAATACTTCACACAAAACACTCTCCCCACATCTGAGTCAAATACCTTTTCATTCCTTAGAAATTACATCGCCTTAGAACTTGGATTGGGAGCTTTGAAATTACAACAATCCCTCCCACCTCGCTCGGCAGCACGTTAATTTCTATGGGAATACTTCACACAAAACACTCTCCCCACATCTCAGTCAAATACCTTTTCATTCCCTTAGAAATTACATCGCCTGAGAAGTTGGATTGGGAGCTTTGAAATTACAACGCTCCCTCCCACCTCGCTCGGCAGCACGTTAATTTCTATGGGAATACTTCACACAAAACACTCTCCCCACATCTGAGTCAAATACCTTTTCATTCCTTAGAAATTACATCGCCTGAGAACTTGGATTGGGAGCTTTGAAATTACAACAATCCCTCCCACCTCGCTCGGCAGCACGTTAATTTCTATGGGAATACTTCACACAAAACACTCTCCCCACATCTCAGTCAAATACCTTTTCATTCCCTTAGAAATTACATCGCCTGAGAAGTTTGATTGGGAGCTTTGAAATTACAACGCTCCCTCCCACCTCGCTCGGCAGCACGTTAATTTCTATGGGAATACTTCACACAAAACACTCTCCCCACATCTGAGTCAAATACCTTTTCATTCCCTTAGAAATTACATCGCCTGAGAACTTGGATTGGGAGCTTTGAAATTACAACGCTCCCTCCCACCTCGCTCGGCAGCACGTTAATTTCTATGGGAATACTTCACACAAAACACTCTCCCCACATCTCAGTGAAATACCTTTTCATTCCCTTAGAAATTACATCGCCTGAGAAGTTGGATTGGGAGCTTTGAAATTACAACGCTCCCTCCCACCTCGCACGGCAGCACGTTAATTTCTATGGGAATACTTCACACAAAACACTCTCCCCACATCTCAGTCAAATACCTTTTCATTCCCTTAGAAATTACATCGCCTGAGAACTTGGATTGGGAGCTTTGAAATTACAACGCTCCCTACCACCTTGCTCGGCAGCACGTTAATTTCTATGGGAATACTTCAAATAAACACTCTCCCCACATCTGAGTCAAATACCTTTTCATTTCCTTAGAAATTACATATTCTGAGAACTTGGATTGGGAGCTTTGAAATTACAATAATCCCTCCCTCCTCGCTCGGCAGTACGTTAAATTTCTATGGGAATACTTCACACAAAACACTCTCCCCACATCTCAGTCAAATACCTTTTCATTCCCTTAGAAATTAGATCGCCTGAGAACTTGGATTGGGTGCTTTCAAATTACAACGCTCCCTACCACCTCGCTCGGCAGCACGTTAATTTCTATGGGAATACTTCACACAAAACACTCTCCCCACATCTCAGTCAAATACCTTTTCATTCCCTTAGAAATTAGATCGCCTGAGAACTTGGATTGGGTGCTTTCAAATTACAACGCTCCCTACCACCTTGCTCGGCAGCACGTTAATTTCTATGGGAATAATTCTCACAAAACACTCTCCCCACATTTCAGTCAAATTCCTTTTCATTCCCTTAGAAATTACATCGCCTGAGAACTTGGATTGGGAGCTTTGAAATTACAACGCTCCCTACCACCTCGCTCGGCAGCACGTTAATTTCTATGGGAATACTTCACACAAAACACTCTCCCCACATCTACGTCAAATACCTTTTCATTCCCTTAGAAATTACATCGCCTGAGAAGTTGGATTGGGAGCTTTGAAATTACAACGCTCCCTCGCACCTCGCTCGGCAGCACGTTAATTTCTATGGGAATACTGCACACAAAACACTCTCCCCACATCTGAGTCAAATACCTTTTCATTCCCTTAGAAATTAGATCGCCTGAGAACTTGGATTGGGTGCTTTCAAATTACAACGCTCCCTACCACCTTGCTCGGCAGCACGTTAATTTCTATGGGAATACTTCACACAAAACACTCTCCCCACATCTCAGTCAAATACCTTTTCATTCCCTTAGAAATTACATCGCCTGAGAACTTGGATTGGGAGCTTTGAAATTACAACGCTCCCTACCACCTTGCTCGGCAGCACGTTAATTTCTATGGGAATAATTCTCACAAAACACTCTCCCCACATTTCAGTCAAATACCTTTTCATTCCCTTAGAAATTACATCGCTTGAGAACTTGGATTGGGAGCTTTGAAATTACAACGCTCCCTACCACCTCTCTCGGCAGCACGTTAATTTCTATGGGAATACTTCACACAAAACACTCTCCCCACATCTGAGTCAAATACCTTTTCATTTCCTTAGAAATTACATCTTCTGAGAACTTGGATTGGGAGCTTTGAAATTACAACAATCCCTCCCACCTCGCTCGGCAGCACGTTAAATTTCTATGGGAATACTTCACACAAAACACTCTCCCCACATCTCAGTCAAATACCTTTTCATTCCCTTAGAAATTACATCGCCTGAGAACTTGGATTGGGAGCTTTGAAATTACAACGCTTCCTCCCACCTCGCTCGGCAGCACGTTAATTTCTATGGGAATACTTCACACAAAACACTCTCCCCACATATGAGTCAAATACCTTTTCATTCCATTAGAAATTACATCGCCTGAGAACTTGGATTGGGAGCTTTAAAATTACAACGCTCCCTCCCACCTCGCTCGGAAGCACGTTAATTTTAATGGGAATACTTCACACAAAACACTCTCCCCACATCTCAGTCAAATACCTTTTCATTCCCTTAGAAATTACATCGCCTGAGAACTTGGATTGGGAGCTTTGAAATTAAAACAATCCCTCCCACCTCGCTCGGCAGCACGTTAATTTCTATGGGAATACTTCACACAAAACACTCTCCCCACATCTCAGTCAAATACCTTTTTATTCCCTTAGAAATTACATCGCCTGAGAACTTGGATTGGGAGCTTTGAAATTACAACGCTTCCTCCCACCTCGTTCGGCAGCACGTTAATTTCTATGGGAATACTTCACACAAAACATTTCCCCACATCTGAGTCAAATACCTTTTTATTCCCTTAGAAATTACATCGCCTGAGAACTTGGATTGGGAGCTTTGAAATTACAACGCTTCCTCCCACCTCGCTCGGCAGCACGTTAATTTCTATGGGAATACTTCACACAAAACACTCTCCCCACATATGAGTCAAATACCTTTTCATTCCATTAGAAATTACATCGCCTGAGAACTTGGATTGGGAGCTTTAAAATTACAACGCTTCCTCCCACCTCGCTCGACAGCACGTTAATTTCTATGGGAATACTTCACACAAAACACTCTCCCCACATCTCAGTCAAATACGTTTTCATTCCCTTAGAAATTACATCGCCTGAGAAGTTGGATTTTGAAATTAAAACGCTCCCTCCCACCTCGCTCGGCAGCACGTTAATTTCTATGGGAAGACTTCACACAAAACACTCTCCCCACATCTCAGTCAAATACCTTTTCATTCCCTTAGAAATTACATCGCCTGAGAACTTGGATTGGGTGCTTTGAAATTACAACGCTCCCTCCCACCTCGCTCGGCAGCACGTTAATTTCTATGGGAATACTTCACACAAAACACTCTCCCCACATCTCAGTCAAATACCTTTTCATTTCCTTAGAAATTACATCGCCTGAGAACTTGGATTGGGAGCTTTGAAATTACAACAATCCCTCCCACCTCGCTCGGCAGCACGCGTTAATTTCTATGGGAATACTTCACTCAAAACACTCTCCTCACATCTCAGTCAAATACCTTTTCATTCCCTTAGAAATTACATCGCCTGAGAACTTGGATTGGGAGCTTTGAAATTACAACGCTTGCTCCCACCTCGCTCGGCAGCACGTTAATTTCTATGGGAATACTTCACACAAAACATTTCCCCACATCTGAGTCAAATACCTTTTCATTCCCTTAGAAATTACATCGCCTGAGAACTTGGATTGGGAGCTTTGAAATTACAACGCTCCCTCCCACCTCGCTCGGCAGCACGTTAATTTCTATGGGAATACTTCACACAAAACACTCCCTACATCTCAGTCAAATACCTTTTCATTCCCTTAGAAATTACATCGCCTGAGAAGTTGGATTGGGAGCTTTGAAATTACAACGCTTCCTCCCTCCTCGCTCGGCAGCACGTTAATTTCTATGGGAATACTTCACACAAAACACTCTCCCCACATCTCAGTCAAATACGTTTTCTTTCCCTTAGAAATTACATCGCCTGAGAAGTTGGATTGGGAGCTTTGAAATTAAAACAATCCCTCCCACCTCGCTCGGCAGCACGTTAATTTCTATGGGAATACTTCACACAAAACACTCTCCCCACATCTCAGTCAAATACCTTTTCATTCCCTTAGAAATTACATCGCCTGAGAACTTGGATTGGGAGCTTTGAAATTACAACGCTTCATCCCACCTCGATCGGCAGCACGTTAATTTCTATGGGAATACTTCACACAAAACACTCTCCCCACATATGAGTCAAATACCTTTTCATTCCATTAGGAATTACATCGCCTGAGAACTTGGATTGGGAGCTTTAAAATTACAACGCTCCCTCCCACCTCGCTCGGAAGCACGTTAATTTCTATGGGAATACTTCACACAAAACACTCTCCCCACATCTCAGTCAAATACGTTTTCATTCCCTTAGAAATTACATCGCCTGAGAAGTTGGATTTTGAAATTAAAACGCTCCCTCCCACCTCGCTCGGCAGCACGTTAATTTCTATGGGAATACTTCACACAAAACACTCTCCCCACATCTCAGTCAAATACCTTTTCATTCCCTTAGAAATTACATCGCCTGAGAACTTGGATTGGGAGCTTTGAAATTACAACGCTTCCTCCCACCTCGTTCGGCAGCACGTTAATTTCTATGGGAATACTTCACACAAAACATTTCCCCACATCTGAGTCAAATACCTTTTCATTCCCTTAGAAATTACATCGCCTGAGAACTTGGATTGGGAGCTTTGAAATTACAACGCTCCCTCCCACCTCGCTCGGCAGCACGTTAATTTCTATGGGAATACTTCACACAAAACACTCCCCTACATCTCAGTCAAATACCTTTTCATTTCCTTAGAAATTACATCGCCTGAGAACTTGTATTGGGAGCTATGAAATTACAACAATCCCTCCCACCTCGCTCGGCAGCACGTTAATTTCTATGGGAATACTTCACACAAAACACTCTCCTCACATCTCAGTCAAATACCTTTTCATTCCCTTAGAAATTACATCGCCTGAGAACTTGGATTGGGAGCTTTGAAATTAAAACAATCCCTCCCACCTCGCTCGGCAGCACGTTAATTTCTATGGGAATACTTCACACAAAACACTCTCCCCACATCTCAGTCAAATACCTTTTCATTCCCTTAGAAATTACATCGCCTGAGAACTTGGATTGGGAGCTTTGAAATTACAACGCTTCCTCCCACCTCGTTCGGCAGCACGTTAATTTCTATGGGAATACTTCACACAAAACATTTCCCCACATCTGAGTCAAATACCTTTTCATTCCCTTAGAAATTACATCGCCTGAGAACTTGGATTGGGAGCTTTGAAATTACAACGCTCCCTCCCACCTCGCTCGGCAGCACGTTAATTTCTATGGGAATACTTCACACAAAACACTCCCCTACATCTCAGTCAAATACCTTTTCATTTCCTTAGAAATTACATCGCCTGAGAACTTGGATTGGGAGCTATGAAATTACAACAATCCCTCCCACCTCGCTCGGCAGCACGTTAATTTCTATGGGAATACTTCACACAAAACACTCTCCTCACATCTCAGTCAAATACCTTTTCATTCCCTTAGAAATTACATCGCCTGAGAACTTGGATTGGGAGCTTTGAAATTACAACGCTTCCTCCCACCTCGTTCGGCAGCACGTTAATTTCTATGGGAATACTTCACACAAAACATTTCCCCACATCTGAGTCAAATACCTTTTCATTCCCTTAGAAATTACATCGCCTGAGAAATTGGATTGGGAGCTTTGAAATTACAACGCTCCCTCCCACCTCGCTCGGCAGCACGTTAATTTCTATGGGAATACTTCACACAAAACACTCCCCTACATCTCAGTCAAATACCTTTTCATTCCCTTAGAAATTACATCGCCTGAGAAGTTGGATTGGGAGCTTTGAAATTACAACGCTTCCTCCCACCTCGCTCGGCAGCACGTTAATTTCAATGGGAATACTTCACACAAAACACTCTCCCCACATATGAGTCAAATACCTTTTCATTCCATTAGAAATTACATCGCCTGAGAACTTGGATTGGGAGCTTTAAAATTACAACGCTCCCTCCCACCTCGCTCGACAGCACGTTAATTTCTATGGGAATACTTCACACAAAACACTCTCCCCACATCTCAGTCAAATACCTTTTCATTCCCTTAGAAATTACATCGCCTGAGAACTTGGATTGGGTGCTTTGAAATTACAACGCTCCCTCCCACCTCGCTCGGCAGCACGTTAATTTCTATGGGAATACTTCACACAAAACACTCTCCCCACATCTCAGTCAAATACCTTTTCATTTCCTTAGAAATTACATCGCCTGAGAACTTGGATTGGGAGCTTTGAAATTACAACAATCCCTCCCACCTCGCTCGGCAGCACGTTAATTTCTATGGGAATACTTCACACAAAACACTCTCCCCACATATGAGTCAAATACCTTTTCATTCCATTAGGAATTACATCGCCTGAGAACTTGGATTGGGAGCTTTAAAATTACAACGCTCCCTCCCACCTCGCTCGGAAGCACGTTAATTTCTATGGGAATACTTCACACAAAACACTCTCCCCACATCTCAGTCAAATACGTTTTCATTCCCTTAGAAATTACATCGCCTGAGAAGTTGGATTTTGAAATTAAAACGCTCCCTCCCACCTCGCTCGGCAGCACGTTAATTTCTATGGGAATACTTCACACAAAACACTCTCCCCACATCTCAGTCAAATACCTTTTCATTCCCTTAGAAATTACATCGCCTGAGAACTTGGATTGGGAGCTTTGAAATTAAAACAATCCCTCCCACCTCGCTCGGCAGCACGTTAATTTCTATGGGAATACTTCACACAAAACACTCTCCCCACATCTCAGTCAAATACCTTTTCATTCCCTTAGAAATTACATCGCCTGAGAACTTGGATTGGGAGCTTTGAAATTACAACGCTTCCTCCCACCTCGTTCGGCAGCACGTTAATTTCTATGGGAATACTTCACACAAAACATTTCCCCACATCTGAGTCAAATACCTTTTCATTCCCTTAGAAATTACATCGCCTGAGAACTTGGATTGGGAGCTTTGAAATTACAACGCTCCCTCCCACCTCGCTCGGCAGCACGTTAATTTCTATGGGAATACTTCACACAAAACACTCCCCTACATCTCAGTCAAATACCTTTTCATTTCCTTAGAAATTACATCGCCTGAGAACTTGGATTGGGAGCTATGAAATTACAACAATCCCTCCCACCTCGCTCGGCAGCACGTTAATTTCTATGGGAATACTTCACACAAAACACTCTCCTCACATCTCAGTCAAATACCTTTTCATTCCCTTAGAAATTACATCGCCTGAGAACTTGGATTGGGAGCTTTGAAATTACAACGCTTCCTCCCACCTCGTTCGGCAGCACGTTAATTTCTATGGGAATACTTCACACAAAACATTTCCCCACATCTGAGTCAAATACCTTTTCATTCCCTTAGAAATTACATCGCCTGAGAAATTGGATTGGGAGCTTTGAAATTACAACGCTCCCTCCCACCTCGCTCGGCAGCACGTTAATTTCTATGGGAATACTTCACACAAAACACTCCCCTACATCTCAGTCAAATACCTTTTCATTCCCTTAGAAATTACATCGCCTGAGAAGTTGGATTGGGAGCTTTGAAATTACAACGCTTCCTCCCACCTCGCTCGGCAGCACGTTAATTTCAATGGGAATACTTCACACAAAACACTCTCCCCACATATGAGTCAAATACCTTTTCATTCCATTAGAAATTACATCGCCTGAGAACTTGGATTGGGAGCTTTAAAATTACAACGCTCCCTCCCACCTCGCTCGACAGCACGTTAATTTCTATGGGAATACTTCACACAAAACACTCTCCCCACATCTCAGTCAAATACGTTTTCATTCCCTTAGAAATTACATCGCCTGAGAAGTTGGATTTTGAAATTAAAACGCTCCCTCCCACCTCGCTCGGCAGCACGTTAATTTCTATGGGAATACTTCACACAAAACACTCTCCCCACATCTCAGTCAAATACCTTTTCATTCCCTTAGAAATTACATCGCCTGAGAACTTGGATTGGGAGCTTTGAAATTAAAACAATCCCTCCCACCTCGCTCGGCAGCACGTTAATTTCTATGGGAATACTTCACACAAAACACTCTCCCCACATCTCAGTCAAATACCTTTTCATTCCCTTAGAAATTACATCGCCTGAGAACTTGGATTGGGTGCTTTGAAATTACAACGCTCCCTCCCACCTCGCTCGGCAGCACGTTAATTTCTATGGGAATACTTCACACAAAACACTCTCCCCACATCTCAGTCAAATACCTTTTCATTTCCTTAGAAATTACATCGCCTGAGAACTTGGATTGGGAGCTTTGAAATTACAACAATCCCTCCCACCTCGCTCGGCAGCACGTTAATTTCTATGGGAATACTTCACTCAAAACACTCTCCTCACATCTCAGTCAAATATCTTTTCATTCCCTTAGAAATTACATCGCCTGAGAACTTGGATTGGGAGCTTTGAAATTACAACGCTTGCTCCCACCTCGCTCGGCAGCACGTTAATTTCTATGGGAATACTTCACACAAAACATTTCCACACATCTGAGTCAAATACCTTTTCATTCCCTTAGAAATTACATCGCCTGAGAACTTGGATTGGGAGCTTTGAAATTACAACGCTCCCTCCCACCTCGCTCGGCAGCACGTTTATTTCTATGGGAATACTTCACACAAAACACTCCCTACATCTCAGTCAAATACCTTTTCATTCCCTTAGAAATTACATCGCCTGAGAACTTGGATTGGGAGCTTTGAAATTACAACGCTCCCTCCCACCTCGCTAGGCAGCACGTTAATTTCTATGGGAATACTTCACACAAAACACTCCCTACATCTCAGTCAAATACCTTTTCATTCCCTTAGAAATTACATCGCCTGAGAACTTGGATTGGGAGCTTTGAAATTACAACGCTTCCTCCCTCCTCGCTCGGCAGCACGTTAATTTCTATGGGAATACTTCACACAAAACACTCTCCCCACATCTCAGTCAAATACGTTTTCTTTCCCTTAGAAATTACATCGCCTGAGAACTTGGATTGGGAGCTTTGAAATTACAACGCTTGCTCCCACCTCGCTCGGCAGCACGTTAATTTCTATGGGAATACTTCACACAAAACATTTCCCCACATCTGAGTCAAATACCTTTTCATTCCCTTAGAAATTACATCGCCTGAGAACTTGGATTGGGAGCTTTGAAATTACAACGCTCCCTCCCACCTCGCTCGGCAGCACGTTAATTTCTATGGGAATACTTCACACAAAACACTCCCTACATCTCAGTCAAATACCTTTTCATTCCCTTAGAAATTACATCGCCTGAGAACTTGGATTGGGAACTTTGAAATTACAACGCTCCCTCCCACCTCGCTAGGCAGCACGTTAATTTCTATGGGAATACTTCACACAAAACACTCCCTACATCTCAGTCAAATACCTTTTCATTCCCTTAGAAATTACATCGCCTGAGAACTTGGATTGGGAGCTTTGAAATTACAACGCTTCCTCCCTCCTCGCTCGGCAGCACGTTAATTTCTATGGGAATACTTCACACAAAACACTCTCCCCACATCTCAGTCAAATACCTTTTCATTTCCTTAGAAATTACATCGCCTGAGAACTTGGATTGGGAGCTTTGAAATTACAACAATCCCTCCCACCTCGCTCGGCAGCACGCGTTAATTTCTATGGGAATACTTCACTCAAAACACTCTCCTCACATCTCAGTCAAATACCTTTTCATTCCCTTAGAAATTACATCGCCTGAGAACTTGGATTGGGAGCTTTGAAATTACAACGCTTGCTCCCACCTCGCTCGGCAGCACGTTAATTTCTATGGGAATACTTCACACAAAACATTTCCCCACATCTGAGTCAAATACCTTTTCATTCCCTTAGAAATTACATCGCCTGAGAACTTGGATTGGGTGCTTTGAAATTACAACGCTCCCACCCACCTCGCTCGGCAGCACGTTAATTTCTATGGGAATACTTCACACAAAACACTCTCCCCACATCTCAGTCAAATACCTTTTCATTTCCTTAGAAATTACATCGCCTGAGAACTTGGATTGGGAGCTTTGAAATTACAACAATCCCTCCCACCTCGCTCGGCAGCACGCGTTAATTTCTATGGGAATACTTCACTCAAAACACTCTCCTCACATCTCAGTCAAATACCTTTTCATTCCCTTAGAAATTACATCGCCTGAGAACTTGGATTGGGAGCTTTGAAATTACAACGCTTGCTCCCACCTCGCTCGGCAGCACGTTAATTTCTATGGGAATACTTCACACAAAACATTTCCCCACATCTGAGTCAAATACCTTTTCATTCCCTTAGAAATTACATCGCCTGAGAACTTGGATTGGGAGCTTTGAAATTACAACGCTCCCTCCCACCTCGCTCGGCAGCACGTTAATTTCTATGGGAATACTTCACACAAAACACTCCCTACATCTCAGTCAAATACCTTTTCATTCCCTTAGAAATTACATCGCCTGAGAACTTGGATTGGGAGCTTTGAAATTACAACGCTCCCTCCCACCTCGCTAGGCAGCACGTTAATTTCTATGGGAATACTTCACACAAAACACTCCCTACATCTCAGTCAAATACCTTTTCATTCCCTTAGAAATTACATCGCCTGAGAACTTGGATTGGGAGCTTTGAAATTACAACGCTTCCTCCCTCCTCGCTCGGCAGCACGTTAATTTCTATGGGAATACTTCACACAAAACACTCTCCCCACATCTCAGTCAAATACGTTTTCTTTCCCTTAGAAATTACATCGCCTGAGAAGTTGGATTGGGAGCTTTGAAATTAAAACAATCCCTCCCACCTCGCTCGGCAGCACGTTAATTTCTATGGGAATACTTCACACAAAACACTCTCGCCACATCTGAGTCAAATACCTTTTCATTCCCTTAGAAATTACATCGCCTGAGAACTTGGATTGGGTGCTTTGAAATTACAACGCTCCCACCCACCTCGCTCGGCAGCACGTTAATTTCTATGGAAATACTTCACACAAAACACTCTCCCCACATCTCAGTCAAATACCTTTTCATTTCCTTAGAAATTACATCGCCTGAGAACTTGGATTGGGAGCTTTGAAATTACAACAATCCCTCCCACCTCGCTCGGCAGCACGTTAATTTCTATGGGAATACTTCACACAAAACACTCTCCTCACATCTCAGTCAAATACCTTTTCATTCCCTTAGAAATTACATCGCCTGAGAACTTGGATTGGGTGCTTTGAAATTACAACGCTTCCTCCCACCTCGCTCGGCAGAACGTTAATTTCTATGGGAATACTTCACACAAAACACTCTCCCCACATCTCAGTCAAATACCTTTTCATTTCCTTAGAAATTACATCGCCTGAGAACTTGGATTGGGAGCTTTGAAATTACAACAATCCCTCCCACCTCGCTCGGCAGCACGTTAATTTCTATGGGAATACTTCACTCAAAACACTCTCCTCACATCTCAGTCAAATACCTTTTCATTCCCTTAGAAATTACATCGCCTGAGAACTTGGATTGGGAGCTTTGAAATTACAACGCTTGCTCCCACCTCGCTCGGCAGCACGTTAATTTCTATGGGAATACTTCACACAAAACATTTCCCCACATCTGAGTCAAATACCTTTTCATTCCCTTAGAAATTACATCGCCTGAGAACTTGGATTGGGAGCTTTGAAATTACAACGCTCCCTCCCACCTCGCTCGGCAGCACGTTAATTTCTATGGGAATACTTCACACAAAACACTCCCTACATCTCAGTCAAATACCTTTTCATTCCCTTAGAAATTACATCGCCTGAGAACTTGGATTGGGAGCTTTGAAATTACAACGCTCCCTCCCACCTCGCTAGGCAGCACGTTAATTTCTATGGGAATACTTCACACAAAACACTCCTTACATCTCAGTCAAATACCTTTTCATTCCCTTAGAAATTACATCGCCTGAGAACTTGGATTGGGAGCTTTGAAATTACAACGCTTCCTCCCTCCTCGCTCGGCAGCACGTTAATTTCTATGGGAATACTTCACACAAAACACTCTCCCCACATCTCAGTCAAATACGTTTTCTTTCCCTTAGAAATTACATCGCCTGAGAAGTTGGATTGGGAGCTTTGAAATTAAAACAATCCCTCCCACCTCGCTCGGCAGCACGTTAATTTCTATGGGAATACTTCACACAAAACACTCTCGCCACATCTGAGTCAAATACGTTTTCATTCCCTTAGAAATTACATCGCCTGAGAACTTGGATTGGGTGCTTTGAAATTACAACGCTCCCTCCTACCTCGCTCGGCTGCACGTTAATTTCTATGGGAATACTTCACACAAAACACTCTCCCCACATCTCAGTCAAATACCTTTTCATTTCCTTAGAAATTACATCGCCTGAGAACTTGGATTGGGAGCTTTGAAATTACAACAATCCCTCCCACCTCGCTCGGCAGCACGTTAATTTCTATGGGAATACTTCACACAAAACACTCTCCTCACATCTCAGTCAAATACCTTTTCATTCCCTTAGAAATTACATCGCCTGAGAACTTGGATTGGGAGCTTTGAAATTACAACGCTTCCTCCCACCTCGCTCGGCAGCACGTTAATTTCTATGGGAATACTTCACACAAAACATTTCCCCACATCTGAGTCAAATACCTTTTCATTCACTTAGAAATTACATCGCCTGAGAACTTGGATTGGGAGCTTTGAAATTACAACGCTCCCTCCCACCTCGCTCGGCAGCACGTTAATTTCTATGGGAATACTTCACACAAAACACTCCCTACATCTCAGTCAAATACCTTTTCATTCCCTTAGAAATTACATCGCCTGAGAACTTGGATTGGGAGCTTTGAAATTACAACGCTCCCTCCCACCTCGCTAGGCAGCACGTTAATTTCTATGGGAATACTTCACACAAAACACTCCCTACATCTCAGTCAAATACCTTTTCATTCCCTTAGAAATTACATCGCCTGAGAACTTGGATTGGGAGCTTTGAAATTACAACGCTCCCTCCCACCTCGCTCGGCAGCACGTTAATTTCTATGGGAATACTTCACACAAAACACTCTCCCCACATCTCAGTCAAATACCTTTTCATTTCCTTAGAAATTACATCGCCTGAGAACTTGGATTGGGAGCTTTGAAATTACAACAATCCCTGCCACCTCGCTCGGCAGCACGTTAATTTCTATGGGAATACTTCACACAAAACATTTCCCCACATCTGAGTCAAATACCTTTTCATTCACTTAGAAATTACATCGCCTGAGAACTTGGATTGGGAGCTTTGAAATTACAACGCTCCCTCCCACCTCGCTCGGCAGCACGTTAATTTCTATGGGAATACTTCACACAAAACACTCCCTACATCTCAGTCAAATACCTTTTCATTCCCTTAGAAATTACATCGCCTGAGAACTTGGATTGGGAGCTTTGAAATTAAAACGCTCCCTCCCACCTCGCTCGGCAGCACGTTAATTTCTATGGGAATACTTCACACAAAACACTTCAACACCACGCCAACGTGCAAAAATTTGTCGTCAGGACAGATTTAGTGATCCACTCTCCATTTAAACAAGTCTTTGGTAAGATCGAGCTTTAAACCCTCCGGTAGGCTATTTTTCTAACCCTCATAGATACTACAACTGGGGGCGGGGCTAACCATAACGGCCAATAAGATTGAAATCAACCAAATATAAAATGATCTCTTCTTTTAAAGAGCTTCTTTTCGTGAAGCAACGATGGCCTAATGGCTAAAGTCACCTACCTTCAGTTTGGCGTTGGTAGCGGAGGATGACTTCCCGAGTTCGAACCCAGCTGGCGGAAAAATTATTTGTTCCTCCAAATTATTTTTAAAAAATTACAATTTAATTCCTTTTGATTCTAAATTACTTTTCCTAATTTTTAATACCCTTTTTATATTTTTCCAAGCTTCCGTTGATTTTACATAAATAATCTAAAAACCACTCCTGAACTCACTACCAGGTGTTATTTTTCCGCCCCTCTGCCGTCCCCTTTGCTTTAGGATGATGGTGTCGTATCCACCCCTGGTTTAGGACCATTCTGATGTAACAAAAAGCATACATAAAACACTAACTTATATTATTATTAACTTATATAAAAAAAGGGATACAATTTTCGGCTCCCACCTCTACCCACCCTTAGCCATGGATCTGAAAAGAAAAGAAGAAAACAGAAAAATTATTTTACATGTTTCATTTATTACACTGCAAACAGGATCAGACAGGATTTCAGTTGTCTTTAGCGTAGTGAAGGAGATTCCTATCCAGCGCTCGCGATCATTGGCCGTTACGGTTAGCCCCGCCTCCAGTTGTAGTACCTATCAGGGTTTGGAAAATCGCCTCCGGTGTCTAGACCACGACTATTAACTGGGCTACCACGGTCGGTATCGAAATAAAAATTAAATTTCGTAAAGAAATTGTCATTCTTCAGACGGACTGAGTAAAAGTATCGTTTTCAAATGCACAATACGACACATAAATATACACGTATTACAAACTATATGAATTTGAACATATCTAAACCGATAAGGTTAAATATCAAGTGTCTATACTAAGAATTCCACTAGAATTAAAAACTTGTATTTGCTACTTTTGTAGTTAAGTTAGTTTCAATCTAAATTAAAACACTGTTAATGAAAAATGTACGAAGCTTTGATTAATAGTACTAAAATAAACCAGACTAAATGAATTTACTCTAAACGGAAATTGGTAAAACGTAAAATTTTTATTTTTACCTTGGGATTAATGCACATCCACGCACAAATTAAGAACACACATACAGGAATTGAATACAACAGCATATTTTAGATTCTCATCAATGTATATTACACATGAATAAAATTTATAAAATGAGCAGTTGTATCGCTTTGTCAACGTCATCTATTCAAACGCATTCAATTTCAGGACATTTGAGATTGAGTAATGCCGTCTAATAAAATTCTCGGGAAATCTATACGCATAAAATTACGATATTTATAAAATTACTTTCACCGTTTGGAATCTAGGTGTAGTTTGAACTTGCACATTTCATGGTTCCAATCCATTTGGATTGAAAATGGACTCCTCCCTCGCAACAGAATTACGATGAAGTCGTACTGAAGACTGCGGATGGACGTTAGTGGTTCTTCAGTTTAAGCTTTTTCTTGTATATTCGATGCATTGTTTTCCCTGCAAAACCCGGATTATTTTCTACAAAACTCTCCCATTCGTCGGATGCCATGATCTCATCGTAGCGAATCAGAATGAAGTCGTGGACGAACGATAAGAGCTCTTGATTCCGGTGTCTGTCCGCCAATGTAAGTATGTCGCTCACATTCGACATGGTGATGTCGGTCTGTAAGATAGAAGAACACTGCTGCTTCAAGGCGTGCACCTGGAACTTGTCTGCCGCGCAGTACAGCATGACCGCTGCCTCCCACTGCAGGGGGTCCACTGTGCCCGCATACAAGAAGGTCAATATCCGGCTGAGGGTGTGGGGGTCCACATCCGGGACATCCAGGAAGTTGGTGTGGGACTCCATGTCGCTGGAGAACAAGGCCCTGAAGACCGGGGACCGGACACTCAGGACCTGTTTGTGGACAGGGAAGCAGACCTCACCCGAGCGGAGTTCGAAGTCACTTGGACGATGATCCCTGTACAGAGACATGATGTCTTCTCCCAGATTGAACAAGGAGTCGCCTCTTTCATGGGAGACGTCTCGGGGGTCAACACTCTGCTGGGTGGTTCGACGAATCGTTTCTGAAACAGGTATAAAGTAGTCACGTGAAAGTTCTCTTTTCAGGTTTGAGGGGCCAAACCAAGTTCTCTCGATTCTAAAATCGTCTCCTTTATCAATGAAGGTAAATACACAAAGTAGAGAGAGAACATCTCCGCGCAAACATTCGGATTTTTTCTCCAGCAACCATTTCCTCGAGACGAATTCCAGAATAATACGAGTATTTGGGCGACTGAAATCAAGTGTCCTTTCCCCGAATCGAATCGCATTCTGTTCGTTGTCCAAAACGGACATTTTAACTGTCACTATCGGTGCATAGAAATCTGGGGACTTAAAGACTTCGCAGTTGACCAAAGAGTCCAGAAGCGATACACCCGTAAAGGAAAGTTTCAACTGGATACCTGCATATCCAAGAACACTGTCTGCTGGTATTGTCACACTCTGTCCCAACTGAAGAGCGCTGAACCCTTCAATGGGCAACATCAAGGAATGTTCACTGATTTCGATTCGAGTGAAAAGGGAAAAATATTCGGCTTGTGGAAACTCCCCTCGGGATTTGCAGATGCGGCAACGCACAGTCAGGATGTCGTGTGGCAGGAATGAGGACTTCCTGGTCACGAACACATCTTCCCGAGACGGGCAATCAGGCAGATCAAGTGGGATGTTTTCTTCATAGAGATGATTTCGTACGGTCCCCGAAACCAGAGACGATTCGTCAGAGTCTAAGAAAGACCATTCACAGTCTATGGGATACTTGATGTCTCCATCCTGCTGGACGAAACTTAAGCGGAGATGTTTTGTGCCTAAACCTCCACCATTCGGAAGCAGAAGTAGAAAACAATGTCTTCCATCGAGTGTGCGAGGTTGAAATACGGATGTTCGAAATCCAGTTGGGTGAAATCCATGCTTGGAGTGGCTGAAGTTCTGTATTCGCCACAGGATCGTGAGTGCGCGCCTCTCATCTGTTTCCTCTCTGTCCATAGCAGGGTTCTGCTTAGTCCACAATGCTTTCCTAATACGAAAGGTTCGCGAGAATTCACTGGGACGGCGTCCAATCTCTTCTCCTATGGGTGCGTGATGGATCGGAATTCTTGAGTAAAAGCAGAAGAGCTGTCAAGCTGTAAAAACGAAATGAAAATAGTTTCAAATGAAATTTTTTGCATCAAGCACAACAAATTGTTTCTATCAATAGTTCCAAGCACAAAAATGGACCCAATGGAACTTTCCACTGCCAATTCGAAAGTGTCTCAAAGGGCGCAATAGTGCCCAGTCATTTATCTAGCGCTGTTCGTTCCTGAGAATCTGATAAGGAAAAGCAAAGCGAAATGGGGGAGAAGCTTTTCTATTCAATGTTCCCTATAATATTTTTTTATTACGATTTTCAGTATTTTGTGGCTACTAATTTTTCTCACAGGTAGAGATAGGCGTGATTTGCTCACTTCATAATTCTTCCGGATTTTTTTTCCGAATTCCATTATAGCCAAGAAAAAGTTTTGCCTAGTGATGTCTCGAAAGCCTAAATAGATATCACAAAAGTGTAGATTCTATCTTTATCCGGTAATTCAAAAATTCTTAATATCAACTAACGCCTTCAAGCTATCCGATCCTTAAATATCAAACCAAGCATTTAAACATCAATAAACCAAAGATTTTAAACATACATCCTTTTGTAAACTATATCACATGGATATTAAAATTCTTATAACCCGAGAATTATTTCACCCTAAAAGAAAAAATACATATATAAAGGATTGTGTACATATTCTCTATACAAATCAACACCGTTTTACCAATCCACACGAAATTTGGTACTCGTATACTTCAAAACACTGTGGAAAACATAGGCCAGTTATGTCCAGTCTTCCGACCCTTCTGTAGCCATGAAAATTGGCACCAGGTAGTCCTAAAAGAGGCCCCTCGAAGCCCAAATATTAAAATCTAAAGTTAGTTTTCCTGCAAAAATTGGACACGGAAACTGTTCCAAATGCGAGCATATGTATTTGGATAACAGGATCGAAGTATAGGAAGCAGTTAAATAATTTCATTAAACCACTTCAAAATAAGTTTAGACGCGATTCGACACAATTAATTTAGTCCATTTCAGAGAACAAGTAATCCTCCAATTTCACTTAAACGATTCTAGAGTAACAACTACACAAGGAGATTGAATGCAAGGCCAGAGCCACCCTAACCACTGGGCTAAATAAACTATTGCAACGGCTATTTTGATTGCACTCGAATCAGTGTGACGACTGGAGATCAGCGCGTGACTGATAATGACTTTTTTCGAGCTCTAACTTTTAAAACATCACATATCTGCCGCTTTCCCCTCCCGTGTACCTTCTTGTTAAGAAAGTCGCATTATTATTAGTATCCCTCGGGTACCAAATATCTTAGTACGGCCCTGTACAAAGCATCTATTGCTGATAGCGCAAGTTTTTACAGGATAAAAAATGACTTACAAAAGGCCACTTACCATTTTATTCAAAGGAGCCTCACCAGCGTTCGTCGTCTGTGTACAGATCGCGCTAAGAGGTTCCTCTATGACGTATATCGTCATTCTTACACAACAGTCTGAGGAGTTGAATATATAGCACGGGAAACGGGGGAGTCATGACATGCAAACCAGGAAATGCAAATTTATTATCAACTTTCTACTAATCATAGAATACGTCCCTACCTTTTGATACTGGTAATGGTAATTTTAGTTAACGTCGTACTAAAGCAACACAACGGGCTATTGACGACGGTCCGCGATCAGTCCCTTAATGGAAAGATCCGAGGATAACACCTCGTAACTTTGAACCATGGTCAGATGACGAACCAACACCTGAGCTGGTACCCCACTCTTCAAACTTCCACGCCAACCGAACGTGAGGACTTTCGGCCACGACATATTTAAGGTGCAACAGCCGCCTCTACACCATGCGCTTACAAACATCCATGCCCCGACCCGGATTCGAACCAGGAACCTTCCGATCTAGAGGCTATCACCTTAACCACTATGCCGGTTGGTCGGCTCACTACCTTTTGGTATTTTTTAATTAACGTCGTACTAGAGCAACACAACGGGCTATTGACGACGGTCTGGGATCAATCCCTTATGGCAGTGGTCCTCAACCCCCGGGCCGCGGAACGGTACGGGTCCGTGGATCAAATGGTACCGGGCCGCCCAAGGAACATTAAACTATTTCCACTGTATTTACTATGGTGTATTTATCTCGGGTTTGTGCGGTTCTTATCTATGAAATGTCCATTCAAATTAGGAGGCGGTTAATCAGAACTTGAAATTTGTTCTGTTACTAGAGCTTCAATTATGATTTCTGAATTCTGTATGTCTCTATTTTCCAATTTTGACAAATATAACAACTGTTTTCAAGTTGGCAGACAAAGTAGCTGCATTTAAAGCCAAACTGAAATTGTGGGGACGGCGCGTGAACAGAAGCATTTTGGACATGTTTCAGACATTAGAGGGGATTTTAGGCGAGACTGAGCCTAAACATTCTTTCTCCCAGTTGGTGCACGATCACCTGTCTTTACTTTTAAAAGATTTCGAGCGCTACTTCCCAACCACAAAAGACCCACGAACTGGTAAAGAATGGATCCGCGACCCATTTGTCAACAAATCAGGCGAATCTAGCATGTCTGTGCAAGAAGAAGATCAACTGCTGGAGATTGAAAATGAAGGCGGCCTTAAAACTACATTCGAAACAACAACTCTGCCGGTGTTCTGGATTAAAGTCATGGCGGAATAACCTGAGATTGCCACTACAGCACTTAAATCCCTATTGCCTATCTGAAGCAGGGTTTTTCTGCAGTGACAACAACTAAAACTACGGAATAAACTGGACATAAGCAACACACTTCGGGTGTCATTGTCTCCTATTACCCCCAGATGAAACCGTCTCGTCGGAAAGAAACAAGCTCAGTGTTCTAATTGATTTAGCATTCCAGTGAGTTAAAATGTTCAATCCCTTTATATTCATTTTTTGGTGAAACTGCATTCTATTTTGAAGGCATGTTTAAATGCAATTAAATTAAAATTTTTATCAAAAAAATCTAAGATCGAAAGGTTCATGGTTCGAATCCGGGTCCGGGCATGGATGTTTGTAAGCGTATGGTGTAGAGGCGGCTGGTGCACCTTAAATCTGTCGTGGCCGAAAGTCCTCACATTGGGTTGGCGTGGAAGTTTGGAGAGTGGGGTGCCAGCTCAGGTGTTGCTTCGTCATCTGACCGTGGTTCAAAATTACGAGGTGTTGTCCTCGGATCTTTCCCTTAAGGGACTGATCCCGGACCGTCGTCAATAGCCCGTTGTGTTGCTCTAGTACGACGTTAACTAAAATTACCAATTACCAATACAATCTAAAATATAAACAATTAACGCCCCCCTTCCCAGCGGGCCGCGTTAAAATTATCAAACGTTGATCCGGTCCGCGGTGATAAAAAGGTTGGGGAGCACTGCCTTAAGGGAAATATCCGAGGACAACACCTGTTTGGAGAGAGGGGTGTCAGCTCAGGTGTTGCTTCGTCATCTGACCGTGGTTCAAAATTACGAGGTGTTGTCCTCGGATCTTTCCATTAAGGGACTGATCCAGGACCGTCGTCAATAGCCCGTTGTGTTGCTCTAGTAGGACGCTAACAAAAATTACCATTACCGAGGACAACACCTCGTAATTTTGAACCACGGTCAGATGACGAAGCAACACCTGAGCTGTCACCCCACTCTCCAAACCTCCACACCCACCCAACGTGAGGATTTTCGGCCACGACAGATTTAAGGTACACCAGCCGCCTCTTCACCATACGCTTACAAACATCCATGCCCGGACCTATATTCGAACCAGGAACCTTCCGATCTAGAGGCTAACACCTTAACCACTATACCATTTGGTCGGCTTATTAGCAACAAGAGGGTTGTGAGATTGAAACTCGAGTAACACATCGCACTATTGGCAACGGTTCGGGATCTATCTCTAAGGAAATATTCCACTTCTACACCGGGGCTGCGGAAACCCGCCTAGAAGAGAGCAACTGGTGGGTTGCGATGTGTGTGCCGGCCCATGTGTTGTCTTGGTATCTGACCTTGTTTCAAAATTACGCGGTGTTGTTCTCGGATCTTTCCCTTAAAGGATTGATCCCGGACCGTCGTCAATGTGTCAATTGTTAATAATCGATTCATGGGCCACGTTAGACCAGTTGGAAGATAAACGGATTACCAACGTTGCGAGTTCGAAACGCGTTGCAGCTGAAATCCGTCGTGTACAGGGGGCTGGTGCATGTTAGAGCTTTCTTGGCCTCACATGTCCTCATGTTGGTGTGTTGCAGAAATTTGGAGAGTGGAGTGCAAGTTAAGGAGGCTGATAGCCTCGTCAAACGCGCGTGGGCCGCCTCATGTGAACGTGGCCTAAGGGAATGGGGGGGTCATCTCAAAATACAAACTGCCTGCTTGTATTTGAGGGTTAATGAGTGTGTGGTAACATGTGGTGAGTGTAGCTTCACCACACATTGTTCGGTAGAGTTTTCAAATAATTCAAAAACGCAGTTTCATTTGATGTATGTTATTCATGACTCTGAGGTCATGTTTTTTAACAAAGATTTTTTTCCACATACTTTCTTAGTGCTCTCTTAGAGAAAACGAAAAAAATAATTTCTCTCTTTACGTCTTTTAAATCTAGACTGTTTAAGCTTTTGCATAAACCTCTCGATACACTAGACCTCTTATCGTGGCTCCACACAAACAGCAACAGAGACAGGCGACATTTTGTCGCATGTCTCTGTTGCTGTTAAAAAAGCCTTCACACCGATAGCGACAGCAATTTATTTGCGCATGCGCTTAATATTCTTTTTCGAAAGCAAAACATTTATTTCTCATTATGCAAGATGGCTGACAGATCGCGTCTCCATAGAAGCGGCTCAATCCCATGACAGTACTTTACGCAAGTCCAACTTGATTGGCTAGTTTCACGGGCTTGGCTTCACTTGTATATCTCGCCAATCTGATTGTTGCAGTAACCATTTTGATTTTGATCTCGCCAACTTATCCTAAGGGTACTTATACTTTTAAAGAGCTTTCTTTCGAAAAGCGACGATGACCTAATGGCTAAAGTCACCTAACTTCAGATTGGCGTCGACAGCGGAGGATGACTTTACGAAATCAAATCCAGCAGGCCGAAAAAATTTTAGATCCACCAAATTATTTTTTTAAAATCCAATTTCATTCCTTTTGAGTCTAAATTACTTTTCCTAATTTTTAATACCCTTTTTATATTTTTCCAAGCTTCCGTTGATTTTACATAAATAATCTAAGAACCACTCCTGATTGAAATCATGTTACACACCTTATTTCCTTTTTTCTATTGCCCCTCTTGATTATACAGCAGATCTGAATTTAAAGTTACCGAGTCAACTAAAATATATAACTAAACAGCAGCAAAGAAATTTATCCTCACATAAATTTTGAAGTACGCCAAAGGAAGAGATAAATTGCCAACAGAAAAATTCTGATGACATACGTACCTAGGTCATGTGATCCGATTAGCCAATCAAGTTGGACTTGCGTAAAGTACTATCATGGGATTGAGGCGCCTGTGTCTCCACCTTTAATAAAAACTCCTTTTATTCTGGTTGGACGTGTGCAGCGGCCTTAATCTTCGGTACAACAATTTTGGTGGAGTGACTTAATTCTAAAATGGAATGCCCAAAATTTACAAAATAGTAGAAATAAAATAAAATAAGTTGTTTGCAATTAAATAAGGTGACTTTGAAGTGGTAATAAAGGTTTAAAAAGTAGTATTGCATCTGTAAACAGATTGCTGGTCGCGGGAGCTTGCGTAGTCCCCCTCCCAAGTACTGACCGCGACCGGTGATGCTTAAAAATAACAACTCATATTTGGGACGCTGTGCTGACTGTTCAAGCATATTGCTCGTATAAGGTAAAATATTTAAAAAGCAGTTGGTTTTCAGCAAGGAAAATATAATGCTGAGAGCAACTTTATAATGTTTCTTCAAAGAGGGGTTGGATTTTAATCAGCTATCTGCATTAAGTTTATAACTATTTTCTTGAAGATTTTTATCGTAGTTGGGGATTTGCTGAATGGAGACATTATCGATATTGTACAAGTTTTTATAGAATTTTTTCGCAAGTTTAGAGAGAGCGATATGGGTTTTAAGGGACGTAATTCTAAGATCGTGTCTTATAATTTCGGTGTTTCGTTGGAACCATCTTGCTTTGGTGATGGTTCGGAGTGTAGAAGTTTGAAGGATTTCAAGGGAATTTATATTTTTGGTTTTAGTAGATCCCCAAATTTGTCTTGCGTATGTGATTACTGGTCTGAGATAGCTTAGGTACACGAGTATTTTGTTTTCAATAGTCATTGGCGAATTCAGAGCAATTAGGTGGAAAAGTTTACGTTTTACGTCTCGGAATTTATGGATAACGTTTTTTGTGTTCTGATTCCATGTGAGTCTTCTGTCTAGGATAATACTTAGGAATTTAGCCCTGAGCCCATGGGATTTCGATATTATCAGTTTTTAGCTCCAACCTGTCTTGTGTTTGGTAGAACCTATCTTTTTCTGGTAATTGGTAATTTTTTTAATTAACGTACTACTAGAGCAACACAACGGGCTATTGACGACGGTCAGGGTAATGGTAATTTTAGTTAACGTCGTACTAGAGCAACACAACGGGCTATTGACGACGGTCCGGGATCAGTCCCTTAAGGGAAAGATCCGAGGACAACACCTCGTAATTTTGAACCACGGTCAGATGACGAGGCAACACCTGAGCTGGCATCCCACTCTCCAAACTTCCACACCAACCCAACGTGAGGACTTTCGACCCAGACAGATTTAAGACGCACCATCCGCCTCTACACCATACGCTTACAAACATCCATGCACTGACCGGGATTAGAACCAGGAACCTTCCGATCTAGAGGCTAACACCCCAGGTGCCGAAATATATTCAATGTTTATTTATTTATATAACGTTGGTTTTTGAGAGCTAGACGAGACCAATGAAAATTAGCAACTTATGCAAAGTGGTGAATGATTGATGATTGACACTCATCTCGCAAACTCTTCAGTCGTTTACGCAAGTTTCCTCTGGGTTATCAAGAGTGCCAACCAATGTGTTAAAAGTACTCCTTGCCATTTATTTCACTTTTGTCTGTTAAGAACACCTTCTTTCCATGAACTTCTTGTTTGATCCGCAATACTTCGGCGTTCGCAAGATCAGACACACGTGATCAAAGGGTTGGTTCAGAGGGCAAAAAAAGAAATAGTAATTTCTAATTAATTAATTTTAAGCTAAATTTTAAAAAGTTGCAAGTGGTTGCATTTATGCAAAAAGTTGCATTTCTGCAGAAAGTTGCATTCATGTTGCGGTTATAACTCACTTGCAATACACCCCATGTAGGAGAAATTTTTATTTTAGTACTTAACATAAAGCGTAGAACGTGTGAAAAAAAGTAGCATTTGTTGCAAAAAGTTGCCCTAATTATGAGAGATGAACACTTGTTGATTGTAGTCTGGGTCATGACAAATGGACATCCCCAGAGCAAATACCTTCTCTTCAGAGTCGTACTAACGAATGCTTATACATCTGACCATAACCATTTCAAGGTGGTTACCAGTCCACACCTCCAAGTCCCAGAAGGGGTTAATCAACGAAAAACGTAACTTTCGTTTCATTTACTCTATAAATGTGTAAGACTGAGGATTGTATTGTCTCACTGCCAGAGAAAGATAAAACCCGAGGGAAGCAACAGATGGATTCGTTTTTAAACGCTAATACTACTATCACTCATATAAATCCCTTAAGAACGAGGCTGAACATCTCGTTCTCGTGCATCCTTTTCGCATTGCTGTGCTGTTGTGGAATTCTCCTGTCCACCAGTGCTCGAGGTAATATTTTAAATCACTATTTTGCATATTTTTAACGAATATTAAACTCTAAACACTGCGTGCCAGCAAGGCGTTTCCCGTGACATTTCTTTTCGTGGGGTCAGGCGTGACCTCTGCTCGCTAACCCCCAGTGATTGCTACGGATTACCATACACATTCGTAGCCTATTGGATAGCAACTATAATGACGTTGCCAGTGGTGTTGGCTTGCTTCGCAAACCAAATGGAAATTCGTAGCCTATTGGAATGAATTCTCTGAGAGTACCAATTTAGTTTGCGAAACAAACCAAATTATGAATATCATGAACTATGATTTGCTTCGCAAATTGGATAACGGCCATAACGAAGTTGTCCATGTTTTCAAACAGGAATTCGGGGTGACGTCACAATCTCTAGCGAATATATAAATATTTAATTGAAAAATCATTTAAAATAAAATCAAACGTATAAGGTATCTATCTGGTGTCAAATTTTCAGCAGATTTCAAATCCGATGAAATTTTCAATCTATCTTTAACAATCCCGATTTTACACAAAATAAACTAAAGAATGCCAGCCAAAATGTTTTTATTTTTTTGCTTTATTTTGCTGAAATTGTAAGAGGTCAGGAAATGTGATCTGTTTATTTTTGGAACACGAATGCTAGCGGGACGTCAAATTCTCTTGCGAAAATATAAAAGATTCGATTTAAGAATTTTATTTATTTAAAGAAAATCATATTTATAGGTATCGATCTAATGTGAAATTTTCCGCAGATTTCAAATCCTTCGAAATTTTTACTCTATCTTTAACGGTCTAGGAGATAGAAAAAAGTACTACATAACTAAAGATAAAACTTCGTTTTTATCGTCTGCTGGAAAATCATTCCTCCGCGTAAAATGAAAACGGAAAAAAGATTAATCTGTCATACCTTTATGCTGTTGCCATTCTAAAGAAAACAATAATAATTAAATTTCATTAAATTAATTTAAAATGTTCTTTTATTGAATTTTAAAATCCGCCGCTACCCTTAACTTGCAAAATCTTCGGACTACCTGTGTGCCAAATCCTATTATTGTAAGCGCCATAAATTCATCAGGACTTTGCGTGCAAGAAACAAACAAATAAACAGACAAACACTACCTTTTATAATATTAGAGACATGGATTCTAGGAAAAGAGTCTTCTTCCCACATAACACAGTTAAAAATTTAGAATAAAGATGAATTAAAATAATTAATACCTATCGCATAGGAACTTATAACAAATTCGTATCTGTTTTACTTTTTAGTGTCACTGTAGCCCAGTTAGAACAGCAAAGGATTAGCAACCGGAGAGTTCGAAACTCGATCCGACCAAAGACAATTGTGTACACGGGGGCCGGTGTACGTTCAATTTGTTGTGACCTCCAATGTCCTCACGTTGGCCTGTTGTGGAAATTTGGAGAGAGGGGTGTCAGCTCAGGTGTTCTCGTCATCTGATCATGGGGGGGGGGTTACAAATTATGAGGTGCTTTCCTCTGATCTTTCATTTCGACATGGCTCCCAGACCTTAACCAATAGTCCCTTGTGTTGCTCCAGTGCGACTCTAATTCAGATACTTACCGGTTTCATAGTAGGTAGGTAGGTTTTTAATTAAAGTCGCACTGGAGCAACTGAATGGGCTATTCTTTGCGGTTCGGGATGAACCTCCGATAGGAAACGATCCGAGGACAACACCAGGCAGTTTAGAACCACGGTCAGAAGACGAGGCGACACCTGAGCTGACATCCCACTCTTCACATTTGCACTCCACACTAACGTGAGGACGCTTGAGACCACGACAGATTAACGTGTATTAGCCCCCTTTGTGCACGACGGTTTGGGCTGGATTCGAACTGGCAACCCTCCGGTTGGTTACTTTTCCAACCGGGCAGCCGAGCCTCCGTCCCTTATTTGATGGAGTTAATGATGTTGTAAATTATCCATGTGTATCGGAAACTCACAAGGAAAATATTATTGGATTCGATATACACCACCCTGCAATAATGAACCGGACAGCAAGATGTGATGGTATAAGGAAAATAAGATATGCTTTAATAAGGGGATGGTCCCCCACATACTGCAATGACGCTAGCAATCCTTCTGGGTATACTTTCAACAAGGTTTCGATACACAGCTATGGATATTTGCGTCCAATCCTGTTGCAAAAATGTCGCCAGTTCAGCTGTAGATTTCGGACGTTGTTCCCTGGTCCGTAAGCGTCGCTCTGACTCGTCCCACAAATGTTCTATAGGGCTTAGTTCGGGACTCTGAGCGGACTAGGGAAGACGTTTTACATTCATATATTGATACCATTGCTTGACAGAGGCTGCAACATGACATGGAGCATTGTCGTCCTGGAAGTAACATTAATCCATTCCATAAAATTGTCAAAGCGTAGGTAGAACCTGATTGTCCAAAATATTCATGTAAGCGTCGGCGTTCAATTGACCAGGAACAACATGTAAAGGTCCCGTGCCATACCACGAAAAACACCCCCAAACAAGTAGTCGGATTTTATGCAAATCCGCTGGCGTCCGGTCCATTATTGTAGGGTAGTATATTATTGTTGTCGCTCATTGCTTTAAGATTTTTCGATGCGCGTATTTAAATTGAGAAACGAAAATTCTTTTTTAGATGAGGATCCGTGTGATTCTTCACCGTGCCTGAATGGTGGAATCTGCATGGGTGATGAAGGTTCTTACTTCTGCATATGTACATCCCCCTTCAGTGGTTTGTATTGCGAAACAGGTAAGAACTCTTTGAGACGTGAGTTTTGTTTTTCTGCATGATTTATTTCAGAGGAGCTCGTGGATTGAAGCTATGAAATTCAAAGTCGGTGGTGATCCAATAAGTAGGGATTCAATCCCCCATTACTGTGTTTAAAAGCATTAACTCTTCTCGATTTTCTACAAAACTTTTTAATTCCCACGTTTGCTAGGATCGTTATTGTGGGGAAATGCATAGGTGTCTTTAGAGGTATAGTTTATTGGGTAATAGCGATAGATCACGGTTCTCTTACGGATTACTTTAAGCTATATTTTTTCACTTCAGAACTCTACTCGTCTGCTTGGTCTGCTCGTCGACTGATGACCGATAGGCCGTTCAATAAAGAATTATGTTTCATTCTTCAGCCGGGTTTTAGTAGTAACGTTAAATTTAAATTTGGTTTTAAATATGACTGTTATTTTCAATTCACACTATGCTCTTTTTATGGCAAAAATGCTTTAAAATATGGACAGGGACAAAAGGTGATAAAATATTTTAGATTGCATTACATTACAAGTATTTCTTTATTAGAAACTCTTAAAAATTATGAATTATGAATACTTTTCAAATTGTTTTCTAAAATATATTCCGTATCGAAATAAGTTTTAATATTACATAATTTGGAGTATTTTGAAAGGATTGAAAATATGGACCATGCTTTTACTTGAATTTGTTATAGATAGATTTTTAACTGTAACTATTTAATGTATAGCCCGTATTTTATTTTTCAAACATGACTATGCACAAAGTTGCTTTTTCTCAGTCTCATTCGTCAATTTTAAATGCAAAACTGACATATTTATGATTTAATATTTATTTTGGTTACCAGTAATACACTGGTTTCAATTGGGTCAAAGGTTATTTTTCATAACTCATCAGAAATTATCTATGTGTGCCTATAATACTATTTTCGAAAATAAAGTGAATTTCGCGTAGAAGGCTCATTACAATATAGTACTGTTTTATTTCCTTTTACCTGAGAAATTATTGCGCAATGCGTATACCTTTAAAGAACATGTGAATCAATGTGAAAACGTGTTTGTACTTATTAACATTTATTATTGCTGTAGATTCTTAAAATGTCCTTAACAAGCGCGTTCTTTAAATTTAGAATGAACACTGAAGCATAATTCAACATAAAGAGTGCGAAACACTGACATGTGTTATATTATAAGCTAAAATCTTTCTTTTTAGTTTCAGTCTTTTTGACTTTTCAGATCCTTGCAGCTCCAATCCATGCAAAAATGATGGAAAATGCAGGATAGCAGGAGAATCATACACATGTGAGTGTGTGGAACCATTCTCCAGAAGTGATTGTGAGGACAGTAAGGATACATTTTGATCTCCATTTACAAAAAGCTACCATGAAAAGAATCGGAATACTTTATATTTGAAATGGTTCGGTCCTAAAAATTAGTTTTTTGTCATGCGTTAACTAAAGTTAAACTGATAAAGACATTCTTGTGAAAACTTCCAACAGGTCTCGATCCATGCTATTGGAATCCATGCAAAAACCATGGGGCGTGCAAATCAGATGGAGGCGATTTCATATGCAACTGTAGGCCATCTTTTTCTGGAATGACATGCGAAGAAAGTATTAGTCGATTTATTTAACCAGTATAGTTAATTTATAGTTAATTCAATTCCTTCTCTACTATAAGAATTCATAGGATGAGGTCATGGACCAAAGATTCACAAAATCTTCTTACATGTTAGTGGAAAGAATTAAATTACACTATATTCCATTATTTTCATTATAAAAACTTAAAATATTAAATAATGATTGATTTTCTGATTGTTTACCGAAATAATGTGTTACGTTGACATAAACCTCGATAAAGTATATAATATTGGCGATTTCAAAGCCTTGAAAAAATAGGGAACTTACTTGTATCTGTAATTCAAAGGTTATTTTTCTTCAAAAATGATTTTGTGTAGAAATCGTTTTCGCTGTGATTTCAATTTGTTTTAGAAAAAAAAAAACGTCTTGTTTACAGTTGAACTGTTTACCTTTGTCCTCAATAACGTATTTGTCCTACTATAAATGTGGCTAAAAGTTATTTCTCATAGCTTATTACAAATTATTATGTTTGACAATAACCACTAAAATGATTTTCATGTCAAAGGCTTATTGAAAAAATTTATTTTATTCTATTTTGTCGTAGAAATAATTCCTATGATTCCTCAAATTTATTAACTGTACAAATCTTTTAACTTATTAATTGCCTTTATCAGATGCTTGACAGTTTTGTCCCACGTCCCACAAAAATGAGTCCCATGTAGCTGCTCTATACTATTATCTGGAAGTAGCTGTGAGGACAGTAAGAATACATTTTGTTCAACATTTACAACAAACTGCTATGAAATAAATTGCAATTCTTTGTAGAATTTGGATTGGCGTATTTATACTAAACTGCTCATTGTTTTGTAATGTGTGAATTATGAGTTGAATTGCTGAAGACATTCTTGTGAAAAATCGAACAGGTCTCGATGAGTGCTCTTGGAATCCATGCGAAAACGAAGGGATGTGCATAGCAGATAGAGTTGATTTCAAATGCAACTGTACGCCATATTTTACTGGAAGGACATGTGAAGAAGGTAAGACACGATATATTTTACTGTTAGGCTATTTCTCAAAACACAACACTAAGAAATTTGAAAATTCTACATAAAAGAATACCTTTTTTCATAACGTTTCCAAGGGACCGCGATAGCCCAGTTGAAATTTCATCGGTTTAGCAAACGGAGGGTTGGGAGTTTAAAACTAGGCCCAACCAAAGACCGTCGTTTACATGCATAGATCTATGGTATTGGGATAAAGGGTTTTGACCACGTCATGTGACCGTGGTTCAAAATGACGAGGTGTTGTCCTCGAATTTTTCCCATCGGTATGGATACCGAACCGTCACCAATTGCCAGGTGTGTTGCTCCAGAGCGACGTTTATTAACTACCTACCTATAGAGATTTCTATAGAACAAAAATTCAAGATAGTTCTTTATCTTCGCATCAGAATCCAAACCTCGGTGATTGTTCGCAATCCCATTTGATTTGCTTCGCAAACCAACATTCCTTTTGCAGAGTTTCAATCCTCTGCGACGGTGAAACTATCTTAATAATTTATATAATCTTGACTGGACTAATGGGCCATGATGTTACAGCGAGTTTCACCAAGGTCGTTTTACGTTTCATCTCTACGATGAACAATTTGTACACTATCGCCAAATTATATATTTCATTGCATCGAATTCATTTATAAACCAATTTTACAAATAACTATACCATAATAGAGAGTACATTTTAAGCTTTCACGTGGTATTTTAAATTTTAAATCTAATAGTATTAAGCTATAGATATTATAGTTTTAGATTTGTATCGGAAATTACGATCAAAAATATGCGAAATTTGTGAGACCAACTTTTAATCGCATCGAATTTATTTATAAACCAATTTCGAAAGTAATTATACCATAAGAAAGAATACATTCTAAGGTTTCCCGTGATGTTTTGAAATTTAAAAACTAATAGTAATAAGCTATAGATATGGCCGTTTTAACAAAAAAATAACAAAAGTGTCTCGATTTTTCACGAATTTCAAAAAAATATTATCAGGAACCAAATTGAAATTTCTAAACAAACTCGGTGAGGTGCAAAAATTCACATTTAAAGGTACTCTAAAAAAACTCGCTGCTGAAGACTGAAAATTTTACGTGTTTTGCTCACTCGCGTTAGAAATTTCGCCTTTTCAATTTTGACACGTAATGCACTTTAAACTAATAGCCGCATCAGAAACAATCTTCCCCATCTTCTTCCCTGTACAATTTTGAACAAACCATGTTAATTTCGTAATTTTCTGATGCGTACTTTCTTGGGGAACTGTCTAAGAGTCGAGCGAAAAAAGTGAGTTTTCAATCTTGCGGTTGTGGCGGTAACTTTTTTTAATTACAGAGAAATTCTGTAGAAATTTTTTGTAAGAGATGACCATTTCTTTTCTATTATGCTGACATAATATACCATTGAAAATGCATTAATTTCCTAATGAAAAAATAACATTTTTTCAGCATTGGTGATAGATCTGTGCTATAATGAACCTTGCAGAGCGCATGGTGTCTGCTGGATGGAGGGAGATGACATCAAATGTAATTGCATTCCACCCTATACGGGGAAGACCTGTGAACGAGGTAAGAATGTTTTTCTGAACGTATTTTGCATATAGTGGAAGCATAAAGTAGAGTAGGCAATGGTAGCCTTTTTATGTGCCTAGGGTCTTGTGACCAATATCAGTAGTAACCTAACCCTTGCACTATTTTCGTCTGCTGTGTGGAAACCAACCTTAGTCTTCAGGGTTGAACTTACTATTTATAATCTGATTGGGCCACTGAACGGGTAAATGACGCCATCCATTGATTCATCATCTGAATGGTCCATTGTTTGATTATCTGAATCGTCCATCGTCCGATCATATGATTGGTCAATAGTTAGATCATCTAATGTTAACAGACATATGCGATTCCACCACTTTTGCCACCACTCTTTAGAAATGCCCATTCACACGCCTGCTTTGTCATAAGATGTATATCGTCAAACAAGGCGATAAAATTGAAAATCTACAAACCAAATCTATTTTTCAAAGCAGTCACGTGACTACTAGTCGACATGTTTGGTCACACTTTTTGAAGCTGCTCTTAATAGTAGCAATGCTCATTCTACTTACTACGCCTATGACTAAACTCCTTTATTTTATTCATTTCCAAAACAAAACTTGTCATTTCAGGTCCTTGCAACCCGAATCCTTGCCAGAATGAAGGCGAATGTAAAATTGTTGGAGAAAAATACACTTGCCTGTGCAAAACGGCATTTTTCGGTCAGCATTGCGAAAAGGGCAAGACGCACTCCTGGTAATAATATCTAAGAATACCAGTGTTTTACGATTAATTTTGATGTTACTAGTTTGTTTCAGAAACTTAATAACAAGTTTTGCAGTGTCGTCAAAATACATTCAACTGTCTGAACAATTTTTAATTTCATTTGGACACATCAAATATTTTAATCTAATAACACAAGCAGTGAGACTAAGACTTGTGCGTAAAAAGTAAAGAGGAAAAGTTATTTGGGAAACGTTAAAGGAGGGATTTCTATAAAAGCAGTACGTGGATCTTAACTGTTGTGGTGGAACGAACAGAATGGTCCGAAAAGGGGAAAAAATAACCATCATTAGCGAGTATTAGTTTCGGAGAAAAGATTAGAAGGTTAAAGGGGTGCAAACATCCACTGGAGGTAGGGTCCAGATAACTGCAATACTGAGGCCAAGACTTGCGATTGCAAAGAGAAAAAAAGAGGGAGTTTTTAGAGGATGTTATCGAAGACTTACCAATCGTGAATTATAAAGTTTTAAGGATTACATTTAGTAATGTTCCATGTATTTCATCGTCTACTTTCTATTCATATCTCATTGTCAGATTTCAAATTCATCATTTATCGTAACTCTTTCTTTATGATAATATTATTGAAGGCAGCACGAGGTGAAGAAACAACGAAGGACAATAAATGTTGGAAAGATAAGAATTCCACAGGGATGCCCTCCTTTTATATCATAATTGAAAATGCAGATAAGGTCCTTTCTTTCTACCTGTTTCAAATCGATCGCCATCGCCTCTCCTGTGTTGTGAGTCTCTAAATTTCATTTTAGTGTTACGGGAAATACATCGTTTTAGGATATTTAGTAACGACCTACAAATGGTGTTGTGTGGAAAGACCGCCTTTGTGTGGTCGCTGAGTGTGATAACATTAGCGCTCTCAGCTACAGCAAGTTACGTGAGTGGTTTGTCAACAAATCAGAACTTTCGGGACAGTTCATCGCTAGAGTCCTTCTCGACAACGGAGACAGGCAACGTTTTATCGGGAAAGCCTCTGCAACCAAACAGTAGTAAGCAATATGTTAGTTGATAACTTTTTATGGCACTTTTCGATTTTTTATATGATTATGTAGATTTTATATCCTACAACTCCTCTCGTGAGTACATCTTAAGATGTGTACGGGCTTCATGATCCCGAGGTACCCAGGTGATCTAATTCGTATCCCATGGGGCTTAGGACCTCTGATAAATATAGGGATCGCGATCCAGGATGCCCATCTTTCAGTACATATTTTCCCCTTTTCATCCGTTCTCTTAAAAATTACGTGACGCTTTCTTGTGTTTGATGAAGCTTGGCCACACTTGGCCCTTGTGTCATAAAACTCTAAGCTAACAAACCTACTCATACAAGTGATTGAACGACTTTTGCATTGTATCTCACAAGCAAATGAGAAAGAATGTAGAGAGTTCTGTCCTCTCTACAAAATAGTATATTAATACTGAGGGGAATAATATTTTCTCTAATATATTTGATTGGCAAACGTGTTTAAACGTGGCAGCGGTATTGGCAAACGTGTTACGTTATGTAAAACTAGTGCTTGAGTTTAAACGCGTGAGGTGTACTTAAAGTTCTAGAACTTTCTAGAATATATATATATATATATATATATATATATATATATATATATATATTATCAATTTTCATCTATATTCCATTGTAATTTTCCGATATGATTTCCGTTTGGCAGTATGCACTTATACTAGCCCAAAACTCGCTATCTGCTCACTTACATCGTTCAAATGTGAACGTGCATGCGAGTCTGTCTCCTTAAATTAAGCACAACGTTGAGGTTTTTTCAATTCTAGAAATATAGAAATTCTAGAAATTCTTAAAAGAGCGCGAAGATATAAAACTTGGATTGGAGAGTAAAAGAGCTGTTTTGTTTTGCTTTTATAAAAAATAAACACGACTGTCGTTAGCTCTAGTAGCAGTAGACGACAGGAAAACGGATATTCTGTCGTGTTGTGAGTAAATCGCACTGTGTGCAAGCTTCCATACACTTCTTCATGCCACTAAAAGAATTTATGGTATGTCATTTTATAGCGCGACCGAAATCGATGTGTGTGCAAGTAGCCTAACTCGAAAGCAGATGGTGGATGACTCATCACTTGAACGATAAAGTTTGAATGGGTCAAACTTTTCTTGATCGACTCAAAAGTGGATCAACGCTATTTGAAACAAAGGTTCTCACTTTCGCGTTTTCATTCAACTTTTGTGGATCAACTACAATCGGTCAATTAAACTTGGTTCGTGAGAACGCGTTGGTAGAGTATAGCGGATCTGTAATCAGAGGGTGGTGAATTTGAAACTCGATCTCTAGATAGACCTACGTTTTGGTGGGGGATGGTGAACGTTAAATCTGCCATGGCCTCAAATCTCCGCACGTAGCGTGGTTGGAGAGTGTGAAGTGAGTTCAGGTGTTGACTTCGTCATCCGACCGTGGTTCAGAATCACATGGACAGTCACCTGTAGTCCGTTATGATGACGTTTATTTACCAACTACCTCTTTAATTTCGGGCTAAAAATTGACTTTTATTCTCCGCGATATATAGAGAAGCAACTGCGAATGAAGTTGAAGAAGGTAGTCTACAGCTATTTGTAATATTTGTTTTGTGTTTCCGATCCAAATTTAGCATCTCCAATTATTTATGAGATAAATTTATTAAAATTGCTTTGGCGACTGTCTACGAAAAAAATTACCAAACATCTATTAATATTCAACACGTCACTCAAGCTGTCTCAAAATGTTGATGGATTTTTTTTGGTCAAATACTATGCAAATATACGCAAAAAAACACCAATTTTCTAAAATTTTTCGAAGCAGCTATTTTGGGAAAAATGTGCCTAACATGAAACACCAAGCTTTGTTAATTTGTTATATTGTGCATTCACTACGACAAAGAAATACAAGCGTGACAAAAAATCTATTTAATATAAAACTTATTGATGTAAAAACTTTTCGATAAGCTTACCACTTTATACGTCTAAAGACCAGTCAAAAAGAAGTATGCCAAACTCTTAAAAGCAATGTGCCACTATAGTTTGTTTCTGAAGTATGGGTCGTCTTGCAATGGCGAAGGTTATGTTTTTTTTTTACAAATCTCCAAGCTAGCGACAGCTAGACAAATTCCATGAGGTTAAAAACATTCAAAAAGTCCAAAACTCTCAAGGGCTCCTTGGTCAGATCTTCCCAGGAAAGTTGAAGGCAGTCCAAAATGTGGTCTGGGAAGGCCATTTCTGTAGCACATTTTCCGTAAATTGGAAAAATCTTGAGTTTTCCATGAAAAGTAAGGGTCTTCAGATGACCGCTGGCGAATCTGGACAAAGCCGTCTGATCCCTTCGGTCACAGGTGAGGCCAAGAGAACCTCCAGGGCTCTTTCTCCTGTACGAATCATTTGCTGGATGGATTAGCCATTTCAATTTAGCCCTGTTTTTCTTGATCGAGTAGGCTTCCGGGAAAGTCCAGACCGGTAAGGGTGCTGGGGCCTCGGAGCCTTCCTTTGCTATGCAATCGGCTACCTCATTGCCGTGGATATTTACATGTGAGGGGATCCATTGCAGGTGAATTGTTCGGGATATGGATATCTGTTTCAGCATGTTAAGAATAGAAACACCTGTCTCCCACAGTACTCCAGTCACTTATATGTTGGATTGAGCTCTTACTGTCCGATAGTATCCAGACCTCACCTGAGCTCCTTTCCGCTATTATAGCCCTCAGTCCTGCATCAATGGCAATCAAGGTTATGTTTGCAATGACTCAACAGTCTCCCTACTCATGACGCTTTCAGTAGATGACTACACCGTACGGTAACGATACAGGAGACCTGGATATGTTGATAGAATGGCCCTTTTACCCAATTAGTACAGGGAGAATCTGTAAACTTTATTTTGCAACAGGATGGAGCCCCTCCCCATTGTAATCTCTTTGTACGTGAGTGGTTGAACGTAGAAGTCCCTGACCGTTGGATGGGTCGTAGTGATAGAGACGACAGAGCTCATTTTTGTCGCTGGCCTTCACGTTCACCTGACATAACGCCATGCGATTGTTTCCTTTGGAGATTAATAAAAGACGATTTTACGAAAAATAATTAACAACCCCAGTCAAAATGTTTTTATTTTTTGCTCTCATTCCCTGAAATAGAATAGGACAGGAAATGTAATCTGTCTTTTTATTTTAACGCGAAGGGTAGAAGATGCAATCTGTTTCACGTAACGTCACAATCTCTTGCGAAAATATAAAAAAATATATTCAATTTAAAAATTATTTATATAAAGAAAATCATATTTTTTTAGGTATCGATCTAAAGTGAAATTTTCCGAAGATTTCAAATCCGTTAAAAATTTTACTTCATCTTTAACGGTCTAGGAGATAGAAAAAAAGAAATGTGACTCCAGTTAAAAGATTTATTGTCTGGCTGGAAAACCATTACTCCGCGCAAAATCATAGAGGAAACGAAAAAAATAATTTTCTGAGCGTTCTCCGCGATGAAAAAAACTTGGCCTGGTTCCAAGGCTGACGACAAAGTCACGCAGGTAGAAAAGGTCAAGATTGGGGTGTTTCTTCTTTCGCGGAAGAAAGGCGTTGAAAAACCAATCAAGAATAAAAATATTAAATTCATTTAAAAATCTTCTAGATTGAATTTTAAAATTCGCCGCGATCCAAAAATTGCAAAACAATTCGGACTACCTGTGTGCCAAATCTCATTGCTGTAAGTGCCATAGATCCTCAGAATTTTGTATCCGCGAAATCGACAAACAAACACTTTCTTTTATAATAGTAGAGATCGTGTCTACGTTCCGCCACTACCTAATGATTTGCAAGAGTTGAGACACAGAATTGAAGATGCTACTGCTTCCATTACTCCTGACTTGTTAACCAAAGTGTGGGAAGAATTGGACTTTAGGTTGGTTGTGTGCCGTATAACTAAAGGTGCACACATTGAACATATGTAAGAAAAACTAGGTTAGTTTACCTTCAATTTGATTTATGATTTGTTGTAAATAGTCTAAATTAAACTGTTATAATATACCATAGAAACTGGGACATTTTTTATGGACACCCTGTAGTAGATAAAATAAATTTTTGGAGGAGATTGTTTTTCGTAGAGAATAAAGGCAGTTAAAGCTTCTGTCTAATCTGAAAAATATGGTTCTATATGACACACACACAGTCTAAATGTATACCTTTATCACTTGGTTTTGATTATTTGATCAGAAAAAAGTCAACCTTGAAGGCGTTTCCATTTCATACGAAATTCTTGATCACCTATGGCAATTTTCTCGTGGAAATCGAAAGATAATGTGATAAGACTACAATACACATTATCAGAAAAGGCAGAATAGGTGATATGTATGCATTACGTTGTGGCATGTCCGATTATCCGACATCATGTGATAACACCAGAAATACAAAGATTGATTTATTCCGTTTGCCTATCTACGAACAAATTGGAGATGGTTCTTTTATCTTAACTTCTGTACTTTTATACAATTTGACAACTGCGTAATTTAAATCGAGTTGACTAATTGAATTTTCCTGTTTTCAAAAGGACACTTTTTCCTGCAAGAGGTTTAGACGAGATATCTCGTTCTTCAAGATCTGGACAATTTTTTTAATAACTGGATATATCATCATCATATTAATTAAAAAAAATTATTATATTTAAAAAATATTATTGATCAAGATTTTACTGTCTAGCTTTCTCTATGGTGGTGTCGTGTCTACTCGTTCCTGGGATTTGCAAAATTTTAACTTTATTTTAAAACCGAATTTTACAAAGAAATGGAAAGCGAAATTTCAAATGTGTGGACATATTTCACTGAAAGATGGAGATTCGGATCGGGAGTCATGCTTCCTCTATAAGTTGAAAAGGGATCTCATTTAAGTCAGCTATTACGATTTTGAAGACCTACCAGAAACAAGTATCTCACCATAAAACTAATGTGTCGAAAAGCAAAAGTGATTTTTTGACTTTTAACTAGCCACTGTGTTGCCAGCACGGCGTTGCCCGTGACAGTTCTTTTCGTGGGGTCAGGTGTGACCACTGCTCGCTGACGGCCGCCAACCCCCGGTCATTGCTACGTATTCCCATTTGGTTTGCTTCGCAAACAAACTCCACACAGGTAACGCCGTGATGGCCTCGAAGTGGTTATTGTCAACAACGTAAATAAAAACACGCTAGAATTGAAAAACTTGACATGGTTTTCAAGACTTTAGGACGAAAAACGTTTGTGATGTCAGCGGTCGAAAATTGCAAAACCGTTCCTTCTTCTTTCGAGGTAGGGGGGACGTCAAATTCCGGAAAAAAGAACGAAATGTGAAAAAAATAATAAATTAAATTTTAAATATACTAGATTAAATTTTAAAATTCCGGCGCTACACAAAAATCGCAAAAAATTTGGACTACCTGTGTGCCACATTTCATTATTGTAAGTGCCATAGATTCGTCAGGACACTCCGTACAGAGAGGCAAACTCTTTAATAATAGTAGAGATGTTTTAAACGTGTTTAGATTGATAATTAAGGGAATTTAATTGGAAAGTTTTGTATGCTATATTTTTAATTATAGCTACTTTAATGCAGTCTTCCAACAAGAAAAGTGTTAGATTACCATACCTAACTGCTAGCGAAAGACTACTCTGTGGGGTGTGGGAAAAAAATAGACTTGCTATTTGTGAATGAAGCAGGGTGGAAGTGTTGTCCACTGCTCTGACTACGTTAGGCCTACGCATTTTCGTTGTACATAGTAATTTTGTTATTTAATTTTAATGTCCTTATCTAATCGAGAAATAGAAATTATGTCCTTAAAGCTCGCTGTTTTTATAAGATTCCAAATCATCAAACGAGCCGAATCATATCCTTAGAAAAAGGTTCTTCGACTTTTCATTTTAGTGCGAACCCCCACCCCCAATGTTCCTTTTTAAATTATTCGCAATCCTACGACACTTTATTTACCAATCACTACTTCTCGTAGCTTTCTTATCTCTGACTTTGAGACGTTAAACGCGCCTTATATTACTGCACCGTCGAATCCAGGGTGCCTCCCTCTATTTCATTCAATTGCAATACCTTTTTTGTTTCAAGTGTTGTTTTCATGAGTTTTTGTTTAATAAATTTTATTGTCTTGTTCAGAGTGCGTCTGTGAGGGAGGCAGTACTGGCTGTACCCTCAAAAACGGCGAAAAAATCTGCGCTTGCAAACCGGGCTACATTCAGGCGAATGAGACCTGCAAAAGTAAGTAGATTCTGCAAGGGCACGCAGTTTCAATCTTAAAAATGTACTAATAAACTCTTCAAACTGTTTCTTGTGAAGTATTATTCGAACGAGAATTATTCACTTTCAATGTATCATCATTTGGGCTCATGTCAAAGTCATTCATTAAAACTCGCGTCTGTTGAGTCTCGGTGCAGCTTATTCATATTTTCAATTGATGTCCTTCAAAACTCCTAGGTATTTTAACTAATGTCGTACTGGAGCAACACAACGGGCTATTGACGACGGTCCGGGATCAATCCTCCAAATGAAAAATCCGAGGACAACACTACGTAATTTTGAACTACGGTCAGATGGCGAGACAACGCCTGAAGTGGTACCCCATTTTCCAAATTTCAACACCACGCCAACGGGAGGACACTGGAGGCCACGGAAGCTTCAACGTGGACCAGCCCCTCTTTGTACACAATGGTTGGATTTTAACTCGTAAACCTACGGTTCCTACTCCGTTAATCTTCCAGTCGGGCTACCACGTCTCCCAAAACTGATTGAACTGGTCATTTATAAATTTTCAGTTCTGGTGATTTTGGATGTGAGATGATTACTTGTTTTCATTTCCAAACTCCGGTCTGATGATTAAGGTGTTAGTCTCTAGATCGGATGGTTCCTATTTCGAATCCGGGTCAGTGTATGGATGTCTGTAAGCGTATGTTAAGGAGGCAGCTGGTGCACCTTAAATAGGTCGTGGCCGAAAGTCCTCGCTTGTGTTGGTGTGGAAGTTTGGAGAGTGAGGTGCCAGCTTGGGTGTTGCCTTGTCATGTGACCGTGGTTCAAAATGACGTGTTGTCCTCGGATTATTCCCTCAGGGGATTGATCACGGACCGTCGTCAATAGCCCGTTGTGTTGCTCTAGTACGACGTTAATTAATAAATTACCATTTCCAAACTGGCTTTCAAATGTATTCGATAAAGGGGTTTACCTTTTCGGGCTATAAAAGTAAAAACGAAAGATACTTTCCATCATATTTTTTTCATTTTCTATAGTATAAAAATGAAAACAAAAAATGGCCAAGTTCCTCATTAAAATGAAACGGTGGAAATTTTGTGGTGTACGTTGGTTTGTAAAATCGTCCAATTCAGTGTTTGCGCTTGTTCAATAGATACAAGAAGATATTTTCACACCAGCGTTTCTCAACCTTTCATTATTCGCGGCCCAGTTTTCAATCATAATTTTCATCGCGCCCTTCCCCCCCCACCCGTATACACTAAAATGTATACAACAATAATATATATTGAGTAGTTTGATTTCTGTTTTTAAATTATTTTTAACTAACTGCCAAATCAAGACTAAAATCGAGCCAACGTTGGCGAGAAACCACATCTGACATTTTGCCAAGCGGGCGGTGAACAAATGAAGCGAATGGAAGCGGGGAAAATTTAAATATTATATTTTTGAAATGAAAGCCAAACAGGGAGATAACGTTAAAAGAATATGAAAGTACAAAAATTAGTTAATAAAAGTTAACCTAGACGGGGTGAGCTAAATTTATAAATTGAGAACACTTTTTTTTTGGAATAATAAAAGAAATAAAACAGAAGCATGACTAAAGAAAAGAGAAAAAATAAGTAATATGGTTTGTGGAAGAAACAAACGTCTCGAGCATGCGCAGAGCAAATGTTTTCCCATAGGAAGAAGGAAAATGTTCGATACGCAAGTTTCAATTCTCATTCGAGTCGATCGCTATCAAATCTGTCGTATGTTATATATGTTTTCGTGTTAATTGCAATCACCATATTAAATATTCAGGGCAGCAGATTTATGCAGACACATGGATAATTTTTTAAGCGGGTGTAAACGAGCATTAGACGCTCCTTTTAGCATTAGACGTTTGCAAATGTGAATGATTGTACTAAAATTTACAAGGCTGAAGAAGAACATGTAAAAGTTGTTTTTGTAACCATCGAAAATCATTTAGCCATGATGGCAAAGAATTTTAAAAAGTATTTTCTTGCTGACGACAAACTGATAGCAAGTTACGAATGGGTTAGGGATCCATTTCATAAGACTCCCGAAGGACTCTCAATTGATGAGGAAGAAAATTTCATGGACTTCACGACAAGTGTCGAAACCAAAAGACAATTTATTAATAAATCACTATTTGAATTTTGGTCAGGAGTAGAGGATTATTTTTCTGCACAAAAAACAAGGGCATTTCGCATTCTATTACCATTTTCAACATCCTACCTTTGTGAAACTGGATTTTCTGATGTGGCTTCTTTGAAGACAAAATATAGATCTCAGCTAAGTATAGATACAGAACTGAGAGTGTCTATTTCTAATATTAAGCCTTCCTTCGAAAAACTTTGCTCGGCAAGACAGGCCCAAGGAAGTCACTTATAATTTTTAAATTTGTTTTTAATTTGGTATGTTTTGATTAAATAAGTTTTGATTTAGAAGCTGTTTTACTTTAATAAGTTAATTATTAAATATGTCGAAATGTATTTTGTTTTCTATGTATATGTGTGCTTTCCTTTAAGTCAGTTAATCAATTTTTTAAATAATATTTTCTCTTGGATATTCTTGCGCCCTACCTCTAGTGTGCTCGCGCCCCCCTAGAGGGGCGCGCCCCACAGGTTAAGAATCACTGTTCTACACTATCAAATTATATAATTGTTAACTAAACATACGAGTACTGCTACAGCAATTCGCGACATTTCAGGAAAACCAATATGGAAGTAGTCTGTGCTAATTAGGGAGTTAAATTAGTTAGTTTAAGTTCGTACTCTGTCAGAGTTTAACTACTTCTCCAAGTATAGTAAACCCGTGTAACAGAAGTATCTATGCCTAACCATTTGTTAAACATTAACTCTTGATAAGCTCCATCAAAATCAGAAAGGGAGTTACTTTTTGTTTCTTGTAGAATGCAACTGTGGTTTGGGCGGAGATTGTTTATTCGATGCTCAAGGAGAGAAATTTTGTGACTGCCATCGAGGATTAAAAGAAAAAAATGGCTTTTGTGTTGGTAATGTATCGCAAATATATTTTTTAATAAAATGAACTTTCAAAGTGCCTTCGTTGTTTTCAAGATGTATACATAATGGATAAATTGAAGATATACATGAAATGATACATAAAAATAACCCCCTAATACAATTATCACCAGAGACCAGTCCCTTAATCACCCCACTTCCCTTTCAGTCTTTCGTCTTTTTTGTCCAATAGGTCATATATCTTGCCATCCCCTTTCACCTTTGACCTCCGGACCTTCCAGTATGATTGACCTCCCACTGCCACTTTTCCTCTCAATTCGCCTGTAAGATAAAATTACCTCTTCGCTTAACTCCCGACCTCTACCAATGAAATTTCTTGCTACATTCTCTGTCCAATAATCTTTCTTTTGATTCTCATCCCTCTGGCGAATTCATTTTGAACTATACATTTTTTCCATGAGCACCTTAGAATAGAAAAGTACAGTTCCGTTCAAGTCTTAGTCCCCGTAACAACCTCCACACCTGATAATGCTACTAATATGCTATTGAAGAAATAAAGATTTGGGTTAGAGAATTTATGTCTCTTTTTATGGAACCAGCACTACATTCCACGCCAATGGATCATCCTCATCCGGTTGCCTAGACCACTCTTGCTACTCCGTCACGACTGCAGGCTTATAATTTCTGTTATTATGACATACATGTATAAATAAAAGTGAATATAAATAAGGATTATAAAAACCTTTTTTAAATTAAATTCGCAATTACAGTGTGTTTAGCGTATTTCAATCATACATGATGAATAGTAGTATTTAGTAATAGTAGTAACAGTATACACACACACACACAATAATAGTAGTAACAGTATACATAATAATAGTAGTAACAGTATACATAATAATAGTATATATCAGGGGTTCCCAAAGTGTGTGCCGCGGTACCCTGGGGTGCCACGTAGAGATTAGGGGTGCCGCGAAGCGCCTATGAAGCAGCTGCCATTATAAGGAGCAAATATCGTTAGAAAATTAATGTCGTTAAAGTAGCTGTATCTTAATTCTCCAATTCAAACAAGTGGGCAGTGAGCAGCGGGCTCACCCGTCACACTAAACACACACATATACGTGCCTCCAAGAGTATGTTGAAGGTAATTTAATTTGTTTTATTTAAATTTTCACCTACACTTGTGTTTTCCTATTAAGTACACTTGTGTTTTCCTATTAAGTACACTTGTGTTTTCCTATTGAGTACACTTGTGTTTTCCTATTAAGTACATTTGTGTTTTCCTATTAAGTACACTTGTGTTTTCCTATTAAGTACACTTACGTTTTCCTATTAAGTACACTTACGTTTTCCTATTAAGTACACTTACATTTTCCTATAAAGTACACTTACGTTTTCCTATTAAGTACAGTTGAAGTATCTATATATATAAAACACTAACGTACGTGGACCCGAAATCGACGTTATTTGTGTATCGTCGAATGGCAACAATCAAACGTAAATAAAATAACCCAGATATTTTGAATTCTTGCTGTTTTTAAATAGCCGAGGTCAATTTCTATGCAAAGTAAGGAATTAAATTGTAAAAATTTATGTTTGAACTGACTTCTTATTTCTTCCTTTGATGTAAAAGTAATTTAAACGTGATTTTGCTACCCGGTATCTGGCCACTTCAGAATTATATGTTTGCTTTTTTAATTTGATTTAGAATTCCGTGTTTGCGTAGTTGAGTTGACTGCGAGATGTTGTGGACATATTTGAGGATTCCCAAGTATTATAAATATATATATTTTTTTGTTAATAAATCATTATTGTCTTTGTCAATATCGTTGAAAAGTCTTTTGTCGCATTATTCTATTTCACAATATATTCAGGAAATCTAAATTCAACACGTTTGAATAGATACGTACGTATTTTTTTTCTTCGGAATTTTGCATTTTTTCAAGGATCGGAATTTTATTTTTGTTTGCATTATATGTTCTGGTATATTACCTATTGTAGAAATATTATTTAGGAGTTAGATTTTAATGATATGTCTATTTCCTGCAAACTATCACTAGACATGTATAATTTTGTAGCGGTATATGTATATTTCGACCAACTTTCCTTAAATATTTGATTGAATACGCTCGCAATGATTTGAAGAATTGTTTCATAAAAATAAATAAAATATACAAATCAAAACATGCTTGATTACGGTGCGTAAAAAAGTTTAAAAAAAGCACTATTACACACCGCCGAGCGCTAGCCGGCGCAGCCCGGCTAGTATGGGTGAATTTTAAATACGAGTTGTATTAATTATGTCTATGTTCTTACCACTTACATCTCTAATTTCTTCTTCGAAGTCGTACAAATGTGAAATAAATATATATATATATATATATATATATATATATATATATATATATATATATATACCACAGAGAGAGAGAGATGTTACATGACGAGGGTGTTGTGAGAAAATTCCAATTCTATTAAGGGTGCCACGACTTATATAAGTTTGGGAACCCCTGATATATGTAGTTTCCATTAGTGATATTGAAACTAACTCATTTTAAACATTATTTTATGGTAAAATGAATCGCAGCCTCTCTTTCTATTTAACATTGAAAGAAAATCAAACGTATAAGGTGTCAAATTTTTCGCTGATTTCAAATCCGTTGAAATTTGTAATCAATCTTTAACGATCCCGATTTTACAAAAAGAACAAAATATTGCCAGCCAAAATGGTTTTGATTTTCTATGCTTGTAATCTGTTGTTTTTGGAACACGAATATTGGCGTGACGTCACATTCTCTTGCAAAAATATACAAGGTATTCAATTTGAAATTTTTATTTATTTAAAGAAAATCATATTTTTAGGTACCGATCTAATTCAAAACCGTTGAAATTTTTACTCTATATTTAAAAGTCTAGTAGATAGAAAAAAGAACTAAATAACTTAAAACTTTGTTTTTCATCTTCTGCTGGAAAATCATTCTTACGCGCAAAATGAAAACGGAAAAAATAAATTTAGACTCTGATATTTTGTGCTGTTGCCATCCCAAAGAAAACAATAATAATTAAACTTCATTAAATTCATTTTAAAAAGTTCTACATTAAATTTTAAAATTCGCCGCGACCCTAAAATTGCAAAAAAATTGGACTACCTGTGTGCCAAATCCCATTATTGTAAGTGCCATAGATTCTTCAGGATTTTGCGTGCAAGAAACAAACAATACCTTCCTTTTATAATATTAGAGATTTTACCTTCACAACTTCTGCTTCCATAATTGAATATATTTTCTTTTCAACAGATTGCGATTGCGGCTCCTATGGCGAATGCTATTTTAATGATGAGGGTGTAAAAACATGCAACTGCACAGAAGGATATGGAGATAAGGATGGAAAATGCACTTGTAAGAAATACTTAGCTAACTTTACAAGTTCGTAGGCACTAACTTAATGATAGTCACTCGAGATCTCGTATACAGGGTGTTTAGAAAATATCTGCCTAAATTGTAAATGGTGGTAGAGGGGCTCAAAACTGACATTTCTTGTCAAGGAATGTGTGCCCCTTTAGATGACAGAGGGTGGAGTTTAGGTCAGTTTATATCATCGTTTCTGTGACATGAATCGCCATACCCAGCTCGAATTCATCGCTACACGAATTCGAAGCCTGCTGTTGAAAGTTTGAGCGGGGAATGACGCCTTACGCCTCTGAAACGATCTTGTCGACTGCCCTTAACAACTTCCTCAACCCCCTAACAGCAGCATTTCCCATTTTTTTGGACAAAAATGTATATTTTGGGCCCCTCTACCATCCTTTAGAATTTGGCCAGATATTTTCGATATACCCGGTTTAATTACACTGAGTAACAAAATTCCAAAACTTTTCTGCTTTCGAGATGAAAGTAATCATTTCCTAATAAATTCAATGCGCTGAATACCCATATGACAAAGAAAAAGTTGAATTGGATACTGTTTTTTTTTTTTTTTTGTAACGTGTATGGCATTATTGAGAAAAAATGTATATATGTAAATATTCTAATACATGTTAAAAATACTTAATCTTCTTCGGACTTTCGCTTTCGTTTTGCCTGTCGATGGACTAGGGGAATATATCTGATGAGCGTCCAGCAATAGTCAGCCAGTATCGACGTTTACCATTTGCCCTGTTGCCGTTGCTCCATCTTGGCAATGTGTTGATGAAAACATTCGCCGAGCTCATTACTGCCCTCCCCGCAGTTGTTAGGGAAGAAATTCGAGTGGGAGTCAATAAAGTGAATGTTTAACGACATACTGCAGCTGAAATCATGAAACAAAGCCAACATATATCCCCGACCATCTCCTGTCAGTTTTCGACCATCACATTCCCCAGGAAGTTAACCACTTAACAAAATGCATCCCAAATCTGTTTTTCTTTACTTTGAATAATTTTCTCAAACTTCGGTAAAAATGAAAGGGAGAAAATATAACTCGGGTATCTTGGGATTGTGATGCCCATAGCAGGTAAATGTGCTCGAAGAAAGAAAGTGTGTTACTGAAACACGCATCTCCATTCAATTGCAAGTGTTCTTTGAAAAATTTAATAGTTGTTCCAGTTTCCATTAGAATTTCGATGAATTTTACAAATGTTTTCTCTAAAATAATTTATTTTTAACTTTTTATTGTTTTTATTTGTAATCTATTTCACACTTGTTTTCCAGTAATCGCTCTTGTTTTGATTCCTAGACTGTTCGTGCAATTTTATTTCCCAAACAGTCGGCTGCCGTTTCGTCGATGGAGTAGAGGAGTGCGTGTGCCAGGAAGGCTATGAGTACGATTCCAATTCTTGTGTTGGTAAGAAATAAAAGATTGCGAGATCATACCGGCCGCTCCATGTACAGTCGAGGGGAAAAATCGAACCTAACTCTTTATTTGAACAATTATGAGAGTAGATAATATATCTATAGAGCCTATATTTTGTACCATGTTACTGTGAAGCAACCCAAACTATATCCATTTAATATTTTACTTTAAAATTAGGTTTTAGTATGTAATAAAAACACTACTCTGTATGAAAAAAAGGCCCGACACCATTCCAGCTGATTCTTATGTAAAATAACCTCCTGAATCCGAATATGACCCCCGTTTTCCCCCTTCACATACCGTTATCTGGGGACCCACCCCCTTATGTTTATCACTTTTCGATATAATTTTATGGACATAAATTTGATTTGGAGTGGGGTAAAGGATTATTTTAACCATTAAGTTTCTTCTGAGGGGCAATAGAGGTTAAAAAAAAGCTCTAAAATATGAACATTTGCAGCAAGGCGGTAGATTTAGAGGGATTTGTCCCCTTAAATTGTAAAAAAAATCATTGAAAATGATCGTTTTTTCTGGGTTGTTTACGCAATTTTTTCATTTATTTTCTACATATTCCAGCTTGTAGCCCCTCCTTTTCCTCCCTCTAAAATCCCGAACTAATAGAAATCTATAGCAACAATTTCGGCTAAAAGCGTGTGAGAGGGGAGAGGTTTCGAATCCCTCATTACATCTTAAACAAACAATTTAAGGGGACAAATCCCCTCCAAATCTCCCTCCTTGCTACAAATGTTCATGTTTTAGAGCTTTTCACCTCTCTAGCTCTAAGTCCTTTTCCCCACTCCCAAATCAAATTTATATCCATAAAATTGTATCGAAAAGTGATAAACACAGGACGGGGGTTGCGTCCCCAGAAAACTGGGTTCATATTCGAATTCATGAGGTCATTTTATGTAAAAATCAGCTAAAATGGTTTCAGGGCTCGAATTTTTTTTTTGCAGAGCAGTGTGATTATAAATTAATATTTGAAGAAAAATTATGAATGGAACCTTGTTAAATTTTGATGGAAATCGATTCAGAACTTCTGCTATGACCATTCAAAATTTCATCTCATTCTGATTGACACTTTTTGCGATACATTCAATTTTCCTCATTATTGCGATTTTAGGGGCAACAAAAAGTTTTTAAAAAAATCTGACAAACCTCAGATAATTTTATTGAAAAGTTTGAACTTGCATAGAAAATTTAATAATGTAATTCTCAAATCATGTGTACTTGCGTAATAAATATAATAACTCTACGATGACTGAAAAATTCTACTGTGCTGTGCGAACTTTGGGACAGTGTAATTTTGAACTAAGTTCGAATGAGGATTGCATGCGTTTAAGTAGATTTGTTTTGGTAAGCTGGAGTGAAACAGTGCAACTTTACCCCAAAATACTTCATGGTGGAGTTGATTTACACTGCTATATACACTACCCTACAATAATGGACCTGCCATCAAGATGTGATGGTATAAGGGAAAGAATACATGCTTTAAAGGGGGATGGTCCCCCACGTGCTGCAAATACACCAGCAACCTTCATGAGCATACTTCAACAAGGTTTTGATACACAGCTATGGGTATTTGTGTCCATTCCTGCTGCAAGAATGTCGCCAGCTCAGTTGTAAATTTCGGACGTGGTTCTCCGGTCCGTAAGCGTCGCTCTAACGCGTCCCACAAATGTTCTATGGGGATAATGTCGGGACTCTGAGCAGGCTAGGGAAGACGTTTTACATCCATATCATGATACCACTGCTTTACAGAGGCTGCAGCATGACATGGAGCGTTGTCGTCCTGGAAGTAACATTTGTCCATTGCATAAAATTGTCAGAGTGTGGGAAGAACCTGATTATCCAAAATGTTCATGCAGGCGTCGGAGTTCAATTGACTAGGAACAACAGGTCCCAGACCATACCACGAAAAACACCACCAAAAAGTAGTCGGATTTTGTGCAAATCCGCTGGCATCCTGTCCATTATTGTAGGGCAGTGTAGTGTTTAAATTTGAAATTTATGTAGCGATAGCTACAATGAATCTCGATCGACAAATAGAAACTTTCTATGTGGAGATAGCTCATACTGACATCAATTTTAGCACTGATTATCTGAGGATATAAAGATATTTTGGTCATGAAACTTCACATTTATACTAAATTAACGATGCAAAATCTGATTATGGCATCAAAACATCGTTTTTCTATTAGAAGTCTCGTTATTTGTGCAAAATTTGATTTTTAATTCGTGCTCTCATACAACATTTTTGGATTTGCCTTTATAGAGGATGTTATTAACTATTGAATGCTACCTTTGAATTTGCTCTAGCACAAATAGTACTGGAAACAAACGAGGTGTTTCGTTTGCTTCTGAAACTTTTCATTGCAATTGTTTCATTCAATTTGTTTGATACCAATAAAATTTATTTTGTGTTTAGTACTTCGATTAACTGAAGAAAGGGTGTCAAAGCTCATACCGTCCCGTTACGTTTCGATAAATAAAAATAACTTTTTTCTATCCACATGTCCACCAGACGAATTCAAGAAATTAAGTTCTTCGTTCAACCAAATTAACGTACTTAATATAAATTGAAAAGTGGGCACTTGTTCCTAGAACATAACGGTTCTTTGGCTTGTTTTAGGTTATTATGACACAAAGGCCATATCAGGCCATGCTGCACCAGAGACAAGATATATAATATTAAATAATAGACCCACACACACATGAAATATTTTTTGCTGATACATAACTAGAACATAAAGGAAAACTTTTCCTATCGATAACCATCAAACTACACTGGTCATTATCGGTTATATGGTCAGCTCAACGGTCCAGAAATATCCGACCATATAAAGCGGGGTGACCATGTATGCTGAACAATACTACACTATTTAATTATGGCAGTATTATATTCACCTATCGAATATAGCGCTCATAAACAAATAATTAAACTTTAAGGGGGTCCGGGACACATTGAAATTTTTTTTTATTAATTCATTTTTAATTTTTAATTTTTTTGAACTGATTACCCATCTAAATAATAAGCAAAATCACAACACAAAACTTTTCCAAAAGTTTTTAAAAAATTTTAAATTAAAATTTTTTGGAAAAAAGAGAGGTCATTTTAAATTGCTAAAACTTAAAATATTCTTGATCAATTTTCAAAATTCTTGCAGTAAATTATTCACAAATTTATAAACTTTAATTTCGATTCAGCAATTAAAAAAATATTAATTTAATAAAAAATATTTGAATGAAAATTTTTGAAAATTGAAAGGTACATTTTTTATACAAGGTCATATTTTAAAAAATAAATATTTGTTTCAAATTTGCTGAATCGAAATTAAAGTATAATGTTTGAGAAAGATATATTCCAAATTTCAACTCTTAAACTTTATCGGTTTTCGACTTATAGCAATTTGAGTACAGGAAATCTTGAAAAAATGTATCACGGAGAAAAAAGCATTTAAAGTTTTAAAGACAGATGTTGTTACCATGACAACAACTGTCAAGAGTGTTAGATTTTCAAAACAACGCATCACAAAAATTATTATATCTTTAGTTCTAATTAAGATAGAAACATGATTTAGACGTCATTTTAAGCAGAAAAACGCAGAGAAAATTTCTTAAAATAATAAAAAAAAAATCGAAAATTTGACGATTTTTGTGTCCCGGACCCCTTTTAAGAGCATTTTAAGAATTAATTCGCAAAGTAAAAATTACAGTAAATAATATGCAATATTTTTTTTTAGTGAAATTTATTAGCTAACCTTACTAATCTAAGTACAGTACGCATACGTACGTGCATCCGTATTCAGTGCACTCATCTCTATTATTATAAAAGGACGTGTTTGTTTTTCTTTTTGTCGGTATCACAGTCCTGACGAATCTACACTTACAATAATGGGTTTTAGCACACAGATAGTCTAAATATTTTGCAATTTTTGGATCGCGGCGAATTTTTAAATTCAATCTAGAACATTTAAAAATGAATTTAATTATTATTGTTTTCTTTGGAATGGCAGCAGCATAAAAGATCGCAGATTCAAAATTTATTTTTTTCGTTTCCGTTTTTATTTTGCGCATAGGAACGATTTGTCAGCAGACTAAAAAAAACAAATAAAAAATTTAACATATATAAACGTTCGTTTTGTCTCAAATTTCAATGTACTTTTCAAACAGGGAGAGATAACTTCAACCAATAAACATACAAATGTCCACACCTAACACCCTTCCTGCAGTTAATCGAAGTACTAAACACAAAATAAATTTTATTGGTATCAAACAAATTAATGCAATGAAAAATTTTAGAAGCAAACGAACCACCTCGTTTGTTTCCTGCACTATTTGTACTAGAGCAATTCAAAGGTAGCATTCAATAGGTAATAACGTCCTCTACAAATGCAAATTCAAATGTTGTGCTTGGGAAGAAGATAATTAAGGGGTGGGTAACGCCGACGAGGGGAGGGAAGTAAAGGCGTAAATTCAGGTCCTCTCCGGCTTCAAGAAATATTACAACAATTACTATTTTTTTAAAAGAAAAAACCGATAATCTCATTGAAAAGATTAAAAAAAAAAAACGATCTTCTTACCGATAACCGGAAAAATAAAATGACTCTATAAGCGGTGCGCTTTAGCGCATGTTCCCTATTAAGTTAGACGGGACTTTAGAAAACTGACCCTATAAGTGGGATGACCTTATAAGAGGGTGACCACATAGCCGGTACTGACTGTATATGGATAAAAGTATTTAGACACTGCAGAATTTAGGAGGAGGATCTATCTATGCGTGGGGTTGTTTTTCTGGACTAGGACTCGGCCCGATGCTTTATGTACCTCGACGTTCTGGACAATTCGGCCTTGCCTACACCATGACAATACTACGGCGATGATGGTTGGTTCTACCTACACGATCAAGCTCCATGTCATAATAAAAACGTATGCTGGACTGGTTTTCTGAGAATTTTCTTTGTGGATTATCTTGACTAGCCTGTTCGGTTGAACACTTGTGGGAAAAAACTAGAGCGTCGAGTACGACACCACCACACATGCCCATGTTCACAAAAATCTCTTCTCGCAGCCTTGCTAGAGGCATGGATAGCTATTCATGCCCAGACTTACAGAGAACTCAAGGAAAGTGTGCTTCGACGTGTTGAATCTGTAATAGAAGCAAAAGGAGGGCTTACCCGTTACTATATAGAATAATAAAGCACTTAATCTGTAAAACATGCAGTGTCCAAATACTTTTGTCCATATAGTGTATATCTAGAATTGATTAAGTACAGGGGAACACGTTTGAACGGTTTTCGACAAAATAGATTACGTGTCTTACATGTCGGTTTTACTTCTGCATTTTTTTGTGCATTTGAGTTTCCGAACTTTGATGGATGTATTGCGCAATTGAAATAGCCAGGGATGTGATCTGCCACCAGCAAATTATCCTTTTTACATATTCTACCGCCATCTTGATATGTTCGACCTTTCTATGCACAGTTATTCCCTATCTTATACAGATATCAATGAATGCCTGAATCGGACTGCTTGCCCCAAAACGACCACTTGCCGGAACACGAAGGGGAGCTACACCTGCAACTGCGATTTTGGATATCGTCCATGGAGCGACCAATACGATCCCAAGCACTATGGATGCAAGGGTGAGATTCGTCCAACATTTCTTGCTCATGAACTCTTCCGGTAATAAACTCGATTCTTCGTACTGTCCGAGTATATGACCTAAAATGATAAATATTTTGACATGCTTCTACGCAACCTCAAATTTTCAAAGCCTCTTGTCCTAAAACTCGAGTGTATAGTAGGGATGCGACATCGGTAGCAAAACATCGATGTTTTGAAACATCGATGTTCAAAATTAAAACATGATGTTGATAATACATCGACCCAAAAACATCGATGTCTTTAAAATTCAGTGTATTTAAACTTTTTCCCCCATTTCACTATTTGTCTTAGCTTTATTAAAGTTTTATAGTGGGACAAGTTTTAATAGTTTAAAATATTCAAAGTAAATAGAAGTATGTAATCAAGAGAGTAGGTGCTCCAAATATCACCTATCCTATTTCTCTGTATCTCAGCCTCAACGGAAATCAAGCTGGAAAGTAAATGAATATCACTAGGAACTATTCTTCTTTGGTTTCCAGAGATCCTATACCTTCTTTACTTATGTCAGTTTAAGTTAACCAGTAAAACTTCAAAAAGTTTCCCATGAGAATTTTCAAGAGTGGGTTCCTTGTATCGCCTACCCCTCTTTCCTATTACCACCCAACAGGCGAAATTAGGAGCTTCTATTAGACACGAATTGCTAGTAGAGCATACATACCTACCTTTAGTATTCAATGTACTTTAGAGTCATATAAACGAAATGATGATTTGGAAACATTTACCTGGATATTCCCTGAATGGACTGGAGACAAAACATAAGTTGTGTGTGATCACAGCCTCAAATACTTCAGATGCAATAGTGTTGTAGATAGATTTCATAGGAAACTTGCCGGTGGCGCTACGTGTGGCAAAACCCTAGATCAGGGATTCCCAACCGGTGGTACGCGGCAACGTTTCAAGTGGTACGCAAGGATGATACGAGCGATCCAAATATTCTACGAAGTTTGTTCGATTTTTTAGTATGTACAAACACGTTATGCCATTTCTTATGCCATTTGTTACTAGTTACTTATGTAAAAGTGGTTTTTCTGAACTTTTTTATAAAAAAAAGTAAACATAGTAAGTGTTGAAGAGGACTTAAGAGTGAAGTTAAGCTCCATTGCTCCTGATATTGATATTTTAATAAAAGACAAACAGCAAGGTTTAGCACTAAAATTGATTTTTGATTATGTAAATCTTTGTTTGCTTAGTTTGTACTAATTATTTAAAATTATTTGTTTTTAGACCTGTGAGTAAAAAATAAAACTGTAATTTTCAACTATCGTTTTATTTTTTCCTTTATGAAAACATCGTTAATACGAAATACAAGTGCATTAATCATAAAATATGAAGCGTTCTTAGTATTAAAATAAAATAAAATTAAAATAAAACAAGCCATTGGGCACTTTTCTGACATTAGATATCTGTTTCTAAAAAAATATAAGACGGGTGGTACGCCAAAAACTTCTAAAAATTTCAAGTGGTACGCAGTTACTAAAAGTTTGGAAACCCCTGCCATAGACCGTTAAGGTAACTACATAAACTCATAGATGTTACGCATAGAAGCTTGGAAACAAGAGTAGGCTATGTAAAGCACAGAGCGATATTTGGAACACTTGCCCTACCCATAATCACATGTATATTTTGACCTGTTTGTCTAATCGAGATGAAAGAAGGCTAATTTAATAGAAAAAAGTATCTACCAGGCTTCCGTGACTTGATGGGTAATTCGTCATTAGAAAAAAACAGTCCAGACCTTCATCTCGTCGTCTTCAAACAATCAGCAATATTCTCACGACGAGATATCTCGTCATTGCTGAAGTGGGATAGATCGCGATGGACGAGTGGACGACTTCTCGTCGAAACCACTGGGAGGGTCGAGTGATGTATGAAGCATCACTCGGTCTACGCTGTGTACGACCATTGTCTGCTCTAAGCTTCGGTTTCCAAAGAAAGCGTAGCCGTGATGTATCGGTGGGTGACGTCACTAAAAGGTTGTGTATACTAACACATGGTGTTGGTTTCCCAGAGAGCGTTGTTTGTGAGCATAACGAAAATGATCGGAGCCGCCATTTCCATGACTGTCGTCATAGCGGTCTCAAACAGTTGGGGAACATTTTTTCTCTTGTAGCGTCAAGATTTCATTTCCTGCTCCAAACGATTCGAACGAAGAGGAGCGAAATAAATAAACATTTTTGACTGCCATTGATTTATTCGTTTTTGTAAAATCGGGATTGTTAAACACAGAATGAAAATTTCAACGGATTTGAAATCTGCGGAAAATTTGACACCCGATCGATACCTTATATGTGATTTTCTTTAAATAAATAATTAATTATTTAATAAATAATTAAATAGTCAAATGGTAAATAATTTAATAATAAAACTGTTTTTGATATCGATCTGGCGTAGAAATTTACGCTGATTTGAAATATGTTGAAATTTTCACTCTACCTTCAACGATCCCGAATTTAGAAACTTTAAACTAGAGAATAAAAAACCACTATGTTTTGTTTCTCGAATGAAATAAACCACGACAGCCGTCTGTGTTGCCCATTCTCCAACGTATTCTGTCCGTCTAAGTTGACACCTCTGGACTCTTATGTAGACGGCCGCCTAGTTATGCCCGCGGCATCATGACGTATCACGGCTGTTAGTTAACGGTTCCACTTTCTTAGGAAACCAAAGCTTTAGAATGGTGTGCAGAATACAACACACTACTTTAGGATAAGATACTCGATTCTCTATAGTGGTCCTTTAGCAACTGTTTTGATTTCTTCCATAGAGAGACAGCGATGATAAATTGAAACAATGCGTGTTAATCGAAATGTTTTCAATTTCCGCAGACATCAACGAGTGCTTGGAGGTCAACGCCTGTCGCTATCGGGACACATCGGAATGTGTCAACACGCAGGGCAGCTACTATTGCAAATGCAGGGACGGATATTACTACAAGTTATCGCCCCACTCAATAGAATTTGAAGGTTGTGAGGAAGGTAAGACGATTGGTACACACATAAATAATTTCCATCGGATTTTTTAATCGCAATAGTATTACGTAAATATGGGGTTGATGTAAATGTTCGGCCAAGTTTTGGTGCTAGGTGGCATTGCATAGCAGAACAACTTCACCAATGTCAAATTGTGAAGTTCGAAGGAAGGAATTTTTCAACGAGTATTCGTGATTGGTTATTGGAAATTTGTATCCGGTCTGGTGGTTAAGGTGTTAGCCTCTAGATAGGAAGGTTCCTGGCTCGAACCCGGGTCAGTGCATGGATGTTTGTAAGCCGTATGGTGTAGATGCGGATGGTGCACATTAAATCTGTCGTGGCCGAAAGTCCTCACGTTGGGTTGGTGTGGAAGTTTGGAGAGTGGGGTGCCAGCTCAGGTGTCGCTTCGTCATCTGACCGTGGTTCAAAATTACGAAGTGTTGTCCTCGGATCTTTCCCTTAAAGGATTGATCCCGGACCGTCGTCGATAGCCCATTGCGTTGCTCTAGTACGACGTTAATTAAAATTACCTTACCTAATCCATTGAAGGAACTGTGTGTCTTTCAAAGTCTTTAAGTGGAATCGATTAGGAAATTGTGCATGTAGAAGCCAAACAGGAATTAAAATTGCATTTGGAAACTAAAGCATGTATTGCCAATTGCATATTTACATGGCACCAACAGACTTACTTCCAATCTGAAAACTATCATTTTTTAAATCAGAATCCCAACTCCGGTTTTTCAAATTGACGTGGTGTTGTCCTCGGATCTTTGACTTCGGGTTTCATCCCAGACGGTCTTCCACTGTCCGTTGTATTTCTCAAATGTCCTCACGTTGACATGGTGCGGAAGTAGGGAGAGTGGGGTGCCAGCTCGAGTGTCATCTCGTTGTCTGACCATGGTTTAAAAATGACGTGGTGTCATCCTCGATTCTTTCCCTTAGGGGATTAATCCCGGACAGAACGTCGTACTAGAGCAATACAACGGGCTATTGATGACGCTCCGAAATCAATCCACTAAGGGAAAGATCCGATAAAATCATACTTGAGCAACACAGCAGGCTATTGACGACGGTCTGGGATCAATCTTCTAATGAAAATATCCGAAGACAACACCACATCATTTTGAACCACGGTCAGATGACGAGGTAACACCTGAGATGGCACTCCACTCCCCAAACTTACACACCATACCAACATGAGAACATTTTAGACCACGATAGATTTTACGTGTACCATTCTCCCTTTGTACACAACGATGTTTGTTGGACTCAAACTCACAACCCTCCGGTTGGTAAACCGTTGTTCTTCCAACCAAGTCACCGCAGCTCGAAGGTAAGGTAAAGTAACTTTAATTAACGTCGTACTAGAGCAACACGGCCGGCTATTGACGACGGTCCGGGATCAATCCCCTAAGAGAAAGATCCGAGGACGACAACACCACGGAATTTTGAACCACGGGCAAATGAGGAGGCAATACCTGAGATGACACCCCACTCCTCAAACGTTCAGTCCAACCCAACTTTTGGTTACTACAGATTTAAGGTGCACCAGCCCCCTCTACTCCATGTGCTTACAAATATCCATTCACTGACCCGTATTCGAACCAGAAACCTTCTGATCGACCTTACACCTTAACCAGCTTAACACCTTAACCACCAGACCGATTGGTCAGCCCGCAGTCCGAAAGACACAATGGATATTGTCCTTTCGACTGTGACTTATGGTCATCAACGGATGGTGCTATAGAGTTTCCCTGATATTCGTTCTGCAGTCTTTTCTGTTTACACACTGAATTTAAAATTTCTTTCAAACCAGGACACTTGGGAAGCAGTTTGCAGTTCTTTTTTCTATCTCCTAAATCGTTGAAGATAGAGTAAAAATTTCAACGGATTTGAAACCTGCGAAAAATTTCACATTAGATCAATACCTAAAAACATCATTTTCTTTAAATAAATAATTTTTAAATTGAATCTTTTATATTTTCGTAAGAGATTATAACGGCACGTGAACCTTCGCGTTCAAAAAATAAACGTGTTCATTTCCTGCTGTCTTGCAATTTCAGCAAAAGAAAGCAAAAAAAAAAATTTTCACTTGCATTGTTTCTGTAAATTACTGGGTTTTCTGTAAAACCGGATCGTTAAAGATAGATTAAAAATTTAAACGGATTAGAAATCTGCGGAAAATTTGACACCAGATAGATACTTTATACATTTGATTTTCTTTTAATAATTGATTTTTCAACTGATTATTTATATTTTCGCAAGAGATTGTTGTTGTAACTAGTTATTCTAAGTGTTAACGTGTTTTGTTATAACTGTAACTTTTTTGTATTAGTTCTATCTTTTAAGTGGCTCGTGCTGTTTTTTCGCTAGCTTTAATTGTGATCTCTTTTTTGTTACGGTTCTTTCTTTTTTCAATAAAGTAACGTTAGATTATCTCTGCTAAATAACATCTTTCAAAGAATTATTCAAACAGGTTATGGGCCATCAACTCGCTGGAACCTGTGCTAGTAAGTAAATCGATGAGTTTTTTAATAGAATAATAGATTCACTATACATTTGGAAGCAATTGCTACCGCTATTAGGCTTAGCTATACCGCTAACGATAGACTGCTATTGCTTAGCCAAACTTGTGTCTAGTTCGACAGTATTTGTGATTATAATTAAGAACTCGTTTCACCTCAAGCAAACGATTCCAGAAAGAATGGATTTAGCAAGACACGTTAAATTATTAACTGGAGAATCTGACTGGCCAATTTGGAAAAGAAAAATTAGAGACTTGCTAGATTACCATGAAGGAGCTCTAGAAGTGATTGATGGCAAGCTAGTCAAGCCAGAACCTTTGCTCAGCTCAGAAAATGCAGATGCAATCAAGGATCACAAGCAACAGAGTGATTTCTACCGTAAGGCAAATAGTTATGCCAAGTCTATGATCGCAAGTACGGTTACTGATACAGTGTATCAGAAAATCATGGACAAAGAGACTGCATGTGAGGCTTGGGAAGCTCTAAAACAGCAGTTTGAAGCCACTTCAAAAGATCAGCTATTCAAAATTTGTACAGAATTTTTTGCTTTTAACTGGTCACTTTGCGATGATGTTTCCACACACATTGCTAAACTCAGGAGTCTGTGGAACGAGCTGAACAACGGTCTCAAAGATAGAGGTGAAAACAAGCTACCAAATCTAATGCTAGTGTGCAAAGTTTTAAATATTTTGCCAAGCAGCTTTGAGACGTTTAAGTCCAGTTGGATGTTGTTAGCCAAAAATGAGGACCGGACTTTCGATGAACTTACAAATCAACTGTGCATGTTTGAGAGGAATTTTGCAAAATCTAAAACGAGTGAAAGAACCATTCAGGAAGCTTTGCCAGCTACTAACCAAGACAGGCATAAGCAAGATGGCAAGGGTAGATTCCTGAAGCAATCAAGGAAAGGAGACGTCTGCAACTATTGCAACAAAAGGGGACACTGGGTGAAGGACTGCCGAAAGTGGATTTCCGATGGAAGACCGAGCAGGAAAAAACCAGTGAATGGAAACATGGAGACTGCCAATGTGTCCCTGATGTCCATCTGTGGTGAAGTCTGTGCTGCTGAAATGGATTTAACGTCCTTCTGGGTTGATAACGGAGCAACTCGTCATATCACAAATTGTCCAGAGTATTTTGTAGAGTTTACTAGTTTCCATAGTCCTTGTTGCATTAAGGCTGCTGGAAAAGAAACCTTGGCTGCACTCGGAAAAGGCACTATTTGTGTAAAGACCACTATTAATGAGAAATGCCAAGAAATTCAACTACAAGATGTCTGGTATGTGCCCGAGATAAGCAGAAACTTGTTTTCAGTGCTGGCTGCTCAAGATAGGAATGTCAATAGTGAATTCAGGTCATCCCCTACTGAGTGTTGGCTAATAGTCAATGGAGTAGCTGTACTATATGGAACACGAAGTGTAAATGGAACTCTCTTCAACGCTGCTATTGAACCGATTGTGCCTGAGAAAGGAGCAGAAGTAAATGCAGTTGTGGAAGACAGCTCCTTGTTGCAGCTGTATCATGAAAGATGGGGACATCAAGATAAACGCCACATCAAAGATATATTGCAAAAAGAACTGGGAATCAGTGTTCGCCTAGATAACGAACCCTGTGAATCATGTGTTTATGGCAAAGCACATCGATTACCATTCGGAACCAGAAAGAAAGCTTCCCATCCTGGTGAACTGGTTTCAGCTGATGTGTGTGGACCCTTTGATTACTCATTTCAAAAGAAACGATTCTTGGTTGTATTCAAAGATAGTTATACCAAATTTCGCTATAGTTTTGTAATTAAGGAAAAATCAGAAGTAAAGAATGTGCTTAAGCAAATGCTCGCTCATGCTAAAAACTTAGGGCATTCTGTTAAAGAATTTCTCAGTGACAATGGGGGTGAATTTGACAACAAAGAAGTTTGTGCCGTTTTATGCCAAGAAGGAATCACGCAAAGACTAACTGCACCTTACACGTCAGAGCAAAATGGCGCCAGTGAACGTGAGATGCGCACCATTGTAGAAATGGCAAGAACATTCAAATATTCAAATCCTGATGCCAATTATCCTGCTGCAATGTGGGCTGAACTCGTTACCTCTGCTGTATATATTTTGAACAGAACAGGCAAATCATCAGTGGAAGGTGCTAGCCCATATGAATTGTGGATGAAAAAGAAACCTCGCCTGAAACATTTGCGAGTGATGAGTTCCACTTGCTATGTTCATGTTCCTGTTCAAAAGAGGAGGAAAATGGACAAGAAAGCTGTCAAGGGCTATCTTGTTGGATATGACGGTGATGAGCGTTACAGGATTTGGTTGAAAGGAGAGAACCGAGTGATTTTCTCAAGAGATGTAATTTTTCAAGAGAAATCTAGCAAATATCACCACATTGAACTGATGATAAAAGGACTTCCTGATGAGGGAAAGTCCGATGAGGAGAAATTGATTGGAAAACAAAAATCTCAAAGCGATTCTGAAGATGAATCAGAAGAAAATGAGCCAGGAGTGCCAGGAGTGCCAGGAACAAGTGATGTCGAAGAAGACAATGGTAAGGAGCTCAAAAATTCAGGTGATAGACAGTTGCGAAACCGTTCTCTATTACACCAGCCTGCGCGTTTTGAGGACTACATTATGGAAGCCGAATCATTTATTTATGAGACTGATAGTCCTGGAACATTTGAAGAGGCAGTTAATGGCAAAGAAAGTGTAAACTGGAAGAAAGCCATGGACAATGAATTGACTTCTCATAAAGAAAACCAAACATGGGAGCTGACTGATCTACCAGCAGGAAGCAAGGTTATACCATGCAGATGGGTCTACAAAATCAAGACAAATCCAGATGGCAGCATCAACAAATACAAAGCTAGGCTTGTCGTGAAAGGTTACAGTCAACGCCAAGGCATTGATTACAGTGAAACTTACAGTCCAGTAGCTAAGTTGGGAACAATACGTGCAATATTGAGCATTGCTGCTGAGGAGAAAATGTATTTGTCGCAGTTTGACGTATCAACAGCCTTTCTGTATGGAGAACTTGATGAAACCATCTACATGCAACAGCCAGAAGGCTATAAGGATGGAACAGGACGCGTTTGCAGGCTCAAGCGCAGCTTGTATGGTCTGAAACAGGCTCCACGTTGCTGGAACAAGTGTTTTGGCCAGTTTTTGCTGACACTTGGTTTTAAAGCAAGTGATGCTGACCCGTGTCTATATATTAGAGAAGAGAACGGTAATAAAGTACTCATAGTGTTATATGTTGACGATGGACTGGTTGCTGCAACTAACCATGAGGACATGGATGCATTCCTTAAAGAATTAAAAGCTAGATTTAAGATGTGCATTGGAAAAGTTTCCTGCTTTCTGGGACTTGAAATTGAACGTCACAAAGATGGCTCTATTGAAATTAATCAGAAAGGATATGCCAGAAAAATCCTCCAGCGGTTTGGATTTGAAGGGTGCAAACCTGCACTAACTCCCATGCTAAAGGAATCTAAGTTCCTGAAACCTGAGGACACCAAAAGACCGGATTTCCCATATCGTCAGGCGGTTGGTGCCTTAATGTATCTGATGGTGGGAACAAGGCCAGATATAGCTTACAGTGTTGGGTTTCTATCCAGGTCACTAGAAAATCCATCTACAGAGGATATTATGAGAGTAAAGAGAGTGTTCCGCTACATAGCAGGTACAACTAATCTGGCAATCACTTACCATGTAACTGGTACAAGTAGAGTGCTGGAATGCTACAGTGATGCAGATTTTGGTGGATGTTCTAATACAGGAAGATCAACATCTGGTTCAGTAATGGTATACGCCGGAGGTGCAATTTCTTGGCACAGTCAGAGACAATCTATTGTAGCCACTTCAACCACAGAGGCTGAAGTTGTGGCAGCATCTGAGGCTGTCAAAGAAGTCATTTGGCTTACAAGACTGTATCAGGGAATAGTGAACCTAAAAGAAGTGCCCTCACTTCATGTAGACAATCAAACAGCTGTAAAGCTTGCCCACAATCCGGAATATCATGGAAGGACCAAACATATCGAAATCAAGCATTTCTTTATTCGTGAAAAAGTGATGGAAGGCAAGGTGCATGTTGAAAAAGTATCAACCGAAAGACAACTTGCTGATATTATGACCAAGCCATTAACCAAGCCTCGGTTATTGATCTTGTGTCAACAAATGGGACTTATGAACTAATCAATCAAAAACCCAATTAACAAGGGAAAGTGTTGTAACTAGTTATTCTAAGTGTTAACGTGTTTTGTTATAACTGTAACTTTTTTGTATTAGTTCTATCTTTTAAGTGGCTCGTGCTGTTTTTTCGCTAGCTTTAATTGTGATCTCTTTTTTGTTACGGTTCTTTCTTTTTTCAATAAAGTAACGTTAGATTATCTCTGCTAAATAACATCTTTCAAAGAATTATTCAAACAATTGTAACGTCACGCCGATTGTATCTCTTTTTAATTTGAATTTGGCCGCATTTGACAGTGAACGTTGCCAGCGGTGTTGGTTAGCGAAAAGAGCACAACGGGCAACTCCGATGTTATCCAACAGGCTATGAATTCCCATTTGGCTTGCGAAGCAAACCAACACCACGGGCAACTCCGTTATGGAGGTTATCCAATAGTCTACGAATTCCCATTTGGTTTGCGAAGCAAACCAATAACTCCACAAAAGCAACTGGCACGGTCAATTCCGAACTATCCACGAAGTGGCTAGCATTTTATATTGAGCAAGAGATAGATGTCTCATAGTTTAATTCCTGACACATGTCATTAAAATACAAGAATTACAACTTTTTTACACAATGTAGGCTTGAGAATAACAGTCGTAAGAATACTAAACATAGGATAGTTGTAAGTGTAGTAAATCATGAAGGGGGCGGGGGAGGGGTCACGATAGGAAATAGTTGAAAACCACTTGACAATTTTTAAGATTTAAAATAATTTTTAAAAGTTAAATCATTTCAGATCAAAGAGGGTGGAGAACAGGCTACATCGTTCTCATTGTACTGTTCATCGTCGCTATCTTCGTGGTATTGATCAGTATCATTCGAAAAAGGTAAGTCTGATATTTTCTAAATCGTTCAGATTATTCGAGCGGAAGAGGACTTGGACAAACATACCAACATTTTGTCGACGCTCCCAGTCACATCTCAGAGGGAAGACGAACAAGGGCGCGTCACCTGTCTTATGTCACGAAGAAACGTGCATGCGCAAGACAGTTAACTTAACGTCCGGGTCACCGACTTGACTGTTCGCGGCTATTCCTGTCATTGCGCAGTCATTCACTTCACTTTCATGTTTTAAGAAGTTTGTAAAATCACGGTATGTCAAAAAACTAGGACATTTGAGACGGTTCGTGTTCAAACTAGGGATGCGACATCGATGTCGATGTTTTTTCGAAACATTGATGTTTTTAACATCGATGTATTGGAGTTGATGTTTTTGTAACATCTATGTTTATACTTGTCGATGTTTTACTTTTGAATGAAAAAAGTACAGTTATAAAAAATTTTAAAAATAACCAAGTAGCATAATTTTTATAATCAGCAAATTAAACATACTTTTAAACCAATGTGGATAAAGGTGAAGGGTCTTAAAAGTAGGAATGCGACATCGATGTCGATGTTTACAAAACATTGATGTTTTATAAAAACATAGATGTATTGGAGCCAATGTCGCATCACTAGTTGCTAAACCAGTTTTAAGAAATGGGGGGAAAAGTTTAAATACACTGAATTTTAAAAACATCGATGTTTTTGGGGCGATGTACTATCAACATCGATGTTTTGCTGTCGATGTCGCATCACTACTTCAAACCCGAAGAGAAAGATCCAAGGACAACACCACGTAATTTTATACCAGTCAGATGACGAGGTGACACCCGAGCTGGCACCCCACTCTCCATACTTCCGCACAATGTCAATCTGCTGACATTTGAGGCCTCGACAAATATAACGTACCAGCCACCTTTGTATACGATGGTCTTTGATTAAATTCGAACTTGCAACAACCCTTTCAGAATCGAGATATATATTCATTTACAAATCTTTTACAATTCTTGTGTCTGTTGCAGGTGTTCTTCGTAAATTGCGGATTTTGAAGACTGAACTCACGTTTGATTTGTAAGACCAGTGGACCAAAGGACTGATAGAGCAAATTGATTTTGTATTATCTCTAATATTATAAAATGAAGTGTTTTTCTGTTTATTTGTTGTTTAATTCTTGTACGCAAAGTGCTCACGAATCTATGGCACAGTAATGGGATTTGACACACAGGCAGTCCAGATTTTTACAATTTTAGGGTCGCGGCGAATTAAAATGAATTTAATGAAATTTAACTATTATTGTTTTCTTTGGAAAAGCATTATCATAAAATATCAGATTCTAAATTAATTTTTTCTGTTTTCATTTTGGGCGGAGGAATGACTTTCCAGCAGACGATAAAAACGAAGTTTTACCTTAGTTATATAGTTCTTTTTTCTATCTCCTAGATCGTTCAAGGTAGAGTAAAAATCTCAACGGATTTGAAATCTGCGGAAAATTTTACTTAAGATTGATACCTAAAAATAAGATTTTCTTCAAAAAAATAAAATTTTTAAATTGGAAATCTTTTATATTTTTGCAAGAGATTGTGACGTTACGCCAACAATCGCGTTCCAAAAATAAACAGATTACATTTTCTGCTCTCCTACGATTTCAGCGAAGGAAAGTCAAAAAAATAAAACACTTTTTGTCCGGCATTATTTAGTTCTTTTTTATAAAATCGGGATCGTTAAAGATGGATTGAAAATTTGACACCAGATAGATACCTTGTACGTTTGATTTTCTTTTAATAAATAATTTTAAATTATATATTTATATTTTTGCAAGTGATTGTGACGTCACGCCGAAGCAAACCAACACCACGGGCAACTCCGTCATGGGTGTTATCCAATTTGCGAAGCAAACCATAGTTCATAATATTCATAATTTGCTTCGCAAACCAAATTGGAATTCTAAGGGAATTCATTACAATAGGCTACGAATTTCCATTTGGTTCGAGAAGGAATCCAACACCACGGGCAACTCCATGATGACTGTTATAGAATTTCGCCGCATATGACAATTGCGAGGCCATCGACGTTGCCCGTGCTGTTGGTTTGTAAAGCAAATCATAGTTCATAATACTCATAATTCAATTCATATTCATAATATTCATTCAAGCGAAGCAAACCAAATTGGAATTCCCAAGGAATTCATTCCAATTGGCTACGAATTTCCAATAGGCTACGAATCACCAATAGGGTACAAATTCCAATACAGAATGATTGCTACGAATTCCCATTTGGTTTCCGAAGCAAACCGTGATTCGTAGCAATCACCGGATGTTAGCGAGCAGTGGTCACACCTGACCCCACGAAAAGAACTGTCACGGGCAAAGCCGTGCTGGCCACGCAGTGGCTAGTACAGTATAACAGGCAACAACTCAACGGTCGTGGCCCCGTAAACGAGCATCACAAACAGAAAACAGCTCGAGAGCTCTGTAACAGACTTCTCTGTGTCTCCATATTTTTGATAGAGTCAGCTAAACATCACTTGCACTCAAAACAAACGGGACGCATATTAACAACCTTTACCTGGAATAGAAAACATGGTGAAATTTTAAGCCCGCTGATTCGTTGGTTTCAAACTGTCGACTATGACGTCTTTACGTGACATCATCATTTATGGCGGTGCTTCACGTGGACTCTGTCATGACTCGGTAGTTTCTACTTGAACTGAGAGCCGGTGGAAAACCTCTGCGACATAAATAACGAATCCATACAACAGATCCCCAGTCATAACGAAAAACTCCCCTGTTTCCGCCTTCTATTCTGTTCAAGGTCCCAAGTGTCCTTTAAAGTTCGAAAATGTTTTTTTTTAACTATGCGTGTAGAATCTATACTGGAATTAAAACTAAACACAAAACATTTACGATCAAATTACGAGTAAATGGCACAAGCCGTTTAACTGTCGATTGGTAATCCTCTAAAAGCTATCGCTTTCTTTTTTATTAGTATTCTATTTTCGGTCGAAGCAGTTTCAACTTTTTTTTTTCGCAAACATTGCAAGTAAATAGTGATACTTTTCACACATGCGGAGTGCACACTATGGGTGAGTTACGTCATAGATCTCGGAGAGAGATAGCAACGAATCAGCGGGCTTAAAATTTACCCATGCCTTCTATTCCAGGTAAAGGTTAAACGGGACGGTTGTTGAAGACCTTCTATACAACTTCTATAATTCGCACGGTTCTTAAATGAATTTCAAAAGGTTCTCTTACCTGTCAGACAAGAAAGACAATCTAGGCTTTATCCTTTTTAGCGTTTATTTGACACAAACAAAATCAAAGACAACACAAAGAAACACGGAATACTAATTAAGCCTCACATTTCTCACCCAAGCAGTACTCTGATTGGAGCTGCAACATCTATCTCACGTCAGAGTGCACGCAGCACCCTCTGTTCAGAATTTGAGTTTCAACACACTGCCCCCCCCCCGAATGACCAAGGGGTTCATTCACAAATATATACGAATAGAATGTTAAGCCCTAAGAAATTTTTACAACATTCAAGTTATCAAATACATATACAATAAACTATACTTATTAACAATTTGTATACATCTCTAATAAGGAATCAAATGGCAAGGAAACTGAAATATACACAATTTTCACACATAATAGCAATTTCATCACAATCTAGAATCCTGTAACGATAATTCAGGTTAATTAACATACAGTAAACAAGTGAATTTATTCATCAATTTCAAGATTATATAAAAGCTGCACAGATCTTTTAATGACAGATGTATCTGTTTTAATTTCGCAAGACCTTATTTTACCACATCTCTGCCAGGATATACCGCTACAACTCTCCCTAATTTCCAAAAATGCCTAGGAAGCTTATCATCATTAATAATACAATATCATCAATTTTAAATTCAGTAATTTTACCTGTAGGCTAAACACAATGAATAGATTTTAACATTAAAAGATATTCCTTTTTCCATTTATTCCAAAACATATTTATTAATCTTTCACGATAATTAAATATTTTAATTAGAATTTTCCTGTTAAATAAATTAGAATCAAAATTTAGCCTGGCAAGAGGTAAACAATTCACTCTGCGCCCTAATAGCATATGTGCTGGAGTGAGAGGCACAAGTTCCTGTAAGTCCGAAAATACGTAAGTTAACGGACGTGAGCTAAGCACACCTTTGAACGTGTAAAGTTGATAGTGAAACTACATTTTCACTTGAAACAAATCATATAAAAGAGTGTCCCTTTCTGAATTGATTCATTTTTCCTTCTCGCATTCAAGAAAAGAAGTAACAAAAATGTTGGTTCCTTACACATGTTGTAGTAAAAAGTTTGAAGATTATTATTCAGAGTAAACTGGAAATGGTTTACCTTACTATAAAGGAGTTGTTTTCAGAAGGGGCATGGAATAGGGGGATTTTTTGCAAAACTCTTTCGTAGAGCATTGCCTTTTTTGATTAGTGGTGCAAAAACGGTTGGAAAAGAGGCTTTACGGACAGGAACAAGGGTTGCTAGTGACGTGTTATCAGGCAAAAATTTCAAAACATCGGTTAACACGCATGCAAAGGAAACTGGAAAGAAATTAGCAAGAAAGGCGGTTCAGAAAGCAGGTGAGATGATTGGTCATGGAAAGTTTAAAAGGAAACGAAAACCCTCCAAACGTGTCATTTCATCTAAAGTCAGGAAGGTGCAGGAGCGTGATATTTTTGACTCTTAATACACATCTCGCTATACGATGGCTTCTTTCCTGTTGAAAGATTCTCCTGAATGTGTAAAATCAGAACTAGAATTATTCTCTTTACCTCCAACGCAAACTGTGATCGAGAGAGGTCAGTGGGTTGAATTTCATCCTCTAGCCAATGTTTCTGGTGGCCCAATCGAATTCAATGTCTCTGAAGCGGAGATGAATACCTCGATTTGTCGCAGTCTCAATTATATGTTAAAGTTAAAATTTTAAAGAGTGACGGTAAACCAATCACAGCTGAATGTAAAGTAGGCCCTGTAAATCTCTTCCTACATGCCATGTTTTCACAAGTGGACATTAGCTTAAATGAAAGACTTGTTTCGTGTAGTAATAACACTTATCCATACAGAGCCGTGATAGAAAAGCTACTGAATCATGGTTATGATACTAAAACTTCCCAGTTATCTTCGGAACTGTTTTTTTAAAGATACCGCTGGTCGTATGAATGTCCATGATATGGCTGATGCTCAACAAACGATGGATTCAATAAACGGGCAGATATGTTTAAACTCAGCACATTGGTTGATATGATCGGTCGTTTACACTTGGACATGTTTCATCAAGAGCGACTCCTTTTAAATATGGTGGATGTGAAAATTAAGCTTATACGTAGTAAACCAGAATTTTGTTTACTAGGAGATAGTGAATTTAAAGTTTCATTTGAACATGATTCCTTATTTGTGTTCGTAAAGTGAAAGTTAGTCCAGGTGTGGTTATAGGACATGCAAAAGGCTTGGAAAAAACATCAGCTAAATACCCCATTAACAGAGTTCTCTGTAAAGCTTATTCCATCCCAGCTGGTAATATGAGTTTGGTTCAAGATAACATTTTTACTGGACAGATGCCAAATCGCATAGTGATTGCTTGCGTTGATAATGATGCGTTCAACGGAGAGTATAAAAAGTCTCCTTTTGAATTCAAGCATTACAATATGAACTTTATAGGTGTGTATGTAGATGGTCAACCGGTACCTCATAACCCGCTACAACCCAATTTTGAGAAAAATCATTTTGTAAGAGCATATCAGAACTTATTTATGATTGCTGAAAACAGAGGTCTATACCTCTCAAGGTCAGAATTTTCGAAAGGTTATTCCTTATTTTGTTTTGATCTATCACCTGATTTATGTGATGGTTCACATCTAAATCTGGTTCGTCATAGTAACTTAAGGATAGAAATAAAATTTGGAACTGCCTTGCCGCAAACAGTTTCACTGTTAGTTTATGCTGAATTTGAAAATTTAATCGAGATCAACAAAGCTCGTAATATACTTTACGATTTTACGAACTAAGATGAATTCATCAGAAGTTCACAGAATTTTATCTCGTGACCCTATTTCCATGAGATATTTTGCGGGTGTTTTTCCTTCGGACAAAATACCAAAAATTAGAAAACAGAGGTCTATACCTCTCAAGGTCAGAATTTTCGAAAGGTTATTCCTTATTTTGTTTTGATCTATCACCTGATTTATGTGATGGTTCACATCTAAATCTGGTTCGTCATAGTAACTTAAGGATAGAAATAAAATTTGGAACTGCCTTGCCGCAAACAGTTTCACTGTTAGTTTATGCTGAATTTGAAAATTTAATCGAGATCAACAAAGCTCGTAATATGCTTTACGATTTTACGAACTAAGATGAATTCATCAGAAGTTCACAGAATTTTATCTCGTGACCCTATTTCCATGAGATATTTTGCGGGTGTGTTTCCTTCGGACAAAATACCAAAAATTAGAAAGTTTCCCTCTGCTCTAGTGTTGAATACTGATAAACATGATGAAGAAGGTACCCATTGGTTAGCAATCTACATTCCGAATCACAAGACGCTTGAATTTTTTGATTCTTATGGATGTCCTCCCGATGCATTTGGACGAGACATAACAAGATTTGCCAAGACTTTTCAGCACGTTCATTGGAACAAGTTGACTCTTCAAAGCCTAACATCTAATGTATGTGGACATTATTGCATTTATTTCATTGTTAAACGATGTCAAGGATTATGTATGGAATTTATTCTTACACAGCTTAGTGGAAAAATTAATGATTTTAGAATGTTTCAATTTGTTAAGAAAAGATACGGTGTAACCATGGTTTAAAAAAATAAAAGTTAGATTTTCAGTGATATTGTTTCCTATTGTTGTTATTTCTTCTTTATTGTTTATTATTATTTTTTTAAATTTATAGTTATAAAAGGGTTTTATTCGAGTGAAAGCATCAGTTTGTGAAACTTCTCGGATGAAGTTAGACGTATAAAGAAAAAAAAATGGGCAATACAACCATACAAAATCTTTTAACTGCATTGCTTATATTTTCCTACGTTGGATTTTCTGTGTTTATTATTTGGATTAGTCTTAACTGGCCAAAACATGAATCGTGCAGTTTAGCACAAAATAAAACAACGCTTGAAATGTATAAAATTTACTACAAAATTGATTCAGTAGGATTTATTAAATGCAATGAATTTTCCGATCTGTTCTTCAGTCACCCAGTTTGTGGGGAAACAATATGCGATTGTGTTCATAATTCTTTAAATGTCTTTGAAAACCACTGATTGGAAATTACTCAAAATATTGTTGATTCAATCAGTGAGTGTGAGCTCGTGGCACGCACAATTAAAGGTTGCACAGACATTGTCTGTAAAGTATAAAAGTCAAAGCTTTTTTAAACTAAACACATATTGGAATATGGAGCTCCCTAAGTTAGTTCATCCTTCTACTTGTCTTCTCAGTGGTCCTACAGGCTCGGGGAAAACTGTTTTTGTGAAGAAACCAATAGATCATAAATGTTTGATCCTATGCCAACGCATATTGTATACTGCTACGGACGTTACCAACCTCTTTTCAATTCACTGAAAACTATGTCTTTTGAAGAAGGTTTACCTTCTAATCTTAGCTCAATTCAAAATGCCTTGATTATTATAGATGATTTGATGGTGGAATTAGCAAGTGATATTCGTTTAAGCAACCTTTTTACGAAAGGGAGTCATCACCGAAATCTGTCAATTATCTTTATTACCCAAAAATTTTTTTCATCAAGGCAAGGAAATGCGTAATGTTCATTTAAATTCACATTATGTTGTCTTATACAAAAATCCTAGAGATAGAAGCCAAATAGCGCTTTTAGCTAGACAAATGTTCCCTAGAAAAATAAAAGCGTTTCAAGAAATATTTGACGATGCTACTTCTACTCCCTTCAGTTATTTGCTTATCGATTAAAAACCTGATACCAGCGAACGATTGCGACTGCGCACAGGAATATTCCCAGGTGATACGCATTACGTGTACGAACCTCGATAGTTCATTTCTCTACCAGATGTCAACTGCTAAAGATGTCCTCCTCTATTGTGCTTGATTTTGAAGGTTTTCAACTGAAATCGGACCGTTTCATTGTAAAAGAATTGGCTTTTTACTCAATCACTGAAGGACATCATGCTTGCAGGTTTTTCCAACCCCCTATGCCTTGGAAAAATTTATCAAAATTTCATCAAAGAAGTTTTGCTTAGGTGATAAGAAACAAACATCAGCTTCAGTGGAACAATGGTGCTCTACCCTACAGTAAATTGTGTGATATTTTACAATATCTGTCTTTAGTTTATTCTACTATCTATGTTAAGGGATCTGAAAAGGTTAGGTTTTTAGAAAATCTTCTAGGTCCTATTGTTGTTAGCTTGGATTGCCCCAAGATACAAGATTTACCTAAGTATGATTCGTCAATCAAATGTTTCCATCATCCAAAGGGATTTCATGGTTGTTCCTTATTCAAAGCGAATGCTTACACGGCCTATATAAAAACAAAACCAACGAGCTGAAGAAGTCATTTTAATACAGAATGCCTTCAAAGAAGGATGTAGAACACTTGAAGCTTTTAGAAAAAAGTCTTAACAAATCTAAAATTTTGAAAAATTGTTCAAACTGTCTTATAAAATCAGTTTGCGATTGTGTTTTAAATCTTTTAAAGGGCAATCTCCCCATCAGTAAACGCTCTAAAAATAAACTAGTTCCATTTAAGAAAACACTGAGAACCCTTGCTCAGAAACGAGTTCCTCTGTATAGGAAAAGTCGACTTTTAGTACAAAAAGGTGAAGGGTTTTTATCTTTACTCATACCAGAGAGAGCTGCACTAAGTGTAATTACATCCCTTGTCCATGGAACATAGTAAGAAATATGCTGTGGTGCCTGTGGATCACATGCAGCAATCTGAGGAAGAGCATTTGAGTGAACTAGATTCACAGATTCAAGGCATTTTGAAAAAGAAAGTGAGTGACGACGACAAAGTCAAGTTATATAACCAAATTTTACAAAAATATGTTACATTCCCAGATCTAAATACTGTTAAACCTCACGAAGAACAACTTGAACAAGTCCCTGAAGATAATATAGAAAATGAAGTTCTGAAATCTGTTCCTGTAAAACATAAAGATACTGCTCAAAAAATTATGGACTTTTTAAAATATCATGATATTTTATGGAATCAAAAGAAAGAAGTGCAATTGAACGAAGGTGTAATTGCAGGTTCAAATATTGTTCAACTCATTAATTTCCTATTGAGAAAGATAGTTCTTAAACCAGTTGCATTTGAACAATTTAAAGACAAATTAAAGTTTCACAATATGCCTCAAGATTTCATAAAAAATGATTATTTAAGTAATGTTAAAATTATGTACGCAAAACCTAAAAGAGTTGTTAGAAAAAAACATTCTAATTGGTTAAAAATATGAAATAAAAATGTGTAAGATTTTAAATTATGAATAAAATAAAATAATAGAAATTTACTTGTGTTATTTTGTGTTTTGTTTACTCATTGAAAGAAAAGAATCCATACTCTATAATAAAATACAAAACAAGTTTTATTTTTCACATGAAATAACATCAAAATAAGTGGATTTTAATACATTCCACCATAGCAACAGCACACAGTTGATAATAAATTACAATAGTTTGAAGGATATAGCAATATCCATTACATACGCATAATTTGCAGAATTTTCAACACTATTTACAATTATAATACAAACTCTTCTAACCTCTAAATGTTCCCTTTACATATCACATTTTAACTGTACATTATTGGGTGTTTATTGAATCATCATTCATAATTTTAACATGCACATATAACTCACTATGAGCAGCCTATGGTTAAAACTCGCAATTTTATGAGCTTGTTCTAAGCCTCTTTCTCTCTTTAAAATACAATTACGGTAGTCAGAATGTTTAATTTTTTGTTTCACTAGGATTTTTGCGACCCCTTTCGCCGTCTTTTTTTCCATTGTGGCCAGTGCATAATGAATACATTTTAGGTTTTAAACCCACAAATTCAGTAGCCACTTCACCCGCAAGTTCATCCTTCATTTTTCCCAACACCTTTTTATTTTGATCATTATACAAGGGATGATCAACGGGATAGTCAGATGTATCAAATAAATGTTCATCTTTCTTCATATCCCTGTAAATATCCGACGTCTTTATCAGATAGCACAGTGAATCAGATTCTGATTTAATATAATCATAATGAAAATTATACATTAGCGTTTTAGATAGATCTAAAATTGAAAATCCAACGTATATGGGTCTATTTAGAAGAAGTGACGTTTTCCTTCTTTCAACGGACGCTAATTCATCTGTTATTATGTAAAAGGAATGAAATGCGGGTGAAGCAACCAATTTCTTAGCTCTCTTTTCATCAGTCACCAAGTCTAACTGCGTCCTATTCCTCAGATTTTCCATTGTTTTCCCAAACACAGCATTGTTTAATAATTTAAACAGGTCTTTTTAAGATGTAGACTTGGAATTTTGTCTATGTCATGTATTAAAATCTATTTATTTTTTCAACCATGGACACTGTTTAAATTTCAACACTTTATGAATCTTTTTCACTTTTAACCCTTTCGCTATATATTGTTTCAAATTTCTGTAATGTACTATGTAGTTTGCTTTATCATGTAAGTTTGGAACTAATTTAGTTGATGGTTTCGGCTTGAAATTAAAGGTTCTTGCCAATTCAACGGTATATTTGGAGAGCATGTTAGGGATGACTGTAAATTTTTCCGGAGCTAGAGGATAGTCATTATGAAGGTCGTGTAAACTATGAGGGTATTCCAGATCAACTTCTAAAATATAACCCTCAGGAGAGTCGTCTGGTACAGATAAAACATCTAGATCGGAAGCATCCACCCATTCAAAATTGTGAGTGGGCAAGCTCTGAGACATAGCCCAACCGTATAAATTATTCGCATCTAAATACATAATGTAAGTCGATGGAAGCGAGGGGTCATAACCCTCTACGTAAGGGTTGTTTGCCCTTGCATAGCGATGTGAAATCATTGCTATCCCACCACGGATACCCTTTTCAATTAACAGATGCATGTCCAAATCGGTGAATAGTTCCAACACGACATTGGACATGCGTAGACACGCTTGCCAAGCTAGACCGGGGGCGGTGTATGTATGACAGGGATCAATTTTATAGTACGATGGACAAACGGTGCGAAAATTTTGGAACACATCAGCGAGAAGAAGAACATCGCTACACACGTACAAATCGTGATATTCGCCCAGATTTGAAATGTTAAAAACATTCCACACGTTTTGAGCGTGCTCATATTCACCATCGGTGATGTGTTGTAGGGTCAGAGTGTTAAAAAACTGGATTTTCGTAGGTAGTTCAATTTCATTGAATCGGTCCCACGAATCCATGTATTCATAGGGATAACAACCTTTACGTACCATTAGTGGGGTCTTTTCCCCAAAATGAGCCTGAGTTAGTGAGACCTTATCAAGATCTAAATTATTTACGAGTTTATCCAGAGAGGTATTTAAAAATTGAAGGGAATCTAAAAATCGTAAAGACCCTAATGAAAATGAAATAAATTTTTCACTATTGCTAGGGATGCAGTTAATCCTCCTATTTTTAATTTTCACTAACCCTTGCATAATGAGGTGACTATCATAACCCTTCAAATTATGTATAATGACAGGAATGTGTGGCGCTAATTTATAGCTTAAATTACAATTATTGTGGGCAGCACCTCTAAACATACCAGTTAAGTGGTCATGATCTCTCACTCTATCGCTATGCAAAGGCTTCTCACATATGTGACAGTCGGTAGCTGTACGAAAAATGACTGCTTCCTCCCGAGTAAAACGCATGGGTACGATGGACTTGATGAGTTTCTGAATCACCTCTTCTTCTTCGAGTAAGTGTTGGAGAAAGCTTTCAACAGCGTCAGACCCTCGGTATACCACTGGGGCCTTAGTTAGTTTACCGTCGGGTCCTACAACTACGTACGCACAACCGCATGGGATGTGATCGGCAACGGGGGTTGTGTAAGAACAAGTTGCATCAGGTAAACAGGTGGATTTTTTTACGAGAATACACTCAAAGTCTGCATAAATTACGTATGGAACTGCTAATTTAAAATGGTGGTTCGTAAACTGAACCCACTTATTATTTTCGTTGGGCATTTTAATTTTTTGAGGATCGTGAACCATGCAATTGTCAACGTGAGCTTGAAGGTTCTTTTCGCGACAAAACCAGTGTAGGCAAAAGTCGCAGTAGAATGATTTACCATGAAAGTTAAGTCAGATAGGAGAGTATTCATTTTTTTTATCCAACAATAGTGTCGATTCTCCCCCTCAGAAATTTCGTCATCTGACCGTGGTTCAAAATTACGAGGTGTTGTCCTCGAATCTTTCCCTTAAGGGACTGATTCCGGACCGTCGTCAATAGCCCGTTGTGTTGCTCTAGTACGACGTTAACTAAAATTACCAATTACCCCCTCAGAAATTAGCAGTAAGTTAATATGCTTTTCACGTTTATTAGATGTGATATGTAGAGGAAACACTTCAGTTTCATATCCTAACACATTGATAGAGAGATTATTTTGTTTCTCGAATGCACTAATTTGATATATTGGTGTCAGAAATTGAATGGAGCTTACATTAAGTTCATTTTCAAATTGAGTGTAGCTACTCACGCGATCACTATGATGCTCCGCAGGATGTAGGGCTGCCAAGACACTCCACAGCAAACACTTGTGGTCGTGGTTTTTCACATTTACCACTGCATGCTTCAAGGCAAGTTTTCTAGGTAAGGCAATATAGGACGAAGCTGCCAGAGGTGTAAAAACAGAGGTCTTGAGTTACAGGTATTGAATTGCATCCAGAGTCCATCCAGAACCTCTTCCTTCGTATTCCTCAAAAGACGACAGCACCTAAAATGTATTAAAAAAAAAATAACGTTACAGAAATACAGGGGGGGGGGGAATGTGTAAAACTAATACTTTCTTTTATTTCTTTTTAATTATTATTTTATTTTATTTACTTAAATAAAAAGAGAAAACATTTATAGTACTTTTTTTAAAAGCATATCGCTACATATGTAGTAGTATGATTAAAAAAAATGATAACTAAATAATAGAGTAGCAAAAATAGTTGTAATGTATTGAATAAGTTATAGAAATATTATCGAAATGAAAAAGTATAATGCTTAAATTATAAAAATAACTTTCATTGAATAATACATTTAATAGAAGAAAATGATAAAGTATTGCAAACTGCGATATTTATAAACATAAACATATAAATCAGGATAATTACTACTATTGATGATTTATAACAAAAAAATAAATAAATAAATAAAAAAAACATAAAATAAAAAATAAAAAAACACCAATGATATTATGAGAAACTAAACAAAAATAACTCTTACCTTGTTAATAGCAGATTCCAAATTAAATGCTCCCCCTCGTAGTACAGTTTCACATTTGCTACGGAAGTGTGTCACGCAATTTTCATCTTCGTCCTTAGATATCCGGCGAGTAAACTGGATTACCAAGTTGAGGTAATGCTTGATTCCTTTCTCCGAGGATAAGGCATCCAGTAGTTTCTGTTCAAGCTCAGATTGTACGAATTTCATAAAAACTTCAGGGTCGGAACTTGTCTCGGGGGTTGGAGTTAGGATTTCCACATTGAAAGTGCCCAATCATTGTTTCTTTGATGGTCTACACCTGGTCCGTGAAGTTGATGGTATAGGCTCCATACATGGCCGCTTTTGTACTTTTGCGCTCTAACGTTTCCCACCTTCTCGAGTTTAGTATGACTTTTAAGATGTCTTGAGAGGCTATCGGTTCGACTAAAACTCACTCCACGGTGAGGACACTGATGCTCGCGGTTTCCGTGCGTTGATCGCATGTGTCGCAGAAAGTTATGATGATGTGTGAAAGTTGAATGGCAGACGTCGCAGGTGAGGTTTCAAAGGGCTGTTCCAATTCCAAACTACTAAGATCACCAAAATCTGCAATAGTCATCAGCTTTTCGTCCATGGGAAAGTCGGTTGTTTCAAATATTTCTTCTAGCGACATCTGAAATTTACAACACATAATTTTGTTAATATGTTACACCAAATATGTTAATATGTTTTGAATTTTGTTACACCAAAGATAAATTTGCTTACATTTGCATTTTATCAATATGAGTGTTTATAAGCAAATTATTTATTAATCACTACCATTACACATTTTCCTTAAAATGTTTCTTATATTAGAAAAAAAACATCTTCAAAACATTAAAGTCTCTCAATTCTTATAAAAATAAAAATAATAAATCCTACAGCAATATCTAAAATTTTGAATTCGTAATTGTAGGGTTAGGAATCCTCGATAGCTGGATTTTCAAAGCGGGTAAACTAAGTTCAGATTTGCGGTGCAACAAGTGAGAGAGGACTGTATAATTGAAGAGTTGATTGCGGTGAGAACACAAATGATGCAGTGATGCCTTTTAGAGAAAATTGCTGTTTATTTCAAAACGAAGAAGGAGCATAGAATTGCTCCACTATGGGAGAACATCACATATCAAGGGCAAAATTCGTTCTGAGGTTTTGGCGGGCAAAGCCGGTTACAAAAGAAGGCAACCCCTCAGTCAATGAGGGCGAGCCAAGCATGGCGCGTTAGCAGCAAGTACTAAACATGCCGCCCCCGTTGAAATATCTATTTCAATTATGTACAATTACAAAGTGTCCCTTTTTCAATGTAAACACAAATGCAATGAGAACAATGAATGAAAATGAACTTACACATATACAGCAAAAACAAATAGCTGCAATCATAATGTAAAATAAATTTAAAAAAAAAACAAGTAAAATTTAACACATGTAAACACAATACACACAAAACGCTAAGAAACTAAAGTATCCAGATTAAATAAGCAAAATTTTCAAACTAATATTTAGAGATTAACTATAAAATCTAATACCAGTTTTCCAGTGGCAAGAATGCAATTTTAGAAATGGATCTCTTATAGATTCCAGAATGAGTTTTTAATTTTATCAGGCAGAATAACTAGCTGTTTCTGATCAAATTTTACATTACTATTTTGAAGACGACCTCCTACTCTAAGAATTCCTTGTTCATCCAAAAAATGGTTTAGATTTCTAACCTTACTTGTTGGCTGTTTTCCATGGATGAGTGATTTAATATCGTCCAGAAAGGCAATTTCTTGCACAGATTTTAATATAAACACCTTGCTTCGATTTATTTCCCAAGTAGACAGAGGTTCGAGTAACTTACCCTCAGAATTTCTTAAAAATTGTGGGAGAACCTGTAAAGAAAACTTACAACACGGATTAACTTAGAAAATCTATTACGATTGCTTAAAAGTGAGTCTAAAAAGGTAGAGTCCACAGTTAAAGTTAGAGTCTTGTTATAGTCTTTTTTCAGTTCATGAAAATATTCATCATCAGGAGGCAAGTCATCTTTGTTATTAAGTTCAATAGGCACTTCTTGAAGAAATTGTGGACCGTTCCACCACAAAGAATTATTCATCAGTTGATGAGGAGTTGTACCATGGGAAATGACATCAGCGGGGTTTTCAGAGGTTTTCACATGATGCCACGAAAAGTCTTTTGTCAATTCTTGCATCCGGGAAATTCTGTTCGAAACAAATACTTTAAGCAAATGGGATGAAGTATTGATCCATGCTAGAACTACAGGGTGTTTCAGTGAACCGTTTCAGAACTTCTAAGAGGGGTAGGGTACATCCTGACAACTCGAAATCATATAGCAATGTGGGGTCGTAAATGCTTTCCTGAAGCGGTGTTGTACACAGAAGCACCGTAAAGAAAAGAGACCGTAAGTGAGAAATCGTTTTAATAATACATGAAAAGAAGCAAAAGGTACATGGATTAAAGTTAGTGTTCGAAGTTTCTTCCACGGGCTACAATGCACGCCTCATATCTCCGACGCATGGACATCCGAACATTCTGGAATACTCCAGGCATATCTCGAATTTCTCCGGCAGCTACTGCAATTTTTGCAACCAGCTCCTCAACATTGTCAACAGGAGTGTCATAAACTAGCGATTTCAGATGACCCCAGAAATAAAAATCAAGACATGATAGGTCGGGTGACCGAGCAGGCCACCACGTCCGATCCACTGCTGACCAAATGTGACATCCCGGTAGTTACGAACATCTTCGCTATAATGGGCAGGGGCTCCATCGTGTTGGAACCACATTGTCTGTTGCGTCGATGGAGAAATCTGTTCATCTCTCAAAAGTTGTGGCAATACTTGCTGCAGAAAGAGCAAGTAGTTAGGTCCGGTTAGACGAGACGGTAACAGGTAAGGTCCGATGAGGTGATCTCCCATAATACCGGCCCATACATTGACCGAAAATCGAATCTGTGCTGCACGACGTCGTATTGCATGCGGGTTCTCGACCGCCCAGATATGGTCGTTATGCCTGTTGAAAATTCCTTCCCTTGTGAAGGATGCCTCATCATCATGATGAAAACAACACTTCAGCAGGAAAAAGGGGATTTGTAGCACTTTTTCCAAGATACCACTGTGCGAAATCAATACGAGGTGCATAATCCTCCGGTTGCTGTGTCTGGACACGCTGCACGTGAAACGGATGCATGTCTTCTTCTCGGATAATCCTCCAGACGCTGCAATGGGAAACCCCGACTGCGTTTGCTACACTTCGTGTACTCGTTCTTGGATTCCCCTGTACATGCTGCAGCACATTCTGTTTGACGTCTGCAATCCGTGCTGTTCTTACCCTGTCCCTGTCAGCTCTTTCTAATGAACCTGTCTCAGCTAACCTCTGGTGCAGTCTTGCAAAGAAATTATGACTGGGGATACGCCTCGTCGGATATCGTTCCGCGTACAAACGCTGTTCGGCTGGCCCACTACAATTTGCAGCCCCGTACGCCAAATGCATATCGGCTAACTCTGCGATCGTGTAATCATCCATCCTACTAACTTGGCGTTCTTGTGCGAAATGAAGATTCCCTACACCAGTGGTCCCCAACCCCCGGGCCGCGGACCGGTACCGGTCCGTGAATCAAATGGTACCGGGCCGCCTAAGGAACATTAAATTATTTCCATTTTATTTACTGTGGTGTATTTCTCTCGGGTTTGTGCGGTTCTTATCTATCAGAACTTGAAATTTGTTCTGTTACTAGAGCTTCAATTATGATTTCTGAATTCTGTATGTCTCTATTTTCCAATTTTGACAAATGTAACAAATGTTTTCAAGTTGGTAGACCAAGTAGCTGCATTTAAAGCCAAATTGAAGCTATGGGGACAACGCTTGTACAGAGGCATTTTGGACATGTTTCAGACATTAGCTGGGAATTTAGGCGAGACTGAGCCTAAACATTCATTCTCCCAGTTGGTGCACGATCACCTGTCTTTGCTTTTAAAAGAGTTTGAGCGCTACTTCTCAACCACAAAAGACCCACGAACTGGTAAGGAATGGATCCGTAACCCATTTGTCAACAAATAAGGCGAATCTAGCATGTCTGTGCAAGAAGAAGATCAACTGCTGGAGATTGCAAATGAAGGCGGCCTTAAAACTACGTTCGAGACAACAACTCTGGCGGTGTTCTGGATTAAAGTCATGGCGGAATAACCTGAGATTGCCACTACAGCACTTAAATCCCTATTGCCTATCTGAAGCAGGGTTTTTCTGCAGTGACAACAACCAAAACTACGGAATAAACTGGACATAAGCAACACACTTCGGGTGTCATTGTCTCCTATTACCCCCAGATGAAACCGTCTCGTTGCAAAGAAACAAGCTCAGGGATCTCATTGATTTAGCGTTCTAGTGAGTTAAAATGTTAAATCCCTTTATATTCATTTTTTGGTGTAACTGTATTTAATTTAAAGTCATATTTAAATACAATTAAATAAAAATTATTAAATCAAAACAATCTAAAATATAAACAATCAACGCCCCCCCCCCCTCAGCGGGCCGTGTTAAAATTATCAAACGTTGATCCGGTCCGCGGCGATAAAAAGTTTGGGGAGCACTGCCCTACACGAAAGCTCGGGATTTTCGCACGACGCCATCTACCGCGTTAGAAAAGCATTTCTGACTGCCCATTGGTATATGATTTTGGTTCGTCAGGATGTACCCTACCCCTCTTAGAAGTTCTGAAACGGTTCACTGAAACACCCTGTATAGTTGAATCTGAATAGAGGAAAGTTCTATCAATTTTCAAGTTGAGAGATGACACAGTTTTAGACATTAACTTGGCGAGAAGCTCAGAAGCACTTAACTCTAGTCGAGGTATTGTCATCGCTTTAATTGGAGCAACTTTGGATTTGCTGCACAGCAATGACACCTTCACACAGTTCAGAGTTGTAAGACAACGTAGATAGATGACAGCACCGTAGGCATCCTTTGACGCATCGGAGAAGCCACGCAGTTCGATTTCCCTTATGGAGTCAGTTAGTATGCAACGTTGAATTTGGACCTTTCCTAGATCCCTTAAACATTTTCTGAGCACTTCCCATTTGACCTTTTCATGATGCGGCAACTCTTGGTCCCATGCAATTTTGTGTAACCACAATTTTTGGAGAAAAACCTTTGCCTTTACAATCACTGGCCCTAATAAACCCAGTGGATCGAATAATTTAGCGATATCAGCTAACACAGTTCGTTTTGTACAAACACTTGCTGATGGAGTGACAGTGAAACTGAAGCTATCTTCCTTTGGATTCCATCTCAAGCCAAGTGTTTTAACGGTATCTTTATCACAGTCACCAAATTGATATCCTTGATTTTCAGTAGGTCATTGAAATGCCTTAGAAATGGCATTGAAATGCCTAGGGTCAGCCTTTCATTGTTTGCACACCATTTGTGCAAGTCCATACCACCGGTCTTTAGTAGGGAAAGCAGCTCCTGTTGCAGTTTTATGGCAGTAGGAACATCTTTAGCTCCAGAAAGGACATCATCAACATAAAAATCATTTAAGACTACAGCGGATGCTAGAGGAAATTTCTGTTTCTCATCTATCGCTAATTGGTTCAATACTCTAGTAGCTAAGTAGGGAGCAGATTTGGTTCCATATGTTACTGTAAGGAGCTTATAAAGTGAAGGTTCCTCACAGTTTCTACTTTTCCAAAGAATGCACTGTAAGTTACACTGATCAGGATTCACCCAAATCTGCCTGTACATTTTCTTCACATCAGCAGTGAATGCAACTTTATGTTTACGAAACCTTAATAAGATTGAAAACAAATCATCTTGAACGACACCTCCTTTCAGTAAACAGTTATTCAATGAAACACCAGCAGTAGATACAGCAGAGGCATCGAAGACAACACGTAACTTTGTTGTACTACTATCAGCTCTGTACACACCATGATGAGGCATGACATATTTGACATTATCACACTTATCTAATTTTTGCATATGACCCAGTTCTTCATATTCCCAAATAAAATTACAATAGAGATTTGACATGTTTGAATCATGATTTAAGCGTTTCCACAAGGTATCTAACCTCTGTTTTACCATATGAATTGAGTTTTCTAATTGCATATTTTCCTTTAGAGGAAGGCTGACAATGTATTTACCTTCTTCATCCCTGTGATGAGTTTGCTCAAAATGACTTTCGCATTTTAATTCTTCCTTAATTTTAGGTAAGGGTACGTCCAAGATATTTTCGATTTCCCAGAATTTTTTAACTAAACTATCCAAATTATTGTTTTCCGAAATTAAACCACAATGTTGAGATTTTTCTTTACTCTCTACAGCTCCGCTTAGAATATGGCCAAATACAGTTTCTTGCAGTGTTAATGACTTATTTATAAAGAGTCTATTTCCCTTTAAGATACTTAAGAATAATTCTGCTCCCATCAATAAGTCCACTTTAGCAGGAGAAAAGAAATTAGGATCTGCAAGTTTAACATGCGAAAGAATTTTTATAGTATCTAAATCAATGAATGTAGACGGCATTAGATCCGTAATCTTGGGAATAATCAAAAAGTCCAATGTTGCTTTAAAGGAACCATCAGATTCAAAATAGTAGAAATACTTTTTCTTTTTATATTAAGCGAAGTATCGGAGATCCCCGAGACCGGAATATTTATTTTTTCTTTTCTTAAACCAAGAGAATTGGCAAAATCGGTAGTCATCAAATTACACATAGTTCCCGAATCCAATATCGCTCTACCGGAACGTACATTTCCCGAGCTATCCAAAATGTAAACAGTTGACGTCGCCAAAATAACGCGTTTCTTCTGTGTTACAAAACAGGTTGTTAGAGGCGAGGGGTTTAACGAAAGGGGGAGCAAGGGGTTAAACGAAGGGTGGATATCAGTTTCTACCATCGGCGTAGAGTTCGAGCAATAGGAGCTTGGTGTTTGAAAGGGAGTTGCAACTGCTGATTCATCATGGTTCCGGTGTAATAATGTATGATGTTTGGCTTTGCAATTAAAACAAAGGTGTTTCGATTTACATAAGGCCACTTTGTGCGATCCAAGACAATTTAAACAAAGATTATAGTCTCGAACAATTTCTTATTTCCTTTGTGGAGAGAACTGTAAGAACTGGTCACATTTATGCAATGAATGGGTATAATTTTTACACAGCGTACAAAACTTATTGTTAGGTGATTTCACAAATAGGCTTCGCGTTTTATTCGTCTGTTCATGGGCTTCAAATTTAGGTTTAAAAGAGAAACATCGCCCAATCAAATTTAAAACTTGACATCTTCTTTCCAAGAATTCCAAAAATTCGTCAAAGTTAGGAACTTCATTATTTACCAAGGAGAGTTCAAATTGTTTCCGAGTTTCCCGATCTAGCTTTTGAAGCATTATGTTGATTAGCAGAACATCAGAAAGATTGTTCCGGTCATATTTTAGAACTTTTAGAGTTCTCAAATTTTTAAGAATGCAGTCTGATAGTTTACGTAAGTCTATAGCAGATTCATGTAAAATTTTTTCTAGATTAATTATATTTTTTATATGTGTATCAACAATGATGCGTTTATTTTCATATCTTTCTTCCAAAGCTTTAAGGAGAGACTGATATGTATCTTCATAGGTTTCGACTAGTTTAGCTTCTTTTCTTAAACATAACCGTAAATAGTAACATTTTTGATTTTCAGTTAAACTTGAATTATCGTTAATCAAATTCAAAATTGTTGTTTAAAGGAAGTCCATTCTTCAATTTTACCATAAAACAATGGCAGAGGTATATCAGGTAGTTTGATAGACACATAATTCTTATATACTTCTTTATCACTAGAACCCTTAAGCAAACCAGAAATGGCTTTACTTTCTTTTAGTTCATTTAGTAGAGATTTAAGGCTTACCTCTACATTGTTGATTTCATCTTCTATTTCGGAGAGGTTCTTTTCCACATCTTCGAATTCATCATCGGATGCAACTTGATAGAATTCTTCTCTAAGGTTTTCGAATTTGATGAGCGTTCTTGATAGAATGTCCAATTGCGTAGTAACTACCGTTTCCGTGCGAGTTTCCTTTTTTTCAATAACGGCATGAAGCTTTGTTAGCTGCCCTTTGATGCTACCTTTCTTTCGATTTAAAGTAGTTAAATCTGTAGACATGGCGTATTAGATGAATGTCCAAGATGACTTCACTGGTTGGCTCCGGCTCTATCGGAACACTCTCTGTAGGGTTAGGAATCCTCGATAGCTGGATTTTCAAAGCGGGTAAACTAAGTTCAGATTTGCGGTGTAACAAGTGAGAGAGGACTGTATAATTGAAGAGTTGATTGCGGTGAGAACACAAATGATGCAGTGATGCCTTTTAGATTGCTGTTTATTTCAAAACGAAGAAGGAGCATAGAATTGCTCCACTATGGGAGAACATCACATATCAAGGGCAAAATTCGTTCTGAGGTTTTGGCGGGCAAAGCCGGTTACAAAAGAAGGCAACCCCTCAGTCAGTGAGGGCGCGCCAAGCATGGCGCGTTAGCAGCAAGTACTAAACAGTAATTCAGTATCGAAACTTTTTTACAACATACAAATTATACGCGTTTGTCAAGTCGAGTAATTATGTTAATAATTACTTCAAATATAAATTTACTTGCATTAAACTTCATTACTATTATTATTACTTAAAATGAAATTATATTTTAGTCAGTGCCATTATGCATTTCCTTTCAAAAGTTTCTAACTACTTATCAGAACAAAACAAACAAACAAAAATAGTCAATTGCTTCAAAAAATTTCCTACAATGATATTTAAAATTTTGAATAGATAATTACGTTACGAACAAAGTACAACATCTTAAACAACTAAAAGAATCAAATGGAAGGTAACTTACTTGAGAGTCATTTAGTTTTCTTTTCATAGCCATCCTTAAATGCGGAGTCAAGCAGTCCTTTGAATTTCCAAAGCAAGCTTCAGAGCGGGATGACAATATGGAATGACCTAGATGGTTCAACTTGATCTTATAAAGCGTAGCTCTTCAAGCTGATTGACGGTGAATGTACAGTGGATGTCACGTCATGAATTTGCATGTTAAATTCTGATTCGTTGCAAGTATACAGTAAAACGCCTTCATTTCTGTCATTGGTGAAAAAGACATAATAGGTGAGCCAATTGCAGACCACTTCTTATCGCTGGGGACATCGGTAACTAACCCCCCCCCCCTCCCTTATATGGACACTACGACAACACCTCTTATCGTTATTTATGACAAAAAACCATTTCAAAGAAATGGGAAGATTCGTCTAAGTGTTTTGGTTACCTGCTTAACGACCAGTTCTTATCGCTAAGGGCTCACTCCGCTAAAATGTAGACTGTAATTGCCTCGACACACACAAAAGTGGCGCTCTGATGCCCCTCCCTTTAGCTAATAGTTATGTACACTGAGGCTTCGATCGTAAACATTCCTGCGCATAGTAATAAAACAACCATTTCGATGAATTGCACCACTTTCACCCAAGTGCTTTCATTGTCTGCTTAAAGGGTAGCCTATACCTCTAACGGCCGTTTTCACAAGTCCGAGTTAACTCGAGGATCAACGATAATCCGCGAGTTATCGAAAAAACCGTATTCACAAGTCCTGATCCGTGGTTTAAACTGCCGTTTCGGTGTTACATTTTGATCCTCCGAAATCGGCGAGTTAACTCGCGGGTTACATTTAACGCATGCGCAGTACCATCTTTTTGGAAAAGCAAAATGGAGGACACATTTCATTATATGCTCAATTACAGTATTCTTTCGACGACTGGACTGGATCTGTCATTACGGAGCACCTTTTACATAGCAGCTCATCTCATCATCATAATATTGCTTAAATAGAAAAATTGATACATATTTTTATTGAAATTCAAAAGAAAAATGAAAATAAAGGTAGCTGCGTAAATCTTAAACAAGCAGCTTAGCGAAAAGATAGATGGCGCCACCTCTGTCCTATAAGTAGGAGAGAGCGAACGGTAGAAAACGACCATGGCAGATACAAAAATTCGTCGTAGAATAAAAATTATTCTGTTGATTTATTACGAATGAAAGAAAATTGACAATGCAAGTTACTTTTCACGACACCAACACACACCCATACTGACAAGTATAAAGATAATCAGATTACATACATCTGTCAAGACATTGTGTACAATTCTTTCTTGCCAAATTTAGGTTTCCATAAAAATCCAATTTGAAATTAAATACCTTTGCATTTCTTTTCCCAAACCCATATTAAAATGCTGTGCGAGTCCTATTTATTCACAATTTGGAATCAATTCTACGGTGAAGTACGTGCTTGATCAGTATGAATGCATATTGGGGCGTCGTAACCAATGTAAACAATACCACGTGATCGTGAGGTAGCCAATCACAGCGAGCGTCTCATTTTAATCCCCGGATCACTTAACACGCCGTTTGAGAATACCGTTTTTGATAATCCTCGAGTTAACTCTTACTCGCGGATCAACTGATTCTCGAGTTAACTCGAGACTTGTGAATATGGCCGTAAGGGTTTTACTTCGCTAAAATCCATACTGTAATCGCCCCGACACACATAAAAGTGGCGCTCTGATGCCCCTCCCTTTAGCTAATAGATATGTACGCTGAGGCGTCGATCGTAAACACACCTGCGCATAGTAATAAAACAACCATTTCGATGGATGCACCACTTTCATCTAAGTGCTTTCATTGTCTGCTTAAAGGGTAGCCTATACCTCTAAGGGTTTTACTTCGCCTAAAATGTAATCTCTTAACATCCCCTACATACACATTATTTAAGTCGGTGGCTACAGTCGAATAAGCTCTTGTGTATATAATAAAAACAGTTATTTCAATGGAATAGCAAAAGTACATGTAAGTGCTCTGACTGCTAAATGGGTATCCCATATCTCAAAGATTTCAGATCGTAAAAAAAAAATAATAATAATCACAGGCTGTTATCAGTTAACAAGTTGTAACTCCCTTCCCAAAGAAAAAAATCTACCATTTCAAAGGAATGTGGCAATTACATTTAAGTGCTCTTATTATACAATAAAAGTCCAGTCCTTATCTCCTAGAATTCTCTTCGCTAAAATTGTCAAATTTAAGTTATTTGCATTGTACAAACAAAGTAAGTGGGTATTGTAAATTCCAAGAAATTTACTACCCCCTCCCCCACCCACATGATAGTGCATTCAACAAATCTCTCACAATAAATTATAATCCACAATCCACGTGGTCGAGGATGCCTATTATCCCCTACTCCCAGGACATCCGGGTACATGCTTTAGAGGGCCATGGAGATGCCCCAGTTGCAAGAGCATCTGCCAAAGAAAGCAATGGCAGGTCATATGACTACGAAGAAGGGGAAGACAAGTCAAGTGGATTTCAAATTATAATGGGCAGGACAAGGTCTTTAAATTTCCATAATGCTATATGAAGGGAAACACACTCTGGAGAATTTAAATCACTAGTTGGGTGTATGGATCATTGCAAGTGGTTCATTTTCGATGACAGATCCCACTATTCACACGAAATCATATTGCACAATATTACATTTTTTTACTGTTTTTTAGCTTAACCCTGGAACTCTGGCGTGTTAACATTTACACGTTATGTTTAACAGTAATAATATGAAAGATAGTAACGTTGGTATTGTAAGGTTATAAAATTTGGAATAATTAGTCATTAAAGTGTTGGTATCAGATTCCCCAAACATGCATATATTTCAAATCATATTTATCAGCTTTTTATAGAACGCGATTTGATCGTCGGCAGACATGAAGCTGCCCAGAACATTCGTTTGAACAACTTGAAAGGCCATGGAGATGATCAACTTCAAGAGTCGTCTGCCATAGATGGCTTTGTCAGGCCATATGACCGCGAAGAAGACATGGCAAGTGGATTTGAAATTACAATGGGCCAGGACGAGGTAAACGTTATGTTGATCTTCACTGCCCACGTAGCCTAGAGAGTGAAAAGTTGGAGCACATAATACTTATCCGAAACGTCGTATGTTATTAGAGCATGCAAAATATTTCTGACTGCAGTAAGTAATACCATGAACTTATATTTTGCAGGAATGGCCTCTCAAATGTGACTTATGTAGTAGCCGTCATCACACGGGTAAAGGCATCCGGCTGCACCACCTAGTCGTAAATGCCATCGGACGGCTACGTGGACCCCCTCGTCTTCGATACATACGGTAGACCGTATGAGGAGGAGGAAGGAGAGTCTGAAATCTGCACTAGCGACGACATTCCTATGGGCTAGGATAAGGTAAGAACTAAATCCGCTAGACTTTAATTCACAATTCATGAACCGGAAAAAGTGGAAATTGCTATTTTTAGAAAATGCAAATATATTTAAAGTGGGTTGAGTCTTAATAAAGATTTGTTTTCCTTAGCATACACATACAATAGGTTTTTTCAAATTTCCTCGATCTTTAACAATGCCAGGACGAAACAATTGTAATTTTTTACAACGATTTCTACAGAAGAATCTTGTGACTCTTATTTTCAGGAGGATTGTGAAGTCATGACAAACAAGGCCCTCTACTAATCGGCCCTCGAAGCTGCCGGAAAGTAAGTGAGATATTTCTTTAAATGCAAAATTGAAGCGAGTGAAATTTTGGTATAAAAGCTAAACTTTATAGTCTGAACGAAATTCCAGTATACGATTACATATGCGTAACTATAAAGACTTCCTCTTTATAAATATTAATCTATTGAAAAATTCAGCCTTGGTAAATAATAATTACTCTATATTAATCATTCACATTTTTCAGACTGGCCACGGACTCTGATGTAGTTCTTCACATTAAAGATCACCAACGAGTGTAAAAAAAAGAGTCATGGGCAAAACTCTATCTTATTTACTGAATGAGTAGACCCAAATGTACAGATAGAACAGAGATTTGTTCTCAAGGTTTACCACGGAAAGTTTCTTTGTAACATGGGTCAAGATCCCACTAATTATGGTGTGGAATGATGTCACGTGATTGATGTTAAATGTTAGCATCCATGCACTGGTGAACATGCCCATGCGAAGATAATTGTATTATCTCTTATGCTTGCTTTGAGCAAAATGAATTGCTTTGTGGCTTGTATGATCAGCTAGCTATATTGATTGTTGGTGTTATACCCTCAATGCAAATAAGCCTACAACGAATTCCGCCTAGTTCATAGGATTGTTCAATAAATGTAAAGGCTAGCTAAGAGAAAGGCTGCTGCACAAAGAGCACGAATACCGATCGTCGTAGATAGTGTTCTACAAACCAACTGGCTTTCGGAATCGAACAAAAAGCTACGAACTAGAATCACGCTAGACTCCTCTTGTGGAAGCATTTTGATTAAGGACCCAAACGATCACCTAATTTGAAACATGGATCCTAATGGGACATATTCTGCTGCTCCGCCAAAAGAAAATTATTCATTATGGTCCTACCAGGATAAAATTATGAACTCCTTCGTATTAATCTGCCACACTATAGCATGAACACACCAGGGTTTTTCACGTTTTTGCAAATGAAATTAGGGTAGATGCTCAAATAATATCAAGAAAAAAATGTGACGATTTTTTAATAAATAGTAAAATTAGAAAACATAGGAGATGAAACACCCTAAGTAAGCCTAAGGTTTGTAACCAAATTTGAATAAAACTATGATCAAACCTATTGTCAATTCCATTCATTACTTAAGCCAATTTTTCTAACATAAATTATTCATAATTATACAAATTCTCTGCATTTCTTCCCCTATCAGTTTAGTCCTCGAGCTCCTCGAAGTTTTTGAACTCTCACTTTTCATCTACACACATTACAGAATAGGGATTATGAACGCCAAAAAGAGTGCAGCTTATCTATCCCCGAACACAATGTAGCGACAATGGACCCAAAATGAGTATTAATTATAAAACAACGCACACACTCTATCGTTTATAGAAGCCAAAATAGGCAGAGTTGATCTATCTGCAGAGCTTAAAATGGAATAGAAGGATTATGTTGGCGGAGTCGCTGTAGGGAAATCACAGTTCGGCTTAGCTGATCGACTATGGAAGCGTAGACTAGTGCTTTTGATCATGGTGGATAATTAAAAAATAACAGAAGCTTATGAATCAATTTTGTACACTCGAATGAAATATATCCAATACAAATCTACACGGAAACGAGTAACAGCTATGGAACTTTTCATTTTTCTACAAGTATTGTTGAAATATATTATTTATTCTCAGCCCTGTACTGTAATTTCTCATTTAAGATTACGTAGAAGAGAAACCATTCTACAAATAAAATTAACATTTTATTCTCAGTAATACAAGATTTGTGAATTATTTTTGACATATATTTTTTTATAATTCCTTATACGAAGTAATAAAATATTTGACCAGAACTCGTAAATAAACTTACTTAGCAAATACTATTAACTGTTTTTTTAACTTTGAAATTTAAATACATTTTTACGTAAATTTTTCAAATCAGTTTAGTATGTTATAAAAGTTATCCGATTTCTATGTTTGAGTTCATAGCAAATGCTATTTGCTGTGTTTCTGTCCTTTGAAATTTAAATACATTTTGATCGCATTCACTTTTATGCTCGCAAATCAAACATAAAATTTTCAAATCAGTATAGTATGTTATAAAACTCATCGGATTTCTACTTTTAAGTTATCCGCTATATGGTCCATATTAATTATAATTTTACTGAAGAACATACAAAAAAATGCATTTCGTAACAAAGTAAACACAATTGAATGACGGCAAATAAAAGAGGGGATACTTAAAAACAGCTATAAATCCGATAATGTGTATTACAAACACACACATTTAAAAATAGAAGAACAGAATCCTTTGACAAAGACCTTTCAAATTATAAATAACATAATATGTAGACACGAAAATTAAGCAGCAATCCGTTACAGAATACCCATATTTAAAAAAAAAAGGAGTAACTCATTAAATCTCGAGGTTTTTTTAAGCTACAAACTAAATCTAAATATAATTGGCGTTAAAGTCTTAACCTACAACGCAGTAAGATATTCTTTGAAAACTTATAAAATCTAGCACAGTTGAATATACGTATGGGTTTTTATAGGAACTAACAAAATACCCGACCTTACTTGATTTGAATTGGTTGACTCTAGATTGAAGAGATGAACAAAATATATAATCACTTATGTCTTTCGTAGAATAAAAAATCATTTTAACACCTTTCACTATATTTATATTTTCTACAACTTTCTTTGGACTCAAATCCCACACATGCATATTCATATTTACATCGATATGGAATTGCTCAACCACTTTGAGAGGGTCACGCGAATAATTCCACCTTAGAACCTGCAGTCTTCATTGCATGACTTACACCAAATTTAGAATTTCGTCACGAAAAAAAAAACTTTTCAAAACATGATATTCTAGGGAAGTGAACAGTAAAATCTTGCGAAATAGTTGAATTAACATAGCACCAAGGAGTAGAACAAAGGGGTATGGGCATATCCATTCCCAGATATGTCCAAATGATTATTTTTTTAAGGAAAGAACACATACGAATTCTTCACATATTGATATTCTTTAGAAAGGGCCAATGGAGAGATCCATCCCAAATGATAATATTCCATCAAAAGGACCAATACAATTTCTAATTGTTTGAAAGAATTCGCTGCTTAATTCAACTAATATGTGAAACTATTTAGTGACTAAATAGTCACACCTATTAGTCAATAAATTTTTAGTCAATACGTGCGTCGTGGGGGGAAAGCAATGTTACGCAACTTGGAAATCTCGTGACGTTCAGAAAGCGTGTACGTCACTAAGAGCGTTACATCTCCTGATGACATACCTTCATCACCCTTTATTTTAGGTTGGAACTTCGGTCCAGAGTTGTGTACACAGAAGTATTAGCCTTTCATGCTTCGACGGGGTGTGGTCAGAATCCCGCTTTCTTCAAGAAAGGGAAGCAAAAGTCATTCATTTTTTTTTTTTTTGGAATTCTAAAAACTACACCAAACCATTTTCAGAGCTCGGGAAGTCAGATTGCAATATAAATGAGCTCTTCGAAATTATCGAAGAATTCATGTGTCGAGTGAACGAATACAAGACTCTAAATACTCTAAATGAAACACACGCGTGTAACAACATTTATGACAAAATATGATATATCAATAGAAAATGACATCCTGAGATAATGGAGGATGGAAGATCTAGACATAGCATTATTAGTCTATTTGGAAGACGCGGAGTCATCGGAAGACGAAAATTATCGTTTGGAGGAGAGTGATGTTTAAAATCGTGCTAGAGTTGCCTTTCAAATTTTAGTGCGACGCCATCTGCACTGCAGTGATGAAATATTCAGTCAATAATTTCGCTTAACACTAGTATTGTTTGATTATGTACAGAATCACATGATATATGACTTAACTTCAAAACCATATAATCGATAATAACCCTGAAGCATCATAACATGATGCAGAAATTTCACAGGAAATTGATATTGATGAATATTCTGCAGAAAGTGCACTAGAAAACGATGATCTCGATATTGCCGATGATTTTGATATTTCTGATAAGGCAAATATTTAATTTTCCTTCAAATTATTAATGCTATTAATATTCATATTTTTGTCATAATAAATCATACTTTAAGCTTTTGAGGATTAAACAAAACTAGGGGGCCCGCCACGTGCTCGTTAACGCTCGCCAGCCCCCAGAGGATTGCTTCGCAATCCTCATTGGTTCGCTGCGCGAACCTATGCTCGCTTCGCTCGCATCAATGAAGACATGTGTCCTAGCAGAAGGAATTGTTAACAAAATATGATATTCCAAAAAAATATTTTCAAATCTAAATTTTATGCTGTTTTTCAGAAAAGATATTTACAGTTCCTCTGGAATCAGAATTCAAATGGAAACTTTGAGCAAATTTTGACTCGAAATGTGAGCGTTGATTTGGAAATTGAAAACCCAGCATGTTAGTTGTGTGTACATTTACCCAGCACTCGAGCCACCTACGCTTTTTTATTGAGTTTGTTGTCGAAAGTTGTAAAGCAAGCGTCTTTTTGAACTATAATAGTTTGCCCCGAAACGGACCTTTTTTTTAAATGACCCTGAAAAGATCCTCCGTTTTCTTTGATTTCTATTATTTACTGCAACAGCTCGACTAAAATTCATTTTTTTTCAATAAAATTTCATCCGATAACGCTACAAATTCAATTGAAGCGCGAGGCTTTGGGATAAACAAAGATTCGTTCAATGTAGCCAAAACGCGATAACAAATAACGTCTTTTTTGCGTGCCACGTAAGAGAATTATATATATAGATAAAACAAAAAACAATTTCGTCACATTTTGAATGTTACCCCGATGTTTGCTAATGATTTCTAGATCAAATCAATTTTAGACCACACGAAAATCGAGTATGTTATCGTATGAAAAGTAAGGTTTAAAAAATCCCATTCATCTGGCTCAGTAGTGGTGGAAAGACCATCAGGTGGATGACTGAAGATACCGCTCGGCGCTTGAATATAATTTAGCGCGCAACCACTTCATAGCCTTGGCTGAAGGTATTTCCACCACTACCGAGCCAGATGAACATTATTTTCTTTATTAATAACTAAATAACAATATCGCGCGTCAAATTTTCAGTCGGTGAATAATATTTTGAAAAAACAACTTTTTTACATGTTCTTAAACCCCTCCTCCGCCTACGCCCGCCCGAACTGGACCAGCTGAACTACGTTTCATAAATCATCTATCCAAGACCAATTAAGCTTCGGTTTCCTAAGAAAGTGGAGCCGTTATCTAACAGCCGTGATACGTCATGATGCCGCGGACATAACTAGACGGCCGTCTAAACAAGAATCCTGAGGTGTCAACTTAGACGGACAGAATACGTTGGAGAAAGGGCAACACGGACGGCTGTCGTGGTTTATTTTATTCGAGAAACAAAACAAAGTGGTTTTTTATTCTCTAGTCCAAAGTTTCTAACTTCGGGATCGTTGAAGGTAGAGTGAAAATTTCAACAGATTTCAAATCAGCGTAAATTTTTACGCCAGATCGATATCAAAAACAGTTTTATTATTCAATTATTTACCATTTGATTATTTAATTATTCATTAAATAATTAATTATTTATTTAAAGAAAATCGCATTTAAGGTATCGATCTGGTGTCAAATTTTCCGCAGATTTCAAATCCGTTGAAATTTTTATTATGTGTTTAACGATCCCGATTTTACAAAAACGAATTAACCAATGGCAGTCAAAAATGTTTATTTATTTGCTCCTCTTCGTTCGAATCGTTTGGAGCAGGAAATGAAATGTGGCCGCTACAAGAGAAAAAACGTTCCCCAACTGTTTGAGACCGTTATGACGACAGTCATGGAAATGGCGGCTCCGATCATTTTCGTTACGCTCACAAACACCGCTCTCTAGGAAACCAACACCATGTGTTAGTATACACAACGTTTTAGTGACGTCACCCACCGATACATCACGGCCGCTAGATCACGGCTACGCTTTCTTAGGGAACCGAAGCTTTACTAGTAAGAAAATCAGCCGGTGTGAAATAATCACCCTCCAAATGTCGCTGCCTCCTGGGCTATGATAAAGAAGTGGCAAGGGAATAAATGTCCACGGCGATTACAATTCAAGCGTTGGCGTAGGACTAATGCGCTTTCACACCTTTTCCAAAATTTATTTATTCACAATCGACTGTATTTGCATAGGTTCCGCACTTCACACGTTAATCTTTAACAAACATTCTGGAAACAACTAGTTTTCAGAGAAGCAACACATTCACTCCAGACGGATAAATATCCATGTCTTTACCCCGGATTCGAGACAGGATCATTTATGTCCATAAACCATCTATCACCTTCACAACTAGACTGATTGATTAGAATTAACGTAATTGGAGGTCCTATAAAGCTTTGGTTTCCTAAGAAAGTGGAGCCGTTATCTAACAGCCGTGATACGTCATGATGCCGCGTGCATAACTAGACGGCCGTCTAAACAAAAATCCAGATGTGTCAACTTAGACGGACAGAATACGTTGGTGAATGGGCAACATAGACGGCTGTCGTGGTTTATTTTATTCGAGAAACAAAACAAAGTGGTTTTTTATTCTCTAGTTTAAAGTTTCTAACTTCGGGATCGTTGAAGGTAGAGTAAAAATTTCAACAGATTTCAAATCAGCGTAAATTTTTACGCCAGATCGATATAAAAAACAGTTTTATTGTTCAATTATTTACCATTTGATTATTTAATTATTTATTAATTAATTAATTATTTATTTAAAGAAAATCACATTTAAGGTATCGATCTGGTGTCAAATTTTCCGCAGATTTCAAATCCGTTGAAATTTTTATTCTGTGTTTAACGATCCCGATTTTACAAAAACGAATTATTCAATGGCAGTCAAAAATGTTTATTTATATTGCTCCTCTTGGCTCGAATCGCTTGGAGCAGGAAATGAAATCTGGCCGCTACAAGAGAAAAAACGTTCTCCAACTGTTTGAGACCGCTATGACGACAGTCATGGAAATGGCGGCTCCGATCATTTTCGTTACGCTCACAAACAACGCTCTCTAGGAAACCAACACCATGTGTTAGTACAAACAACGTTTTAGTGACGTCACCCACCGATACATCACGGCCGCTAGATCACGGCTACGCTTTCTTAGGAAACCGAAGCTTAACTCCGCTCTCCGCAAATGTAATGTATCTAAAGAAATCAATCCGCTGTGTAATATAAATAATTTTAAACATAACAACAACATGTAAAAGGGTGGTCTGATTGTCTTCCAGATGGTTTTTAGGAGTTTACAACTCTTCCTTGTGTTCAATTGTTTCCCAGGGAAATCTAGCAATACAGAGAACACTGTTAGAGAGCTCGAGCTGAGCAGCTGTTTTTATGGCGCGCGTTTCGAGCCAACATTTGAGTAAATTAATAATAAACGTTAATATATTGTAATTTAGGTTGTGTCGTTGTGTTCATTGGAACGCCACTCAGTCCAATATTAGTGGAATATTAATACCCCGGATAATAGTCCCTCCCCCATCAAATACAAAGTATTTGTTGGAAAATATGAACATAAATGCACGAAAATGTTTTCTATATATTATTGCGATGAAATAATAATCATTTTTGCAAAATAACTATTTTTAATAAAAACAATCTTTCATATTCAACAAGGACTCCGGCAGTTCAGTTGGTAGATTATTGAATAAACACACGGAAAGTTTCGAGATAGATACGCGATACAACCAAAGTTTATCGCTTTAAGTTTATCCTCAAAGTCACTTCGAAGAGATATTTAGCCAATATAGATTCGAGCAGATTGCTTAATCAGGAGTTATCTCATCAGATAGATATTGAAAGTTTTTTTATGACTGAGGAGATCAAGATTTGGTCAACCTTTTCCAAAGGACGAAATATCTCGTCGAAACAACAGCCAAGAGGGCCAAAATGGCCGGACCACAAATGTGCTTAAAGCTCATGTTATTGTGGTATAGCAGTTTCGTGAAAGGGGTGTCATCTCAAGTATTGACATAATTCGAAATGACGAGTTGGTGCTAGTTCCCACAGGGATGGAGACCAAATCGTCGCCAATTTTCCGTTATATTTTTCCAGTAGACAGTAAATTCAACAACCTTATACACAGTCCAGTCACATTAATGTGACCACCACCTACTTTCGACGTCAACGTGAAATAACCAATCACAAAAGGCAGGTGGCAGCGCATTACAGTGGAGTGTATATAAAGGATGTCGTAGGACATCGGAAAGCATTTCAATCGTTGGCGTAATGCAGAAACGGGCTTTAGGGCCAATGATGTGAAAGCATTTAAGAAACGGCTAATTTTGTGAACTGTTCGCGTACTGCCGTGGTAAAAAATACCGTACATGGCAAAATGGCACTATCCAAAATCAGCGGCGTGGCACATGTGGTGCACCACGGGTTATAGATGACAGAGGCGAACGAAGGCTACGGAGATGCGTTCGGGCGAATAGACGTGCAGCTGTTGAGCAACTGACCGCCCAGATGAACCAAGAGTGTATCCTCAACAATGATTCAGCGAACGTTGCTGCGCATGGGCCTCTGCAGCAGACGCCTGGTTAATGCACCTATGCTAACTGCTGTTCATCGGCGACGAAGGCTGGAATTTGCATGCCAGTACCGCAACTGGACGTCCACAGAGTGGCGACAGGTGGCTTTTTCCGATGAACCACGTTTTATGCTCCATCGGACAGATGGACGTTAGCGTATACGGCGTGAAACATCTGAAAGCAAACACCCTGCAACAATTGCCGGAAGGGTTCAGGCTGGAGGAGGGAGCATTATGGTTTGGGGAATGTTTTCCTGGCATTCACTGGGTGCACTCATCATTCTGGAAGGCACGATGGATCAGCACAAGTACGCATCTATCCTTGCAGACCATGTCTACCCCTACATGCGAATTATTTTTCCTCAGAATGATGGAATCTACCAGCAGGACAATGCGAGGTGTCATACAGCTCGCAGTGTATGTGCGTGGTTCGAAGAGCACCAGGATGAGTTTACCGTACTCCCCTGGCCAGCAAACTCACCGGATTTACACCCAATCGAAAATCTGTGGGACCACCTCGATCGGGTTGTTCGCGCCATGGATCCTCAACCGCGTAATCTAGCGCAGCTGGCCACGGCACTGGAGTCGGCATGGCTCAACACCTTCAGAAACCTAATTGATTGTCTTCCTGCACGTCTCGCAGCGGTCCGCTCTGCCATAGGTGGTTATTCTGGCTTTTGACAGGTGGTCACATTAATGTGACTGGACTGTGTAATTCGTAATGCATTAAAGCTCATCACGAATTGAGAAAGCACTGGTTCTGGAATTATCTTTTTGAGCTCATGTAACTATGTTTTAGCAAAATCAGCAAAGATCAGTTGCGACAGCACGATTCACAGCAGACGGGCCCGATGTTGGAAATTCCACCTTTATGTTAAATGAAGAAATGAACTTTATTCACTTTAAAAACCGTCAAATGACGGTATTTTATACCAGCCCGAAGAGGGCTTGTCCATTAACCTCGTATTTCTGTCCATCGTTGCTATAGTCAAATATAGATAATGCTTTAGTCGACTTGCAAAGAATTCAACCTTTCTTGAAATGGTTATTTTTAATAGGAATAGTCAATTCCGATCGATAATCGGTTCGACGAGATATTTCGTCCAAGATGTAGCAAATTTTGAAAATGACACTACACCTGATCGTGACAAAATTCTGCCTTGTCACTCCAATGAGAACAAAGAAGGAAATAAAATTGTCACATGATCAGAATCGGTAAACGTCGTGTAGTTTTTGAAGCAATGATTAACCACCAGGACAGTTTAAAATATTTGGAAGGGTACTAATTTTATTGGTAATATACTCACTACCAAAAGTTAAGAATGGAGAGGAAAATGTTATTTTCCAGAATCCAATCTGAAATTGAGAGACTGTAATTGCTGCAGAGATAGATAGAAGTATGCAAATGTGTTACGTAACAGCCAATCACGGTTTCGTGATACGAATAATGAAAAAAAAAGAGTCGTATAAGAAGCCAGCATTATGAAAGGTTAGAAGGGCTGCATGTAAGTGCTGATAAAAAGTGTTTATAACTTTCGTACGGGGGGGGATTAGGTTTCAAGGTAGACGTGTTTCTATGGCTTCAAGAAGACGAATGGCAGGTAGTGAGCATGGGCGTTCTGTGGGACGCCTTAAAACAGGGCAATCAATCACTGATGTTGCTCTTTTCTTCGACGTTCATCATTCCGACATGTCATGATTAGGGAAGCAATTCCAAACAAGGCAAACAGTTGTCCGAAGACCTGTGGTCGACCGCCCAAAGACCGGAATATCGATATATTGCTGTTGTAGCGAAACGGAATCGATGAGCGACATTCACACGTGTGACATATATGGTTGAAGCGTCTATTGGTAAAACGATATCTGCCACTACTGTACGCTGAAGGACCCAAAAGGACTGTACCACGAGTTTGTGTTTCTCTATCCGTCCAATCCAGTGGGACACGATTACGATTAAAGTGGTGTCGCCAACATGTCAATTGGAATGTGTCTGATTGGGTTAACTTTACGTTCAAGGATGAATCGAGATTTGCCCTGGAGTCAGATGACGAATGTGTAAGGATCTGGTGAGAACAAGGCACACGCAATCGGCCCCAGAACATCATCGAGCATCACGCATCCCGAGGTGGAAACATCATGGTGGAGGCCTGTATTTCGATGGGATATCGCACCGATCTGCTCATCTATAGACAGGATTCTGAGACGGCTGTCCGGTATCGGGATGGTCCTAGAAAACAATGTGAGATTGTACGTTGCAGCAGTTCGTCCTTCTGTCATTTTAATGCATGATAATGCGCGTCCCTATAGAGCTGGCATCGTCGACGACTACCTGGAGAGTGAGGGGATTGCACGTATGGCTTCGCCGGCGCACTCGAACGACCTTAATCCCATTGAAAATATTTGGGATGCCCTCGGCCGTGCTGTGTCTGCACGTTTATCACCCCCAGCTACTCTCACAGAGTCTCAAACTGCTCTAAAGTAGGAATGGCGTTTACTTGACTCTGGGGTGGTTGATCACCTCATGGAAAGCATGGTCATACGCTGTAAACTTTGTATGAGGATGAGGGGTGGTCACATACCCTATTAACGTCGGTTTTGTTTATTTGTTTTGGATATAAACATCATTTTGTTAATGAATCCATATGATTTCATCTTATTAATTATGAAAATTCAATATTGTTTTCATCTATGTATTTAATTCTTTGTTTTGTTTCATGTATAAATCTATTTACTACTTTCCTGCCGCATTTCGTGTCCATCAAAGATGTACTTGTCGGTTTTTTGCATTTTACCTTTCGTCCTAAACTTTTGGCTGTGAGTGTATGTTCTGGTTGGGTAAGTTTAGGGGGTGTTGATGGATGAAGACCAAAGAATAACTCAGTTTCAATGCAAATACATTATATTTTACGATTGAGTTTACAGCTTTAGGCTATTAAGCCTAACTAAAAGAGACACCAAAACGAACGCGTCGATGAGAGCTGGGGACTTTGCTCTCCTGTTGCGCCTTCGCTCCGTCTTGTGAACTCCGTGGCGCTGGCATCGCCACGAGTGTCGCCACTGTTCAGGTAGTTAGGTGGATGGGGGGGGGGTTGAATATACTACATGTATTTTAATAGACAGATTTCCTCATTTTCAATACCACATATTTTGTTTCGAACGTAGAAAGGCGTCTGCACCATTTGCCCACATCTCTAAACAGTTTCGTCACTGGATGTATGTGCTTTTGCGCTCTCATGCCCTACTTCACCGTGTATATTATTTTTACAGCAGATTTCTGAGTAAAAAAATTTAAGATATCTGGGAAACTAAATTAGAACGTGGCTTACAAATTTATATAATATTGATATTTTTACTTCCGCTCATGCTGAAGTATCATTAAAATAATTGAGATCATAAGAGTGACAGAAAACATTTCTTAATACTATAACAATATCTTTATCGTTTAATTGTTTCATCACTATTTAAAAACTTAACAATGCATTTTATCAAAATTATAGGTGCTTTCATTTGTTAATAAAAAACATAGAATGACATTGTTACAAAACGAAAATAAAACATTGTTACTATCGCACTCTTCACAAACTTATTAAAACTAATCAAATTTGACGCTTGTGAAATTTGTGCGAATAAACTGCTTTTATACTTTCTTTCAAAGATATTTTTACGATCATTTCAGAGATCTACATCGACTGAAATGGCGTGTGGACTCTGCGGATGCTTCAAACGAAGATGGTAATTTCCTTTCATCTGTCATTCTACACTTAGAAGAATGTATTGCATTCCATGGAATGCTGTGATAATCTTTAAGAGAAGGTTTTAATAATAATTCAAGTTTTAATCTTTTCACAAAAAACAAAAACAAATCTTTGATTGAATGCTAAATTTAGTTTAAATTTCACTGTTATGGTAAAGTGAAGTTAGATTTCACAGATTTGAATTTCATAACGCATTTTTTAATTTGAATAGTTCTGTATTTTCTCTTACCCTGTCGTGTTCCTAAACTGGCTTTTTCTCGGTATTCTTATTATCCGACAAAAAGTATTAACGAAGAGACAAAGAGAGAAGTCAATAAATGGTTAACTTACTTAAATAATTAGTACATGATGCAATATAAACTAAAATCTCAAAATCGAAACGTTTTTCACGGAACTGCATTCATATGAAAACACAACACATCATATTTGCACAAAAATTCCTATTAAAAAACAAAAGTAGTATTTAATACAAAGCCGGAAAACAATCCTAAGGAAATGTATACTTTTCAAGAAAATACCTAAATCTCAGACCCTGAATCCTTTTTAATCGGTACTTTAAGCCGTAGTTATCGATGTAAATAATTGGGACCTTATGTTCAAAACTCAAGACCGTTAAAACGTAATTTTCCACAATAGTAGACATGTGTTGACCATTGATCAACAGGCCGAGGAGGAAAATTATGAGGTGTAGTCCTCCACTCAATCCCTTCTCGATGGATTGTGAGCCATCGCACTAATCGTTGCGGTGCACCATCTTAACAATAAGTTAAGATTTTTACTGTTAAGATTTTTGTGATTCCCGTCCTTCCTCAATAAATAGGGTGAAATGCGATTTCGGTTACATTTGGGGCACAAGTGTTCAGATTTTAATCCTCATTAATATCTCTGAGGTTCTTTCTTACTGGGTGAGACGGTCTGAAGGGTGAGCTCAATTTTGCGCATGCTTACCTCATAGTTCACGGATGCTTATGAATGAGTATCTCTCTATGAACAGATTGTGCTTATAGGTGAGAAATAACATGAACCCTAATCAGTGGTGCAGTAGAGAAACGCAAAGTGGTTTAAAAATCATCGCTTGAGTGTCATGAAAGAAAAGGTTAATTTTTTGCAGGGCATAAGATAACAATTTATTTGGTCACTTCACAATCAGTAAATAATGTTGGTCAAAGATATGACTACGTAATTATTACAAAGAAGCACATTATCGAATACTGTTCTGCGCCTGGTTTAAAAATCATCGCTTGAGTGTCGTGAAAGAAAAGGTTAATTTTTTGCAGGGCATAAGATAACAATTTATTTGATCACTTCACAATCAGTAAATAATGTTGGTCAAAGATATGACTACGGAATTATTACAAAGAAGCACATTATCGAATACTGTTCTGCGCCTGGTTTAAAAATCATCGCTTGAGTGTCATGAAAGAAAAGGTTAATTTTTTGCAGGGCATAAGATAACAATTTATTTGGTCACTTCACGATCAGTAAATAATATTGGTCAAAGATATGACTACGGAATTATTACAAAGAAGCACATTATCGAATACTGTTCTGCGCCTGGTTTAAAAATCCTCGCTTGAGTGTCGTGAAAGAAAAGGTTAATTTTTTGCAGGGCATAAGATAACAATTTATTTGGTCACTTCACAATCAGTAAATAATATTGGTCAAAGATATGATTACGGAATTATTACAAAGAAGCACATTATCCAATACTGTTCTGCGTCTACTTTTACCTTCTTATTGCACCTCGAAATTGTACCGAAAGGTAAAATTGTACCAATGCGAAAGTTATAACTATGGTTTCGTTACAGGAATGCTTTTCTAAAGTGGAAAGACAACAGGAGAGAAGAACAGGCAAAGAAGAGGCTTATTAAGGTAAACTAAAATTCCCTGCGTTAGAGAACGATCTGAACGCACTATGTAAAAAAGACATCTAGTTTTCAAATTTTTTTCAAACATTCTTTTTTACAAAGTATTTTGCCATATCGTACAAAATTGTATTTTTTCATTGCTTTTTACTTTTCTCTAAAGCCCTGGTGTAAGAAAATTTAGATATTATGTTAATAATAATAATAGGTTGTAGTTAGTAATATAAAAAATTACCCGTCCCCTTTGTATTGTAGCATCACAATTTGAATAAATTAAAGTCACTAAAGTATAGCAGCGATACAGCTCCGGTCTACCTTTTTAGCGGTGACAACGGCATTGGCAATTTGTTTGGCGCACTTCTAAAGTCGCCAAAGAATGTATTATTTCATATAAACCAATGGAATCAAAAGAAATTTTAACAGCATTTGAAAAAATTTGTCTAGAATATTAAAAAATGAAAATTTAAATTTTCCGCAGGCCGATATTGCCATAAAAACAGCAATGGCCATAAAAGAGATGAGTTACCTTAATCTGACATAATTCGCTACTAGAAGTGCGCCAAAAAAACGGTACGGTCATTGCCACCGCTAAAAAACGTAGACTGAAGCTGTACCATACCAGCTTACCCATTTCTGTATCTAATTTCAAATCATATTTATCAGTTTCTTATGGAACGTGACTTCTACATCAGCATGCGTGAAGCTGCGCAGGACTATCTTGCAGATAACTTGAAGGGCGATGGATATGGCCAACTTCATGGACTGTCACCCATAAAGGACTTTGGCATACCATTTAACATCCAAGAAGTAGGGAACATGTCAAATGGGTTTAAAACATCTGAGGGCCATGAAGAGGTAAAAGCTATATTCAATAACTTTTTAATTTCCATTCAGATATTCCTTTAAGAAACTCACTATGGAGGGTTTTAATCATTACGACTCAATGGATCATTCAAAGTAAAGTGGTTCACTTTCAATGACACAATTCCCACTCGATTTCATTTAATTATGAGGAAACTTTTACTCATTGTTCTTAAGGCAACTGTACTAACTTCTGTAAAACATTATGCTTTAAACATCCTTGTTCAAGCAACAGCAACGTTTTGTTCAGCTAAATCTTTATTTACGTACAAAATGACGAAAACAAATCGCTAATTTTGAGGTACCACAGCTGTTCATCCAATATAGAAACTTGAACACTGAACAATTTTAGTACTTTTATTACTTACAATTTTGCAAAAATATAGTTTTAAGAGGTAATAACAATTTTAAAAATACAATACAGTTTGGATTCAATATGAATTCGAATTTGTAAATAATATTAAACCGGTTGTTCATCAAACTATTCACAAGTACTAAACTAAAGATTTTGACCATAAATCAGTTCATGCACAACTTACCAACCTGCTTAAAAAGCGCCTTTCCTGATTAAGTATATGTGAATGGTCACTAAATATAAATTATCACATCGTCTATTTTTTATACATTAATTGACATATCCATTAAAAATCATCAACATATTGGATTCCATTGGAAGTTTGGCTTCCTTCGCAAACCAAATGGGAATTCGTAGCCAATTGGATAATAGCAACCACGAGCAACACTCATTGGCAAATGCGGCGGAATTCTAATTACGAAGAGATCAAATCAGCGTGACGTTACAATCTCTTGCGAAAATATAAATATTTAATTAAAAAATTATTTATTAAAAGAAAACCAAATGTATAAGGTATCTAAATGTTTTAAAATTTTCCGCAGATTTCAAATCCGTTGAAATTTTTAATCTATATTTAACGATCTCGAATTTACAAAAAAGAACCAAATAATGCCAGTCAAAATATTTTTTATTTCTTTTGCTTTCCTTCGCTGTGGAATCGTTTGAGCGCAAGAAATGGAAACTGCGATTTCCCTCATCTCGAATCAAATGAAGGTCATTCTTCGCATCGAAAATTCGCATTGGAAAAAATATAAAAGTTTCAATTTAAAAATTACTTATTTAAAGAAAATCATATTTTTATGTATCGATCGAATGTGAAAATTTCCGCAGATTTCAAATCCGATAGAATTTTTTACTCCATCTTTTACGATCTAGAGATAACAGAAAAAAAAACTGTAAAACTAAAGTTAGAACTTTTTATTTGTTTTGTTCTTCGGCTAAAAGCGTTCAAACGGAAACACGGAAAAAATAATTTTATAATCTGTCATTTCTTTATGGTGTTTCCATGCTAAGTTAAACAATAATAATGAAATATGTCATTAAATTAATTTTTAAATGTTCTAAATTGATTTTTAAAATTCGGACTTCGTACAAAAATTGCACAAATTTCGGACCACCAGTGTGCCGATTCCCATTACTGTAAGTGCCATACTTTGATCGGGAATGTGCACACAACAAACAAACACTATATATATTATATATTTTATAATAGTAGAGATAGGTTAAAGGGGTAACTAGTTGATTCAACTTGAACAAGTACAATTCTGTTGAGGTTCAATAAGTACAACAAGAATTGCTTCAGAATTTGAGAAGAACTGTGGTTGAACTGCGTGATACTATAAATAAATCTAAGGGTTTCAGAAATTTTAATTTTTAAGATTCTAATCCCATGGTTAATATCCAGGGTCATCAAACTTTCAGTTGTTGAATTCACGGCATGACTGCATAGAATTTTAAACATGCAACCGTCGGTATTCACATAATTTTACTCTTACATATCGTACTTGGCATAAATGTTCTACACATAGCCAGAGATACTTGGTGCCCACAAGAACCACCTATGAGTAGTGAATAAGAAGACCTGTGGGAAAGTCCAAACAGTAAGCCATCTGCGAAAACGTGACAAAAGTTGTATGACATAAAGTTTAAAGCTCGCAACTTTTACGGTTCCAATGGTTAAATGCATATTATTTAGATTCATTCAAACTTAGCTTGCGTCCACTTCCAAAAACTGCATTTAATGGCAAATCCTATTTAACAGGCTGTAATAGAATGTGGCGTATGTGGCCAGAAACAAAAAACTGTGCAGGACAACGTGGTTCATCATATAAAGGCCCATGGAATTAGCTATATTCCCAGAACGTCTTCCAAAGACGGGTTGAGAAGGAGGCCACATAACTCCGAAACTGTCGAAGATGTGTCAAGAGGTCATAAATCTCCAGTGCGCCAGGTTGAGGTAAAAACTACATGCAATCGCCTTTGGTAGTCCGTAACGAAACCTGAAAAAAATACATTAAGGAGAGTTTTAATCATTATATATAGTTAGATATGAGAGTCCTTCCAAGGTAGTTGTTTTACTTTCGATAACAATTCAGGCTCAGTCCCATTTGGAGTAACCTTTCACACAATTTTCTTAACCTTTTCGAGACGGGGAGGTTTCAACCAGATTTCGCTTGATGACGGAAGAAATGGAAGAATAGCCTTCCCCCTTTTTGCGCGCATCTGTCCTTATCTTATCTACGGCCAGGTCCCCTGCGGTAATTGGAAGGTACTACTACGGATACAATTACGTAGCTCTTATTGGGTTGTGGTTCAATTTTGTCAGAATTCGACACGAATTTCGTGCGAACTGCGCGAATCCATTTTAATCTGTTGGGTATGGAAAATTTCACTATAAATATTGGGATCCCGGCAAATCCAACTGTCAGTTGCTGCACTTATAGCATGCCCACCTAGAGTTTTAAACATGAAAAGGGCAGAGATTAAACTGTTTTTTTTCTTATTTATCTAACTTCGTACGAATAAATAACTTACGCTAAGACGTAACGTCCTCAAGATCCAGCTACTTGTGGTAAAGTTGTGGGGCCTGAGAAACAACTAAAACAGTAGACAACTTCCTCGAGAGTAGACTGAGCTAAATTTCATTCAGCGCAAAGGTAGGTAGTTGCATTTACGTCCCAATGGAGCAAAACTACGGGCTGTTGGTGACTGTCCTAAAAATCTAGCAAAGAGAGAAAGATCCGAAAACAACCCGACGAAATGTTGAACCACGGTCCAGGTTATGACGAGACAACACCTGAGCAGTCACCCCACTGTCCAAACTTGTGGACCATGACAATGTGAGGACATTTGAGGCCAAGACAGACTCAATCTGCACCAGCCACAACGTACACGTCGGTACACACATACACGAGATCAAGTGTTTCAAACTCGCAACTTATCGGATGATGCGGTTAAATGCACATAATTCTATTAATTTAGAATCACTAAAATTAAGGACGCTTGTTGACTTCCCCATTCCTGCAACTAATACAATATTATATTTTTCAGGCTGTAATAGAATGCTGCATATGCGGTTCCAAACTCAAAACAGGCGAGGACATCTACATGCATGAAAGGGAGGCCCATGGAATCGGATATAATCCTGGACCGTCAAACAAAGACGGTTTAGGTAGACCGTATAATCCTTAAAATGTGGGAGATTTGCAAGTGGATACTAAATTCCAGAGTGGATATTAATTTCCAGGTCGAAGTGAGAACTACATTCGATTACCTTTGTTTTTATAATATAACATGCGAAAGAAATACACTTGAAAAAATTTAAATCATTAGTTTAATATGTAAGTCTTTCTGTGCTAAGTATTTCACTTTCGATTACAGTTTCCCCTTAATCTCATTTGATTTGAAAAAAACTTTTTACACGATGTTTTAAGATACTACAGTGGATTCAATTCCTTAATAACATTAATTGGGTTGAGGTTCCATTTAGTCAGAATTCAGACTCAGTCACATTTGGAGTTACCTTTCACACAATGTTCTTAAGGTACTAACTACTACGGGTACAATTACGTCTCTTATTGGGTTGTGGTTCAATTTTGTCAGAATTCGACACGAATTCCGTGCGACCCAACCAACTAATCCATGTCAATTTGCTGGGTATGGCAAATTTCAACTTAAAATTTTGTAAACCAAGACTAATCCAATAGTTAGTTGGCACTTACTTCAAGCCCACATAGAATTTGAAATACGAAAAGGCCAGGGGGTTCAAATAATTTTTTTAATTCTTATCACATTTTGCACAAATAAAATTACAAAGTCTGTGATACTTGAGGTTCGCAAGATCCAGCTATTTGTGGTGATGATGATGAACTGAGGAACAATTAAAACAGCAAATAATGTGCTCAGGAGAAATCTAGTCTAACTTGCATTCAGAGCACAGGTAAATAGCAAAAATATTTGGTCGCATTGGTTTAACACAACGGCTATTGTCAACAGTCCGGAATCCAATCCGAAGAAAACGAAACTTGATGACACTACGAAGTTTTGAACCACTGTCAAATGCCTTGGGAACCACTGAGCCTGCACTCAACTCTCCTAACTTCCACACCTAGCCAACGTAAGGGCATTGGAGGCGACGAAGTATTTAACGTTGACCAGCCCTCTTCGTACACAGCGGTCTTTGGTTGGATTTGACTTAACTGGTTGCTATACTGTTACGCTTCCAACCAAGCAACCGCGGACCTACGACGGAGTAGGATTCATCCCGAAGGGAAAGATCCGAGGGCTATACCTCGTCATTTGATATCACGGGTAGATGACGAGAGACCACCCTCTAAACTTCCACATCAAGTCATCATGATAACATTTGAGGCCACCCGGAGATTTAGTCTCCTCCAGAACACGTAAATACTACAATATTTGGTATGATTGAGTTTCTAAATAAAAACCCTCCTGCTATCCTACCTACCAGGCTACCGGTAACCCCCTTTAGAGCACAGTGAACTACTTTCGATCTTCATTGCCCACGTTGCCTAGAGAGTGCACACTTGCAGCACATAATACTTATTCGAAACGTCATATGTTATTAGAGCATGCAAGTTTTTTCAGACTGTAGTAATACCATCAACTTATCTTTTGCAGGAATGACCTCTCGAATGTGACGTGTGTAGTAACCGTCAGCGCACCTGTAAAGTCATCCGGCTGCACCGCTTAGTCGTCCATTCCATCGGACGGCTAAGTGGACCCCTCGTCTTCGATGTATACGGAATACCGTATGAGGAAGAGGAAGGAGAACCGAAAATCTGCACAAGCGACTGGATTCATATGGCCCAGGAAGAGGTAAAAACTATATCCGCTAGACTTCAATTCCATTATTGTACCGGAAAAAGTACAACATGGATAATTTAAATTATTTAATCGGTTTATTTGAAATCGGTATTTTTAGAAAATACAAATATATTTAAAGTGGGTTGGGTCTTACTAAAGATTTGTTTTCCTTAACATGCACGTACAAGAGATTTTTTGAAGTGAATGGTCTCGATCTGTAACAATGCCGGAACAAAACAATTGTAATTTTTTACTACGATTCCTTCAGAAAAATCTTATGGCTCCTATTTTCAGGAGGATTGTGAAGACACGACAAACGAGGCCCTTTACCAATCGGCCCTGGAAGCTGCCCAAAAGTGAGTAAGATTTTTCTTAAAATGCGAAATTGAAACGAGTTTAATTTTGGTTTAAAAAATCAACTTTATAGTGTGAAGTAAATTCAAGTATACGATTACATATACGCAGATATGAAGGCTTCCTCTTTATAAATTTTAATCTGTTGAAAAATTCAGCCTTGGTAAATAATAATTACTCTAAATTAATCATTTGAATTTTTCAGACTGGCCGAGGATTCTGATGTACTTCTTCACGTTAAAGACCACCAACGAGTGTAAAAAAAAAGAGTCATGGGCAAAACTCTATCTTATTTACTGAATGAGTAGACCCAAATGTACAGATGGAACAGAAATTTGTTCTCAAGGTGTACCACGGAAATTTTCTTTGGAACATGGGTGAAGATCCTACTAATTATGGTGTTTAAAGATGTCGCGTGACTGATGCCAAATGTTAGCATCCATGCACTGGTGAACATAGAAATATGAAGATAATTGTATTATCTCTGATGCTTGCTTTAAAGGAAAATGAATTGCTTTGTGGCTTTTATGATCAGCAAACTATATTGATTGCTGGTGTTATTTCCTCAATGCAGATAAGACGAGAAGAAAATCAGCCCTGCTCATAGGATTTTTTAAAAAGTGTATAGGCTCGCTAAGAGAAATGCTGCTACACGAAGAGCACGAATACCGATCGCCGTGAATGGTGTTCCACAAACTAACTTGCTTTCGGGATCGAACGAAAAACGTCGAACTAGAATCCCGCTACACGCCACTTGTGGAAGCGTTTTGTTGAAGGACCAACCGATCACCTAATTTTAAAAATAGACAAATCAAAACCACTTAATCGGCTGCCTTCTCGCAGGTGCACGCCTGTATTTCAATTAGTAGATTGAAAGACTCTTATAGTAAGAGGAATATACCTAAATTTCTCTCTCACACACACACAAAACATGTTTCCTGACTTTTATACTGCATGGGAAAAGTTTAACTAAATAAAACATTCATTAACCTAATGGGATTTTTTCTGCTGCTCCGCCAAAGGAACAATGTTTGTCATGGTTCTACGAGTTTGGAATTGTGAACTCCATCGTATTAATATGCAACACTATTGCATGATCACACCAGGGGTTTTCCCGTTTTTGCAAATGAAATTACAGTATATGACCAAATAAAAAATATCAAGTAAAAAGCTAAAGGCTATTCACACACTACTCTTTAATAGGAGAGAAAATTTCATAGAAACCATAGGATGATTAAAGATATGTTTTAGAAGATAAAATTTCATCTCTGGACTATGGGAGTTGACGATTTTTTAAATAAATTGTAACATTAGAAAACATTGGATCTGAAACATCCTAGGAAAGTTTAAGGTTTGTAACCAAATTTGAATAAAACTATGATCAATCCTACTGTCAATGTGATGTGAATTTCATTCCTTACTTAAGCAAATTTCTCTGACATAAATTATACATATTCATAATAATTTTCTGCATGTCTTCTTCTATCAGTTTAGTCCTCGAAGTTTTTGAACTCTCACTTTTCACCTACACACCGTTACATAATAAGGATTATGAACGCCCAAAAGAGTGCAGCTTTTCTATCCCCGAACACAATGTAGCGACAATGGACGCTAAATTAGTATTAATTATAGATCAACGCTCACACTCTCACATCGTTTATCGACGCCAAAATAAGCAGAGCTGATCTATCCGCAGAGCTTAAAATAAAATAGAATGATTATGTGGTCGGAGTCGCTGTAGGGAAATCGCAAATAGGCTTAGCTGATCGGCTATGGAAGCGTAGACTAGTGCTTTTGATCACGGTGAACAAGTAAAAAATAACAGAAGCTTATGAATCAATTTGTAAACTCGAATGAATTATCTCCAATACAAAGATACACGGAAACGAGTAACAGCAATGAATCAGAAAACAACACCGTTCAGTTTTCTAAAAGTATTGTTCAAATATATTATTTATTCTCAGCCCTGTACCGTCATTTCTCATTTAAGATTATGTAGAAAAGAAAGCATTCTCAATAAAAATAATATTTAACTATTATTATTTTTTACATACATAGTTTTATATTTTTATACGAAGTAATAAAATATTTGAATCGAACTTGTAAATAAACTTTCTTGGTAAATATTAATTTTTTTACCTTTGAAATTTAAATACATTTTACAAATATATACAAATACAAATATTGATGACCCGCTACAGGCTCAAGCTCAACAAGGCTGGTCCATGTTTATGAATTCCCCAATTCCCACTGACTATCCAATCGTATCTTAAATTCGTACACTCCCTTTGAATTAACTCTATTTTCTGGCAACGCTTTCCAACTGTCTATTACCCTATTAAAGTAGAGTTTCTCCTTAAATCCCGATTAAAATGTCTTATTTAATTTATACCCATGGCCCCTTGTTCTGTTATCCCTATTGAAATTTAAGCCCTATGTGTCCCCTTGTTTTACCAACTTGAAAAGCTGAATCAAATCCCCCCTCCTTCTTTCCAGTGTATACACAATAGTGTATACATATATGTAATAGTGTTTAGCTTACTTAATCGTTCATTATAATCGAGATGTGCTATCCCCTTTATTATTTTTGTAGCTCTGTTCTGAACCCTTTCAATTAATTCTATATCCTTTCTCATATATGGAGCCCAGAATTGTACAGCATATTCTAGATGTGGTCTTACTTATATAACGGCAAGATTATATTCTTATCCTTTGAAGTTACATTCTTTTTAATATACCTCAATAACCTATTAGCCTTTTTACCCACAGCTGAACATTGGTGACCCATTTTAAAATCCCTGTGAATTATCACCCCAAGATCCTTCACTGTTTCTCCCTCCTTTACCTTTACTCCCTGCAGACAGAACACGGCTCCACTTTTCCTGTAACCTATATGCAGAACTTGACATTTCCCTACATTAAATGGCATACCCCATTTTACAGCCCATTCGGATATCTTATCAAAATCCCCTTGTAAATTCTCTATCTGTAACTTGGTATCCACTATCCCCCATATTTTAGATCTCATATTTTGATCGTATCCACTTTTGTGATCGCAAATGAAGCATAAATTTGTCAAATCAATATATGTTATAAAAGTAATAGGATTTCTATGTTTGAGTTACCCACTATAAGGTCATGTTAACTCTAGAAATGTTATCGAACATACAAAAAAATGCATTTCGAAACAAAGTAAACACTGAAGAGTGATCGGTTTTTTTTAGTATCTAATAAAATTATTCATACTTTTTATTATATATCCCTCTTGTTCAATATGTAATGTTAAGAATGACGTAAAAAACAAAAACGTATCGATTTGACGTTAAACGAATATAATATGTACTGTATTATACAAAGAACAAATACTGTAACCAAAAAAACAATCTAAAAACTCACATAAGCGTTAGGGATTGCAATCCGATCTGGCGGATCCAGCTATATATCGGATCCGATCCGCATACAATACACCCGAATTTTTTTTAAAACTAAATAATCGATTATTTAAAGTCGCAAAATCGTTTATTTAGAAATCGATTGTGAATGAATCGATTTTATATTTTTCAATCACCACTTTCAATCATCAAAACCATGTCAAGTATTTGGGGCATGTGGTGGGTCATGGTTCACGTTCCCCGGCAGAGGCCAAAGTTCAGTGTGTTTTGGAATTTCCAACCCCTCGCACGAAAACACAAGAGCGTTTCTTGGTTTAGAGGGATAATACAGCCGGTACATTGATATATTTTAAGTAATAAGAGCACCTCTGACATATGCGCTAAAAATGAGAGCGAAGAAAGAAGAAATTGTTTGGACAGCGGAATGTGAAAATTTAATTCAACTGTAGGTGGAGTGTTCGAGAGAGAGTTGGATACCTTTTTACAAATAGATACGACATAAATTTCTTGCCAGATATGGTTATTTTAACAAGTGTAGAGATATACTCTCTCAAGGAGGGGGGGGGAAGTAATAAAGTACAAAATGTTCATTTTAAAAATTTGTTTTCCTCTCACACATATGCGACAGACTTATTTCATTGAATATAATTAATTGTTTCTAAATTAAAATGTGACATCTACAAACATTGTAATTTAAAAAATTCAGATAATCAGTAAAATAATTTACTTTGTAGTCAATTTAATAAAGAAAATGGCCTTTAATTTTGGACTACTAATCTATTTAATTTAAAATTGATAATGACCTTAACATTTTAAAATATTTCTATTAAACTATGCTTCTAATTTTTAAATCTCCCTGTTATCTGAGTAATTTGGGGTTAAAAGCTACTGCGTTGCCCAAACCAACACATTTCATTGTTTGTTGTCAAAAAATAAAATACACATTTAAGTTGTAAAATTTAATAAATACGAGACTCATATTTCCTCTGTTTTAAGTAAAAAAGCATGTTTTCTTACTCCTCTTTCACCATTAAATTTTTTCAACTGCCTCATTTAAAAACTTACTCTTAATGTTTAGAAAATAGAGAATTCTTTAGCATTTCAATAAAATGTAAAAGATGCATGTGTAAGATGGATTTTAGAAATAATACAAGAATTAACAGAAACTACACAAATTTTTTTATTCTCTTTTTTCCCCCTCTGAAACAGCTGTAGACTTTCGTTGCTGTTGACCTCGGAATGGTAATTTTAATTAACGTCGTATTAGAGGGGCTATTGACGACGGTCCGGAATCAATCTCTTTCGCAGTTGATGTCGGAAAGAAGCAAGTAGATTTACAACGAGAATCAATTCTACTGTGTTTTGTGAAATGGGAATACCTAATTAAAATTTCAACGAATTTTAAATCTGCGTAAAATTTAAATTGGTAATTCTTAATTAACGTCGTACAACAGCAACACAACGTGCTATTGACGACGGTCCGGGATCAATCCCCTAAAGCAAAAATCCGAGGTAATTGATAACTTTTTATTAACGTTTACTAGAGTAAGAACGTGCTATTGATAACCGCCCGGGAACAATCACCTAAGGAAAATATCCCAGCAAATTAGGTAATTTTTACTAGACGTAATCCAGCAACTCGACGACCTATTGACTACGGTGCGAGATCAATCCCCTAAATAAAAGATACGAGGACGACACCGCGTAATTTTGAACACCTGAGCTGGAACCACACTCTCCAAGAGATTGTGAAGTCACACCGATTGGATCTCTTCGCAATTCGAATTTGGCCGCATTTCATAATGACGAGGACATAACTACATTATATGTGGTGTTGATTTGAGAAGCAAACCAAATGGGAATGAGTAACAAACACCGGTGTTTAGCGAGCGTTCAAAATGGACACACCTAACCCCTCAAAGTACAGCACGGGCATTGCCGTGCTAGCCACGCAGTGGCTAGTGTACAATAAAGTTAAAGTATATTTAATGAGAAATCTGTTGTTTTTTTTTCAGTTAATTTTTGAATGTTAGGTTCATATTCAGTATTCATTAGTTTAACGCATTTTGCAGTCAATTCATTTCAGAGTTTATTTCTTCAGGTAGACTTTGCAAAATTCATCGAAGAAAACAATTTTTCACATGAATGTGTGGATCCAAACATCGTTAAAAGAGCATTAGCAAATTTTTTCATTCATATAAAATTATTTTGTAAATTATTCATACGTTTGATATAATATTTTCAATTTTTAGTGTGGTATCATTATAATTTGCACTAATTTCAGACATTACTGAACTAATAATGATTGAACTGAGCCATTGAAAATTATTATCAAAATCCCTGACTACTGGTACACAACTTCCTCCTATGTAAAAAAGTGCTAACTGTCGTTTATCAAGACCTCTTGCGCTTATAAAGTTGATGACATTTATTTCAACTGGCATTACATTGGAAAATATTTTTAAACCTTGCTTCGCATATAGTGCATTAAACAATGAAATTCAATCAGACGATACGTAATATTTTACCTTAAGGTACTGGATAAAACCAATTTTTTCAAAACCAAAACCTACACACACACATTACCGTGAAAGACCGAAATTGGAGAATGTCAACAAACACCAAATACGTCGGTGAAAGATCGAATATTTCATTACATTCTTGTACATTCGGACCCTCACCGGTGTATGTCGATAATCACAGATATGCTCTGGTGGAGGTCGAAAAGAGAGGAGCCGACATATAGGCGACTTGCTGTTTCGCGCCAAATCCTTTGTGTTTAAACCTTTTTATATAAGTTTCCATATATGTATTTCTTTTATTACATCAGAATGATCCTCAACCAGGGGTGGATACGATACTAACATCCTAAAGCAAAGGAAAAGTGGGCGGCGGCTGGGGTATTACTGTACCCAGCCGCAATGTCGTAGGCAAAAAAATGGACGGTGACCATCAACAATCCTAACGCAAATGACCACATACCACTATGGGCAACAGACTACGAAAGCAAAGAACTGGTTCGGAAACTCTTCTTGGTTTAGAGAGAAAATTACAATTGATAAATTATAATCTAAATTTAGTTTCAATCAATTACATTTTGTTAAAAATTTTAACGATTTACAAGTATAACGTTATTTGGTAAAAACAATGATTTTAAAACTTCGATTTGAAATTTAAAATAAACCACTATACAAAGATCTTGCCCGCTTTTTTTTTGTGGTAGCAGAAAACAAACGTTCACAGCAGACCAAACACCATCGAAATGAATCATTCATGGAACTAATAGAACCACCCAGAGTAAGTATCTTATATTAATGTCAAACTATTCGGGATATTGACGACGCTCCCGTTCACATCGAGGCTAACTTGAATTAGAGGAATAAAAAAATAATTTAATGGCGGTGCCTCATGTGAACATCGTCTTTGAAAAAGAAGTGTTTACACCATGCGCTTAACGGCTAACATCTTAATCACGAAACGTCGGCTTAATATAGGAAGAAAATGTGTACCATATTTTTATTTCATGATAATGTTTAAGTTGAAGATGTATATAAATATCATACAATAAATTTTGGGGATTTATAAGTTTTGTTTCAAAATTACTGTAAATGTTAAATCTTCAAAAAAATTTTTAGTACACCAATAATCCAACTATGTTAAGTTCTATTGTATAATTAATAATGAAAGAGATGAATTTATTGGAATAGTACTTCAATTCGCGATTAAAAGAGCAGATTTCGATTGGGGTCATTGTCTGATCTGAGGAAATAGATAAATAAATTAAAGTAATATTTGATTTCCAACTTTTAGGATTATCAAATCTATGGCTGTAAAATGATTTAGTTCATTTTCGTACGTATCGACTTAAGGGGGTCCGGGACACAAAAATCGTCAAATTTTCGATTTTTTTTTATTATTTAAAAAAATTCTCTGTGTTTTTCTGTTTAAAATGACGTCTAAATCATGTTTCTATCTTAATTAGAACTAGAGATATAGTAATTTTTGTGGTGCGTTGTTTGGAAAATCTAACACTCTTGACAGTTGTTGTCATGGCAACAAGATCTGTCTTTAAAACTTTAAATGCATTTTTCTCCATGATACATTTTTTCAAGATTTCCTGTATTCAAATTGCTATAAGTCGAAAACCGATAAAGTTTAAGGGTTGAAATTTGGAATATATCTTTTTCAAACATTATACTTTAATTTTGATTCAGCAAATTTGAAACAAATATTTACTTTTAAAAATATGACTTTTAAAAAAAATAGTACCTTAAAATTTTCAAAGATTTTCATTCAAATATTTTTGATTTTTTATTAAATTAATATTTTTTAAATTGCTGAATCAAAATTAAAGTTTATAAAATTGTGAATAATTTACTGCAAGAATTTTTAAAATTGATCAAGAATATTTTGAGTTTTAGCAATTTAAAATGACCCCTCTTTTTTTCAAAAAGTTTTAATTTAAAATTTTTAAATTACGTTTGGAAAAACTTTGTGTTGTGATTTCGCTTATTAGTTAGATGGGTAATCAGTACAAAAAATTTCAAAATTCTAAATTAATTAATAAAAAAAAAATTTCGATGTGTCCCGGACCCCCTTAAAGAGGCTTTTTAGAAAAAATGAATGCAATTTTCAAGCTTTGTACTCACGTAAGTTATATGGGATCAGTACAATATACGAGAGTCGACCGTATGCAAATTGCAGACGTCTAAAAAAAATTACTAGCTAGATACTTACGATAGCGTGTAATATAAGGTGGATCTCAGCACGTCGTTCTTGGTCTGCAAAGTCTGCAGTCCATGAGTTATAAATATGCGTCTCAAGGTCATGTCCTCTTGCCTTCCTTTACGGATGTTTCAATCCATTATCCTCAACTAAAGTGGGGATATAATTACTGTTCGTCGGTCACAGAAGACGATACCATGGAGAACACGTAATGCGAGGCGCTTATTTAAAAGACATGGAGTACAGAGGGGCTGCCCGCTTCCCATAGAGAAGTGGCCTCCCTAAGATTGAAACAGACACCACCGGGGAACTACCCCCGGTCTTGTTTAGCTTTATTTATTCAATGATATTATCTAAAAATAAAAGAAAACAGCCAAATGTGTTGTCGGGGAGCCACCACGCAAAGTCAGACTATTCCGCAAATTCTCATCGAGTCAATAACTCAAGTGGTTACTATCTGCTGATCTCAGGTACAGTCGGAAGTTCAAGTCAATGCCCATTACAGATGAAAGTGCAAATGGAGTGGACAATTCGGCACCAAGGTGAAATGTGGAAGAGGAAGACTCCAGATTCTAGAAGCAGTGGTCGTCCATGGAAGTTCGGTGCGCATCTGTGGAGACTAGTGTGGCAAGAGCGTGACAGACGTCTCTTCGGAGATGGATTTTTTTTTTGTCACTCACGATGAGGATTAAACTCTGATGATAGACGCAGGCAACTGAAGGACACTAATAAAAAGACAGTGGATAATATCATGAAAATCAAATACATTGTAACAAAATAGTGCAAAATGCATACATTTACAAAATTTTGTGCACTTAATTCTATGTTGATACGTAAAAAGACATCTTAGAGACATTATGGAGGAAAAACGTTTAAGGTAGGTAGGTATTTGATTCATTTTGCAGCAAGACAACGGGTTATGGACGTCTGCGCAGAATGAAACCCTAAGGGAAAGATCCTGAGCTGTACCCATTCTCCAAACTTCCACACCACGCCAACGTGAGGACATTTGAAGCAACGACATATTTAACGTGCATCATCCCCCTTTATACATGGTCTTTGGCTAGATTCGATATCGCAACCATCCGGTTGCAATCATTTACTCTTCGAACAGGGGTAACGCGGACCGATCCGAGAAACAACGTTCTGATAAATCGGAAGGTTAAAGGTACAAGTTGTGACATTGTGAGAAGATCCATTCTGCTTGACCTTTACGAAGGTCACTAACAGGAGAAGTGCCCACTCCATTGTATCATCGAAATGCCGAATGTATTCCGATTGGTTTGATCTTGGTGCCAGCTGCTGTTCTTGTGGCTTTACGACTTAAGAAGAGCAGGTGAAAATAGAGCGTCCTCTGCAGGCGGTGTTTGTCCAGATGATCTCCGATTGGTTATTGACATTTACCGTTCGGTTATACTGCGAAAAAGGATGTTAGAGACGACGGTTGGAGAGAGCTAGAAGTAGCGGGTGAGGTTGATTCCCCGCGCTGGACTGCGAGATACATACATTAATGTGAGTGTAATTAAGCTAATGTGATGATGTAAGTACTGTGTATATATATTCTTAATGTTCTTCGAATTAGAACGTAAATATCATAGCTGTTGATTTTTTTCTCTTTGTGAACGATTCGTACTGTTTTCACGTTACCGTTTTGGGCGACAACACCACAATTTGGAAAAAAACTGTTATGTTGCTACAGCGTTAACGTTTATTGTTATTTTGCGATAACAGTTATCGCAGGAACCCGATGTCCACCTTTTGTTCTAAACTGTTGTATAGGGCATTAGTACGGCTGATATGTGAAATAATTGTGCCTTTAATGATAGAAGCATACAACTTGGGGCACATATACAACATATATAAAGATTTAATTTTGGACACGAGGCCATCTCAGATTACGCCTATGGCAGTAATGGCGGACATTCAAAATGGCGGCTTCGTAATATGTTTTGGGCTCCTTTTACATGTTATTTGATGTTAAATGAAAGCTATTACATTATGACGAGTAATTGTTGTTATATATTATTTAAAATAGAAAGTGCATGTACATATCATATTTTATATATACATAAATATAATTTGTAACAAAATGGCGGCCTCTGAGTGTATTTTATGTGCTCCTTTTTTTAATGTCATTTGGTGATGTTAATAGCGTATTATATGTGATTTTGCATGAATTGATGCTATAAACATGAGGGCATGTCATAATAATATTTTCATATTAACTTTTTCCACGGGTGACACGATAAGAGATATAAGATAAAAATGTGGATGTAGTGGATTAAGCTGATTAATTCATTCAATACTGATACATCTGGACAATCCAAAGAAACAGAGTGGAACAAGTGTTTTATCTGTCAAGAATACGAGTCTGAAGTTCTTCGGTGACCAGCAGACAGTAAGTAATAGTAGTAAGCGTGAAGAAAAGGCAACGGGTTATGAGACAATTTCTGATTTACTTGTGGGGTTTAGTATTGCAGGGTGTTTACAAAGAACGATAAATCTGGAACCTCTCGATGATGCAGGAAGTGTCGAAGCAACATCGGTACAACATAAAGCTCAATTTCACGAATCATGTAGATTGCAGTTCAATACAACAAAACTTCAAAGAGCTCAGAAATGGAACAAAGAACCTATGGATAATGCAAATAGTTCAGTGAATTCAAAAGCAATATTTTCTTATCTGCGTGCTCAAGTTGGAAGTTCATTATGTACTGCATCTATTGTACATTCGGCCTGTATGTGTTCCTCAATATGCCCTTAAACTGGAGGACAAGCCTATGCTTGCGAAACTGAGTGTCGGTGATCTGAATGCACTAAATGCCATGTATTATGTTCAATGCCTCGTATCATTGTATAACAGAGCAAGAGACAAAAAGAACATACAAGAAACTGAAATAGAACAAACTAACCATGGTATTGCTTTGCCGAACTTATATCATAGATCGAAGATGCTCGTAGTGACAATGAAATCGCACCCATATTTAAACTTGATCTATGCAAACTGTACAGCATGAGGATGAAACAACAAGGTAGTGATCTTTTTCATTTCTTAATTATGACATGCACGTATGTTAGAGCATCAATCCATGCAAAATCACATATAATACTATTAACATCACCAAATGACAATAAAAAAGGAGCACATAAAATATACTCAGAGGCCGCCATTTTCTTACAAATTGAATATGCTATATTCAATAATATATAACATATTTGATATACAAAGTACATGAACAAAACAACAATTACTCGACATTTCTTAAACAGTTGTCATTTAACATCATCAAATAACATTTAAAAAGGGCACAAAAAATATTCCTAAGCCGCCATTTTAAATGTCCGCTATTAGTGCCATAAGCAAAATATGAGATGTCCTCATATCCAAAAGTAAATCTTCATATATGTAGTATTTGTGCAGAAAGTTGTATGCTATCATTAAAAGCACAATTCCTTACAATTATTTCACTATATAAGTCGTATATAAGTCGTACTGCATGGCTTTTTATTTAATTAATCGTGTAAATCATTTATAATTTGTAAATAAAATTTTAATTATTTCTTGAACCTAGTTATTAATATTTGTTGAAATTAAAGGGACCCGGCACCTTAAAAATCATTGAAACTATAAATTTTCTTCAAAATGTGTTGAAAAATTTTTAAATAAAAAAGTTGAAAATTTTAAGAATTTTTTATAGTGCATTTCTTTTTTAATTTTTACTATATAAGCTTCATTTTTTTATAATAATCCTTTAACTATAATCTAAATTTACAGGTATGGAATTCAAGATGTATTGAATAGATCTTGAGATAAAAATAAAACCTGAAACGCTACGTAAAATATCACAAAAAACGCCACTTTACTGCACATTTAAAATTTTAAAAATTCTACCACAATATTTAAAAATGCATACCTGTGTTTCATAATAAGATTTTATATATAATATACAACAAATTTGAAGTCAATTGATTGAAAATTAAAAAAAGGCCTTTGCATTTTCAATTATAAGATGCATACATAAAATGAAGTCGGAGAAAAAACAGTTTAAAGTTTTCAAATTAAAATAATGCTAAGAAATTACAAATAAAAATTATTGAAGTTTTTACTATAGCTGCTTTCTACATATGAGTGAAGTTTAAATTTTCCTGGACCATTAAGCGATATTTTTTTTAAGATCCAATCCCTTTATTGTGATTTCTTCATCCACTAACTTTCGATCACATTGAAATATGGCATTTAAACGGTTCCTTCGCTGATAATTCTTTCAAGCATCAATTATCTGTCCAAGTTTTAAGGTATCAGATCCTAACGTAAACCCAGAAGTTTTCTGAATGTGTTGAATAGTTGAAAGTACCCCTATATTATACTCACAAACTGCTTCTGCGAAACGTTAAGTATTTATGGCATAAAATTTTCCTTTGGACACCTGACATGCTGTGTAGACTTTAAATTTGCATTTTGCGTCATGCACCTAGAACATCTTTCTTAAAGTTTTATTGGCAAAATCCTTCTCTTTAACTGGTGTCCAAATTTCAATTTATGAGAACCTGGTGGCAAATATCTTGCTTTCGCAGACTGGTAAAAGCACCATGAATTGGAACCCTCGTTACACATGAAGTGCTGTGGTTTCTCTATGTGTTATGGTAAAGAGCAGCATATATGGCAATTTTCGTGGCATTATTATCAGCTTTATTTGCTAGTATTGCATTTTAATAACAACGAGTTAAATTTGTTTACATTTTTTTTCAGGTAAACTGCCACGAGATTTTCCACCCAATGTGATACCACGATCTTTCCACGTTTTTACTGCATCTCTCAACTGTATCCACTGTAACGTCGCAGACACCGCCACTGACCTTTGATTCCAAATTCCTGAAACATATACCCTGCTGATGAATGTCGCAACAGCTGTCACGTTTGTTTTGGGGTGCCAGTGATTTGTGGCTGGAGGAATGAGGGGTCTGCCGACACAAGAGATCCGTTGCAGAATTCGAGGGAGGCGGAGATTTTTTTCTTTACGGTGCTCGTTGATGAAGCCGGGGCTGTGTTTTTTTTTGCCTGTTTCGCACCACCCATGTCATAGGGATGCAAATCTCTAGTGTACAAAGTGAACATATAATTATTTGCAAAATAAATGCAAGTTATTTTTAAACTAGGCTGTTTCTTTTTGTAGAAAGGCACAACACTCGGCCCACTACGTTACACCCCAAACATTTACTAATATGGTTGACACATTCCACTTTTTTATGGCTATATCACGACCATACACACCAGACAAATTATTAAGTGTTTTGGCATCCCCATCCGAAAGAAAAGTTGTACATCGGGGGTTGGTTGGGTTTTTATGGCGCAAAGGCCACACACGGCCAAGCTGCGCAAGACACAATACAAAAAAGTCTAGACAAAATAAAGATTGACAGTAAAACTTTATCTATTTACAATTTTGAATCGAGACTTTATCAAATGTATAAAATCTAAATAAAATTCACGAAACCAATGTCAGATATAAATAAAAACACATTTTTATTGTAAGGACTTCCTAAAAGATCTTTTAGGTTTGGGTTGTGTACATCGGGGGAAGGGAGAAAACCTTACCTTTAAAATCATAGTTCTGTCGTTTACGTATGATTAATAATAACGTATAAGCAGAAAAAGGAAACAGAATAACAAATATCACACAGTAAAACAAAACTAAATCCTTTTTTGATAAAAATAGACAAGCAATGATATCAGTAACAGTGACAAAGAAAAATTTCGTCTTCTAAGCTATTTCATTTAATTAATCGAAAATAACTATCGAGGTAATGCGGTTAGTTCAGTCAGATCGGTTTTTCAGTTAGTTTTTGGTATCGAAGCAGTAATCGCACTCACAAAACTCCTGATAACTTTTAAAAAAATGCAGGAAGTCTGATTTTCTAGGACAACATTTTTAAACAGTGTAAGGCGACATTTTAATCAAAAATTCCCTTTTATTTTAAGCTGCTAGGTCCCCTTAACAGTTTACGTTGTCAGTTAGTGATTACATTGAACACATAGCAACTAAATTTAGCGATTTTTGATGGATTGAAAAGTGATCAGACTAATCATAGAAAAATGCAATCTTTACGGAAAATAATTTTCTAGCATCGTTTTAACTTTTTCATACTTTCTACAAATATGTATACATGATATATCTATCCATATAATATTCATCGCAATCCTGCTGTTTCACAAACTAAAAAAAAAATTCCTAATGTGACTGCTTCAAAATTTTATGAGTTCGTTTTCAGCAAAAAAAAAGAGGATGAAATTCCGGTGTTTAGACACGCAGTGTTAATATCACTATTGTTCTTGTTGCACTCAATAACTTGCACCAGGGATGTGTTTTCGAATTTAAGAATTATTCCTATGGGGATTTCGAATTGGTTTTACCACCCTCTGCACACCTGGGATAAATAGAACGGAATATGTAGCTTATGTCACCCAAAGGGTTCTGAAGAAAATGTGAACCAAATTTGATTTTGATTGGTCAAACGGTGTTGATTTGTAGAAAACACACGGATGCCAACTTTACATTTTATATAGATTAGCTGTTTAAATTAGCCATTACGTAATTATTTTAGAATTAAGAAATTTCAATTTTATTCGACGAATATTTTTTATGAATTCAATTTTCTTAACTTAACATATTTTTTTTTTCGATTTACGTTGCTCCACTGCCTGTCTCCAAAAGATTTATGGATAACTTAAGGTATCCGACTACCTTAGGAACAAAGTTTTTGAAAAAAAAAATAAAATTTTTAATAATGTCAACATAATTGTAAAGACATATCAGTGTAAAAGAGCATATTTGATAGTTAAACTGTTGAAATCAGCAGAAAAATATTACGTAATGGTGTTTAATTATTTTCAATCAAAATATTAGAACTACGGGAAAGTGCTCCAACTAAAAAGCTATTATAGGTATGTGAATGCAATTTGGTGAGTAGAGACGTACAACCACCTGAAGTGTAATAGACCGCAAGTTAGGTAAAATTGCAAAAATATAAAGTTATGTTATTTAATGTACTTGGTCTGGAATTTTTAAATAAATTTTGGATACATTTTAGACAAAATTACTCATAAAATAAAATCTAATATAGCAATCTCTATTTCTGCTGTCTATTACACTAACACATATGTGATAAACATTCACTTAAATTTCCGTAACAATATGTAAAGAATTTTTTGAGCTATCACATTTTTTCACAAAAAAACATTCTGAGAAAAATGCATTTAAAGTGTAAATATGTATTTATTCAGTGAAAATATCAATTTAATACCTTAAAACTCCAGTTTTATAGGTAGTACGATCCTTTTTTTCAGATTTACCCAGTTCTCTTTTTTTTTTTTTTTTTTTTGAAGCTCGAAATTTTCTACGGGTGCATTTTGACGGCGTTGTTGAATGTCGTTTAGAATCAATAATTCGTTCGACATTTAAGAAATATTGTTCTTACGAAGTAAATACACAAGGAGTGATACTTAGCTCACTCAATATAGTGATTAAACCTATGAATCCATTTTTGAATTGTATTAAAGCTATGTAGGCATCTAAACCAAGGAAAATGGAAAACAATTGTCACAATAGATGAATCATGGGTGTATTTAAATGATTGCAGCAAAAAAAGAGCCATTTATTATTATAAAAGGGGAGAAAAAAATTTAAGTACATGGTTCACAGAATCGAAAGAAAGTTTTTCTAAGGGATTCATGATTGTTGCTGGTTTTTCATATAATGGCAAGTTAAAAATAAAGAGAGTGGGGGAAAATGTCAATATTAACTCCAAATACTATTAGGAAATATTTTATCGCCAATTTTTCAGAATGAAATACCATCGCTTTACCCACAGTGCCATCAATCTGTGGAACTCCATCAAGACAAAGCTAGCAGTCACACACCAAAATCCACTGTAAATTTCCTAAAAGAAATGGAACAAAAAGCCGGTATCAAGGCCGTACCCTTCACTGATATATCCCTACTAAATCTCCCGATGTATCATCTATGTGTTTTTGTGCTTTCGGACTTTTAAAATCTGCATTATCCAAATGTCGTCCCACAACCCTTACAGGACTCTGGAAAGCTGTTCAGGAGGAATGGGATAGAATACCTCTTCTGACACTTCAAAAGGCATTATTATCCTGGAAATTACGGTGTAGAAAGATAGTTTAGAATATGGGCTATCAAATAGAACATTTAAAACACAAGAATTTTATGTAATTTAGTTTTGTGAATACAATATACATTGTCTAAAAAATGTGTGAACAGCCTCTGTATAAACATGCGGCAACAACCAGGGATTTATTTAATTTTATCGTCTGAAAAAAAATTTGTTTTTAATAAATTTTTACTTCGTTGATATTCTAAAATGTCGAATGGAACTGAGCAAAAAACATGCATTCAATCGTTTTCGCAATAGAATTTTTGCTACAAACACATTTAAAAAGTTGTTTAAAAAAAAAAGCTTTTACAAACGATTTTTATACCAATCAAAAACAGTATTTGATTGGTATAAAAAGTTTAAATAAAGTAGAGAATCTGTAGTAGATGATTCACGATCTGGTAGACCATCCACTTCGACTCGTAATCAGTATGTCCATCAGGTCAGAGAATGGGTGTGCTAGTGATAGTTTTTAACAATAAGAGACGTTATTGAACTAGTTCTTATATCTTTCGTCGAAACGATCTATAGTGTGGCGAGATGACTCATGGGTTTTGCATCACAATGCCATTATTATTCGTAATCTTTTGACAAAGCATTCAACAAATCATGGTTCCATAATAGGGTGGGTCGAAAAAATATTTTTTTTTTGGAACGCTTTAGTGCGGAAAAGGTGACTATTGTAAGAAGAAAAATGTCCTTTCTTTGATGGTCTTTTCTTTGAACGTTCGTCGAAAAATTGAATGCCAAGCAATTTCTCAGGAATGTGAAAGAACACTGTTCTCTTCTCCAGGAACCTGGATCAACTTATTTTGGACATGTATCTCCTTCCTCGAGTTCATCAAATGGTTAACTCAAAGCATTATTTCTCGCGCGCGCGCGTTTGTCTGAACTATCAATATCTCTGGAAAAACTAGAAGTAGTAGGGTGGGATGGCACTTAAACCTACACTGGAAGAAAGAACGGTGTCATCCACCGACTAGAAAATCATGTAGAAAATCATCACCGCTACAGCATATGCTTCGTGCATTTTAAAGAGCTTCCGTTTCGCCACATTTTCTAACAGATTGATGGTCAAACTGCAGGGCCTAGATCTTTTAGTGGGCCAATCGGGCAGCAGCTCACTTGCTGTGAAAAACTTCCTGTGGTCAATTATGAACCCATAGATTCTTCGATTCCTGATAGACAGGAATTTGAGCAAAGAGCAACAGTATTTGTTTGACATTTCAAATGCAATCCCCTTGGGACATTGTCCAGAAGACTTGACAAATCGGGACCAAGGTCCTTTGTCCCATTCCAGATGGATAACTGCGGCCAACCGAGTCCTTAGGTTGTATACAAGTTCATCAGATCCATCCGAAAACTTAAAAGAAAAAGTTGGCTTCATCTTAAAATGATACATTCCTGTGTGGTTTGCCATAAAAAAGAGCAAATATTTTACTGACGGACCAAAACATGTTTTTCAAGCAATCCAAACATCACGGTATTTATCCGATGATTTACTTCAAGTTTTGTAGATCCAGTAAGACAACGAAATGTGTTCTTTGCGCACACAGATAATGTTCTTTTGGCAATGCTTGTCGATGATGGAGGACATAGTCAGGAGCTCGGTTACAGAAGGATTTTGAGAGCAAGACAAACCGTCCCAAAGAAGAAGACTGTTAGAAATTTCGAACCATCGAAGACAAACTTTCAAGCTTCCGATTACATTGAAATTATTAATTGGAATTTTTGTGTGGTGTTCCTCCCCTAATGCTGCGGGACCTAACTGAAGACGATATTAAATCACTCTTGAATTCTGACACCACGCACCATCAGAGAAATACAAATGTTTCCCTGCCACACCCAGGCTGTGGAGAGGTGCGTCAAACTTGTGACAGAGGCCTCGAATAAAGTATGTGGACAAGAAGCTAGATATGGCTATATCCGAGCACCACTGAAGATTAGATTGGTTATGCTTCATTTCTCAAAAAAATCAGACTTTAAATGTGTAGTAGATATTAAAAAAAAATAAATAAAAGTAAAAAACACAGTAAGCCAAAGAATCAAACTCTGGAAAATATTTGTAAATATTTGTAAATACAATGTAAATACCACACCCAACAATTGGATGGTTGTGGGTGAGATGCCACGAGGTGAGTTCTGGGTCGTTTTGTTCTAGCAAAGCAAGCCGAAGAGTTGCAGTAAAAATTTCGAAATACTGGTAAATTCTGTTTTTTCTAAGACGTTGCGCGAACGGAAAAAATTTGATTGATTTGAAATTTATTTAGATTATTTGAACCTTAAATAAAGCACAAAAACGAAAGCTAGTTTATTTTAAAAGTTTTCACAGAAAAAAAAATTATAAGAATATAGTGATTTTTGCAATTTTTCATAAATTTTAAGTACGATGCGCGAACGGAAGATGTAAACCGATTTCAATTTTTTATGCCCGTTTTCTTCTTATTACAATAGTTAACTTTTCCGTACTAAAGTTTTTTTTTCCCGTCCCATCCTATTCCATAAACTCCGTACTCACCTGATTTGGTACCGTGTGACCTTTAGTTATTTACGCGGGTGAAACTCCCTCTTCGTGGTCCCCGTTATGAGTCCATTGATGCAATACAATAAAATTCGATACGAACCCTGAAGGGTATCAATAAATCGATACCTTTTGTTTTACGACATCATTCCGGGAACTTTTGATCACAGTAGAACGTATCTTCGATAACAGACCCCATTATTATCATTTCAGTTTATCACTTTTGAACGGGACATCTGTTTTGTTCAAAAGAACAGCAAAAATACGCAATACCCCTGCTTCAATATGCGTGGGGGTCTTTTTTCACATCTTCCCACTCGCCTGAGGTGAAGTAGCTCTTGTTGACACTCAATCGGACATTGCAGCATTGAGGCTTTAAGACCACCTGTGAAAACAAGGATAATGGACGGGTCCACTTCACAGATACACGCGTTAAAAAGCTCAGGATACAACTACACCCAACTTTCGACCGCCTATCGGACTCGGAGAGGGCGGGGCTATCTATCAGTTCTACAAAATTACGCAAGAAGTATTTCGTACTGCGCACGTCAAATGAGTCTATATGAGTCAAACGGGGCTATAATACATAAATCTCTAACACACAACACGATACGTTAAAAGTCTAGCTAAAATTTGAAATCAGCACTTCTGAAGACGCTAATTATCTACAAATTCAAAAGGATCTTGCAAATTAATGAAATAGTATCCAAGAAAATAAAAGCACGTAAACATACCTAGTTGAACAGAAGTTAATGATGATAGTCACTATATAGCGCTAAAGAAAATATAATAGCACCCCTATATTGTTCAGTTTTCCGCGTACTAATGCGTATTCACCAAATTGGTTTTGAAGCCAAAGCAGAAAGATCGACTTTGGACCTCCTTTTAGGAAGAATTGTTTAGAAAAATAAAACCGTGCTCTTGCTGAGGGGACATACTGTTATTTAGAATTTTTGTATTTTTGACAATCTGCGACACAACCAAAATTAAATTTTGTCCTCCTAGATTGCGAAAATGACACACTACGTCATTTAAAAGGAGACTGGTGCACGTTAAATCTGTTGTAACTTCTAATGCCCTCACGTTGGCGTAGTGGAAGTTTAGTTAGGTGCTAGCTCAGGTATTGACCTCGTCATATGACCATGGTTCAAAATGACGAGGTGTTCTACTCAGTAATTTTTAATTAACGTCACACTAGAGCAACAAAACGGGCTATTGACGATTGTTCTGGATCAATCCCCGAAGGGAAAGATCCGAGGACAACAGGACGTAATTTTGAACCACGGTCAGATGACGAGGCAACACCTGAGCTTGCACACCACTCTCCAAACTTCCACACCAACCAAACGCGAGGACTTTTCGGCTGTGACAGATTTTAGGTAAACCAACCGCCTCTACACCATACGCTTACAAACATCCATGCACTGATCCGTATTCGAACCAGGAACCTTCTTATTTATAGTCTAACACCTTAACCCACCAAACCGGTTGGTCGTGTTGTCGTCGGATCGTTCCCTTCCGGACAGATCCCGAATAGTCGCCAATAGCCCGTTGTTTACACCAGTATAGAACAGGTGGTGTTCGTTCAGAAGATCTGCTTGGATCTCGACTTTTAACGTTGGGTTCTTTTCGTACTGCGGACAAACGACGGTTAGAGAGGGGAGAGAGACAACAGAGTGCTGGAGGCAGTCTGTGACGCTGGACTTTACACAAATACATACTAGGGATGCGACATCGATGTCGATGTTTCTTAAAAAGCATCGATGTATTGGTGTCGATGTTTTTGTAACATTGATACGTTGTCGATGTTTTATTTTTAAATGAAAAAAAAGTATTGTTATAAAAATAACCAAGTAGCATAATTTTTATAATCAGCAAATTGAACATACTTTCAGACCAAAGTGACCAAGGGTGAAGGGTCTGAAAAGTAGGGATGCGACATCGATGTCAATGTTTTCAAAACATTGATGTTTTATAAAAAAACATCGATGTATTGGAGCCGATGTCACATCACTAGTTGCTAAACCAGTTTTAAGAAATGGGGAAAAAAAGTTTAAATACACTGAATTTTAAAAACATCGATAATTTGGGGGCGATGCATTATCACCATCGATGTTTTAATTTTGAACATCGATGTTTTGCTGTCGATGTCGCATCCCTAATACATACCAGTATTTCTTCTCAATGTTATTAATGCTATGATGTAAATACTGTACATATTCTTTGTTTTTGGAGTATAATAAGAACTTAAAATCTTACGTGTTGGTTGTCTCCTTGTGAACGATTCGTACTGTGTTAACGCTACCGTTTGCGGCGGCGACACTACAGCGACTGTATCTGAAGATGGGGAAGCTCATGAAAACACGTGTACTGCGCGCGTATAACAAGAAAATACTTCCAGACACTTGGGCTCGCACCCTCTAGCTACACCACTAAGAACAAATTTTAAATTCCGCGGACCATTAATATCAATTAAAAAAAAAAAGATAATTTGTAAAATTTTGCTTTTAGAGAGCTACCATTTTATTAATATTGAAATGCACTAAACTTAATGTAAAAAATTATAAATAATATTTAATCATTAATAATTTGTAAATGCTTAGTTAACCATAACAAAATCTTTGAAATTTGTTTAATTGCAACAGGATGATTAAAGTTAGTTTAATTTATCTATCTATAAAAAAAGAATGTAGGCGTGTGTGTATTCTCTATACAAGTCTACACCGTTTGACCACTCTACGCCAAATTTGGAGCACTTACACTTTAGAACTCTGTGGGAAAACAGACCATTTCTTTCCTGTTTTCAGACCAATCTGTAGCCATGGAAATTGGCACACAGGTAGTCCTCTAATAGTGCCCCTGGAATCCCCCCCATTTTGAAATATAAAGGTTTTTTTTCTGCAATAAATGGACATGGATAAGAAAACACTTTCAACAGCGTTTGTGTATGAGTTAACACAGGGAAATGTCGCGGTAGGAAACACGTTCTACAGAGTTTGTATATTTTTGAGTTAATACAGGAAAATGTCGCGGTAGGAAACACGTTCTACAGAGTTTGTATATTTTTGAGTTAACACAGGGAAATGTCGCGGTAGGAAACACGTTCTACAGAGTTTTTATATTTTTGAATTAATACAGGAAAATGTCGCGGTAGGAAACACGTTCTACAGAGTTTGTATATTTTTGAATTAATACAGGAAAATGTCGCGGTAGGAAACACGTTCTACAGAGTTTGTATATTTTTGAATTAATACAGGAAAATGTCGCGGTAGGAAACACGTTCTACAGAGTTTGTATATTTTTGAGTTAACACAGGGAAATGTCGCGGTAGGAAACACGTTCTACAGAGTTTGTATATTTTTGAGTTAATACAGGAAAATGTCGCGGTCATATTTCAAACCCGAGCAATGATGGGTTATTCAGCAAGCTACTCTACTAAACTACTACTACATCATCGTTACTACTACATCATTACTACTACGGTAGTAATGATGTAATTAATGTCTCACAGAAGGAATAGAGGGCAGCACCGTCAACATGACATTGTTTATCTTTACTGATCGAGAACATTTAATTAGAAAGAGTTAGCTTACGAAGGTGTGTACGTGGCGTAGGAACCGAGAGGTCGGTTTTTTCAGATGTTTCTGAAAACATGTTAAGTCCGTGTGTGTCTAAGCCAGACTACACATTTATTTAAGCATTGCACATTTTTAATGTGATATTTGTCCCTGCTTGTTTGAAAGAAGTTTCTGGATTTTTGACTCCATTGACATTTTGAAAGACGGAGAGTCGTATTTATTTCAAGCCGAGATCGATGCCGAGTTTTAATTGCTGTGACAGATAAAAATATCTTTCCGCACAAATATGTTGTTGAAAATAGAATCATAATCTAACTCTGAATGAAAAAGCAATGACAATTCATTATTTCATTCATTCTTAGCAATGGGTATTTACTTTGTATGGAGAGTCAAAAGAGGTCTCGATGAGGATGACTGGATTTTAGTTTTATTCCTGCTCAAATTGCTATCTTAGAATATTATTTTTGTTTTTTTATTTATGGAAAATAAAAAAATTCATATAACGTCCATATATATCTGCAGACCACCAAAATTTTCTCGCGGACACCAGTTGGCAACCGATGTCTCAACCTTTATGCTGCGGTACTAAGATTTTTCAATCGTCTCCAGGAATGGCTCTTTCGCCTGCATGTCCGACCCCCATACCTAATTGCCTAACTTGAGCGATGGATCCTTGAGTAGCAATTACGACTGACGCTTTCCTTTCATAGTATTGAGTGGTGTATCGTTTGGCGCTAGAGAATCACCGAAGTGACCTTCTGCCTTTTCCTTAAAGCGTTCACACCTCACAGTTTACAGGGTAGGGTAACGAACAAAAGGAGGCATCATCTCGGTCATTCGCTGACAGCTGGTAAATAGTGATTGATGCCTGCGTCATTTAAAAGGGGGATAACATCCACCGTACACATATCAATACTATGCCGCTGGTGTAAACGAAATTTTAGTGGTAACAATTCTCTGTATGCGGCAGAGTAAAAGTTAAACAGTTCTCACTTTCATATTGCATTAAACAGAATTCAAACAAGTTTCTTCACTCACCTGTGTGTGCTTCAAATCGAACACGTTCTTTAGACTTCTTTCTCCTCGTCGTTTTCTGCCGTTCTGTTTAAACCTCCCCCAATCCAATAGAAGATCTCATTCCAATGGATCCAGAATGGCAGCAGGAGAAAAAACAAAATCATTAGTCTTTTGGAACTGTTTGCATTCACATTTATTCAAATATAATTTGTAATGAAAAAAAAGAGGTGGTTATGATTTCCAGAAGTTGAATTTAACTCGAGAACGACGGGATAGGTCGTTTGGACCGCAGATACTGCGAGAGTCAACGAGAGATTCCACGTCAACAGAACTAATCCCATCGCGTCTTCCCGATATTTCATACGGTCAAAGGAAAGCAACTCAACATGTTGTTACCAAATTCCGGTGACGATACTTCCAGAAGGAGGAGGTAAACAACTCAAATCCCGATATCACTTCTTGCACCCTCATCCCTCACAGCAGTAACCGGAACTGCGGTGGCTCGGTTGGAAGAGTAACGGTTGCGAGTTCGAATCCAACATACAGTCTTTTACAAAGGGGGATGGTGCACGTTAAATCTGTCGCGGTTTTAAATGTGATCACGTTGGCGCCGAAGTTTGGAGAGTTGGGTGCCAACTCGTCTGTTGCTTCGTCATCTGACCGTGGTTCAAAATGACGTGGTGTTGTCCTCGGATCTTTCCCTTAGGGATTGATCCAGAACCCTCGTCAATAGCCCGTTGTGTTGCTCCAGCACGACGTTAATTAAAATTACTACCCACAGCCAGTAACCCCATATTCTCCCCACTTGTAACATTGAGACAAAGGGAATATTAGGGGAGGCTCACGGGTCATATTTGGCCATCCTGTGCCTAACACAAGACAGACAAGATCAAGTAATGGGCAAACACACAAGTGGTTTTACTAGCACAGAAGAAAGAAAGACACCCAGGAAGGAATCGAACCTGTGTCACCTACAACTAGAGCAGTGGACATACCCACTGCAACACCAAGATAGATTAGGACATGAACAGATGTTTTTCCTGTTTCGATTATTATAAAAGGAAGTGTTTCTCTGTACGCAGAGTCCTGACGAATCTATGGTACTTACAATAATGAAATTTTGCACACAGGTAGTCCTAATTTTTTGTAACTTTTGTGTAGCGCCCGAATTTTAAAATTTAATCTAGTATATTTTTTTTATTAATTTATTAGTTTTTTCACCTTTTGTCCTCTCCGGAAAGTAAAGTCATTGAAGAAGAGGATTTTGCGATTTTCAACCGCTGGCGTCACAAGCGTTTTTCGTATAATGTCTTGGGGAAAAAATACCAAGTTTTTCCGATTCTAGAGTGGTTTGATTTACGTTGTTGATAATAGCCATTTCGAGGCCATGGCGCTGCCTGTGGGGATACGTAGCAATCACCGGGGGTTGGCAAGCGTCAGCGTGCATTGGTCACACCTGACCCCACAAAAAGAACTGTCACGGGCAACGGTGTGGCTAGTATTTGAGAAAAATCAAAATCGATAGTAGCACTTGGGAGTCTGTTGAAATCTTACGGTAATGTCAAATACTTTGAATTCAAATTATTTGCTACCGCTAAAATATACTTTACTAAACACAATTATTTCTTCGAATGCTTAACCACTTTTCGTTATCCTGGTACACCAGGGGGTTGGATTCACGTTATACCTCAGATGCATATACCACACATTCCAGGCGCAAATCGTTTACAGATAGACCACACGCTCGTTCTAGACGGACAAACATCCATGCCTTACTCCAGATTTGGACCAAGGTACCTTCCTATCCAGGATCCAGAACCCCGACCTATAAACCGTATGATTGGCTTCACTTACAACGGAAGCACGTATTTAAAGGTATCAAGTTATTAAACTTTCATGTACCTATACAACTTCGATAACTGCGCGAAAATGGAGTTATATTTTCAAATGTATCGTGTTTTGCGTACTGTTAACCATGCGTCAAAATGGTAGGTAAGTTTGAATCTTTCTGAAGTCAGGAATGTTGGTTGGGTTCAAAGACGTACAAGCTGCGCCGAGTGCAGGATGAAAAAAAAACCGGTAAAAATAAATATACGGTTCAATAATCTAATCAATAAAAAGTATAATTTATTATTTATAATAATTATAATTTATGGGTCACATTTTCTAAGGTCGAGTTGCGACACATGATTTCAAGTGAAGTACACACAACAATGTAGGCAAGTAGATTATTAAAGTTTAAAAACGACGCACTGGAGCATCAAAACGGCCTAAATGCGACGATCCGGGATCAATGCCGATGGGAATGGTCCTAGAACAATGTCCCTTAAAACTAAATCAAGATCTCGCTCTGTCTCGCAGAATCTGAGCTAGCACCCCACTCTCTAAACTTACACGCAAAAAAAGAAATATTTACGGACAAAAGAGAGGAATACATCCAGTGAGAAAACGCTCCTGTACCACTTACAGCTCGCAGGTTATTAGTGCAGTAGGCAAACCCACCGAGTCGAGTGTGATAAATTGATCGATTTGATTGATTTATTAGCTTCAGTGCATTTTCGCGTGCAGTTTGTTTTTCTTTTTGCATACTTTGTGGATAGTTCAATTCATGCGTGCCTTCCCTTTGAAAACGGCCTTGAAAAGTGCTCAGACGTCAAATAAATTAGAAACCTTTTAATCAAAAACATTTTCAAGAACTCAAAACAAAAGAAATAACTATGCACGAAGACATTCCAAAATAAAAAAAAGGATTAGAAAAATTTCTAATCAAAGCAGATAACTTAAGAATATTATAAAATTTAAAAAAAAATCAAACATGAAGAACGCAAAATTTAGAAATTAACGACTTTTAATGCAATTCAAGCGATTAGTACGAATTTTGATTGATCACACATTGAAACTTATAAAGAATCATATCAAACCAAATACCTCATTAATAAGCAAACAAAATTGCTGGGTGTAGATTACTTTGAACTGCTATTGTTACAAAAAGCGAGGTAAAACTTAAAAACAACAGCAACAGTTACATGAAGGAATTGGAAAATTGAATTAAATATAATGCAGTTTCACCAACATTAACGTTCCCCATAAAAAAGGTAACTAAGTTTTTCATAAAGAAATGCGACCCTTTTCAACTTTCAAAATTGATTAAGCGTTCTATTTCGAAAAAGAAGTTTTAATTCGCTATTAATTTTGTGAATTGTGTAAGCTATAAAAATGTAATCTCAAACGCATTTATTAGAATGTGTGCTTTGGTAATTAGAGAAATTTCCATAAAGGTTGAAATGAATAGAGTTCAGATTTAACATTTAAAAGGATGAATTGGAAGCATCTTTATTTCCCCTTCCTTCCAGAGTAGTTACATAAGAGAAGTGCGTTCCAAAAGTTCTTCGGTAAACTTTTGAGTGTAAGACGACCAGTCTTACTAAGAATGTGAAATGATCAGAATAATTTATTCGTTGGGATATTTTAATTAAATCAGACAGTATCTTTTCAAGAAAATTTCCAACGAAATGCCAGTTTTTAAGAAACCGTTTAACCAAGGACCTTTTCCATTTTAAACAAAATAACAAACAAAATACCATGCCAAACAAAAAATATATTATAAACCAAAGTTATTAGTTTCAGGAAATATTTTAGCCTTCCAAGAGATTTTGACGAAATATCTTATCATTTAAGATTCCCATTTTGATAATGACGAGATATCTCGTCATCAATATAATGTAGATATTTTTATGATTGTGAGAACAATATGTGTTCAGATTTGTTAGTGACAGATACCTTCAACGAGATAACCACCAGGCCGGGCTAAAGGATTTCTTAATATTATTACTTCTTAATATTAGCATCTTTAACACCATTGCAATTGTAATGCATTTGTATATTCCTCTTTGAATGATTTGACAACTGTACTAGATGCACTTCTTTTTTTCTCAGACGGACTGTAAAACCAACAGTAAATACTGACTTGAAAGAATAAATGGAATACAAATCCATTAGTACACTATCCATGAGTACTTTACTCTTCAGTTTAAAGATAACTTTTCAGAATATAGCAGGAATACACATCATTTATATGCATATTTTGAATCATTAAAATTTGTATGCATTCATGATGAGTCAAATATGTTCCCATTATTACGAAACATTCTTTTTAATTCATATTATTCCACCGAGTGGTTTCGACGAGATATCTCGTTCATCAAGATTTGACCGATTTCCGTAATGACGATATATCTCGTAATCACGAAATGGTCAATATTTTGATCATGACAAGATCAATACCTGGTCAGTTTTCTATTGACGAGATATCTCGTCCATCAAGATCTGGTCTGAGCTAATGACGAGATACCTCGTCTATAACAATCAGGAAGGTTTGTAGAAACCTTCTCTATTCTAAGAGAGTATTAAGACAGTTCCGAAAAACTGTTAAGATGTATGAAGTACACCATCTGTGAATTATCACACTTAATTTAAATACAACACTACACAATGTAACTATTAATTTTCAAATTTTAAAAAGCATAGAATTCAAGTATATATGATATTTCCTACTATATGATGTTTCCTTGAGAGTATTCATTACTACATTGTAATGAATACTCTGAATTGTTTTCAAAAATGTAGAATAAATATACCATGTTCACGCGTAGTTACAAAAAATTGGTTATCGAAAAAACTTTTATAAAGTATACAAAATACTTCGAATGTCCCGAAAAATTTCGATGTATAACTTTTTGCAGTATAGAAAATTTAATTTCAATACATAATGACTTCATATCTATCTTTGCAACAGATATGTACTTTCTACATTCAGTGTTAAGGATTACAACACCTACTTAATATAATGTTCATATTTATATGGTGAAAGTATTTTTCTCTATTGGAGAAATATGAGGCATTTGCCAGACAATACACATAGGTTTTAAATAGAGATGGAATACACCTCCATCTGTACATTTTCATACTTATAGTATTTTCCTCTATTGGAGTAATAAGAGTCGTTTGACTGACACAAATACACATAGGTTAATAATAAAGATGGACTACACCTCCATCTGTACAGTTTCATACTTATAGTATTTTCCTGTATTGGAGTAATACGAGTCATCTGCCAGACAGAAAAACACACATAGGTTTAAAATAAAGATGGACTACACCTCCATCTGTACATTTTCATATTTATAGTATATTGAAAGTCCTTTTTTTTTGTTGGAGTAATCAGAGTCATTTGACTGACACAAATACGCATAGGTTAATAATAAAGATGAAATACACGTCCATCCGTACATTATCATTTGCGTGTATAGAAGTTATTTTCATATTTATAGTATTTTCCTCTATTGGAGTAATACTAGTCATCTACCAGACAGAAAAACACACATAGGTTTAAAATAAAGATGGACTACGCCTCCATCTGTACATTTTCATGTAGTACATTGAAAGTATTTTTATTTATTGCAGTAATACAAGTCATCTGCCAGACAGAAAAATACACATAAAATAAAGATGGACTACACCTCCATCTGTACATTTTCATATTTATAGTATATTGAAAGTATTTTTCTCTATTGTAGTAATACGAGTCATCTGCCAGACAGAAATACACATAGGTTTAAAATAAAGATGGACTACACCTCCATCTGTACATTTTCATATTGATAGTATATTGAAAGTATTTTTCTCCATTTCAGTAATACGAGTCATCTGCCAGACAGACAAATACACATAGGTTTAAAATAAAGATGGAATACACCTCCATCTGTACATTTTCATGTAGTACATTGAAAGTATTTTTTTTTATTGCAGTAATACAAGTCATCTGCCAGACAGAAAAATACACATAAAATAAAGATGGACTACACCTCCATCTGTACATTTTCATATTTATAGTATATTGAAAGTATTTTTCTCTATTGTAGTAATACGAGTCATCTGCCAGACAGAAATACACATAGGTTTAAAATAAAGATGGACTACACCTCCATCTGTACATTTTCATATTGATAGTATATTGAAAGTATTTTTCTCCATTTCAGTAATACGAGTCATCTGCCAGACAGACAAATACACATAGGTTTAAAATAAAGATGGACTACGCCTCCATCTGTACATTTTCATGTAGTACATTGAAAGTATTTTTATTTATTGCAGTAATACAAGTCATCTGCCAGACAGAAAAATACACATAAAATAAAGATGGACTACACCTCCATCTGTACATTTTCATATTTATAGTATATTGAAAGTATTTTTCTCTATTGTAGTAATACGAGTCATCTGCCAGACAGAAATACACATAGGTTTAAAATAAAGATGGACTACACCTCCATCTGTACATTTTCATATTGATAGTATATTGAAAGTATTTTTCTCCATTTCAGTAATACGAGTCATCTGCCAGACAGACAAATACACATAGGTTTAAAATAAAGATGGAATACACCTCCATCTGTACATTATCATTTGCGTGTATAGAATAACTAAATTTTAAAATACCGAGAATGGGGCAGACCTACGTTCTACTAAAATTTTTAAAATGAATTTTTGCAATTCTGAATCATCTAAAAATTGAGAGAACTGTATGATACACATAACATAACGAAAGCATGTGTGTACATCATTACAGAAAATAAGTAAACAGTAAATTATTATAAAAGGGAAAACTATCAGTTTCATATGGAATGTTTCGATACATCATCATCTTTTCCAACAAAATATTTTTCCAACAGGATCATACAGACCACATATCTCGCAGTCATGTATCCCTTGCTCTTCATTCCTATTCAAAGGTATAGGAATTGTAATTCTTATAATATCAATATTTAGGTCACAAAATTTGTTTTCTCTAAAAGTAACATGCCACCTCAGAAATATAAAATATTGGCTTCAAACAAAAAGTATAAATTCCGATCCATCTGTACATTATTATTTCTGAGTATAATACACACGATTTGTTCTTGAAATTTCTAATCAGGAGAGTAGAAGAAATAAGGTCTGTTTGAAATATTTCAATACATTTGCTTAAGATGCAGAGTAACTTAAATTTTGAAATCAAGATATGCAACATTCATTAACATAACAAAAAAACCTCAATTAGAAAAATATTAATTAGAAAATACTTGGTATCTCATGAAATATTTCTAAAATGAACTTTTTTATCAGTGCAAATAACTAGTAACAAACAACCCTATTTCTATCTGTTCAAGCAATATCATGTGCACTATCATTGTCATTCTTGAAAATAACTTCTAATTTTGATGTTATATTTAGCACGGTCTGTCAGAAATACTTTAATAATGTTTTACAATTTTGAGTGATTAAATTTCTGAATAAATGAAATGCAAGATTTGCCAACAGAATTTTAGAAAATTAATGCATAATAATATCATAAAATGGAAAATTTTGTTTCTCATTAAATAGTTCTAATACCTTTTCTTATCAGTTCAAAAGTTTTGCCTATAATAGATAGAAATCATAACTATCTGCACAAAACATGTGAGCAAAACAATTCTCATTCTCAATTATTACTTCGGATTTTGGTTTAAGATTGGTGTATTAGAAATGGTTTTTCTTCCATAAAGAGTAACACATACCATTTAGAAATATAACAAATGGATGTGACAAAAGATGGAAGACCTATTCATCTTCATCCATTTTTACATAATTATTTCTGAATGCTATGCACATTATTATTTATATATTTTACAATTTGGAGAATGAAATATTTCTGAAAAATTATATATGCCAAAACATTTTTTTTTTTTTTTACAATTTTGAGTAACTTAAATTTCGAATAAATGATATCAATCTTCATAAACATCTTAACAGAAATCTTTAATAAGGAAAAAAAAACATTAAATGGAAAATAATTGGTTTTTCATGAAATATTTCTATAGAATAACTTCTTTTATTTGTGCAAATTAAGTTCATGTATAAAGACTAGACCTCTATCTTTAGAACAAATTATTTGCATATTTTCCTCCACTCTCATTCGTAAGCTATAATTCAAATTTGATGTTATGTTTATACAATAGGAGTTTTTTTTTATCAGAGTAGAGGAGAATACATTAAAAATATAAGAAATAGATAGGTACGAAAGATAGAAATACAGATTCATGTGTACATTATTATTTCTGAGTACCCAAAACACATTATTTCTTTCTACATATATTTTGCAATCAAAGTGGTAAAAAATAAGGTTTTTGTCAGAAATATTTCAATGTTTCTTATAATTTTGTGTGAATTAAATTTAGAATATCTTATGTGCAATATTTGTAAACATCACGAGAAAAATTAATTAGAAAAATATTGTGAAATAAAAAATACTTCTTTTCTCATGAAATATTTCTAATACCTTTTTCTATCAATCGAAACTTTCTGTCCCTTTTAAAGATATAAACCATATTTCTGTCTACACTATACGATGCATATAGTCATTATCATGCTTAAGTTTATGTAATAGGAGTGATACTTAACATTCAGAAATACATTGTAAAAATAAGAACATTGTAAAAAGTAGTATATTTATAAAAGAGAGTAACTATGCATTTAACAAAGATAAGACATGGATTTAAGACAAATGATGGAACACAGATAACTACTTCTGAATGCTAAGCACTCTATTTTCCTTTTATATTTTACAATTAAGATGACGTTTAAAAATGGTGTGTTAGAAATATTTCAAAATAAGGTTTTCTGAAATTTTGAGTAGTTTAAATTTAGATTATATGACGTTGAATATTTCTAAATATCATAAGTGAAAATTTAATTAGAAAAATATAGTGAAATGGAATAATATTGAACTTGGTTTCTCATGAAATATTTCTAATAACTTTTCTATCATCAGAAAATTTCCGTCCCTTTTATAGATATAGCAATACTTCTGCCTACACTATATATGATGCGTACTAGTCATTTTCATTCTTAAAAATTATTACTAACTTTTATAATGTTGCAGAGTACAAAGTCCAAAATCCTCCGGACCTCAGCCATTCCGAATTTTGGAGTTTTTGTCATAAAAAAACCTTAATCTAACTTTCCCCCCTCCGCTTGAATTTAGCGTTTGCAATAGTAAAATAGCAGATATATAAATAGGAATAATTAAAAAAAAAAGCAAAAACCTTTTTGATACAATGCATCAAATTTTATATACTTGCATGCATTCTAATTTTTCTGTGTGGCATTTACACTGAACATGTCCGTTACTTTGCGTCGTTTTGTTAATTAGGTCCATGTTTAACTCTTTGTTCTTTAAAAATTATCGTAAAGATGTAAAAAGTGAGAAAAAAAACCACCGATCTGCAAAACGTCCGGATTTGGGACTTTGTACTGTATTAAAAACTTTTTCAGAGTGACGTAGCATTTAAGAAATATAAGACATGAATTTGAGACAAGATAGAATACAGATCTATCTGTACATAACTATTTATGCGTACTGTGTACTTCTTTTCTTTTATAATCAGGATATTGACAAAGGTATGTTCTGTAAGAAATATTTTAATGAACTTTTGCAGTGTTGAGTGATTAAACTTATGAATAAAGGACATGCAATATTTGTCTACATCATTTAAAAAAACTGGTGATTAATACAAATATCATAAAATGGAAAATATATTGTTACTTATGAATTATTTTTAAAAATACCCTTTCTTACCAGTGCAAATTTTTTCCCTAGCATAGATAGAAATAATTCTATCTGTACAACATATCGCACCCCGGCAAAAAAAGTGACACAACTCAAAATTGCAGAATTTGAGAAACATCAACTTAATGGATACTATAAAATTTATATAGAAATAGCGTAAGCTTCTGTTAAACTTTAGGTACGTATTTATGGTGGGAACTTATATTACTATTCTATAGAATAGTAATATAACACTCTGAGGCACCTCATACATATTTTTCAATGACATAACCTCAAAATAGTTATTTTTTGACTTGTGTAAATTTTCTTGCAGGGGTGCGATGTGTGCGCCAACATTATCATTACTTCCAATTTTGATGCGTGTTAAATTTATGTATTTAAAGGGGTTTTTCTCCAAAAAGCGTAACACAGCATTTAAAAAATACAACATATGGATCTGAGACAAAAGATGGAAGACAGATCTATCTATACATAATTATTTCTGAATACTATGCACACTGTTATTTATATATTGCACAGTTTGGAGAATAACAAATATGGTAAGTCAGAAATATTTCAATAAATTTTTTACAATTTTGATTGTTTTAAATTTTGAATAAATGATTAGAAATCTTCATAATCATAATAATATTTTTCTTATTAAATCTTTCTAAGTAAAAAATATTAGGTTTTTCACATGCAATATTTCTAACGAATAACTTTTTCTTTGTGCAAATTAAGTTCATACATATGTATAGCGTATCTCTATCAGCAGAACAAATGCTTTGCATTACTCCATTTTCATTCTTAAACTTAAATTCTAATTTTATATATCTCTTTTTACAATAGGGTTTTTAAAATCAGAGTAAGAACACTTTAAGAATATAAGAAATGGCTATGTAACACAAAGATAGAAATACAGATCAATATACAGAACTAATAATGACAGATCCATCTGTTCATTATTATTTCTGAGTACCCAAAACACATTACTTATTTTTATATTTTGTAATCAGGAGAATGGTATGGTCTGTCAGAAATAGTTTAATGATTTTTTTGCAATTTTGAGTGATTAAATTTCTGAATAAATGAAATGCAATATTTGCCGCATCATTTCAGAAAACTGGTGAATAGTAAAAATATCATAAAATGGAAAATTTGTTTCTGATGAATTATTTCTAATTTCTTTTGCCTATCATGTGGATGCAGATAGTTATGATTTCTATCTAACATGTGCGCCACCATTCTCATTCTCAACCATTACTTCGGATTTTGTTGCAAGATTCATGTATAATAATTTTTTTTCCATAAAGAGTAAAGGTCCAATTCTTGGAGCGCGTCTGACGCATGCGGCTGACGCAATGCGTCTATTGCAGTACGGCTGGCGCATAGTTGGCGCTTCCGTAGCTCACGCATTGTGCGAAACAGTTCCACAATCGTCCCGACTTAAACATACTACAGTACTTTCATTACTTATTGGATTTTTATGTTTTATAGCTAATTTTAAAGAACAGTTTATTTTCTTTAATGTGATGTATTTCCTGTAAAAATCGGTAGAGGAATGATGTAATTGACCCCCAATGTATCCGTAACATCCCATTGTAGCAGTGCTCTGCGTCAGACGCGGTACAGGAATTGCACCTTAACACCATAACATTTAAAAAATATTACAAATGGATGTAGATGGAAGAGACAGATTCCTCTTTATCCATTTTTACATAATTATTTCACATTACTATTTATATATTCTACAAATTGGAGAATGGCATATATTGTGTCAGAAATATTTCAATGAATTTTTTTTACAATTTTGAGTGACTTAAATTTTGAATAAATGGTTATCAATCTTCATAATAGAAAGTTTTAATAAGAAAAATATTGTTACGAAGAAAATACTTGGTTTTTCATGAAATATTTCTATAGAATAACTTCTTTTATTTGTGCAAATTAAGATCATATAAAGACAATACCTCTATCTGTAGAACAAATGATTTGCATACTTTCCTCCATTCTCATTCGTAAGCTTTAATTCTAATTTGTTGTAATGTTTATACAATAGGAGTTTTTTTTTTATATCAGAATAAGAGTATACTTTAAGAGTATAAGAAATGGATAGGTACAAAAGATAGAAATACAGATACACATGTACATTATTTGCGAGTACCAAAGCACATTTTTTTTATGTTACAATCAAGAGATAGGCAGAAATAAAGTTTGCCAGAAATATTTCAATACATTGTTTTTATAATTTGGGGTGATTTAAATTTAGAATATATGATGAGCAATATTTGTAAACATCATAAGATAAAAATTAATTAGAAAATAGTGTGAAATGAAAAATACTCAGTCTATCAATGGAAAATTTCTATCCCTTTTAAGATATAAACCATATTCCTGCCTACACTACAATGAATACTATCATTCTCATTCTTAAGAATTACTCATAATACATTGTAACATAAAAATTATCAGTATTTTTTTTCAAAGAGAGTACCTAAGCATTTAAGAAATATAAGACATGGATTTAAGACAAATGATGGAATTCAGATTCATCTTTGCAGTTACTTCTGAACGATCTGGCACCCTCTATTTCTTTATATTTTACTATTAGGATGATGTTTAAAAATGGTCTGTTAGAAATATTTCATACTACGCTTGTTTGAAATTTTGAGTGATTTAAATTTAGAAGATATGATGTGCAATTTTGTAAACATCATTAGAGAAAATATTAATTAAAAAATACTGTGAATTGGAAAATACTCGGTTTCTTATGAAATATTTCTAATACCTTTTTTATCAGCTGATACTTTTGTCTCATAAAGATATAGATAACATTTCTGCCGACACTATTTGATGCATATAATCATTCTCATTCTTAAGAATAACTTCTCATGTGTATAGATACAACATCATAATACCTAAAGGGATTTTTTTCAAAGAGAGAGTAAGTAACATACCAAGAAATATATTCTGTGTATATGTTCCTACAATTGGAAATGAAACACTTTTGTTGGTAGGATAGCATCATATAGTAGCGTAAATATGCATTGATTTGAACCAATGAAATTCTATGTCATATGTTCTCTTGTCATTTAATATAGAAAATGTATTATTGCATATCATACTGCTCTATAGAGGAATTATGACAATGTTAAAGTGTGAACATTTCAATACCTAGTTTTTTTGATAAACTGTTATGCAACAGGTACACAATAAAACCTGCAGAAAATTTCTATTTGAAAAATTTAAAATGGAAAATATTTGGTTATTTTTGAAATTTTCAATTATTCACTTTTTGAAGTTGATAAAAAGTTTAATATTCGACTATTTCAATCTCTGCAACATGTCTGTCCCACCATTTGCATTTGTATTGGATTGGATGTGGTTTTATGGCATTGAGTCCTCTTGGGACATATTATGCCAAACTCAAGATAAAAAGTCTAGTATATATAGTCTAATAATAAAATGGAATGAGTGATGTCGTAATAAAATGAATACTATATACAATTATATATGATAAATAAACCCAATGTCATGTAAAAAGCTAAAAATATTTGGATGAGGATTCTCCCCAATTATGTCTTCTAAAGTCAAGGTATAAGAATTAAAATATTTAAGACGTTGATAATTAAAATGAGAACATTCTATTAAAATATGTTTCACGGTTAGTGGGCAAATGCAGTAGTTACAAATGGGATGATCTTCTCCGAGGAGGAGGTGTCTGTGTGTTATCCGCGTATGTCCAATGCGGAGACGTGTTAGTACTACCTGCTGTCTTCTTAAAGGTGGTGACTGCCATTGAGTTATACTTGGTTTTAAAAAGTGGAGTTTGTTTTCGGTTTGATCATTCCATTGGTTCTGCCATTTTTCCTCCAAAAATTTGTAAATTAATGATTTTAAGTCGCGATAAGGAATGGTATGATTAATATTAGTTACGGCCGATTTGGCGGCTTTGTCGACAGTCTCATTTCCTGTTATTCCAACGTGAGATGGAATCCAACAAAATATTAAGTTAAAATTTTTGTATGAAAGATGATAAATTCTTTTTAATGACTCTAAAACAATGGGATGACTGTCATGATCAGGATGTTTCAATGACTCTAAAACACTTAATGAATCTGTGAAAATGATATATTTTTTATGACAATGACAAGATATATATTCCAATGCTTTATATATGGCCATGATTTCAGAGGTAAAAACAGAACATGAAGAATGATTTGCATTTGTATGCATCTTTTCATTTCTACTATATTATGTTAGAGACAGAAACCCCTTTATCTGCGAAACAGTTCACAATAGCAAAGAGATAGAAATTATTGATTTGAAACTTAAATTGAAATATAAAGTTTACGTAGCACACTATTTCTTTATGCTTCAGTTCATTTTTTCAGTTGAGTTGCAATTTTTAGAATATTGAAGTATTGTTTTTCCAAGAGTTTAAATCATCATTCTAATGTATAGGAATATTTTTAATTTAATATAGGTTTTCATGGTCATATTTTTTTTCAATGTCGGGCACATATAAACTAAATTATTGGCCACTACAAGGCCAGAAGTGATGGCCACTTGTGAAGAAGCACCCAGTGGGAGGACCATCATTGCCATTTCATCCCATCATAAAATCTTTCCAAACGATTCTAACCTATGGAAGGAATAGTTAGAATCTTTGCAAATATAAGAAAAAAAAGGACCAATAGAATCTTTCCCAAGAATTATATTCCTACGAAAGTAGATTCTCATCCAGGAAAAGGACCAATGATTTTCAAAATTATTTACTCCTAAGAAACGAACAATAGAATCTTTTTAGGGACTATAATCTAGGGAAAGGACACATAAAATTACTAATACAATATTTTCTACTCTAAGGGAAAATACCAATAGAATCTTTCCAAAGGAAAGGAATCCACAAATTGCTTCAAACGATTAAGATTCTTAAGAGGTAGAAAAACTGATTATTTCTAGTAAAGGACTCAAAATCTGAAAATATAGTTTGGAGCCCAAGTATCCCAAAATTAATTCAAGCAGCAAATCATACATGAGTGAATAACAAAAGGGAAACACGTATGTTAGTAGATGCCTCAGCGACTGTTATTGTATCTAAAATTTCTTGATGCTTTTACGAACGAATTTAAAAAAGCATGGTGTAAAACTCCTACAAGACAAACAAAAAAACTAGAATAATGATTTTTAATAATATGGATTAGACAATTTTTTTGACAGTATTATTTATATATATGAATAACATAATTATATAAAATGCTCAGAGGCATTTTTCTGTCAAACTAAATAGATGATGGAAATGTTTCTGCGGTGATACACATTCCCTGTACGTATTTCTGACGTATAATCAGTTGGCTTCCTTTACGAATAGGATTTCAGCACTTCCCCAAAAAAACTACAGAGTAATTTCGTATTGAAAATTAAATGGTAAACAGCCAAGATGGCGATACACTACATTTAAAGAATGTTAAGAAAAAAAGTTAATGAAAAAAGTTAGAAGAGATAGAGCAGAGACCTACATTTGTATAAAGAAACTGGAAGAAAAATTTAAAAAATATACAAGGCAAATAAAAAATTCAAAAAGAAACACTACAGATCAAAAATAGCTGAGAATTGATTGCAGTAATTTAACACCACACAGCAAAACACATAATCTGTTAAAAAAGCATAAAAGTTGCAGTAATAGCTATCCACAATGTTCCTACTTTCTAATAATACTTAAATATTCGGGAATCCATAATTTCCTGAAGTGTCATGTTCCTAGTAATTTTATTTATGTACTTAATCAGCTGAATTAAAAATACATGGTCATATGAAATGTTCAACAAGAAATTTATATATATTTTTTCTATTTTCATCATTGTCCTGGCAGGTTCGTCACTGTCCTGCCTTCCAATATTTTGAAATATTTTTTTCCTTAACAAAATGTTAATAATTTAGATTGCTGATATTTTTAATTTACTTAATGAACATGGTAGAAAATTATTAGGCCAAAAAAATAAAGTTTTAAAAACCTTCGATTTAAAAAATTTTAAGAAGCCAATTTTTCCTATTTCACAAGAATGACCCATAAAGAAATACTTGCAAAGATCAAAATAGTACGGGTTCAATTCTTGTCTGAGTATAATTCTCTATTTAGTGTGCATAAAAGCCATCGAAGTCAATGTTCATTTACTTAACGCTGTTTGGCGTAGCTTGGCCTTGCGCCATAAAACCTGACCCAACCATCCAAAATATGGTAGCAGAATTTGTCACTTCAAAGCTTACTTGAAGAGTAGTTTCAGTTGCCTAAGTGTTATGCAATATTTTTGAAGGAATTTTCAAATACAATTATAACGTAGTAATAAGGATAAAAGTGTATGAGAATGGAAGACATAATACAGAAAAACCTTTTGATTTCGACATTAATCTTTGGTTCTCTAGTAATTTCTATTCCAAAATAAAGAAAATTAATATACAGTACCAAAAACTTAAAACGACTTTTTTTTATCTATCAAAAAATATACACATTTAACTTGATTTGAATACATGGAGTTGAATTTTTAGAACACGAAAATTTTCAATAAACGAGCGCTCACAGATCTGTTAATTATTCAACTATAGTTGGTAATTTAAACGTATTTTGGGAGAACAGCAGCCTGAAAAGAAAACAAAGTGTATCCGTAGCGCATATTCTAAAGGTTAAAAAAACGTTGCATGGAACAAAATTTTAGCATTCAATAGTTCACTCTTTTTGTTAAAGAAAGTTTATTGATAAGAACGCTGTTAAACGAACGTCTCGTTGAAGCGATCAGAATTTTTACTTTTGTCAAGATTTTAATTCCATTGCATTGTGCCAAGTCAAAAAAAGTTTCCACCAATGCTGAAGCAAAATGTATGAATTCATACATGAACAACAATGTATGCTATAGGTCAAAAAATGAAGGGCGGAACAATTTTCGTTGACCTTTAGATGAATTTAAAAAAATAAGTCGCCTAAACTAGAAAAATCAGTTTTGCGACGAATTTGCCAAAAACAGAGGCTTATAGTAAATTACAAAATTTCAAAACAGAAAAAAAAAGAGAGGTTTAGTCTCCTGTGGGAGCCCTGTGAAATTAAAAATAAACCTTATATGTTAGCAAAATAATGGATTTGCGTGAAATTCAATTTTACCTCCGTAAAAATATGCTTCGGAAAAACTTTCAACACTACTTTCCAGCGATCAAAAAGCTTGTCTAATATTTCCAGCTATTAAAACGACCGTAACGTGCATTCCTGTCGTCTTGAATATAATTTAATCTTTAGCACATGAGATGTAACATCAAGTGGAAGTTTTAAAACAATGTTTAGATAACTTCCTCCAAATGAATGAAAAAAGCATAGCACTGCTGGAACAAATATACCAGAATTTAAATTTTAAAAATGAGGAAATTACAACACCAAAACAAGTATTATTAAGCTTAAGATAATATGCGAACTAAATATTTTATACTTTTGTGGTTCACAGTGGAGAGCCCAATGAGTACCAGGCCATTCTTGTAAGAGTGAAATAAACGAGCCAATTTCGAGAAAATATCTCACTTTTAAAAGAGGCTTTAAATCCGAAATTAGTATTTCAAATATTCACATACACAACAAATTTGGAAGCATGGGTCTGAAAACGAATGAAAGATTTCTTTCGATGTCAGAAAAGTTATAACTTACACTAGGAATAGTGGAAAATGTAACTTACAATGTCGAATGAAGGCCAAGTCTACTGTTCATAATAGTTTTTAAGCAACAAAAGACATAGCGTCATGTCAGTGAACGTGAAGAGATACGTTGGTAGGTATTTAATTAACGTCGGACTGGAGCAACATGATGGGCCATTGGCGCCGGTCAGGGATCAACTCCCTAAGGGAAAGATCCCGAGGTCAACATAGGAGTTTGCACCCCTCTCCAAACTTTCACACCACGTCAAAGCGATGCCACAACAGATTAAATGTTCACAATCCCTCAATGTACAGGACGGTCTTTGGTTGGATTAGAAATCGCAACCCTACAGTTGCTCTTCCAGCATATGAAAGTGAGGAGGAATATTCATAGGAGTTGCATGAGGAATATTCATTATACCCTAGAATAGGTAGGTATTTTAATGTCGTACTGGAGCAACACACCTGGCTATTGACGACGGTCCTGGATTAATCGCAAAGGGAAATAAATTTTGAACCAAGGTCAGATGACGAGGTCAACATCCGTTCTCCAAACTTATACCCAAGGAATAATGCATGTTAAATTGAGTTTTGAAGCCCCCACACAACGAAAGTATAAGTCTTCTAATACAAATTATAAGGAAATTCCAATTTACTTTCAGGGTCAAGTATCTAGAGGAAAATGCCGAACACAAATAAAGCAAATCAAAGAGATTTCTCATAGATAATTCTCATATTTCTATTCACTACGAGGCTTACATAAACTAGCTTCGAGAATTCTGAATCTCAATGAAATTGGCAGATGAATCTAAACTGAATATCCAAAAAACGAGAACAGACACATGTGATGGAAATTCAGTACTTAAGATCAACTGAAAACTGTTAACTACACATTTTATTCCAAGAAGACTTGCATTATCAACTTGACATGACGAAAGTAGAAGATGTTTACCATCATTCATGCCAACATAAGAGAAGGTGATGGTAAAATAGGGTCTAAGGTAGTATGGATTGGTGTTCTTGGTGTTAGAAATTGACATTGGATCGACTGTAAAATGGTCACATTTCTGTATTTAAATATTATGGGGAAAATTTAAAGGAAAATGTACAAAAATAAGAATGTTGCCAAATTTTATCAGAATAACGATTCGACTCTTGTCCTTATATGTAAATTATCAGAACTGATATCAAAGACATCAAAGTTCAGATTTCAATCCTATTAAGAACATTTGGATACTTAATTAACGTCGCACTAGCGCAAGGGTCTTCAACCTTCCACAGCCTTTGGAACCTTTCTAGTCAACTTTTAGACTACGGCCGGTACAGTAGTTGTGTCTTGATCGCGCCAAGAAAGAATTTAGACTAAGACCATACAGCAGTTGTACCTTGAAAGTTATAAGAATAGCGCAAGTTATAGCTACAGGCATAGTCAAAAGGTTAATATTCTTTAAGGAACCTTAAATTTAGATAACAATTTAAAACAGTGTTTTTCAAACTTGCGTTATCTATTCAAGTTTCACCTAGGCACATGCTTTTACATATCACCAAAGACCGTGGGGTAGAAAAAAAAATGTAGTCCCACATCATTCTTTGAGAAACACTGATTTAGAAAGTGAAAAAATACAAAATAAAACTTCCTTTCTATGTTCCGTAAACGCGGAGGAACCCTACGAAACATCTTTGGAACACCAGAGTTCCGCGGAACACAGGTTGATAAATCTTGTACTAGAGTAACAGTGTATGGCGGCGGTCCGTGAGAATATTTGGGATTGTTAGCAATATAAAATTAACAAACTTAGAATTTCCCATGAAAATTAACTTTGATAATGGGGAAAATAAGGCCAAAAAATATTTTAATTTATTCTGGAATTAACTAGTTTACTTGTTATGAGAAATTTAAAATAAAATGGGGTCAATTACTGTAGGTGGTCAGGGACTAGTTTATCCTAGAAACAAATTCAGCAATTTTTACCTTCGTAATTAGTTAATAAATAGTTAATTTAATACAATAACCCTACTGTTTATGCAAGAAAAGTTAACACTAGTCTTAACTTTTATAACTTTAGAAATGAGTAATACAGCCATTGATATCGTAAAATTATTTCAACTGACCGTGGTTCAAAATTTCGTGATGTCTTCGGATCTTCCCCTTGGGGAATGATCCCGGACCGTCGCTGACAACCCGTTGTGTTGCTACAGTGGCACGTTAATTAAAATATCTACAGACATTTAAAAATGTGTCCTCTTATTAGAAACACTGATGAAAAAACTAAAGTAACAGTTCAATTTCTACTAGCGAACATTTAGCCAACAAACTACTTTGAACAAATCGCTTTAAATCTCAGATAAATCACAACTGGCAAAGGAAGATTGAATTATTTTCCACTCTTTTCCAAACTTGGAATTTTATTCCATATCCTTTTACAAGTTGCTTGTGAACTTTCTAGATTCTCCCAACTCAACTTGGCGATACGAATTAAGATTTCTTGGCGATGCAAATACAAGACTGAAAGCTGAAATTCCGATTTCAATGAACCAAAAACTCGAGTTCATGCAATATTTTGGCGAGAAAATCTCTCAATGTACTTTAAACTATCAAATAATTTCTCAGATTAGAAATTCATACCACATAAAAAGGGAACACATCTGTTTTAAAATGTTAGACATAAAAATTTTTCAATTGCGTCATTTCTTGTGATATAGAAATGAAATTTTTTTTAATACACTGACCTGCATAAAAGTCTCGGATTCGCAACCGGTGCGTTGCGTGGTGGAAACTTTTTCCAACCCTAGACTGTCATGTACGTGGGGGCTGATGCACGTAATGCCTACTATAGCCTCAAATGTCTACGTTGGCGTGGTGTGACCGTTTGGAGAATCACTGTTCTGTGTGAACTTCTAAAAAACCTATCAAATCTCTCAAAAGCAGAAACTCATTTGTTGCCATTTTTCAAGAGTGAGTTTTGACATAGATGCATTTTTTCATGATCAGAAATGCCGACCAACCGGTATAGTGGTTAAGGTGTGAGCCTCTAGATCGGAAGGTTCCTGGTTCGAATCCGGGTTCGGGCATGGATGTTTGTAAGCGTATGGTGTAGAGGCGGCTGGTGCACCTTAAATCTGTCGTGGCCGAAAGTCCTCACGTTGGGTTGGCGTGGAAGTTTGGAGAGTGGGGTGCCAGCTCAGATGTTGATTCGTCATCTGACCGTGGTTCAAAATTACGAAGTGTTGTCCTCGGATCTTTCCCTTAAGGGACTAATCCCGGACCGTCGTCAATAGCCCGTTGTGTTGCTCTAGTACGACGTTAACTAAAATTACCATTACCATTACCATGATCAGAAATGCCGACCAACCGGTATAGTGGTTAAGGTGTGAGCCTCTAGATCGGAAGGTTCCTGGTTCGAATCCGGGTTCGGGCATGGATGTTTGTAAGCGTATGGTGTAGAGGCGGCTGGTGCACCTTAAATCTGTCGTGGCCGAAAGTCCTCACGTTGGGTTGGCGTGGAAGTTTGGAGAGTGGGGTGCCAGCTCAGATGTTGATTCGTCATCTGACCGTGGTTCAAAATTACGAAGTGTTGTCCTCGGATCTTTCCCTTAAGGGACTAATCCCGGACCGTCGTCAATAGCCCGTTGTGTTGCTCTAGTACGACGTTAACAAAAAATTACCAATTACCATGATCAGAAATGCACGTTGGGTTGGCGTGGAAGTTTGGAGAGTGGGGTGCCAGCTCCTCAGGTGTTGCTTCGTCATCTGACCGTGGTTCAAAATTACGAGGTGTTGACCTCGAATCTTTCCCTTAAGGGACTGATTCCGGACCGTCGTCAATAGCCCGTTGTGTTGCTCTAGTACGACGTTAACTAAAATTACCATTACCATGATCAGAAATGCATATGTAATCTCTTTGGACATAAATAACACGCTATCAAATTGCTTAGAAATTTTATTTGTCAATTGAAAATGTCTTCATATGGTTGTACTTTAAAACGGTTTTTAGTAAGTTAATGAGTTTCCCAGAAGCGGGTGAAATATTAAAATTTTTTATCATAACTCATTGTAATCACCGTTTTTACAAGATACTAAGCATGAAAAATCTTAAAAGTACAGTTGAAAATTAACTCTAGGGTAGGTAGAAATTTCAATTAACGGCACATTGGAGCAACACAACGGGCTATAAGCGACGGACTGGGATTAACCCTGAAGGGAAAGATCGAAGGATAACTTCACGTAATTTTGAACCACGATCAGATGGTCACACCTGATCTGGCACCCCCCTCTCCAAACTTCCACACCACACGCCAACGTGAGGACATGAGGTCACGACACATTGAACGTGCACTTTTCCCCTTCGTATACGACGGTCTTTGGTTCGATTCGAACTCGAAATCCTCCGGTTGCCAATCCGTTTCTCAACGGGGCAGCCATGGCCACTAGCTCCAGGGAAAATTGTTTCATGAGAAATGAGCACTAACTGGTCATTTACTAGATCGTTGACCCAAGGTTGTTAAAAATGTTCCGTTTTTAAACATTGTTCACTTCAAACGTTAGCTGGGAGATCACTGTGGTGATCCACACAGATTAATATATGCTTCACCACGAATGGGCTTAAAATTACATTTTTAAATTTTGACCCCTGAAAGAAAATCTTTAAGATACACAACACTGCGTCGTCATATCATGGTGCTTGACAAAAAGATTTCGGTACTCACCCTCAAAAAAGCCTTTTTGTTTCAGGATGTGATGGCTTCAGACACACATGTGGCGTTGCCTCCTTCTGGCCCTCCCAGCGCATCCGAGTTTTAAATAATTTATTTGAACAATTAGAATTTTGCTGCCGCGTAAGGACTCCGCACAAAGAACTGGACAAATGACTAACTAAAACTTCCCTGGAACGAGAGTAGAGCACGAATGACGCGATTGGTCGAAAGTTTAAGCGCTTGAGGAGGAACGAAGCGAAAGCTCAGTCACCTTGGCAACGGACACATACCTCACAAGAGGGTCATTCCACGTCAAATGAGTAAAAATCATGAAAAGCCTGCGACCGTATGGTAATGGATTTTTATAAAATTTGGTACAGGGGTTTAGATCATGCATAAATAGCGATATCCAAAATATTTCTGTTCAAAATTAAATATTTTCGTAGTTTGAGGCATTTTAAGGACTTGTAACTTTGAAGAGCAATTGTGAGATCGCTTAAAGTGGCATGTTTTAGGTTCTGTTTCTCAAAAACTACTTAACGTAGACAAACATGTTTTACATTTTTACAATCTGAACAAAATTTTCTTTTTTTAATTTGGGCAACAACAATTTTAAACATATTTAATCTAAAATTTAGTTGCAAAAAAGGGAAAATTGTCATTTTAGACAGAATTAAAAACATTTCTATGGGAACATCGAATGTTTATGCTTCACTTGATCTAATAAAATGGATTCTTCTATGTGGAAATCGAAAAGGCTAGCAGAAAATATACCGCATTTCTTACTCATAACGGGCAGTATGAATTTGTAAAAGCTCCATTTGGTCTGTGTACATCTCCAAATGTATTTATGCGATTCGTTAATAATGTCTTCAGAGAACTAATTCATGACAACACGGTCGTAGTTTACTTAGACGTTATTATTATTCCTTCACAGGACGAAGCAGAAGGCTTAGAGAAACTGAAACGCGTTTTAAAAGTCGCCACGGACAATGGTCTAGAACTTAATTTCAAAAAGTGCCAATTCTTAAAAAGAAAAATAGAATTTCTCGGATATGTAATTGAAAATGGTACAATTCCACCATCACCTAGTAAAACTTTGGCTGTAAAAAATTGTCCTATCCCTAGATCGGTAAAACAAGTGCAATCATTTCTAGGACTGACGGGAAACTTCCGTAAATTTATTCCACAATACTCATTAATCGCTAAGCCAATAAGCGACTTGTTACGAAAAGAAAAAGTATTCACGATTGGAACAGAACAATTAGAATCATTTAAAAAACTGAAGAACATTTTGTCTCATAAACCTGTTTTACATATTTTTAAACAGGGAGTACCTCTGGAATTGTATACTGATGCAAGTAGTCTCGGATTTGGATCTGTATTGTTAATGAAAACCGATGATGGAAATTTACACCCGATACAATACATGAGCAAAAAAAAAAAAAAAAAAAAACACCGCAACAGGAAAAATATTGCAGTTACTAGCTCAAAGCGTTGGCAGTAATTGAGTCTCTAAAAAAATTTAGGAACTATTTGTTAGGTTCAAAAATCAGAATTGTAACTGACTGCGCTGCTTTTCAGAAAACACTATCAAAGAAAGAGCTTGCGCTGAATGAAGAATATTTAAATATAATGCATGAACGTGATGAGATGAGGAACGACGCTAAAAGAAACATCTTACAGCTACAAGAAGAAAGTTCAACAAGAAGAGAAAGAAACCCTACCTCTACAAGCTGAATGACTTAGTTGCCATTCAAAGGATTCAGTATGGGACCGGCTTAAAACTGAAAGCCTAGTTTTACGGCCCTTACAAAGTCACATCTGTCAAACTGAACGACCGGTATGATGTAGAAAAGGTCGGATGCCATGACGGACCTAACCAGACATCTACCGCTGCCGACCATATGAAACTATGGTCGAATAACCTGCATTAGTGAATGTACATAGAACAAGATAACTTCTTTCCCTTTTGTATTTTTCAGATTCATCTTTCTGTATACCTTTCATTTGATGTGTTGTGTAGTTGTCAGCCGAGAATGTCTGTACACAGGACGGCCGAATCTGTAGGGGTGAAACTACAAACCTCCCCTACTCCTCACCACCAGCGCCATCTACCTCACATGGCCTGCGCGAACAGCGAACGAGGAGAAGCAAGTCAAACATATTAGAGGAAGGACGTTGTTCCTCTGATGTTCGGAAAGGACTTGAATGAGCAATACGTGCTCACCGTTGTTTGTGGCTTAGACATGCCAGACGGGCATTGCTATTGTGTACTTGCCATAGGAACACTCACCTGTAAATATCATCAGCTGCACCTCAATCATTAATTAAATATTAAGTTTACCGGAGCTGTGTGTAAAACTCGATTTTTACATATGTAGTACTAAAAGTGTACATTTTTGATGACAAAAAGAGAAATTGTTGTGGGTTTGCGAAAAATCCGTAGGTCTCCTACATTAGATACTGTTTTTCGAATACACAATTATGACCTTTTCTACTCTTTGTGTAACGAAAGTTTTTGGGTATAAGTTATCAATTGTGAATGTAACTGTGATTTGGCTTTTGCTTCTTACTTACATATACATCCGTATAAAATCCTAGAAAAGATTCCTAGGAAATTAGTTATTCCCTTTTACATACCTTATACAAGTATGTAACATATTGGATCATTATTGTATTGTATGTTTATGTTTTCATACATTGAAATTTAAACTTAGTATATGTATTCATTTCAATTATTTTCGTTAAAATACTATTTATGCTTACATTGCTTTTAAAAGAATTTTCTTTTCGGTAATATTTTGTTCTATGTGAGTCTACCAAGTCAAAAAGTAATTCTTTTGTTTTAAATGAAAAAAGGTGCTGTAAAAAATTACATTTAAAATGTTACTCTATTTATGCAAAAATATCTTACAATTGTTTTATATTTTATATTTAATTATATTAATAATAAATTTATGCGTTTATGAGCATATCATCTATATCAATAGTTTTCTCTCTATTGCCATTCACTCATTGTTAATAATCAAATCCCACTGTAACAACTCTAATAATGATCTGCAATAATGTCTGAAACCTCCAACAGTTCATTCAATTTTCAAACAGTAAACTTTTGAATATTGTTACGTAGCTTTGCATAACAATGCTTTCCCCAAACAGTACAATTCGATGCTCTGTTTCTTCCCATTTCATGCAAAGTTTTTGTGCTATTAGCGTTGAAAAATCGAACTTCTGATATTTCACTTTGAATTTGGATCGATTTTTTTGCGATTTGAATTAACTTCGTTGAGAAACTCAACTTATTACTTCTTGATTCCACACTTAAGCTGTTGATATCTTCTAAGATTGAAAATGGCTCGACGATTCTGGAAGGGATTTAAAAATCTGTAAGTGTTTACCAAATTACTTTATGTTTTGTCTTTGAGCGTTTGGTAGTTTATGATGTCTGAATTATTTTACAGAGATGAGATTGCTTTGTGTATTTTGAATATCTTTTAGTAACGTGTATCCCATCCCTTTATTCGTGTGAAAAGGTGCATTGAGACATTACTAAATGTACAAAGAATCTGCAATTTGATTACAGTACAAATTTTAAAATTTTACATTTAATTAAATTGGACATTTAATATTATAATCACGCCATTTTAATTGACGGCCTCGTCCTAAAACTTTCAGAAGGTTGGATTTCTTTTTGTTAGCTAGAATGATATCATTTATGGCGATTTTGATGTTTAAAAAACTATGCAATTAAACAATCTTTCGGTCAGTTATTTAAAATTGTATTACAGAAAATTAGTTTAATTGGACAATCCCTCGGAGAAAGGGATTTCTATATCACACTTGCACTCATCGAAATTTCATTTTTTTATTATGAATTATTTATTTGTTACTTTTCTGTTTAATAAAGTACCAAGGAGTGCCCATTCCTGATTATACCCTCAAATAGAAAGAATCGGAGGCACTTTTTGTGGTTACCTGGTTATTACTGTTTTTCCTTGTTCAAAAGTTTCAAACGTATTCCCTTTCTGGGTACAGAGCTACACTCTACGTTTATGACTGATGGCAACGGCTTGTCGATTTTTTTTGGCGCACTTCTAAAGTCGCCAAGGAAAGAATTATTTCTTAACTCTTTTCCTGTCACAATTTTTTTTCTTTTAACAACACTCTTTTTAAGCACATTTCAGAACGTTTTAAAAAGTATATTTTAAAAATAATTCACAAAAAGTAGTAAGCTTAATCACATATCAAAACACATTTGTGAACCAGCAGAGAAACTAAGCTACGAATGGTAAGAATACCCTGAAACTTATCAACTACACTAAATACAGTGAGCATGTTGAAAAAGAAAATATTTGCAAAAGAAAAAAGCAAGAAATAATACCTGATAACATCAGAATTCTCTCTTAAAAAATAATGAAAACGAAAATGGTCAAAAAAACAAAACTCTTAATCCTGTCGTGAAAACTATTATAACAAAATAAAGATTCCACACCTGTCAAAATACAAATAAATGGACCAATGGTACCACAGAAAACGATTTAAAAGAACCAATGCAATAAAAGGATATTTTAAAAACATAATAACCAATGGGAAAGAAAAAATTTCAAACGAATCAATGAAATCAAACGATTTTAACGGATTTTGGAAGAACTTTCTAGAATATTCAAAATGAAAATTGAAAGTTTCCGTTTGCCGAGGTTGCCGTGAAAACCACAACAACAGCAACGAAAGATGGGTTGCCTTAATTTATCGTAACTCGCTACTAGAAGTGCGCCAAAAAAAATCGCAAAGCCGTTGCCATCACTCATAAACGTAGAGTGTAGTTGTACCCCTTTCTGATCATTGTCATGTCAGTGTCGTTGTGTAAGACATTTTTACTTGTTTCAGTTTCACCAACGGCAAAGACGACCGTCTGGGAGAAAAAGCCTCAGCCTCCGTTTTGGTAAGTAATCTCACCTTAAATGACAATTCTTATATTAGTATTTAACTATACAACTGAAAATGTTATTTATTTCAATGAAATGTTCCTAAAATAAAAATGTCCGAAACATTTCCATGTAGAGAGCCTGTTAGTTGTGAGGGGATAAAATTGAAAGAAGTCGTGTTTTAGTTTGAAGAGAAAAAAATTCTTGAACGTTCTAGCAATTACAAAAATTAATTGATTATTTATTAATATCTTACTCTCCACATACAGTCAATTATCCTAACTAAATGAAAATAAAGCTTGATCTTTTAATCTTTTTCAAAACAAATATCTTCCAGACTCCAAGACATAAGACAAGTATAATAGTCTAAATGCATCATTTTATAAAAAATTTGGTACTTCAGTCGCGAGAGATCAACATTGAAATGATGGGTATAAAAGAATTTTTGTGAGGATTTATTTTAATCATAAATTTAATTATTTTCTTGCAATATTTCACAATTGTCATCACTGCAACTCTTGTATCTTATTAAGTATCATCTGTTGAAGTTAGCCTGTGTGTTATCCGATGTTAATGCTCTGGCCCTTGGACCAAGAATAGGTTGAAATAAGTACTTTTTGTTTTTCCACAGGAGAAGTGTCATCCGATGCCACAGGTAGTGAAAGCTTTCCTGAGATACAAACCGGAAGACATCGCGGTAAATTCAATTTTTGCACTGATTAATTTGAATTAATGTTATTATGTGCATAAGAATGTTTGAGAATTCATTAACATTAAAAACCACATATGGGATAATACTATTGTGTAGTGGCATTTTATTGAAATTAGCTGCTGGATCACATTGAGTGTCATATTTTGAATGTGTTATATTTTAATTTTTCAGAATCAACTAACCTTGATAGACTGGAGGAACTTGAAAGGTGTCACTCGTGAGGTAAAAAAATTCATTTCAGACGTTTATGAGCAATGTAGCATTTTAAGGTAGTCGACAGTGGTCCTTATATACAATGATGCTGTAAGGATGTAACTGTGATACAGTACAGAGGTGTGTCAATTTCCCCACAGGAGAAATTTTTCAAACTAATTTTTCAACCTCATTACGGTTAGATGGAAAACGGGGTAAACAAAGCCTTTTTCAAATCCATTTATTATCATAGATTCGTTATCCTACGACTGATTGGACAGAATCTCGTGGTCATCGACCAGTTTGTTGTTTTTACTATTTCCACTATTCGTTGTTCTGAACTTTTTTTTTTTACTGTTGACTATTATTCTGGCTAAGGAGTTTTCATTTACTCCAACATTTCGTTTTTAACAAAATTAACGGAGTTAACACAAACCCTTTTTTAACTCAATTTATTATCATGGATACGTTATCCTACGGCTTTTGGGTACAGAAGCCCTGGTCAAGTGCCAGTTTGTTGGGGTTTTTTTCATCTAGACCTTATTCGAAACCTTTTTTACTGTTGACTATTATTCGCTGTGAAGAGTTTTCCTTTTAATCTAACATTCAGTTGTTTACAAAATGCGATTCGTATGTTTCAGGAGTTATTCTATTCTGCTAGGAGAGACTGGAAGCAATGCCTAAACATCTGCGAACTCCTGGCGAGATCCGTGAATGTGAGTTGATCTTACCTTAAGAGACTTTTTCAAACTTTTCAATCTTTGTACCTACAGACTTCAAATTAAATAACCTCTTTTATTATTCAACAGGTAAGCACGTGGGTACAGGACGTTGTTCTGAGCACGCCGACTGTGGATGTGCGAGCCGCGGTGGTGAACAAATTCATCCTCATCGCCAAGCGTCTCTTCAAACTCAACAACCTGCACTGCACAAAGGCCATTCTGGAGGGATTATACGTAGTTCCCATCATGCGGCTGATCTCCACATGGAAGGTAACTTACAAAACTCGAGATAAAACTTTTTAGAGTGGCGTAGAGCCGACAAATCGGTCTAGCGGATAAGGTGCTGGTTTCTGGATCGATAGGGGTTCGAATCCAGGGTTAATTTGTAGTTTTTCATCCTTCTAGAAGGAATGTGTGGCTCATATAAACGGGTTGGGTCTACTTCTATTTTTGGGTGGTTGTGAGTTGTAATATTATATGAGGATAATGATGAAGTTAATATGACCAGGAATTAGAGCCAAATCAAACAGTGTCTTAACGTCGAATAGCGTTAAGGAAAACCTTGATAAAATTTATCAGACTGGATCGATAAAACTTGAAGCAAAAATATCGATTCTTAAAGTATGTTCGAATGAGACAGTACTTTCGATTCTTAAAGTCACTGATTTTTACCTATCCAGGGCTGTAGATGGCCGATCATTTAAGGATTTTATTGACCTCTTACCATGAGTACATAACTATGGTCAGAAGACGAGGGCGCCACCATTATTGGTATTTTTAACTAACGTTGTATTAGAGAAACACAGCGGTCTATCGAAGACCGTCCGGGACCAATCCCAAAGGGAAAGAACCGAGGATAACACCGCGTTATTTTGAACCATTGTCTGATGACACCTGAGCTTGAACTCCACACTCCAAAATTCCACACCACGCCAAAGTGATGACATTTGACGAGACGACAGATTTAATGTGGGTGGGTGGAAACTTAACTTTACGTCACACTGGAGCAATCTCAATGGCATGATGTGGTGTGGATGTTTTAAGAAAGGGGTGCAGGCTCTAGTAATGACCTCATCAACATACAATGGTTCAAAATGATGACTGAAGATCTTTTCCTTTGGGATTGATCCCATATCGCGGCCAATATCTCGGTGAGTCTCTCCAGTGCTAGTGGCGATGGACCAAGATCAATCCCAAAGGGAAATTTTTCGAATTTGTGAGAAACCTTTTCCATCAAGCTAAATAAGTACAGGTGGCGGAAGTGTTTCTGCGACGATTCGACTTTCTTGTACGTATTCCAAACGTGAAGTCACCTGGATCGATTTTAGAACATGTTTTCTGCACTCTGTCAAATAAAATTCCGTAGAATTAAAATTATAATTGATCTCTCTCACTTGGACAGTTGACTGGAAAACACCAATTAGATTAAAAGCCAAACGCTGTGAGAACACCGATAAATTACATTTTAATGTAAACGTGACACGTATCGCAATAAATCATTCGGAAGCAGAAGTTAAATCTTCAGACTGATTTGTTTATTTTCTCTGAAAATCCTTCTCTCTCAAGTTTAAATTTTCTCTTTTCTTCAAACTTCAGAGCCATCGTACGGTACAGTTTACCTTTGAAATAAATAGCTAGTCAAACTTGTAAACCGAAAGAAATAAATTCGCATTGCCAACGACCTTCGGCCTTTATTCTCTTCCCCATTTGGTGAGTTTGAAAGTTCGCAGTCACCTTACGGTGAAAAATAGGGAGCTGTAGTTTCTAATCCTCCCGGTAGATGGTGCCCGGTAGATGGTGAAAGAAATTAAGCTCTTATAGGGTCCGCTCCATTTGTTCTCTAATTTGTAAGATAAGGGAAACAAGCCCAATGGAAGATTCGTGATTTTGACAAAGTACCAAATTTATGCTTATGCTTTGTATGGTAACTATGCATATAATTGACATGCTTTTTTTATTCCAGAAAGTGCCTGTGAAAAATAAGAGACACTTTACAAAACTCCACCGTATCTTTTGCAATGAAAAGAAGATTGTAAAGAAGATGTGGCAGCCCTATAGTGCACACGAGGTTCGGTGTATTCCAGACGTAGGTGCGTATAGGATTTTGTTGTCCACCTACTGATCGTCGCTAAATACCTTAGTAATATTGGTTTTACCCCACAACACACTTGATGAATAAATAACTACATTGATTGGTCGAAGGTATCAAGGATTCAATTGGTCCTTTCCGTGTTATGGAATCCTTTAAAGCGATTCAATTGGTTCTTGCATGGTTATACAACCAGGTGGAACTATTCAATTAGTCCTTTCCTTTGAGTGGAATTCCTTGAAAATATTAAACTGCTACGTTCTTTTATGGAGGCAACTCATGTGGATGTCATTATGTCCAGATTGATCCCGGAAAGTCGCAAATGGCACATCGTGTTGTTCCAATGCGACTTTAATTGAACTATCCCCAAGTAATAGCCCCGGTACTCTAGCAAGTGGGTTACCGCTTTCCGTGTGTGTGCAACATCCAAATGATTCTATTCCAGAATGATACAATAGAATCGTTTCAAAAGATACTATTACAGACCTATATTTTCCATCACTAAAGAATATTTTTGTGTAAATTTTTTTTTTGATATTATATTATGTACTGTGTTAAGTCAAAGTTCAGTTGAAAAATGCTTTACTCCCGAGAAAACGGGTTTTCTATTATTCGTAGAAACCAGGGTGTAAAAAAATCATGATTAAAAAAAAAATCAATTAATCGGATTTATTTGATTTAAATCGGATTTATTTGATTTAAATCAAAAATCGGATTTTTTTATTTAAATTTCTGTAGGGCCTATAAATTTGTTAAATAAAAAATTGAGTTTCTGACATGGGGGGGGACATGTAAACCAATATTTATTTAAGTAAACAATCGGAATTTGTGATATGGTACATTAATATTTATTTTACTAAATATCATTGTGTGTTACATGGTAATACATTTAAAAAATGAATTTTCAAAACAAGAGCAAAAGATAAAACATTTGTTTAACTTTAAAACACAAGTTGACATCCTACATAGTTTTTCTTGAGTAAATTAAAATCATCATGTTATCAAATGTATCAGTAAGTGTAAGTGAGACCTAAATTAGTCTGATTAAATAAATATTTGTTATGGGTCACTACTCTTAAAGTGAAAGATGACTGTTTCAGGGTGCATTTTGCAAAATAAAAGATGTTCATATTGTTTAAACTTTCATCCTTTCAAATAAAAAGCTCAGTTGAATTTTTTGTTTAATAAATTATAATTCACATTATATAATTATGTTATTTTGTATTTATGTCTCAATTAAAAAAAAGTAGTTGAAAAATCACTATAGCTAAACCATTGGTCAATCAATTAAAGGGGTAACAAGTAGTTTAGGCCTACTTTGTGGGAATTTTCTTTGGCTGTCTTGACATTTACGTAGATGTAGGCCTACTGCTTTATTGTTTGTAACATAAAATTATGCATGAACATTGTAAAAACGTTCAAATAAAGGTCAACTTATTTTTTAGTTTACTGTTTGGCAGAATCCCTGACTCAACACTCAACAGATTACTTAGTCCATAGACACCTCAGATTATTTGCAAGTCCAGTGCCAAACCTTTTTTTTTAAAGTTCATCAGTACGAGGTGTAGCCATTAGTGCTGAAACCACCATGAGTGCAGAAAGTTCAAAGCATTTGACGAATTCTGTGATTTTTCTAGGGTGTATTTACTTAGTTATAAAAATGTAAGATTGGTTGTGATTTAAATCAATGATTTTTTTTTTTAAATCATTTGATTAAAATCATGATTTTAATCATTGATTTAAATCAAGTGATTTAAATCTTGACACCCTGGTAGAAACAACTTTATAACTCAACGCATTTTTCTTTCCTGCAGATATACTTTTATCTGGAATGAAAGATGACATAGGCGTCGAATTCACTGGACACCACGTCACGTACCTCCAAAGATCAAGATATGGTAAATTTCAAGTCATAAATTCTTTCGAAATAGTGACTGACATTGAGGCCATTGACATACATAATATATATATATATATATATATATGTGTGTGTGTGTGTTACTGCTGAAGCGCAGTAATGTGTTATTCTGCAGATTATCTAGGTTTTAAATGCTAAAAATAGTTTCACTCCTCAAACTAGCTGGATAATTTTCACTTTACCTACTAGGCACTCGTTAAAGTGAAAATAAGATCTTTACTGGAACAACATCACCTTTCTGTTAGCTTAAATTAACATAGTATCATTTATTTGTTTTTCGATATTTAAAGAATGGAGTTAATACAATCAAACAATCAACTATGTAGTTGATAGAATCAATCATCAATCAATTAAAAAACTATAATAGAACGAATCAAACAGTTTAAAATATTATTACAGATAAAAAAATGAATTTTCTAAACATATAATAAAATTATGCTTACTTATCAGTGTAATCTAAAGATTGGTGATACTTTGAATTACATAGCAATTGGTTTTTGCGACAAGCACACCTATTTGTGGTACATTTAGATTAGTATTTTTTGAAACCCTGCCCAGTACCAAGGGATTGTTTTATTGCCGTAGGAAATGAGAGAAACAGGCGAAACCAAACTCAAAGTGGAGGGAGAGAGGTAAGGTGTAGGGAAAGGAAATGAGAGAAACAAAATTTTGAACTTTAACGATAGACTAGGTAATGTGGACATTACCTAGGTCAAATGTTTAATACTCTTGATTCCGCACATTAACGGTGTAAATCAGTTAATCTGCAGATTAGCTATGTAATGTGCACATTAACGGCTTTCCAGCTTTAGTGGTAGCATATATATATATATATATATATATATATTACTTTAATTTCAATCAAGTTCAAGTCCAGGTTTCGTAGAGCAGTCATATGATTACTAGTCGATATGCTGGTCCCACTGTTTGAAGCATCGTTCAATATAAAATTTTAGAGAGAGTCATATTTTATTCCATACTATTATTGATTATATACTATATTTGACGTCTATGATTGGAACCTCAAGAACACGGACTTATTTAAACTTCTTTTTTCAGGGCATATTGGCGAATTGCCGGAGATTCAGGATTACTTATCATCCATTGCCTACACAGTGGAAAAGATAAGATGCTTGAAGGCAAATCGTTTGAAGTGAGTGCACATCAGAAGGTTTTTCAAGTAAAATCAAAATATATAGAGACTAGCAATTGATAATAATTAAGGGAAAGTTGTACAAAACCGTGTCATTATTATTAAATTAATTTTTTATGCGAGTAATTTTTTATTCTAACAAGATCATTATTTTTTTAAAGTTTCAATTTATGAATTCTAGCCTGCCCTTCTTTGAAAATAAAAGCATTTTTTGGAACAAACTGCCAAACACGATTTAATTAAAAATAATAATTTTGTTAACTGTTAATAATAATTAATTTTATATTTGTACAAAACATGTAAGGTACTACAATATAGTAGTCTATATTTATACAGTCCCTTCTAAAAAGTAATAAAGATGCATTTTTATACCAATTATAAAATTAATCTTGCTTTTTAAGCAGATATGTTTAGAAATTAAACAAACCATTTCCATTACACACAGTAAAAAAATTGTAGTTCAAAACCGGGTACTACCCGGTCCTGTCCGACTGTCAAGGCCCCTGTATCATTTGACAACGCCATTAATCAGAAAAGAAGGCTTAGAAAATTAAAACATGAGGCAAAACGTGTTTTAATCATTTAAAATAATAGCTGAAAGAGGTGTTATAAGGTGTTGTACTTACCTAACATAAATCTTCAAGCAATTAGAAACTACAGAGTAAAATTCGGTGGATTAAGAATCGAACTTTTTCTACTCGAAATTTTCAAAACATCGGCGTCGACAAGCACATAATCTACACTGTATTTCATTCAACTGCAAATAACATGAGCCGACCAACCGGTACAGTGGTTAAGGTGTAAGCCTCTAGATAGGAAGGTTCCTGGTTCGAATCCGGGTCCGGACATGGATGTTTGTAAGCGTATGGTGTAGAGGCGGCTGGTGCACCTTAAATCTGTCGCGGCCGAAAGTCCTCAAGTTGGGTTGGTGTGGAAGTTTGGAGAGTGGGGTGCCAGCTCAGATGTTGCTTCGTCATCTGACCGTGGTTCAAAATTACAAGGTATTGTCCTCGGAACTTTCCCTTAAGTGACTGATCCCGGACCGTCTTCAATAGCCCGTTGTTTTGCTCTAGTACGACGTTAACTAAAATTACCATTACCAAATAACATGGCGGCTGTCTGCAACTAGTTTCATGCGTTATCCCACAGATGGCAGTTCTAATCGAGCCAAAACTGCCGGGTCCTGGTTTTATCCGGCTACCCGGTTTTGTCTTATCTTCCCCTACCTTTTATTAAGGGGAATAATGAAATTACACCTATGAACAAAACTTATGGAACAGTAAGGATACAGTTGCCACTTTGCACTTAATTGGCATTAGATGAGTGAAAATGATACGAAAGGTGTATCCCAAAAATTACGAAAAATATAAGTAAAAACCGCGGTAACAGAAACATAAGCGAATGGCAAAAAAGTGATGAATTGAAGTGGTTACCCTGCACTGAGCGCCATGAATAAACCTAATTAAGGGGGATGTAGTCTGGTTGGAAGAATAACGGATTAGCAACTGGAGGGTTGCGAATTCGAAACTAGGTAGAAGCATAGAGCGTAGCGTTTGGGGGGGGGGGGCTAGATCACATTAAACCTGTCGTGGCATCAAATGTTCTCGCGTTTGATGTTAAGTTTGAGATAAATATTGACCTCGTCTTTATATCGTGATTCAAAATTACAAGGTGTACTCAGATCTTTCCTTTCGGGATTCATATCTGACCTTCCGCCAATGTGCTTCACCTTGTTTTCGCCATTGCGATTGTAATTTACTACCTACATACAAACCTTTTTATCGTTACGTTTTACATGTATAAATTTAACTACAGCTTGAGCTGAATTATTTAACTAAATGATTCAATGTAACTTCTGGCATATTAAAAGTGACATTCATATGCTAACTTCGAAGTAATACACGGTGATTAACTTACTTGGCTTCATTTTATGCATATTGTTTTTCAGATGGAGCTTTGACCTGGAGCCCGACACATAAATGTCATATTTAGGTGACATATCTGCAATAGACAAAAGTAAACACCCACATCCATATTAAACTAAACAAGGAAACATTTCAACGTGGATTCCGCATTAGAGTCTACTTTGAAGATTACTGACCTCCAACAACAAGACTTCAAATTCTAATAGTGTGATACGTATCTTGTGAAGTTGTGAAGGACAAAGCGAAGTCCGACTGAAGAAGTAAGCAAGGTTTTAATTTCGTTTTTCGTCAACTCTGGGCAAAAACTCATAAGCTGACTTTTTCCCGGAGAAACTAAATGCTTGTTTTCCTGACGATGAAAAATACATAATCATATTGTGAAGCGTTTAAAAGATATCTAACACTATTAAAAATGTTTCTATTTATTATACTTTGTGCTGAAAATCAAAAGTTTTTCTTTAAAGAGATGCTCAGTAAAAAACGATTTGGTTCAGTTAATGAGTTTCTGCTCTTGGCCGACGTTGTATTGTTGAGTCTGTAAGGCAAAGATAGAAGATCCTCTCATGTTCTATTCCCTCCTGAACGTATTCTTTGTCAAAGGCTTTCTTTCTGTTTTCATTGCTTGGCGATATTTTTTTAATCACAGTTTGGCCAAATATGGACATTGCGCCAAAGCCAATCTGCCAAAATCAAGAGCTTAAACTGAAATTTATGGAACCGTGTTTTGTTAACAATCTTTCTCCTTTTCAAAGGATGAAAAAGTGACAAAATCTAGAAAATAAAAATTAAATAGAAAAATATATAACGGAATATTATTGTGTATCACAAAGCAAGTTCAAAGAAATGAAATTTTAAAATCAATACGCACCATGTGTAATGTTAAAGAAGAAAAGACTATAAATATCTACGAATCCAAGATCTAGATTCCGGGCAAACATTGTAAGAAAAAGTCTGGTTGAAATTTAAAGACTTAACGTAATTTTGGTATTTTGGGACTGATAATTTCGTTAAGTACTTTCAAGGATCGAGTACCTCTACGAACAATTAAACAAAACGTTTCAGCCTATATGGTGTAACTTATTTACATTTGTGTTCTTTTCCAGAGAAGCCAAGAGCTGGACCATTTCCATCTGAGGGAGTGTCGTCAGGCATCCAGGACCTGAAGAGCTCTACTGCTGCCCCCTTGCGTCCGTCCATCCCTCCTTTCTATAAATATGTCAAAATTCCTACGGGCGCGAGGGGAGCTGTTGGTAGTTATTCCGAAGGCCAGATTCCTATGCGCTCAACTCGTCCAAGTTGCTTCATTTTTGGGGATGTCGTAAGACTAATGACAATCGAATGTATAAAAGATCAAATAAAAACATTCTATAACCCCAAACCGTCTCTCGTCTCTGTCCTTTGAGAATGTTGAATCGAAATTCCAACCACATTAGATCAAAAGAAGGAGATTAGAATAAATAATTTAAAGTTGAGTTCAAGATCTTCACTATAAGAGGAATACCATACTTTTTCCGATCCTACTGAAAATAAATAATCATATAACTCTGGTGATATATAAACAATTCTTTCACAGCACACATAGGTATATGGTGTTTCAAAACTTCCCGCGTACTCTTTAATAAGCAACACAAAATCACTTAATTTTACAGCAATTGTTCAAAGTTAGGACATCCTAAAGAAATGTTCGTCGTCTGACAGAGATTCAAAATTACGTGGTACTGTCCTCGGATCTTTCCCTTCGGTTTTGTCGTCGCCAGTAGCCCGCTGTGTTGCTTCACTGAGATGTTAAGTAAACTCCTACCAACCGAAGTAATGCTGGGCCGCGGATTAGCAACTGGAGGGTTGAGAGTTCGAACCCAATTAAAGTCAGTCGTGTACAAAGGGGCTGGTGTACCTTCAGTTTGTCGTGGCCTCAAATGTACTCACATTAACATGGTATGGAAATTGAGAGAGAGAGGGGACCAGTTCAGGTGTGACCTCGTCATCTGACCCTAAAGTAATGCGGGGTTGTCGTGCCCCACTGTGTGTTCCCAACCACCCTATCTGCCCAAGGAATCTGTGAAATGTAGGGCAGATTGAAACTGTACGTATTGTGGTGACTAGCGTAGCATAGTCAAATGTACGCCATGAAACCCCAATTAACTAATCTAATGTAATACATACCTGGCAACTTCGGTGCGTGGATTACTGTGCAAACTGATCAACAGCCCTATGGCACTTGTAAATATCCCTAGGTGAAAATGGTTTAATTTTGTGTTACCTTCATTCCCTAAAAATGCGTGCATGAAGTTTTGAAACATCCTGTAGATTGGAATTAAATTGTTAATAATATTATTTAGCAAAATGGGGTGTTCGAGGTGCTTAGGTTAGGTGCTGGGATGGGCATATGATCTCTGGAAACGAAAGGTGAATAGATCCTATTGATATCCATTTAGTTTCCTGCTTGATTTCCCAACAAAGGAGGTTGTGAAACAGATAAATAGTTAGGGTAGGCGATATTTGGAACACCTACCCTAATTTTGTTAGTAATCTTTCTCGCAAGCTCGTCAAATGATCGAACACTCATTCGAATGTAATTAAAGAACTCTGGATTTTCACTTAAATCCGCAAAAGATGAGTAAAATCTACCTCTTGAAAGACTGTGATCAATAAATGGATGGCTCCAGTAACGTCTAACCGGGGACCTTCCGATCTAGAGGCTAACACCTTAACCACTATACCGGTTGGTCGGCGCAATTCAAATATTTGCACAAGCATTTTACCTCGCGATAACCATCTAACATCCGTATGAAGAAGTAAAGTGGTGTGAAGACTATCCATATCTTCGCAAATGTCTTTGAAAATACGTGATTGCGATGGTTTACTTTTGATAAAATTAATAATCTTCACTGCTTCGTCTAGAACAGATTTAAATGTCACTGAAATCCTTTTTGTTACTAATTCATATCTGTGAAGAATGCAATGAGTACTGTTACAGTTTTTTGCAACATTTTTAATCCGTGCTACAGCACCACTCACTTTTCCTGTCATTGCTTTTGCTGCATCGCTGCATACTTCAATACATTTTTCCCAGTTAATTTCATGCGTTGTCATAAAATTATCAATGCAGTTAAATATATTTTCCCCCGTGGTGTTAATGTTCACATTATCAAATAAAAGCAAATCTTCTTCAATTTTTTATTAAAATCATACCGAATGAAAACAAGCAAAATTGCTAATCTAGCAACGTCTGTGAGCTCATCTAGTTGTAATACATAAGCGTCACACGCCTGTAACCATGAAATAAGTTATATTTAAATGTCACCGACAATATCGTTAATACGCCTTTTTACAGTATTGTTAGAAAGAGACAAACTTTCAATTTGTTTGCTATACTCTTCACCGAATACACACGAAACGATGTCTTGAACGCAAGGTTTAATAAGTGATTCACCAATAACATGTGCCTCGCTTGCAAGAGCAATACGGCAAGATACTTTATACGACGCTTCCGTTATCTTTTGATTATTGTTTTGAAATTTTTTATCATAAAACTCTTGCTTTTATTATGGTTTTCAAGTTTTCTTCTTAAAAAAAGAAATATCTTTGCCTTTATTTGTTGGGTGATTTTTTTTTCAGTCGCCTTATTTAAAATTTTAAATTTAATGCGTTGGTCGATTGTATACTTTCCAAGGAAAATGTGAATATATTAGACGCCATTCTTATTTTTTTAATGAAATAAAATTTGTCACGCGGAACCCCTAAATTTTTTCGTGGAACCCCAGGGTTCCGCGGAACCCACTTTGGGAACCACTGCCTTAGTGTGAATGTGCATTTTCTTGAAGGTGTTATGCTCAGCTTAGTCAAACATAGTTCAATTGAATAAAACCCATTCCAGCAATCCATTATTCTATACATGAATTATATCTCTAGTTATATATATACTCATGCATACGCATTATAATAATTTTACTATATAAACATAGATTTTTTTTCAATGTAAAGCGAGGTTGAAAGCGTCCAATAAAATGTATTTTTTATACTCAAGTGTGGATTGACACTTTTTATATTATTCTCTCTATTTTCCAAGCTCGAAACCGTACATATTATTGGTTTTGCTTTAAACCTATTCTCTTCGGATTCGTCGTGGTTCAGTGGGTACAAGCGCACTGTGCTAGAAACCGTGGATTCTTGTCAGGTGTTTTCCTCACTGGTGTCGAAAGCGTGAGTTGAGGATGCAGAGTGGTTACCCACGACTAACTTATAAATTTAACATTTTCTGAAGAATATTGACCAAAGACTACATGTCTAGTAATATCTTGAACACTCTTGTAAATCAGAGCGCATCTGTTAATTCTTATTTCTATTTCATATCGTGGTTGTAGTTTTCTTGATTAAGAAATAGATTCACTATCGTAATGTGCGCGTGTATAATATATGAATCAAGATACAGCGATGTTTGCAAATACGCTGGTAACAGTTGCGCGCTATAAAATTAAATCCCCGGAAGGTTTGTACTCACTCATATCTCCCATCTATCTTCTATACATATAAAAAAATAAGTGTGCATGTGTGTGTATATTCTCTATACAAATCTACACCGTTTGACCAATCCACACCAAATTTGGTACAGTTCTACTTTAGAACACTGCGGAAACCTATTTCTTTCCCGTCTTTAAACGAATATAGCCATGGCAATTGGTACACAGGTAGTACTATAAGTACCCCTCGAAGCCTCAATTTTAAAATCTAAAGTTTGTTTTTCTGCTATATGGGCAAGGATAAGGAAAAAATGTTCTACAGGCTTTGTGTATTTGAGTTAACACAGGGAAATGTCTCGGTCGTATTTTAGCTGTCGCGGTCATATTTGAAACCCGAACAACGCCGGGTTGTTCAGCTAGAACGTTGGGTTGTTCAGCTAGAACGTTGTAGAAAACAGCCAAATGTGTTGTCGGGGAGCCACCACGCAAAGTCAGACTATTCCGCAAATTCTCATCGAGTCAATAACTCAAGTGGTTACTATCTGCTGATCTCAGGTGCAGTCGGAAGTTCAAGTCAATGCCCATTACAGATGAAAGTGCAAATGGAGTGGACAATTCCGCACCAAGGTGAAATGTGTGGAAGAGGAAGACTCCAGATTCTAGAAGCAGTGGTCGTTCATGGAAGTTCGGTGAGCATCTGTGGAGACTAGTGTGACAAGAGCGTGACAGACGTCTCTTCGGAGATGGATTTTTTTTTTGTCACTCGCGATGAGGATTGAACTCTGATGATAGACGCAGGCAACTGAAGGACACTAATAAAAAGACAGTGGATAATATCATGAAAATCAAATACATTGTAACAAAATAGTGCAAAATGCATACATTTACAAAATTTTGTGCACTTAATTCTATGTTGATACGTAAAAAGACATCTTAGAGACATTATGGAGGAAAAACGTTTAAGGTAGGTAGGTATTTGATTCATTTTGCAGCAAGACAACGGGTTATGGACGTCTGCGCAGAATGAAACCCTAAGGGAAAGATCCTGAGCTGTACCCATTCTCCAAACTTCCACACCACGCCAACGTGAGGACATTTGAAGCAACGACATATTTAACGTGCATCATCCCCCTTTATACATGGTCTTTGGCTAGATTCGATATCGCAACCATCCGGTTGCAATCATTTACTCTTCGAACAGGGGTAACGCGGACCGATCCGAGAAACGACGTTCTGACAACTCGGAAGGTTAAAGGTACAAGTTGTGACATTGTGAGAAGCTCCATTCTGCTTGACCTTTAGGAAGGTCACTAAGAGAAGTGTCCACTCCATTGTATCATCGGAATGCCGAATGTATTCCGATCGGTTTGATCTTGGTGCCAGCTGCTGTTCTTGTGGCTTTACGACTTAAGAAGAGCAGGTGAAAATAGAGCGTCCTCTGCAGGCGGTGTTTGTCCAGATGATCTCCGATTGGTTATTGACATTTACCGTTCGAAAAAGGATGTTAGAGACGACGGTTGGAGAGAGCTAGAAGTAGCGGGTGAGGTTGATACCCCGCGCTGGACTGTGAGATACGTACATTAATGTGTGTGTAATTAAGCTAATGTGATGATGTAAGTGCTGTATATATATATATATATATATATATTCTTAATGTTCTTCGAATTAGAACGTAAATATCTTAGCTGTTGATTGTTTTCTCTTTGTGAACGATTCGTATTGTTTTCACGTTACCGTTTTGGGCGACGACACCACAATTTGGAAAAAAACTGTTATGTTGCTACAGCGTTAACGTTTATTGTTATTTTGCGAAAACAGTTATCACAGGAATCCGATGTCAACCTTTTGTTCTAAACTGTGGTATAGGGCATTAGTACGGCTGATATGTGAAATAATTGTGCCTTTAATGATAGAAGCATACAACTTGGGGCACATATACAACATATATAAAGATTTAATTTTGGACATGAGGCCATCTCAGATTACGCCTATGGCAGTAATGGCGGACATTCAAAATGGCGGCTTCGTAATATTTTTTGGGCTCCTTTTAAATGTTATTTGATGTTAAATGAAAGCTATTACATTATGACGAGTAATTGTTGTTATATATTATTTAAAATAGAAAGTACATGTACATATCATATTTTATATATACATATATTTAATTTGTAACAAAATGGCGGCCTCTGAGTGTATTTTATGTGCTCCTTTTTTTAATGTCATTTGGTGATGCTAATAGCGTATTATATGTGATTTTGCATGAATTGATGCTATAAACACGAGGGCCAAGTCATAATTATATTTTCATATTAACTTTTTTCCACGGGTGACACGATAAGAGATAAAAGATAAAAAATGTGGATGTAGTGGATTAAGCTGATTAATTCATTCACTACTGATACATCTGGACAATTCAAAGAAACAGAGTGGAACAAGTGTTTTATCTGTCAAGAATACGAGTCTGAAGTTCTTCGGTGACCAGCAGACAGTAAGTAATAGTAGTAAGCGTGAAGAAAAGGTAACGGGTTACGAGACAATTTCTGATTTACTTGTGGGGTTTAGTATTGCAGGGTGTTTACAAAGAATGATAAATCTGGAACGTCTCGATGATGCAGGAAGTGTCGAAGCAACATCGGTACAACATAAAGCTCAGTTTCACGAATCATGTAGATTGCAGTTCAATACAACAAAACTTCAAAGAGCTCAGAAATGGAACAAAGAACCTATGGATAATGCAAATAGTTCTACGAAATTCACCCGTCAGAATGTTTTAGTAAATAGTTCAGTGAATTCAAAAGCAATATTTTCTTATCTGCGTACTCAAGTTGGAAGTTCATTATGTACTGCATCTATTGTACATTCGGCCTGTATGTGTTTCTCACTATGCCCTTAAACTGGAGGACAGGCCTATGCTCGCGAAACTGAGTGTCGGTGATCTGAATGCACTAAATGCCTTGTATTATGTTCAATGCCTCGTATCATTATATAACAGAGCAAGAGACAAAAGAACATACAAGAAACTGAAATAGAACAAACTAACCATGGTATTGCTTTGCCGAACTTATATCATAGATCGAAGATGCTCGTAGTGACAATGAAATCGCACCCATATTTAAACTTGATCTATGCAAACTGTACAGCATGAGGATGAAACAACAAGGTAGTGATCTTTTTCATTTCTTAATTATGACATGCACGTATGTTAGAGCATCAATTCATGCAAAATCACTTATAATACGTTATTAACATCACCAAATGACAATAAAAAAGGAGCACATAAAATATACTCAGAGGCCGCCATTTTCTTACAAATGGAATATGCTATATTCAATAATATATAACATATTTGATATACAAAGTACATGAACAAAACAACAATTACTCGCCATTACTTAAACAGTTGTCATTTAACATCATCAAATAACATTTAAAAAGGGCACAAAAAATATTCCGAAGCCGCCATTTTAAATGTCCGCTATAGTGCCATAAGCAAAATCTGAGATGTCCTCATATCCAAAAGTAAATCTTCATATATGTAGTATTTGTGCAGAAAGTTGTATGCTATCATTAAAAGCACAATTCCTTACAATTATTTCACATATAAGTCGTACTACATGACTTTTTATTTAATTAATCGTGTAAATCATTTATAATTTGTAAATAAAATTTTAGTTATTTCTTGAACCTAGTTATTAATATTTGTTGAAATTAAGGGGACCCGGCACCTTAAAAATCATTGAAACTATAAATTTTCTTCAAAATGTGTTAAAATTTTTTAAAATAAAATAAGTTGAAAATTTTAAGAATTTTTTATAGTGCATTTCTTTTTTAATTTTTATTATATAAGCTTCATTTTTTTATAATAGTCCTTTAACTATAATCTAAATTTACAGGTATGGAATTCAAGATGTATTGAATATATATAGATCTTGATAAAAAATAAAACCTGAAACGCTAGGTACTGGAAAAAAGAAGAAGGAGGGGGGATTTGATTTAGCTTTTCAAGTTTGTAAAACAAGGGGACACAGAGGGCTTAAATTTCAATAGGGATAACAGAACAAGGGGTCATGGGTATAAATTGAATAAGACACATTTTAATCGGGATTTAAGGAAAAACTACTACTTTAATAGGGTAATAGACAGTTGGAACGCGTTGCCAGAAAATAGAGTTAATTCAAAGGGAGTGTACGAATTTAAGACACAATTGGGTAGTCAGTGGGAATTGGAGAATTCATAAACAAAGGACCAGCCTTGTTGGGCTTGAGCCTGTAGCTGGTCGTCAATATTTGTATTTGTATAATATCACAAAAAACGCCACTTTACTGCACATTTAAATTTTTTTAAATTCTACCACAATATTTAAAAATGTATACCTGTGTTTCATAATAAGATTTTATATATAATATACAACAAATTTGAAGTCAATTGATTGAAAATTAAAAAGGCCTTTGCATTTTCAATTATAAGATGCATACAAAAAATGAAGTCTGAGAAAAAACAGTTTAAAATTTTCAAATTAAAATAATGCTAAGAAATTACAAATAAAAATTATAAATAAAAATTATTGAAGTTTTTACTATAGCTGCTTTCTACATATGAGTGAAGTTTAAATTTTCCTGGACCATTAAGTGATAATATTTTTTAAGATCCAATCCCTTTATTGTGATTTCTTTATCCACTAACTTTCGAGCACATTGAAATATGGCATTTAAACGGTTCCTTCGCTGATAATTCTTTCAAGCATCAATTATCTGTCCAAGTTTTAAGGTATCAGATCCTAACGTAAACCCAGAAGTTTTCTGAATGTGTTGAATAGTTGAAAGTACCCTTATATTATACTCACAAACTGCTTCTGATGTGGCCATTTCGAGACGTTAAGTTTTTATGGCACAAAATTCTCCTTTGGACACCTGACATGCTGTGTAGACTTTAAATTTGCATTTTGCGTCATGCACCTAGAACATCTTTCTAAAAATTTTATTGGCAAAATCTTTGCCAAATGTTCCTCTTTAATTGGTGTCCAAATTTCAAGTTGTGAGAACCTGGTGGCAAATATCTTGCTTTCGCAGACTGGTAAAAGCACCATGAATTGGAACCCTCGTTACACATGAAGTGCTGTGGTTTCTTTATGTGTTATGGTAAAGAGCAGCATATATGGCAATTTTCGTGGCATTATTATCAGCTTTATTTGCTAGTATTGCATTTTAATAACAACGAGTTAAATTTGTTTACATTTTTTTTCAGATAAACTGCCACGAGATTTTCCACCTAATGTGATACCACGATCGTTCCACGTTTTTGCTGCATCTCTCAACTGTATCCACTGTAACGTCGCAGACACCGCCACTGACCTTTGATTCCAAATTCCTGAAACATATGCCCGAGTCCTGCTGATGAATGTCGCAACAGCTGTCACGTTTGTTTTGGGGGTGCCAGTGATTTGTGGCTGGAGGAATGAGGGGTCTGCCGACACAAGAGATCCGTTGCAGAATTCGAGGGAGGCGGAGATTTTTTCTTTGCGGTGCTCGTTGATGAAGCCGGGGCTGTTTTTTTGCCTATTTCGCACCACCCATGTCATAGGGATGCAAATCTCTAGTGTACATATAAATTAATTGCAAAATAAATGCAAGTTATTTTTAAACTAGGCTGTTTCTTTTTGTAGAAAGGCCCACCACTCGGCCCACTACGTTACACCCCAAACATTTACTAATAGGATTGACACATTCCATTTTTTTATTGCGATATCACGACCATACACACCAGACAAATTATTAAATGTTTTGGCGTCCCCATCCGAAAGAAAAGTTATACATCGGGGGTTGGTTGGGTTTTTATGGCCCAAAGGCCACACACGGCCAAGCTGCGCCAGACACAAGACAAAAAAGTCTAGACAAAATAAAGATTGACAGTAAAACTTTATCTATTTACAATTTTGAATCGAGACTTTATCAAATGTATAAAATCTAAATAAAATTCACGAAACCAATGTCAGATATAAATAAAAACACATTTTTATTGTAAGGACTTCCTAAAAGATCTTTTAGGTTTGGGTTGTGTACATCGGGGGAAGGGAGAAAACCTTACCTTTAAAATCATAGTTCTGTCGTTTACGTTTAGGTATGATTAATAATAACGTATAAGCAGAAAAAGGAAACAGAATAACAAATATCAAACAGTAAAACAAAACTAAATCCTTCTTTTTTGATAAAAATAGACAAGCAATGATATCAGTAACAGTGACAAAGAAAAATTTCGTCTTCTAAGCTATTTCATTTAATTAATCGAAAATAACTATCGAGGTAATGCGGTTAGTTCAGTCAGATCGGTTTTTCAGTTAGTTTTTGGTATCGAAGCAGTAATCGCACTCACAAAACTCCTGATAACTTTTAAAAAAATGCAGGAAGTCTGATTTTCTAGGACAACATTTTTAAACAGTGTAAGGCGACATTTTAATCAAAAATTCCCTTTTATTTTAAGCTGCTAGGTCCCCTTAACAGTTTACGTTGTCAGTTAGTGATTACATTGAACACATAGCAACTAAATTTAGCGATTTTTGATGGATTGAAAAGTGATCAGACTAATCATAGAAAAATGCAATCTTTACGGAAAATAATTTTCTAGCATCGTTTTAACTTTTTCATACTTTCTACAAATATGTATACATGATATATCTATCCATATAATATTCATCGCAATCCTGCTGTTTCACAAACTAAAAAAAAATTTCCTTATGTGACTGCTTCAAAACTTTACGAGTTCGTTTTCAGCAACAAAAAAAAAAAGGACGAAATTCCGGTGTTTAGACACGCAGTGTTAATATCACTATTGTTCTTCTTGTTGCACTCAATAACTTGCACCAGGGATGTGTTTTCGAATTTAAGATTTATTCCTATGGGGATTTCGAATTGGTTTTACCACCCTCTGCGCACCTGGGATAAATAGAACGGAATATGTAGCTTATGTCACCCAAAGGGTTCTGAAGAACATGTGAACCAAATTTGATTTGTATTGGTCAAACGGTGTTGATTTGTAGAAAACACACGGATGCCAACTTTACATTTTATATAGATTAGCTGTTTAAATTAGCCATTACGTAATTCTTTTAGAATTAAGAAATTTCAACTTTTTTTCGACGAATATTTTTTATGAATTCAATTTTCTTAACTTAACATATTTTTTTTTTCGATTTACGTTGCTCCACTGCCTGTCTCCAAAAGATTTATGGATAACTTAAGGTATCCGACTACCTTAGGAACAAAGTTTTTGAAAAAAAAAAAACATTTTTAATAATGTCAACATAATTGTAAAGACATATCAGTGTAAAAGAGCATATTTGATAGTTAAACTGTTGAAATCAGCAGAAAAATATTACATAATGGTGTTTAATTATTTTCAATCAAAATATTAGAACTACGGGAAAGTGCTCCAACTAAAAAGCTATTATAGGTATGTGAATGCAATTTGGTGAGTAGAGACGTACAACCACCTGAAGTGTTATAGACCGCAAGTTAGGTAAAATTGCAAAAAATATAAAGTTATGTTATTTAATGTACTTGGTCTGGAATTTTTAAATAAATTTTGGATACATTTTAGACAAAATTACTCATAAAATAAAATCTAATATAGCAATCTCTATTTCTGCTGTCTATTACACTAACACATATGTGATAAACATTCACTTAAATTTCCGTAACAATATGTAAAGAATTTTTTGAGCTATCACATTTTTTCACAAAAAAACATTCTGAGAAAAATGCATTTAAAGTGTAAATATGTATTTATTCAGTGAAAATATCAATTTAATACCTTAAAACTCCAGTTTTATAGGTAGTACGATCCTTTTTTTCAGATTTACCCAGTTCTCTTTTTTTTTTTTTTTTTGAAGCTCGAAATTTTCTACGGGTGCATTTTGACGGCGTTGTTGAATGTCGTTTAGAATCAATAATTCGTTCGACATTTAAGAAATATTGTTCTTACGAAGTAAATACACAAGGAGTGATACTTAGCTCACTCAATATAGTGATTAAACCTATGAATCCATTTTTGAATTGTATTAAAGCTATGTAGGCATCTAAACCAAGGAAAATGGAAAACAATTGTCACAATAGATGAATCATGGGTGTAATTAAATGATTGCAGCAAAAAAAGAGCCATTTATTATTATAAAAGGGGAGAAAAAAATTTAAGTACATGGTTCACAGAATCGAAAGAAAGTTTTTCTAAGGGATTCATGATTGTTGCTGGTTTTTCATATAATGGCAAGTTAAAAATAAAGAGAGTGGGGGAAAATGTCAATATTAACTCCAAATACTATTAGGAACATATTTTATCGCCAATTTTTCAGAATGAAATACCATCGCTTTACCCACAGTGCCATCAATCTGTGGAACTCCATCAAGACAAAGCTAGCAGTCACACATCAAAATCCACTGTAAATTTCCTAAAAGAAATGGAACAAAAAGCCGGTATCAAGGCCGTACCCTTCACTGATATATCCCTACTAAATCTCCCGATGTATCATCTATGTGTTTTTGTGCTTTCGGACTTTTAAAATCTGCATTATCCAAATGTCGTCCCACAACCCTTACAGGACTCTGGAAAGCTGTTCAGGAGGAATGGGATAGAATACCTCTTCTGACACTTCAAAAGGCATTATTATCCTGGAAATTACGGTGTAGAAAGATAGTTTAGAATATGGGCTATCAAATAGAACATTTAAAACACAAGAATTTTATGTAATTTAGTTTTGTGAATACAATATACATTGTCTAAAAAATGTGTGAACAGCCTCTGTATAAACATGCGGCAACAACCAGGGATTTATTTAATTTTATCGTCTGAAAATAAATTTGTTTTTAATAAATTTTTACTTCGTTGATATTCTAAAATGTCGAATGGAACTGAGCAAAAAACATGCATTCAATCGTTTTCGCAATAGAATTTTTGCTACAAACACATTTAAAAAGTTGTTTTAAAAAAAAAGCTTTTACAAACGATTTTTATACCAATCAAAAACAGTATTTGATTGGTATAAAAAGTTTAAATAAAGTAGAGAATCTGTAGTAGAGGATTCACGATCTGGTAGACCATCCACTTCGACTCGTGATCAGTATGTCCATCAGGTCAGAGAATGGGTGTGCTAAGTAATAGTTTTTAACAATAAGAGACGTTATTGAACTAGTTCTTATATCCTTCGTCGAAACGATCTATACTGTGGCGAGATGACTCTTGAGTTTTGCATCACAATGCCATTATTATTCGTGATCTTTTGACAAAGCATTCAACAAATCATGGTTCCATAATAGGGTGGGTCGAAAAAATATTTTTTTTTCGGAACGCTTTAGTGCGGAAAAGTTGACTATTGTAAGAAGAAAAATGTCCTTTCTTTGATGGTCTTTTCTTTGAACGTTCGTCGAAAAATTGAATGCCAAGCAATTTCTCAGGAATGTGAAAGAACACTATTCTCTTCTCCAGGAACCTGGATCAACTTATTTTGGACATGTATCTCCTTCCTCGAGTTCATCAAATGGTTAACTCAAAGCATTATTTCTCGCGCGCGCGCGCGCTTGTCTGAACTATCAATATCTCTAGAAAAACTAAAAGTAGTTGGGTGGAATGGCACTTAAACCTACACTGGAAGGAAGAACGGTGTCATCCACCGACTAGAAAATCATGTAGGACGACCGCTACAGCATATGCTTCATGCATTTTAAAGAGCTTCCATTTCGCCACATTTTTTAACAGATTGATGGTCAAACTGCAGGGCCTAGATCTTTTAGTGGGCCAATCGGGCAGCAGCTCACTTGCTGTGAAAAACTTCCTGTGGTCAATTATGAACCCATAGATTCTTCGATTCCTGATAGACAGGAATTTGAGCAAAGAGCAACAGTATTTGTTTGACATTTCAAATGCAATCCCCTTGGGACATTGTCCCGAAGACTTGACAAATCGGGACCCAGGTCCTTTGTCCCATTCCAGATGGATAACTGCGGCCAACCGAGTCCTTAGGTTGTATACAAGTTCATCAGATCCATCCGGAAACTTAAAAGAAAAAGTTGGCTTCATCTTAAAATGATACATTCCAGTGTGGTTTGCCATAAAAAAGAGCAAATATTTTACTGACGGACCAAAACATGTTTTTCAAGCAATCCAAACATCACGGTATTTATCCGATGATTTACTTCAAGTTTTGTAGATCCAGTAAGACAACGAAATGCGTTCTTTGCGCACACAGATAATGTTCTTTTGGCAATGCTTGTCGATGATGGAGGACATAGTCAGGAGCTCGGTTACAGAAGGATTTTGAGAGCAAGACAAACCGTCCCAAAGAAGAAGACTGTTAGAAATTTCGAACCATCGAAGACAAACTTTCAAGCTTCCGATTACATTGAAATTATTAATTGGAATTTTTGTGTGGTGTTCCTCCCCTAATGCTGCGGGACCTAACTGAAGACGATATTAAATCACTCTTGAATTCTGACACCACGCACCATCATAGAAATACAAATGTTTCCCTGCCACACCCAGGCTGTGGAGAGGTGCGTCAAACTTGTGACAGAGGCCTCGAATAAAGTATGTGGACAAGAAGCTAGATATGGCTATATCCGAGCACCACTGAAGATTAGATTGGTTATGCTTCATTTCTCAAAAAAATCAGACTTTAAATGTGTAGTAGATATTAAAAAAAAAAAAAAAAAAGTAAAAAACACAGTAAGCCAAAGAATCAAACTCTGGAAAATATTTGTAAATATTTGTAAATACAATGTAAATACCACACCCAACAATTGTATGGTTGTGGGTGAGATGCCACGAGGTGAGTTCTGGGTCGTTTTGTTCTAGCAAAGCAAGCCGAAGAGTTGCAGTAAAAATTTCGAAATACTGGTAAATTCTGTTTTTTCTAAGACGTTGCGCGAACGGAAAAAATTTGATTGATTTGAAATTTATTTAGATTATTTGAACCTTAAATAAAGCACAAAAACGAAAGCTAGTTTATTTTAAAAGTTTTCACAGAAAAAAAATTATAAGAATATAGTGATTTTTGCAATTTTTCATAAATTTTAAGTACGATGCGCGAACGGAAGATGTAAACCGATTTTAATTTTTTATGCCCGTTTTCTTCTTATTACAATAGTTAACTTTTCCGTACTAAAGTTTTTTTTTTCCCGTCCCATCCTATTCCATAAACTCCGTACTCACCTGATATGGTACCGTGTGACCTTTAGTTATTTACGCGGGTGAAACTCCCTCTTCGTGGTCCCCGTTATGAGTCCATTGATGCAATACAATAAAATTCGATACGAACCCAGAAGGGTATCAATAAATCGATACCTTTTGTTTTACGACATCATTCCGGGAACTTTCGATCACAGTAGAACGCATCTTCGATAACAGACCCCATTATTATCATTTCAGTTTATCACTTTTGAACGGGACATCTGTTTTGTTCAAAAGAACAGCAAAAATACGCAATACCCCTGCTTCAATATGCGTGGGGGTCTTTTTTCACATCTTCCCACTCGCCTGAGGTGAAGTAGCTCTTGTTGACACTCAATCGGACATTGCAGCATTGAGGCTTTAAGACCACCTGTGAAAACGAGGATAATGGACGGGTCCACTTCACAGATACACGCGTTAAAAAGCTCAGGATACAACTACACCCAACTTTCGACCGCCTATCGGACTCGGAGAGGGCGTGGCTATCTATCAGTTCCACAAAATTACGCAAGAAGTATTTCGTACTGCGCACGTCAAATGAGTCCATATGAGTCAAATGGGGCTATAATACATAAATCTCTAACACACAACACGATACGTTAAAAGTCTAGCTAAAATTTGAAATCAGCACTTCTGAAGACGCTAATTATCTACAAATTCAAAAGGATCTTGCAAATTAATGAAATAGTATCCAAGAAAATAAAAGCACGTAAACATACCTAGTTGAACAGAAGTTAATGATGATAGTCACTATATAGCGCTAAAGAAAATATAATAGCACCCCTATATTGTTCAGTTTTCCGCGTACTAATGTGTATTCACCAAATTGGTTTTGAAGCCAAAGCAGAAAGATCGACTTTGGACCTCCTTTTAGGAAGAATTGTTTAGAAAAATAAAACCGTGCTCTTGCTGAGGGGACATACTGTTTTTTAGAATTTTTGTATTTTTGACAATCTGCGACACAACGAAAATTAAATTTTGTCCTCCTACATTGCGAAAATGACACACTACGTCATTTAAAAGGGGACTGGTGCACGTTAAATCTATCGTAACTTCTAATGCCCTCACGTTGGCGTAGTGGAAGTTTAGAGAGTTAGGTGCTAGCTCAGGCATTGACCTCGTCATATGACCATGGTTCAAAATGACGAGGTGTTCTACTCAGTAATTTTTAATTAACGTCACACTAGAGCAACAAAACGGGCTATTGACGATTGTCCTGGATCAATCCCCGAAGGGAAAGATCCGAGGACAACAGGACGTAATTTTGAACCACGGTCAGATGACGAGGCAACACCTGAGCTTGCACACCACTCTCCAAACTTCCACACCAACCAAACGTGAGGACTTTTCGGCTGTGACAGATTTTAGGTAAACCAACCGCCTCTACACCATACGCTTACAAACATCCATGCACTGATCCGTATTCGAACCAGGAACCTTCTTATTTATAGTCTAACACCTTAACCCACCAAACCGGTTGGTCGTGTTGTCGTCGGATCGTTCCCTTCCGGACAGATCCCGAATAGTCGCCAATAGCCCGTTGTTTACACCAGTATAGAACAGGTGGTGTTCGTTCAGAAGATCTGCTTGGATCTCGACTTTTAACGTTGGGTTCTTTTCGTACTGCGGACAAACGACGGTTAGAGAGGGGAGAGAGACAACAGAGTGCTGGAGGCAGTCTGTGACGCTGGACTTTACACAAATACATACTAGGGATGCGACATCGATGTCGATGTTTCTTAAAAAGCATCGATGTATTGGTGTCGATGTTTTTGTAACATTGATGTTTATACGTTGTCGATGTTTTATTTTTAAATGAAAAAAGTATTGTTATAAAAATAACCAAGTAGCATAATTTTTATAATCAGCAAATTGAACATACTTTTAGACCAAAGTGACCAAGGGTGAAGGGTCTGAAAAGTAGGGATGCGACATCGATGTCGATGTTTTATAAAAAAAAATCGATGTATTGGAGCCGATGTCACATCACTAGTTGCTAAACCAGTTTTAAGAAATGGGGAAAAAAGTTTAAATACACTGAATTTTAAAAACATCGATAATTTGGGGGCGATGCATTATCACCATCGATGTTTTAATTTTGAACATCGATGTTTTGCTGTCGATGTCGCATCCCTAATACATACCAGTATTTCTTCTCAATGTTATTAATGCTATGATGTAAATACTGTACATATTCTTTGTTTTTGGAGTATAATAAGAACTTAACCAACACGTAAGATTTTGTCTCCTTGTGAACGATTCGTACTGTGTTAACGCTACCGTTTGCGGCGGCGACACTACAGCGACTGTATCTGAAGATGGGGAAGCTCATGAAAACACGTGTACTGCGCGCGTATAACACGAAAATACTTCCAGACACTTGGGCTCGAACCCTCTAGCTACACCACTAAGAACAAATTTTAAATTCCGCGGACCATTAATATCAATTTAAAAAAAAAAAAGATAATTTGTAAAATTTTGCTTTTAAAGAGCTACCATTTTATTAATATTGAAATGCACTAAACTTAATGTAAAAAATTATAAATAATATTTAATCATTAATAATTTGTAAATGCTTAGTTAACCATAACAAAATCTTTGAAATTTGTTTAATTGCAACAGGATGATTAAAGTTAGTTTAATTTATCTATCTATAAAAAAAGAATGTAGGCGTGTGTGTATTCTCTATACAAGTCTACACCGTTTGACCACTCTACGCCAAATTTGGAGCACTTACACTTTAGAACTCTGTGGGAAAACAGACCATTTCTTTCCTGTTTTCAGACCAATCTGTAGCCATGGAAATTGGCACACAGGTAGTCCTCTAATAGTGCCCCTGGAATCCCCCCCATTTTGAAATATAAAGGTTTTTTTTCTGCAATAAATGGACATGGATAAGAAAACACTTTCAACAGCGTTTGTGTATGAGTTAACACAGGGAAATGTCGCGGTAGGAAACACGTTCTACAGAGTTTGTATATTTTTGAGTTAATACAGGAAAATGTCGCGGTAGGAAACACGTTCTACAGAGTTTGTATATTTTTGAGTTAACACAGGGAAATGTCGCGGTAGGAAACACGTTCTACAGAGTTTGTATATTTTTGAGTTAACACAGGGAAATGTCGCGGTAGGAAACACGTTCTACAGAGTTTGTATATTTTTGAATTAATACAGGAAAATGTCGCGGTAGGAAACACGTTCTACAGAGTTTGTATATTTTTGAGTTAACACAGGGAAATGTCGCGGTAGGAAACACGTTCTACAGAGTTTGTATATTTTTGAATTAATACAGGAAAATGTCGCGGTAGGAAACACGTTCTACAGAGTTTGTATATTTTTGAATTAATACAGGAAAATGTCGCGGTAGGAAACACGTTCTACAGAGTTTGTATATTTTTGAGTTAACACAGGGAAATGTCGCGGTAGGAAACACGTTCTACAGAGTTTGTATATTTTTGAGTTAATACAGGAAAATGTCGCGGTCATATTTCAAACCCGAGCAATGATGGGTTATTCAGCAAGCTACTACTAAACTACTACTACATCATCGTTACTACTACATCATTACTACTACGGTAGTAATGATGTAATTAATGTCTCACAGAAGGAATAGAGGGCAGCACCGTCAACATGACATTGTTTATCTTTACTGATCGAGAACATTTAATTAGAAAGAGTTAGCTTACGAAGGTGTGTACGTGGCGTAGGAACCGAGAGGTCGGTTTTTTGAGATGTTTCTGAAAACATGTTAAGTCCGTGTGTGTCTAAGCCAGACTACACATTTATTTAAGCATTGCACATTTTTAATGTGATATTTGTCCCTGCTTGTTTGAAAGAAGTTTCTGGATTTTTGACTCCATTGACATTTTGAAAGACGGAGAGCCGTATTTATTTCAAGCCGAGATCGATGCCGAGTTTTAATTGCTGTGACAGATAAAAATATCTTTCCGCACAAATATGTTGTTGAAAATAGAATCATAATCTAACTCTGAATGAAAAAGCAATGACAATTCATTATTTCATTCATTCTTAGCAATGGGTATTTACTTTGTATGGAGAGTCAAAAGAGGTCTCGATGAGGATGACTGGATTTTAGTTTTATTCCTGCTCAAATTGCTATCTTAGAATATTATTTTTGTTTTTTTATTTATGGAAAATAAAAAAATTCATATAACGTCCATATATATCTGCAGACCACCAAAATTTTCTCGCGGACACCAGTTGGCAACCGATGTCTCAACCTTTATGCTGCGGTACTAAGATTTTTCAATCGTCTCCAGGAATGGCTCTTTCGCCTGCATGTCCGACCCCCATACCTAATTGCCTAACTTGAGCGATGGATCCTTGAGTAGCAATTACGACTGACGCTTTCCTTTCATAGTATTGAGTGGTGTATCGTTTGGCGCTAGAGAATCACCGAAGTGACCTTCTGCCTTTTCCTTAAAGCGTTCACACCTCACAGTTTACAGGGTAGGGTAACGAACAAAAGGAGGCATCATCTCGGTCATTCGCTGACAGCTGGTAAATAGTGATTGATGCCTGCGTCATTTAAAAGGGGGATAACATCCACCGTACACATATCAATACTATGCCGCTGGTGTAAACGAAATTTTAGTGGTAACAATTCTCTATATGCGGCAGAGTAAAAGTTAAACAGTTCTCACTTTCATATTGCATTAAACAGAATTCAAACAAGTTTCTTCACTCACCTGTGTGTGCTTCAAATCGAACACGTTCTTTAGACTTCTTTCTCCTCGTCGTTTTCTGCCGTTCTGTTTAAACCTCCCCCAATCCAATAGAAGATCTCATTCCAATGGATCCAGAATGGCAGCAGGAGAAAAAACAAAATCATTAGTCTTTTGGAACTGTTTGCATTCACATTTATTCAAATATAATTTGTAATGAAAAAAAAGAGGTGGTTATGATTTCCAGAAGTTGAATTTAACTCGAGAACGACGGGATAGGTCGTTTGGACCGCAGATACTGCGAGAGTCAACGAGAGATTCCACGTCAACAGAACTAATCCCATCGCGACTTCCCGATATTTCATACGGTCAAAGGAAAGCAACTCAACATGTTGTTACCAAATTCCGGTGACGATACTTCCAGAAGGAGGAGGTAAACAACTCAAATCCCGATATCACTTCTTGCACCCTCATCCCTCACAGCAGTAACCGGAACTGCGGTGGCTCGGTTGGAAGAGTAACGGTTGCGAGTTCGAATCCAACATACAGTCTTTTACAAAGGGGGATGGTGCACGTTAAATCTGTCGCGGTTTTAAATGTGATCACGTTGGCGCCGAAGTTTGGAGAGTTGGGTGCCAACTCGTCTGTTGCTTCGTCATCTGACCGTGGTTCAAAATGACGTGGTGTTGTCCTCGGATCTTTCCCTTAGGGATTGATCCAGAACCATCGTCAATAGCCCGTTGTGTTGCTCCAGCACGACGTTAATTAAAATTACTACCCACAGCCAGTAACCCCATATTCTCCCCACTTGTAACATTGAGACAAAGGGAATATTAGGGGAGGCTCACGGGTCATATTTGGCCATCCTGTGCCTAACACAAGACAGACAAGATCAAGTAATGGGCAAACACACAAGTGGTTTTACTAGCACAGAAGAAAGAAAGAAAGACACCCAGGAAGGAATCGAACATGTGTCACCTACAACTAGAGCAGTGGACATACCCACTGCAACACCAAGATAGATTAGGACATGAACAGATGTTTTTCCTGTTTCGATTATTATAAAAGGAAGTGTTTCTCTGTACGCAGAGTCCTGACGAATCTATGGTACTTACAATAATGAAATTTTGCACACAGGTAGTCCTAATTTTTTGTAACTTTTGTGTAGCGCCCGAATTTTAAAATTTAATCTAGTATTTTTTTTTATTAATTTATTAGTTTTTTCACCTTTTGTCCTCTCCGAAAAGTAAAGTCATTGAAGAAGAGGATTTTGCGATTTTCAACCGCTGGCGTCACAAGCGTTTTTCGTATAATGTCTTGGGGAAAAAATACCAAGTTTTTCCGATTCTAGAGTGGTTTGATTTACGTTGTTGATAATAGCCATTTCGAGGCCATGGCGCTGCCTGTGGGGATACGTAGCAATCACCGGGGGTTGGCAAGCGTCAGCGTGCATTGGTCACACCTGACCCCACAAAAAGAACTGTCACGGGCAACGGTGTGGCTAGTATTTGAGAAAAATCAAAATCGATAGTAGCACTTGGGAGTCTGTTGAAATCTTACGGTAATGTCAAATACTTTGAATTCAAATTATTTGCTACCGCTAAAATATACTTTACTAAACACAATTATTTCTTCGAATGCTTAACCACTTTTCGTTATCCTGGTACACCAGGGGGTTGGATTCACGTTATACCTCAGATGCATATACCACACATTCCAGGCGCAAATCGTTTACAGATAGACCACACGCTCGTTCTAGACGGACAAACATCCATGCCTTACTCCAGATTTGGACCAAGGTACCTTCCTATCCAGGATCCAGAACCCCGACCTATAAACCGTATGATTGGCTTCACTTACAACGGAAGCACGTATTTAAAGGTATCAAGTTATTAAACTTTCATGTACCTATACAACTTCGATAACTGCGCGAAAATGGAGTTATATTTTCAAATGTATCGTGTTTTGCGTACTGTTAACCATGCGTCAAAATGGTAGGTAAGTTTGAATCTTTCTGAAGTCAGGAATGTTGGTTGGGTTCAAAGACGTACAAGCTGCGCCGAGTGCAGGATGAAAAAAAAAAAAACCGGTAAAAATAAATATACGGTTCAATAATCTAATCAATAAAAAGTATAATTTATTATTTATAATAATTATAATTTATGGGTCACATTTTCTAAGGTCGAGTTGCGACACATGATTTCAAGTGAAGTACACACAACAATGTAGGCAAGTAGATTATTAAAGTTTAAAAACGACGCACTGGAGCATCAAAACGGCCTAAATGCGACGATCCGGGATCAATGCCGATGGGAATGGTCCTAGAACAATGTCCCTTAAAACTAAATCAAGATCTCGCTCTGTCTCGCAGAATCTGAGCTAGCACCCCACTCTCTAAACTTACACGCAAAAAAAGAAATATTTACGGACAAAAGAGAGGAATACATCCAGTGAGAAAACGCTCCTGTACCACTTACAGCTCGCAGGTTATTAGTGCAGTAGGCAAACCCACTGAGTCGAGTGTGATAAATTGATCGATTTGATTGATTTATTAGCTTCAGTGCATTTTCGCGTGCAGTTTGTTTTTCTTTTTGCATACTTTGTGGATAGTTCAATTCATGCGTGCCTTCCCTTTGAAAACGGCCTTGAAAAGTGCTCAGACGTCAAATAAATTAGAAACCTTTTAATCAAAAACATTTTCAAGAACTCAAAACAAAAGAAATAACTATGCATGAAGACATTCCAAAATAAAAAAAAGGATTAGAAAAATTTCTAATCAAAGCAGATAACTTAAGAATATTATAAAATTAAAAAAAAAATCAAACATGAAGAACGCAAAATTTAGAAATTAACGACTTTTAATGCAATTTAAGCGATTAGTACGAATTTTGATTGATCACACATTGAAATTTATAAAGAATCATATCAAACCAAATACCTCATTAATAAGCAAACAAAATTGCTGGGTGTAGATTACTTTGAACTGCTATTGTTACAAAAAGCGAGGTAAAACTTAAAAACAACAGCAACAGTTACATGAAGGAATTGGAAAATTGAATTAAATATAATGCAGTTTCACCAACATTAACGTTCCCCATAAAAGGTAACGAAGTTTTTCATAAAGAAATGCGACCCTTTTCAACTTTCAAAATTGATTAAGCGTTCTATTTCGAAAAAGAAGTTTTAATTCGCTATTAATTTTGTGAATTGTGTAAGCTATAAAAATGTAATCTCAAACGCATTTATTAGAATGTGTGCTTTGGTAATTAGAGAAATTTCCATAAAGGTTGAAATGAATAGAGTTCAGATTTAACATTTAAAAGGATGAATTGGAAGCATCTTTATTTCCCCTTCCTTCCAGAGTAGTTACATAAGAGAAGTGCGTTCCAAAAGTTCTTCGGTAAACTTTTGAGTGTAAGACGACCAGTCTTACTAAGAATGTGAAATGATCAGAATAATTTATTCGTTGGGATATTTTAATTAAATCAGACAGTATCTTTTCAAGAAAATTTCCAACGAAATGCCAGTTTTTAAGAAACCGTTTAACCAAGGACCTTTTCCATTTTAAACAAAATAACAAACAAAATACCATGCCAAACAAAAAATATATTATAAACCAAAGTTATTAGTTTCAGGAAATATTTTAGCCTTCCTAGAGATTTTGACGAAATATCTTATCATTTAAGATTCCCATTTTGATAATGACGAGATATCTCGTCATCAATATAATGTAGATATTTTTATGATTGTGAGAACAATATGTGTTCAGATTTGTTAGTGACAGATACCTTCAACGAGATAACCACCAGGCCGGGCTAAAGGATTTCTTAATATTATTACTTCTTAATATTAGCATCTTTAACACCATTGCAATTGTAATGCATTTGTATATTCCTCTTTGAATGATTTGACAACTGTACTAGATGCACTTCTTTTTTTCTCAGACGGACTGTAAAACCAACAGTAAATACTGACTTGAAAGAATAAATGGAATACAAATCCATTAGTACACTATCCATGAGTACTTTACTCTTCAGTTTAAAGATAACTTTTCAGAATATAGCAGGAATACACATCATTTATATGCATATTTTGAATCATTAAAATTTGTATGCATTCATGATGAGTCAAATATGTTCCCATTATTACGAAACATTCTTTTTAATTCATATTATTCCACCGAGTGGTTTCGACGAGATATCTCGTTCATCAAGATTTGACCGATTTCCGTAATGACGATATATCTCGTAATCACGAAATGGTCAATATTTTGATCATGACAAGATCAATACCTGGTCAGTTTTCTATTGACGAGATATCTCGTCCATCAAGATCTGGTCTGAGCTAATGACGAGATACCTCGTCTATAACAATCAGGAAGGTTTGTAGAAACCTTCTCTATTCTAAGAGAGTATTAAGACAGTTCCGAAAAACTGTTAAGATGTATGAAGTACACCATCTGTGAATTATCACTTAATTTAAATACAACACTACACAATGTAACTATTAATTTTCAAATTTTAAAAAGCATAGAATTCAAGTATATATGATATTTCCTACTATATGATGTTTCCTTGAGAGTATCCATTTCTACATTGTAATGAATACTCTGAATTGTTTTAAAAAATGTAGAATAAATATACCATGTTCACGTAGTTACAAAAAATTGGTTATCGGAAAAACTTTTATAAAATATACAAAATACTTCGAATGTCCCGAAAAATTTCGATGTATAACTTTTTGCAGTATAGAAAATTTAATTTCAATACATAATGACTTCATATCTATCTTTGCAACAGATATGTACTTTCTACATTCAGTGTTAAGGATTACAACACCTACTTAATATAATGTTCATATTTATATGGTGAAAGTATTTTTCTCTATTGGAGAAATATGAGGCATTTGCCAGACAATACACATAGGTTTTAAATAGAGATGGAATACACCTCCATCTGTACATTTTCATACTTATAGTATTTTCCTCTATTGGAGTAATACGAGTCATCTGCCAGACAGAAAAACACACTTAGGTTTAAAATAAAGATGGACTACACCTCCATCTGTACATTTTCATATTTATAGTATATTGAAAGTATTTTTTTTCTGTTGGAGTAATAAGAGTCATTTGACTGACACAAATACACATAGGTTAATAATAAAGATGGACTACACCTCCATCTGTACAGTTTCATATTTATAGCATATTGAAAGGATTTTTATCTATTTCAGTAATACGAGTCATCTGCCAGACAGAAATACACAAAGGTTTAAAATAAAGATGGACTACACCTCCATCTGTACATTTTCATATTTATAGTATATTGAAAGTATTTTTCTCCATTTCAGTAATACGAGTCATCTGCCAGACAGACAAATACACATAGGTTTAAAATAAAGATGGACTACACCTCCATCTGTACATTTTCATATTTATAGTATATTGAAAGTATTTTTCTCTATTGTAGTAATACGAGTCATCTGCCAGACAGAAATACACATAGGTTTAAAATAAAGATGGACTACACCTCCATCTGTACATTTTCATATTTATAGTATATTGAAAGTATTTTTCTCTATTGTAGTAATACGAGTCATCTGCCAGACAGACAAATACACATAGGTTTAAAATAAAGATGGACTACACCTCCATCTGTACATTTTCATATTTATAGTATATTGAAAGTATTTTTCTCTATTGTAGTAATACGAGTCATCTGCCAGACAGACAAATACACATAGGTTTAAAATAAAGATGGACTACACCTCCATCTGTACATTTTCATATATATAGTATATTGAAAGTATTTTTCTCTATTGTAGTAATACGAGTCATCTGCCAGACAGAAATACACATAGGTTTAAAATAAAGATGGACTACACCTCCATCTGTACATTTTCATATTTATAGTATATTGAAAGTATTTTTCTCTATTGTAGTAATACGAGTCATCTGCCAGACAGAAATACACATAGGTTTAAAATAAAGATGGACTACACCTCCATCTGTACATTTTCATATTTATAGTATATTGAAAGTATTTTTCTCTATTGTAGTAATACGAGTCATCTGCCAGACAGAAATACACATAGGTTTAAAATAAAGATGGACTACACCTCCATCTGTACATTTTCATATTTATAGTATATTGAAAGTATTTTTCTCTATTGTAGTAATACGAGTCATCTGCCAGACAGAAATACACATAGGTTTAAAATAAAGATGGACTACACCTCCATCTGTACATTTTCATATTTATAGTATATTGAAAGTATTTTTCTCTATTGTAGTAATACGAGTCATCTGCCAGACAGAAATACACATAGGTTTAAAATAAAGATGGACTACACCTCCATCTGTACATTTTCATATTTATAGTATATTGAAAGTATTTTTCTCCATTTCAGTAATACGAGTCATCTGCCAGACAGACAAATACACAGGTTTAAAATAAAGATGGACTACACCTCCATCTGTACATTTTCATATTTATAGTATATTGAAAGTATTTTTCTCCATTTCAGTAATACGAGTCATCTGCCAGACAGACAAATACACATAGGTTTAAAATAAAGATGGAATACACCTCCATCTGTACATTATCATTTGCGTGTATAGAATAACTAAATTTTAAAATACCGAGAATGGGGCAGACCTACGTTCTACTAAAATTTTTAAAATGAATTTTTGCAATTCTGAATCATCTAAAAATTGAGAGAACTGTATGATACACATAACATAACGAAAGCATGTGTGTACATCATTACAGAAAATAAGTAAACAGTAAATTATTATAAAAGGGAAAACTATCAGTTTCATATGGAATGTTTCGATACATCATCATCTTTTCCAACAAAATATTTTTCCAACAGGATAATACAGACCACATACAGCATCAAATTTTATATACTTGCATGCATTCTAATTTTTCTGTGTGGCATTTACACTGAACATGTCCGTTACTTTGCGTCGTTTTGTTAATTAGGTCCATGTTTAACTCTTTGTTCTTTAAAAATTATCGTAAAGATGTAAAAAGTGAGAAAAAAAAACCACCGATCTGCAAAACGTCCGGATTTGGGACTTTGTACTGTATTAAAAACTTTTTCAGAGTGACGTAGCATTTAAGAAATATAAGACATGAATTTGAGACAAGATAGAATACAGATCTATCTGTACATAACTATTTATGCGTACTGTGTACTTCTTTTCTTTTATAATCAGGATATTGACAAAGGTATGTTCTGTAAGAAATATTTTAATGAACTTTTGCAGTGTTGAGTGATTAAACTTATGAATAAAGGACATGCAATATTTGTCTACATCATTTAAAAAAACTGGTGATTAATACAAATATCATAAAATGGAAAATATATTGTTACTTATGAATTATTTTTAAAAATACCCTTTCTTACCAGTGCAAATTTTTTCCCTAGCATAGATAGAAATAATTCTATCTGTACAACATATCGCACCCCGGCAAAAAAAGTGACACAACTCAAAATTGCAGAATTTGAGAAACATCAACTTAATGGATACTATAAAATTTATATAGAAATAGCGTAAGCTTCTGTTAAACTTTAGGTACGTATTTATGGTGGGAACTTATATTACTATTCTATAGAATAGTAATATAACACTCTGAGGCACCTCATACATATTTTTCAATGACATAACCTCAAAATAGTTATTTTTTGACTTGTGTAAATTTTCTTGCAGGGGTGCGATGTGTGCGCCAACATTATCATTACTTCCAATTTTGATGCGTGTTACATTTATGTATTTAAAGGGGTTTTTCTCCAAAAAGCGTAACACAGCATTTAAAAAATACAACATATGGATCTGAGACAAAAGATGGAAGACAGATCTATCTATACATAATTATTTCTGAATACTATGCACACTGTTATTTATATATTGCACAGTTTGGAGAATAACAAATATGGTAAGTCAGAAATATTTCAATAAATTTTTTACAATTTTGATTGTTTTAAATTTTGAATAAATGATTAGAAATCTTCATAATCATAATAATAATATTTTTCTTATTAAATCTTTCTAAGTAAAAAAATATTAGGTTTTTCACATGCAATATTTCTAACGAATAACTTTTTCTTTGTGCAAATTAAGTTCATACATATGTATAGCGTATCTCTATCAGCAGAACAAATGCTTTGCATTACTCCATTTTCATTCTTAAACTTAAATTCTAATTTTATATATCTCTTTTTACAATAGGGTTTTTAAAATCAGAGTAAGAACACTTTAAGAATATAAGAAATGGCTATGTAACACAAAGATAGAAATACAGATCAATATACAGAACTAATAATGACAGATCCATCTGTTCATTATTATTTCTGAGTACCCAAAACACATTACTTATTTTTATATTTTGTAATCAGGAGAATGGTATGGTCTGTCAGAAATAGTTTAATGATTTTTTTGCAATTTTGAGTGATTAAATTTCTGAATAAATGAAATGCAATATTTGCCGCATCATTTCAGAAAATTGGTAAATAGTAAAAATATCATAAAATGGAAAATTTTGTTTCTGATGAATTATTTCTAATTTCTTTTGCCTATCATGGATGCAGATAGTTATGATTTCTATCTAACATGTGCGCCACCATTCTCATTCTCAACCATTACTTCGGATTTTGTTGCAAGATTCATGTATAATTTTTTTTCCATAAAGAGTAAAGGTCCAATTCTTGGAGCGCGTCTGACGCATGCGGCTGACGCAATGCGTCTATTGCAGTACGGCTGGCGCATAGTTGGCGCTTCCGTAGCTCACGCATTGTGCGAAACAGTTCCACAATCGTCCCGACTTAAACATACTACAGTACTTTCATTACTTATTGGATTTTTATGTTTTATAGCTCATTTTAAAGAACAGTTTATTTTCTTTAATGTGATGTATTTCCTGTAAAAATCGGTAGAGGAATGATGTAATTGACCCCCAATGTATCCGTAACATCCCATTGTAGCAGTGCTCTGCGTCAGACGCGGTACAGGAATTGCACCTTAACACCATAACATTTAAAAAATATTACAAATGGATGTAGATGGAAGAGACAGATTCCTCTTTATCCATTTTTACATAATTATTTCACATTACTATTTATATATTCTACAAATTGGAGAATGGCATATATTGTGTCAGAAATATTTCAATGAATTTTTTTTACAATTTTGAGTGACTTAAATTTTGAATAAATGGTTATCAATCTTCATAATAGAAAGTTTTAATAAGAAAAATATTGTTACGAAGAAAATACTTGGTTTTTCATGAAATATTTCTATAGAATAACTTCTTTTATTTGTGCAAATTAAGATCATATAAAGACAATACCTCTATCTGTAGAACAAATGATTTGCATACTTTCCTCCATTCTCATTCGTAAGCTTTAATTCTAATTTGTTGTAATGTTTATACAATAGGAGTTTTTTTTTATATCAGAATAAGAGTATACTTTAAGAGTATAAGAAATGGATAGGTACAAAAGATAGAAATACAGATACACATGTACATTATTTGCGAGTACCAAAGCACATTTTTTTTATATGTTACAATCAAGAGATAGGCAGAAATAAAGTTTGCCAGAAATATTTCAATACATTGTTTTTATAATTTGGGGTGATTTAAATTTAGAATATATGATGAGCAATATTTGTAAACATCATAAGATAAAAATTAATTAGAAAATAGTGTGAAATGAAAAATACTCAGTCTATCAATGGAAAATTTCTATCCCTTTTAAGATATAAACCATATTCCTGCCTACACTACAATGAATACTATCATTCTCATTCTTAAGAATTACTCATAATACATTGTAACATAAAAATTATCAGTATTTTTTTTTCAAAGAGAGTACCTAAGCATTTAAGAAATATAAGACATGGATTTAAGACAAATGATGGAATTCAGATTCATCTTTACAGTTACTTCTGAACGATCTGGCACTCTATTTCATCTTTATGTTTTACAATTAGGATGATGTTTAAAAATGGTCTGTTAGAAATATTTCATACTACGCTTGTTTGAAATTTTGAGTGATTTAAATTTAGAAGATATGATGTGCAATTTTGTAAACATCATTAGAGAAAATATTAATTAAAAAATACTGTGAATTGGAAAATACTCGGTTTCTTATGAAATATTTCTAATACCTTTTTTATCAGCTGATACTTTTGTCTCATAAAGATATAGATAACATTTCTGCCGACACTATTTGATGCATATAATCATTCTCATTCTTAAGAATAACTTCTCATGTGTATAGATACAACATCATAATACCTAAAGGGATTTTTTTCAAAGAGAGAGTAAGTAACATACCAAGAAATATATTCTGTGTATATGTTCCTACAATTGGAAATGAAACACTTTTGTTGGTAGGATAGCATCTTATAGTAGCGTAAATATGCATTGATTTGAACCAATGAAATTCTATGTCATATGTTCTCTTGTCATTTAATATAGAAAATGTATTATTGCATATCATACTGCTCTATAGAGGAATTATGACAATGTTAAAGTGTGAACATTTCAATACCTAGTTTTTTTGATAAACTGTTATGCAACAGGTACACAATAAAACCTGCAGAAAATTTCTATTTGAAAAATTTAAAATGGAAAATATTTGGTTATTTTTGAAATTTTCAATTATTCACTTTTTGAAGTTGATAAAAAGTTTAATATTCGACTATTTCAATCTCTGCAACATGTCTGTCCCACCATTTGCATTTGTATTGGATTGGATGTGGTTTTATGGCATTGAGTCCTCTTGGGACATATTATGCCAAACTCAAGATAAATAGTCTAGTATATATAGTCTAATAATAAAATGGAATGAGTGATGTCGTAATAAAATGAATACTATATACAATTATATATGATAAATAAACCCAATGTCATGTAAAAAGCTAAAAATATTTGGATGAGGATTCTCCCCAATTATGTCTTCTAAAGTCAAGGTATAAGAATTAAAATATTTAAGACGTTGATAATTAAAATGAGAACATTCTATTAAAATATGTTTCACGGTTAGTGGGCAAATGCAGTAGTTACAAATGGGATGATCTTCTCCGAGGAGGAGGTGTCTGTGTGTTATCCGCGTATGTCCAATGCGGAGACGTGTTAGTACTACCTGCTGTCTTCTTAAAGGTGGTGACTGCCATTGAGTTATACTTGGTTTTAAAAGGTGGAGTTTGTTTTCGGTTTGATCATTCCATTGGTTCTGCCATTTTTCCTCCAAAAATTTGTAAATTAATGATTTTAAGTCGCGATAAGGAATGGTATGATTAATATTAGTTACGGCCGATTTGGCGGCTTTGTCGACAGTCTCATTTCCTGTTATTCCAACGTGAGATGGAATCCAACAAAATATTAAGTTAAAATTTTTGTATGAAAGATGATAAATTCTTTTTAATGACTCTAAAACAATGGGATGACTGTCATGATCAGGATGTTTCAATGACTCTAAAACACTTAATGAATCTGAAAATGATATATTTTTTATGACAATGACAATATATATATTCCAATGCTTTATATATGGCCATGATTTCAGAGGTAAAAACAGAACATGAAGAATGATTTGCATTTGTATGCATCTTTTCATTTCTACTATATTATGTTAGAGACAGAAACCCCTTTATCTGCGAAGCAGTTCACAATAGCAAAGAGATAGAAATTATTGATTTGAAACTTAAATGGAAATATAAAGTTTACGTAGCACACTATTTCTTTATGCTTCAGTTCATTCTTTGAGTTGAGTTGCAATTTTTAGAATATTGAAGTATTGTTTTTCCAAGAGTTTAAATCATCATTCTAATGTATAGGAATATTTTTAATTTAATATAGGTTTTCATGGTCATATTTTTTTTCAATGTCGGGCACATATAAACTAAATTATTGGCCACTACAAGGCCAGAAGTGATGGCCACTTGTGAAGAAGCACCCAGTGGGAGGACCATCATTGCCATTTCATCCCATCATAAAATCTTTCCAAACGATTCTAACCTATGGAAGGAATAGTTAGAATCTTTGCAAATATAAGAAAAAAAAGGACCAATAGAATCTTTCCCAAGAATTATATTCCTACGAAAGTAGATTCTCATCCAGGAAAAGGACCAATGATTTTCAAAATTATTTACTCCTAAGAAACGAACAATAGAATCTTTTTAGGGACTATAATCTAGGGAAAGGACACATAAAATTACTAATACAATATTTTCTACTCTAAGGGAAAATACCAATAGAATCTTTCCAAAGGAAAGGAATCCACAAATTGCTTCAAACGATTAAGATTCTTAAGAGGTAGAAAAACTGATTATTTCTAGTTAAGGACTCAAAATCTGAAAATATAGTTTGGAGCCCAAGTATCCCAAAATTAATTCAAGCAGCAAATCATACATGAGTGAATAACAAAAGGGAAACACGTATGTTAGTAGATGCCTCAGCGACTGTTATTGTATCTAAAATTTCTTGATGCTTTTACGAACGAATTTAAAAAAGCATGGTGTAAAACTCCTACAAGACAAACAAAAAAACTAGAATAATGATTTTTAATAATATGGATTAGACAATTTTTTTGACAGTATTATTTATATATATGAATAACAATTATATAAAATGCTCAGAGGCATTTTTCTGTCAAACTAAATAGATGATGGAAATGTTTCTGCGGTGATACACATTCCCTGTACGTATTTCTGACGTATAATCAGTTGGCTTCCTTTACGAATAGGATTTCAGCACTTCCCCAAAAAAACTACAGAGTAATTTCGTATTGAAAATTAAATGGTAAACAGCCAAGATGGCGATACACTACATTTAAAGAATGTTAAGAAAAAAAGTTAATGAAAAAAGTTAGAAGAGATAGAGCAGAGACCTACATTTGTATAAAGAAACTGGAAGAAAAATTTAAAAAATATACAAGGCAAATAAAAAATTCAAAAAGAAACACTACAGATCAAAAATAGCTGAGAATTGATTGCAGTAATTTAACACCACACAGCAAAACACATAATCTGTTAAAAAAGCATAAAAGTTGCAGTAATAGCTATCCACAATGTTCCTACTTTCTAATAATACTTAAATATTCGGGAATCCATAATTTCCTGAAGTGTCATGTTCCTAGTAATTTTATTTATGTACTTAATCAGCTGAATTAAAAATACATGGTCATATGAAATGTTCAACAAGAAATTTATATATTTTTTTTCTATTTTCATCATTGTCCTGGCAGGTTCGTCACTGTCCTGCCTTCCAATATTTTGAAATATTTTTTTCCTTAACAAAATGTTAATAATTTAGATTGCTGATATTTTTAATTTACTTAATGAACATGGTAGAAAATTATTAGGCCAAAAAAATAAAGTTTTAAAAACCTTCGATTTAAAAAATTTTAAGAAGCCAATTTTTCCTATTTCACAAGAATGACCCATAAAGAAATACTTGCAAAGATCAAAATAGTAAGGGTTCAATTCTTGTCTGAGTATAATTCTCTATTTAGTGTGCATAAAAGCCATCGAAGTCAATGTTCATTTACTTAACGCTGTTTGGCGTAGCTTGGCCTTGCGCCATAAAACCTGACCCAACCATCCAAAATATGGTAGCAGAATTTGTCACTTCAAAGCTTACTTGAAGAGTAGTTTCAGTTGCCTAAGTGTTATGCAATATTTTTGAAGGAATTTTCAAATACAATTATAACGTAGTAATAAGGATAAAAGTGTATGAGAATGGAAGACATAATACAGAAAAACCTTTTGATTTCGACATTAATCTTTGGTTCTCTAGTAATTTCTATTCCAAAATAAAGAAAATTAATATACAGTACCAAAAACTTAAAACGACTTTTTTTTATCTATCAAAAAATATACACATTTAACTTGATTTGAATACATGAAGTTGAATTTTTAGAACACGAAAATTTTCAATAAACGAGCGCTCACAGATCTGTTAATTATTCAACTATAGTTGGTAATTTAAACGTATTTTGGGAGAACAGCAGCCTGAAAAGAAAACAAAGTGTATCCGTAGCGCATATTCTAAAGGTTAAAAAAACGTTGCATGGAACAAAATTTTAGCATTCAATAGTTCACTCTTTTTGTTAAAGAAAGTTTATTGATAAGAACGCTGTTAAACGAACGTCTCGTTGAAGCGATCAGAATTTTTACTTTTGTCAAGATTTTAATTCCATTGCATTGTGCCAAGTCAAAAAAAGTTTCCACCAATGCTGAAGCAAAATGTATGAATTCATACATGAACAACAATGTATGCTATAGGTCAAAAAATGAAGGGCGGAACAATTTTCGTTGACCTTTAGATGAATTTAAAAAAATAAGTCGCCTAAACTAGAAAAATCAGTTTTGCGACGAATTTGACAAAAACAGAGGCTTATAGTAAATTACAAAATTTCAAAACAGAAAAAAAAGAGAGGTTTAGTTTCCTGTGGGAGCCCTGTGAAATTAAAAATAAACCTTATATGTTAGCAAAATAATGGATTTGCGTGAAATTCAATTTTACCTCTGTAAAAATATGCTTCGGAAAAACTTTCAACACTACTTTCCAGCGATCAAAAAGCTTGTCTAATATTTCCAGCTATTAAAACGACCGTAACGTGCATTCCTGTCGTCTTGAATATAATTTAATCTTTAGCACATGAGATGTAACATCAAGTGGAAGTTTTAAAACAATGTTTAGATAACTTCCTCCAAATGAATGAAAAAAGCATAGCACTGCTGGAACAAATATACCAGAATTTAAATTTTAAAAATGAGGAAATTACAACACCAAAACAAGTATTATTAAGCTTAAGATAATATGCGAACTAAATATTTTATACTTTTGTGGTTCACAGTGGAGAGCCAAATGAGTACCAGGCCATTCTTGTAAGAGTGAAATAAACGAGCCAATTTCGAGAAAATATCTCACTTTTAAAAGAGGCTTTAAATCCGAAATTAGTATTTCAAATATTCACATACACAACACATTTGGAAGCATGGGTCTGAAAACGAATGAAAGATTTATTTCGATGTCAGAAAAGTTATAACTTACACTTGGAATAGTGGAAAATGTAACTTACAATGTCGAATGAAGGCCAAAAAAAGTCTACTGTTCATAATAGTTTTCAAGCAACAAAAGACATAGCGTCATGTCAGTGAACGTGAAGAGATACGTTGGTAGGTATTTAATTAACGTCGGACTGGAGCAACATGATGGGCCATTGGCGCCGGTCAGGGATCAACTCCCAAAGGGAAAGATCCCGAGGTCAACATAGGAGTTTGCACCCCTCTCCAAACATTCACACCACGTCAAAGCGATGCCACAACAGATTAAATGTTCACAATCCCTCAATGTACAGGACGGTCTTTGGTTGGATTAGAAATCGCAACCCTACAGTTGCTCTTCCAGCATATGAAAGTGAGGAGGAATATTCATAGGAGTTGCATGAGGAATATTCATTATACCCTAGAATAGGTAGGTATTTTAATGTCGTACTGGAGCAACACACCTGGCTATTGACGACGGTCCTGGATTAATCGCAAAGGGAAATAAATTTTGAACCAAGGTCAGATGACGAGGTCAACATCCGTTCTCCAAACTTATACCCAAGGAATAATGCATGTTAAATTGAGTTTTGAAGCCCCCACACAACGAAAGTATAAATCTTCCAATACAAATTATAAGGAAATTCCAATTTACTTTCAGGGTCAAGTATCTAGAGGAAAATGCCGAACACAAATAAAGCAAATCAAAGATTTCTCATAGATAATTCTCAGATTTCTATTCACTACGAGGCTTACATGAACTAGCTTCGAGAATTCTGAATCTCAATGAAATTGGCAGATGAATCTAAACTGAATATCCAAAAAACGAGAACAGACACATGTGATGGAAATTCAGGAAATTCAGTACTTAAGATCAACTGAAAACTGTTAACTACACATTTTATTCCAAGAAGACTTGCATTATCAACTTGACATGACGAAAGTAGAAGATGTTTACCATCATTCATGCCAACATAAGAGAAGGTGATGGTAAAATAGGGTCTAAGGTAGTATGGATTGGTGTTCTTGGTGTTAGAAATTGACATTGGATCGACTGTAAAATGGTCACATTTCTGTATTTAAATATTATGGGGAAAATTTAAAGGAAAATGTACAAAAATAAGAATGTTGCCAAATTTTATCAGAATAACGATTCGACTCTTGTCCTTATATGTAAATTATCAGAACTGATATCAAAGACATCAAAGTTCAGATTTCAATCCTATTAAGAACATTTGGATACTTAATTAACGTCGCACTAGCGCAAGGGTCTTCAACCTTCCACAGCCTTTGGAACCTTTCTAGTCAACTTTTAGACTACGGCCGGTACAGTAGTTGTGTCTTGATCGCGCCAAGAAAGAATTTAGACTAAGACCATACAGCAGTTGTACCTTGAAAGTTATAAGAATAGCGCAAGTTATAGCTACAGGCATAGTCAAAAGGTTAATATTCTTTAAGGAACCTTAAATTTAGATAACAATTTAAAACAGTGTTTTTCAAACTTGCGTTATCTATTCAAGTTTCACCTAGGCACATGCTTTTACATATCACCAAAGACCGTGGGGTAGAAAAAAAATGTAGTCCCACATCATTCTTTGAGAAACACTGATTTAGAAAGTGAAAAAATACAAAATAAAACTTCCTTTCTATGTTCCGTAAACGCGGAGGAACCCTACGAAACATCTTTGGAACACCAGAGTTCCGCGGAACACAGGTTGATAAATCTTGTACTAGAGTAACAGTGTATGGCGGCGGTCCGTGAGAATATTTGGGATTGTTAGCAATATAAAATTAACAAACTTAGAATTTCCCATGAAAATTAACTTTGATAATGGGGAAAATAAGGCCAAAAAATATTTGAATTTATTCTGGAATTAACTAGTTTACTTGTTATGAGAAATTTAAAATAAAATGGGGTCAATTACTGTAGGTGGTCAGGGACTAGTTTATCCTAGAAACAAATTCAGCAATTTTTACCTTCGTAATTAGTTAATAAATAGTTAATTTAATACAATAACCCTACTGTTTATGCAAGAAAAGTTAACACTAGTTTAGCCATTGATATCGTAAAATTATTTCAACTGACCGTGGTTCAAAATTTCGTGATGCCTTCGGATCTTCCCCTTGGGGAATGATCCCGGACCGTCGCTGACAACCCGTTGTGTTGCTACAGTGGCACGTTAATTAAAATATCTACAGACATTTAAAAATGTGTCCTCTTATTAGAAACACTGATGAAAAAACTAAAGTAACAGTTCAATTTCTACTTGCGAACATTTAGCCAACAAACTACTTTGAACAAATCGCTTTAAATCTCAGATAAATCACAACTGGCAAAGGAAGATTGAATTATTTTCCACTCTTTTCCAAACTTGGAATTTTATTCCATATCCTTTTACAAGTTGCTTGTGAACTTTCTAGATTCTCCCAACTCAACTTGGCGATACGAATTAAGATTTCTTGGCGATGCAAATACAAGACTGAAAGCTGAAATTCCGATTTCAATGAACCAAAAACTCGAGTTCATGCAATATTTTGGCGAGAAAATCTCTCAATGTACTTTAAACTATGAAATAATTTCTCAGATTAGAAATTCATACCACATAAAAAGGGAACACATCTGTTTTAAAATGTTAGACATAAAAATTTTTCAATTGCGTCATTTCTTGTGATATAGAAATGAAATTTTTTTTAATACACTGACCTGCATAAAAGTCTCGGATTCGCAACCGGTGCGTTGCGTGGTGGAAACTTTTTCCAACCCTAGACTGTCATGTACGTGGGGGCTGATGCACGTAATGCCTACTATAGCCTCAAATGTCTACGTTAGCGTGGTGTGACCGTTTGGAGAATCACTGTTCTGTGAACTTCTAAAAAACCTATCAAATCTCTCAAAAGCAGAAACTCATTTGTTGCCATTTTTCAAGAGTGAGTTTTGACATAGATGCATTTTTTCATGATCAGAAATGCCGACCAACCGGTATAGTGGTTAAGGTGTGAGCCTCTAGATCGGAAGGTTCCTGGTTCGAATCCGGGTTCGGGCATGGATGTTTGTAAGCGTATGGTGTAGAGGCGGCTGGTGCACCTTAAATCTGTCGTGGCCGAAAGTCCTCACGTTGGGTTGGCGTGGAAGTTTGGAGAGTGGGGTGCCAGCTCAGATGTTGATTCGTCATCTGACCGTGGTTCAAAATTACGAAGTGTTGTCCTCGGATCTTTCCCTTAAGGGACTAATCCCGGACCGTCGTCAATAGCCCGTTGTGTTGCTCTAGTACGACGTTAACTAAAAATTACCAATTACCATGATCAGAAATGCACGTTGGGTTGGCGTGGAAGTTTGGAGAGTGGGGTGCCAGCTCCTCAGGTGTTGCTTCGTCATCTGACCGTGGTTCAAAATTACGAGGTGTTGACCTCGAATCTTTCCCTTAAGGGACTGATTCCGGACCGTCGTCAATAGCCCGTTGTGTTGCTCTAGTACGACGTTAACTAAAATTACCATTACCATGATCAGAAATGCATATGTAATCTCTTTGGACATAAATAACACGCTATCAAATTGCTTAGAAATTTTATTTGTCAATTGAAAATGTCTTCATATGGTTGTACTTTAAAACGGTTTTTAGTAAGTTAATGAGTTTCCCAGAAGCGGGTGAAATATTAAAATTTTTTATCATAACTCATTGTAATCACCGTTTTTACAAGATACTAAGCATGAAAAATCTTAAAAGTACAGTTGAAAATTAACTCTAGGATAGGTAGAAATTTCAATTAACGGCACATTGGAGCAACACAACGGGCTATAAGCGGCGGACTGGGATTAACCCTGAAGGGAAAGATCGAAGGATAACTTCACGTAATTTTGAACCACGATCAGATGGTCACACCTGATCTGGCACCCCCCTCTCCAAACTTCCACACCACACGCCAACGTGAGGACATGAGGTCACGACACATTGAACGTGCACTTTTCCCCTTCGTATACGACGGTCTTTGGTTCGATTCGAACTCGAAATCCTCCGGTTGCCAATCCGTTTCTCAACGGGGCAGCCATGGCCACTAGCTCCAGGGAAAATTGTTTCATGAGAAATGAGCACTAACTGGTCATTTACTAGATGGTTGACCCAAGGTTGTTAAAAATGTTCCGTTTTTAAACATTGTTCACTTCAAACGTTAGCTGGGAGATCACTGTGGTGATCCACACAGATTAATATATGCTTCACCACGAATGGGCTTAAAATTACATTTTTAAATTTTGACCCCTGAAAGAAAATCTTTAAGATACACAACACTGCGTCGTCATATCATGGTGCTTGACAAAAAGATTTCGGTACTCACCCTCAAAAAAGCTTTTTTGTTTCAGGATGTGATGGCTTCAGACACACATGTGGCGTTGCCTCCTTCTGGCCCTCCCAGCGCATCCGAGTTTTAAATAATTTATTTGAACAATTAGAATTTTGCTGCCGCGTAAGGACTCCGCACAAAGAACTGGACAAATGACTAACTAAAACTTCCCTGGAACGAGAGTAGAGCACGAATGACGCGATTGGTCGAAAGTTTAAGCGCTTGAGGAGGAACGAAGCGAAAGCTCAGTCACCTTGGCAACGGACACATACCTCACAAGAGGGTCATTCCACGTCAAATGAGTAAAAATCATGAAAAGCCTGCGACCGTATGGTAATGGATTTTTATAAAATTTGGTACAGGGGTTTAGATCATGCATAAATAGCGATATCCAAAATATTTCTGTTCAAAATTAAATATTTTCGTAGTTTGAGGCATTTTAAGGACTTGTAACTTTGAAGAGCAATTGTGAGATCGCTTAAAGTGGCATGTTTTAGGTTCTGTTTCTCAAAAACTACTTAACGTAGACAAACATGTTTTACATTTTTACAATCTGAACAAAATTTTCTTTTTTTAATTTGGGCAACAACAATTTTAAACATATTTAATCTAAAATTTAGTTGCAAAAAAGGGAAAATTGTCATTTTAGACAGAATTAAAAACATTTCTATGGGAACATCGAATGTTTATGCTTCACTTGATCTAATAAAATGGATTCTTCTATGTGGAAATCGAAAAGGCTAGCAGAAAATATACCGCATTTCTTACTCATAACGGGCAGTATGAATTTGTAAAAGCTCCATTTGGTCTGTGTACATCTCCAAATGTATTTATGCGATTCGTTAATAATGTCTTCAGAGAACTAATTCATGACAACACGGTCGTAGTTTACTTAGACGTTATTATTATTCCTTCACAGGACGAAGCAGAAGGCTTAGAGAAACTGAAACGCGTTTTAAAAGTCGCCACGGACAATGGTCTAGAACTTAATTTCAAAAAGTGCCAATTCTTAAAAAGAAAAATAGAATTTCTCGGATATGTAATTGAAAATGGTACAATTCCACCATCACCTAGTAAAACTTTGGCTGTAAAAAATTGTCCTATCCCTAGATCGGTAAAACAAGTGCAATCATTTCTAGGACTGACGGGAAACTTCCGTAAATTTATTCCACAATACTCATTAATCGCTAAGCCAATAAGCGACTTGTTACGAAAAGAAAAAGTATTCACGATTGGAACAGAACAATTAGAATCATTTAAAAAACTGAAGAACATTTTGTCTCATAAACCTGTTTTACATATTTTTAAACAGGGAGTACCTCTGGAATTGTATACTGATGCAAGTAGTCTCGGATTTGGATCTGTATTGTTAATGAAAACCGATGATGGAAATTTACACCCGATACAATACATGAGCAAAAAAAAAAAAAAAAAAACACCGCAACAGGAAAAATATTGCAGTTACTAGCTCAAAGCGTTGGCAGTAATTGAGTCTCTAAAAAATTTAGGAACTATTTGTTAGGTTCAAAAATCAGAATTGTAACTGACTGCGCTGCTTTTCAGAAAACACTATCAAAGAAAGAGCTTGCGCTGAATGAAGAGTATTTAAATATAATGCATGAACGTGATGAGATGAGGAACGACGCTAAAAGAAACATCTTACAGCTACAAGAAGAAAGTTCAACAAGAAGAGAAAGAAACCCTACCTCTACAAGCTGAATGACTTAGTTGCCATTCAAAGGATTCAGTATGGGACCGGCTTAAAACTGAAAGCCTAGTTTTACGGCCCTTACAAAGTCACATCTGTCAAACTGAACGACCGGTATGATGTAGAAAAGGTCGGATGCCATGACGGACCTAACCAGACATCTACCGCTGCCGACCATATGAAACTATGGTCGAATAACCTGCATTAGTGAATGTACATAGAACAAGATAACTTCTTTCCCTTTTGTATTTTTCAGATTCATCTTTCTGTATACCTTTCATTTGATGTGTTGTGTAGTTGTCAGCCGAGAATGTCTGTACACAGGACGGCCGAATCTGTAGGGGTGAAACTACAAACCTCCCCTACTCCTCACCACCAGCGCCATCTACCTCATATGGCCTGCGCGAACAGCGAACGAGGAGAAGCAAGTCAAACATATTAGAGGAAGGACGTTGTTCCTCTGATGTTCGGAAAGGACTTGAATGAGCAATACGTGCTCACCGTTGTTTGTGGCTTAGACATGCCAGACGGGCATTGCTATTGTGTACTTGCCATAGGAACACTCACCTGTAAATATCATCAGCTGCCCCTCAATCATTAATTAAATATTAAGTTTACCGGAGCTGTGTGTAAAACTCGATTTTTACATATGTAGTACTAAAAGTGTACATTTTTGATGACAAAAAGAGAAATTGTTGTGGGTTTGCGAAAAATCCGTAGGTCTCCTACATTAGATACTGTTTTTCGAATACACAATTATGACCTTTTCTACTCTTTGTGTAACGAAAGTTTTTGGGTATAAGTTATCAATTGTGAATGTAACTGTGATTTGGCTTTTGCTTCTTACTTACATATACATCCGTATAAAATCCTAGAAAAGATTCCTAGGAAATTAGTTATTCCCTTTTACATACCTTATACAAGTATGTAACATATTGGATCATTATTGTATTGTATGTTTATGTTTTCATACATTGAAATTTAAACTTAGTATATGTATTCATTTCAATTATTTTCGTTAAAATACTATTTATGCTTACATTGCTTTTAAAAGAATTTTCTTTTCGGTAATATTTTGTTCTATGTGAGTCTACCAAGTCAAAAAGTAATTCTTTTGTTTTAAATGAAAAAAGGTGCTGTAAAAAATTACATTTAAAATGTTACTCTATTTATGCAAAAATATCTTACAATTGTTTTATATTTTATATTTAATTATATTAATAATAAATTTATGCGTTTATGAGCATATCATCTATATCAATAGTTTTCTCTCTATTGCCATTCACTCATTGTTAATAATCAAATCCCACTGTAACAACTCTAATAATGATCTGCAATAATGTCTGAAACCTCCAACAGTTCATTCAATTTTCAAACAGTAAACTTTTGAATATTGTTACGTAGCTTTGCATAACAATGCTTTCCCCAAACAGTACAATTCGATGCTCTGTTTCTTCCCATTTCATGCAAAGTTTTTGTGCTATTAGCGTTGAAAAATCGAACTTCTGATATTTCACTTTGAATTTGGATCGATTTTTTTGCGATTTGAATTAACTTCGTTGAGAAACTCAACTTATTACTTCTTGATTCCACACTTAAGCTGTTGATATCTTCTAAGATTGAAAATGGCTCGACGATTCTGGAAGGGATTTAAAAATCTGTAAGTGTTTACCAAATTACTTTATGTTTTGTCTTTGAGCGTTTGGTAGTTTATAATGTCTGAATTATTTTACAGAGATGGAGATTGATTTGTGTATTTTGAATATCTTTTAGTAACGTGTATCCCATCCCTTTATTCGTGTGAAAAGGTGCATTGAGACATTACTAAATGTACAAAGAATCTGCAATTTGATTACAGTACAAATTTTAAAATTTTACATTTAATTAAATTGGACATTTAATATTATAATCACGCCATTTTAATTGACGGCCTCGTCCTAAAACTTTCAGAAGGTTGGATTTCTTTTTGTTAGCTAGAATGATATCATTTATGGCGATTTTGATGTTTAAAAAACTATGCAATTAAACAATCTTTCGGTCAGTTATTTAAAATTGTATTACAGAAAATTAGTTTAATTGGACAATCCCTCGGAGAAAGGGATTTCTGTATCACACTTGCACTCATCGAAATTTCATTTTTTTATTATGAATTATTTATTTGTTACTTTTCTGTTTAATAAAGTACCAAGGAGTGCCCATTCCTGATTATACCCTCAAATAGAAAGAATCGGAGGCACTTTTTGTGGTTACCTGGTTATTACTGTTTTTCCTTGTTCAAAAGTTTCAAACGTATTCCCTTTCTGGGTACAGAGCTACACTCTACGTTTATGACTGATGGCAACGGCTTGTCGATTTTTTTTGGCGCACTTCTAAAGTCGCCAAGGAAAGAATTATTTCTTAACTCTTTTCCTGTCACAATTTTTTTTCTTTTAACAACACTCTTTTTAAGCACATTTCAGAACGTTTTAAAAAGTATATTTTAAAAATAATTCACAAAAAGTAGTAAGCTTAATCACATATCAAAACACATTTGTGAACCAGCAGAGAAACTAAGCTACGAATGGTAAGAATACCCTGAAACTTATCAACTACACTAAATACAGTGAGCATGTTGAAAAAGAAAATATTTGCAAAAGAAAAAAAGCAAGAAATAATACCTGATAACATCAGAATTCTCTCTTAAAAAATAATGAAAACGAAAATGGTCAAAAAAACAAAACTCTTAATCCTGTCGTGAAAACTATTATAACAAAATAAAGATTCCACACCTGTCAAAATACAAATAAATGGACCAATGGTACCACAGAAAACGATTTAAAAGAACCAATGCAATAAAAGGATATTTTAAAAACATAATAACCAATGGGAAAGAAAAAATTTCAAACGAATCAATGAAATCAAACGATTTTAACGGATTTTGGAAGAACTTTCTAGAATATTCAAAATGAAAATTGAAAGTTTCCGTTTGCCGAGGTTGCCGTGAAAACCACAACAACAGCAACGAAAGATGGGTTGCCTTAATTTATCGTAACTCGCTACTAGAAGTGCGCCAAAAAAAAATCGCAAAGCCGTTGCCATCACTCATAAACGTAGAGTGTAGTTGTACCCCTTTCTGATCATTGTCATGTCAGTGTCGCTGTGTAAGACATTTTTACTTGTTTCAGTTTCACCAACGGCAAAGACGACCGTCTGGGAGAAAAAGCCTCAGCCTCCGTTTTGGTAAGTAATCTCACCTTAAATGACAATTCTTATATTAGTATTTAACTATACAACTGAAAATGTTATTTATTTCAATGAAATGTTCCTAAAATAAAAATGTCCGAAACATTTCCATGCAGAGAGCTTGTTAGTTGTGAGGTGATAAAATTGAAAGAAGTCATGTTTTAGTTTGAAGAGAAAAAATTCTTGAACGTTCTAGCAATTACAAAAATTAATTGATTATTTATTAATATCTTACTCTCCACATACAGTCAATTATCCTAACTAAATGAAAATAAAGCTTGATCTTTTAATCTTTTTCAAAACAAATATCTTCCAGACTCCAAGACATAAGACAAGTATAATAGTCTAAATGCATCATTTTATAAAAAATTTGGTACTTCAGTCGCGAGAGATCAACATTGAAATGATGGGTATAAAAGAATTTTTGTGAGGATTTATTTTAATCATAAATTTAATTATTTTCTTGCAATATTTCACAATTGTCATCACTGCAACTCTTGTATCTTATTAAGTATCATCTGTTGAAGTTAGCCTGTGTGTTATCCGATGTTAATGCTCTGGCCCTTGGACCAAGAATAGGTTGAAATAAGTACTTTTTGTTTTTCCACAGGAGAAGTGTCATCCGATGCCACAGGTAGTGAAAGCTTTCCTGAGATACAAACCGGAAGACATCGCGGTAAATTCAATTTTTGCACTGATTAATTTGAATTAATGTTATTATGTGCATAAGAATGTTTGAGAATTCATTAACATTAAAAACCACATATGGGATAATACTATTGTGTAGTGGCATTTTATTGAAATTAGCTGCTGGATCACATTGAGTGTCATATTTTGAATGTGTTATATTTTAATTTTTCAGAATCAACTAACCTTGATAGACTGGAGGAACTTGAAAGGTGTCACTCGTGAGGTAAAAAAATTCATTTCAGACGTTTATGAGCAATGTAGCATTTTAAGGTAGTCGACAGTGGTCCTTATATACAATGATGCTGTAAGGATGTAACTGTGATACAGTACAGAGGTGTGTCAATTTCCCCACAGGAGAAATTTTTCAAACTAATTTTTAAACCTCATTACGGTTAGATGGAAAACGGGGTAAACAAAGCCTTTTTCAAATCCATTTATTATCATAGATTCGTTATCCTACGACTGATTGGACAGAATCTCGTGGTCATCGACCAGTTTGTTGTTTTTACTATTTCCACTATTCGTTGTTCTGAACTTTTTTTTTTTACTGTTGACTATTATTCTGGCTAAGGAGTTTTCATTTACTCCAACATTTCGTTTTTAACAAAATTAACGGAGTTAACACAAACCCTTTTTTAACTCAATTTATTATCATGGATACGTTATCCTCCGGATTTTGGGTACAGAAGCCCTGGTCAAGTGCCAGTTTGTTGGGGTTTTTTTCATCTAGACCTTATTCGAAACCTTTTTTACTGTTGACTATTATTCGCTGTGAAGAGTTTTCCTTTTAATCTAACATTCAGTTATTTACAAAATGCGATTCGTATGTTTCAGGAGTTATTCTATTCTGCTAGGAGAGACTGGAAGCAATGCCTAAACATCTGCGAACTCCTGGCGAGATCCGTGAATGTGAGTTGATCTTACCTTAAGAGACTTTTTCAAACTTTTCAATCTTTGTACCTACAGACTTCAAATTAAATAACCTCTTTTATTATTCAACAGGTAAGCACGTGGGTACAGGACGTTGTTCTGAGCACGCCGACTGTGGATGTGCGAGCCGCGGTGGTGAACAAATTCATCCTCATCGCCAAGCGTCTCTTCAAACTCAACAACCTGCACTGCACAAAGGCCATTCTGGAGGGATTATACGTAGTTCCCATCATGCGGCTGATCTCCACATGGAAGGTAACTTACAAAACTCGAGATAAAACTTTTTAGAGTGGCGTAGAGCCGACAAATCGGTCTAGCGGATAAGGTGCTGGTTTCTGGATCGATAGGGGTTCGAATCCAGGGTTAATTTGTAGTTTTTCATCCTTCTAGAAGGAATGTGTGGCTCATATAAACGGGTTGGGTCTACTTCTATTTTTGGGTGGTTGTGAGTTGTAATATTATATGAGGATAATGATGAAGTTAATATGACCAGGAATTAGAGCCAAATCAAACAGTGTCTTAACGTCGAATAGCGTTAAGGAAAACCTTGATAAAATTTATCAGACTGGATCGATAAAACTTGAAGCAAAAATATCGATTCTTAAAGTATGTTCGAATGAGACAGTACTTTCGATTCTTAAAGTCACTGATTTTTACCTATCCAGGGCTGTAAATGGCCGATCATTTAAGGATTTTATTGACCTCTTACCATGAGTACATAACTATGGTCAGAAGACGAGGGCGCCACCATTATTGGTATTTTTAACTAACGTTGTATTAGAGAAACACAGCGGTCTATCGAAGACCGTCCGGGACCAATCCCAAAGGGAAAGAACCGAGGATAACACCGCGTTATTTTGAACCATTGTCTGATGACACCTGAGCTTGAACTCCACACTCCAAAATTCCACACCACGCCAAAGTGATGACATTTGACGAGACGACAGATTTAATGTGGGTGGGTGGAAACTTAACTTTACGTCACACTGGAGCAATCTCAATGGCATGATGTGGTGTGGATGTTTTAAGAAAGGGGTGCAGGCTCTAGTAATGACCTCATCAACATACAATGGTTCAAAATGATGACTGAAGATCTTTTCCTTTGGGATTGATCCCATATCGCGGCCAATATCTCGGTGAGTCTCTCCAGTGCTAGTGGCGATGGACCAAGATCAATCCCAAAGGGAAATTTTTCGAATTTGTGAGAAACTTTTTCCATCAAGCTAAATAAGTACAGGTGGCGGAAGTGTTTCTGCGACGATTCGACTTTCTTGTACGTATTCCAAACGTGAAGTCACCTGGATCGATTTTAGAACATGTTTTCTGCACTCTGTCAAATAAAATTCCGTAGAATTAAAATTATAATTGATCTCTCTCACTTGGACAGTTGACTGGAAAACACCAATTAGATTAAAAGCCAAACGCTGTGAGAACACCGATAAATTACATTTTAATGTAAACGTGACACGTATCGCAATAAATCATTCGGAAGCAGAAGTTAAATCTTCAGACTGATTTGTTTATTTTCTCTGAAAATCCTTCTCTCTCAAGTTTAAATTTTCTCTTTTCTTCAAACTTCAGAGCCATCGTACGGTACAGTTTACCTTTAAAATAAATAGCTAGTCAAACTTGTAAACCGAAAGAAATAAATTCGCATTGCCAACGACCTTCGGCCTTTATTCTCTTCCCCATTTGGTGAGTTTGAACGTTCACAGTCACCTTACGGTGAAAAATAGGGAGCTGTAGTTTCTAATCCTCCCGGTAGATGGTGAAAGAAATTAAGCTCTTATAGGTCCGCTCCATTTGTTCTCTAATTTGTAAGATAAGGGAAACAAGCCCAATGGAAGATTCGTGATTTTGACAAAGTACCAAATTTATGCTTATGCTTTGTATGGTAACTATGCATATAATTGACATGCTTTTTTTATTCCAGAAAGTGCCTGTGAAAAATAAGAGACACTTTACAAAACTCCACCGTATCTTTTGCAATGAAAAGAAGATTGTAAAGAAGATGTGGCAGCCCTATAGTGCACACGAGGTTCGGTGTATTCCAGACGTAGGTGCGTATAGGATTTTGTTGTCCACCTACTGATCGTCGCTAAATACCTTAGTAATATTGGTTTTACCCCACAACACACTTGATGAATAAATAACTACATTGATTGGTCGAAGGTATCAAGGATTCAATTGGTCCTTTCCGTGTTATGGAATCCTTTAAAGCGATTCAATTGGTTCTTGCATGGTTATACAACCAGGTGGAACTATTCAATTAGTCCTTTCCTTTGAGTGGAATTCCTTGAAAATATTAAACTGCTACGTTCTTTTATGGAGGCAACTCATGTGGATGTCATTATGTCCAGATTGATCCCGGAAAGTCGCAAATGGCACATCGTGTTGTTCCAATGCGACTTTAATTGAACTATCCCCAAGTAATAGCCCCGGTACTCTAGCAAGTGGGTTACCGCTTTCCGTGTGTGTGCAACATCCAAATGATTCTATTCCAGAATGATACAATAGAATCGTTTCAAAAGATACTATTACAGACCTATATTTTCCATCACTAAAGAATATTTTTGTGTAAATTTTTTTTTTGATATTATATTATGTACTGTGTTAAGTCAAAGTTCAGTTGAAAAATGCTTTACTCCCGAGAAAACGGGTTTTCTATTATTCGTAGAAACCAGGGTGTAAAAAAATCATGATTAAAAAAAAAATCAATTAATCGGATTTATTTGATTTAAATCGGATTTATTTGATTTAAATCAAAAATCGGATTTTTTTATTTAAATTTCTGTAGGGCCTATAAATTTGTTAAATAAAAAATTGAGTTTCTGACATGGGGGGGGGGACATGTAAACCAATATTTATTTAAGTAAACAATCGGAATTTGTGATATGGTACATTAATATTTATTTTACTAAATATCATTGTGTGTTACATGGTAATACATTTAAAAAATGAATTTTCAAAACAAGAGCAAAAGATAAAACATTTGTTTAACTTTAAAACACAAGTTGACATCCTACATAGTTTTTCTTGAGTAAATTAAAATCATCATGTTATCAAATGTATCAGTAAGTGTAAGTGAGACCTAAATTAGTCTGATTAAATAAATATTTGTTATGGGTCACTACTCTTAAAGTGAAAGATGACTGTTTCAGGGTGCATTTTGCAAAATAAAAGATGTTCATATTGTTTAAACTTTCATCCTTTCAAATAAAAAGCTCAGTTGAATTTTTTGTTTAATAAATTATAATTCACATTAATTATGTTATTTTGTATTTATGTCTCAATTAAAAAAAAGTAGTTGAAAAATCACTATAGCTAAACCATTGGTCAATCAATTAAAGGGGTAACAAGTAGTTTAGGCCTACTTTGTGGGAATTTTCTTTGGCTGTCTTGACATTTACGTAGATGTAGGCCTACTGCTTTATTGTTTGTAACATAAAATTATGCATGAACATTGTAAAAACGTTCAAATAAAGGTCAACTTATTTTTTAGTTTACTGTTTGGCAGAATCCCTGACTCAACACTCAACAGATTACTTAGTCCATAGACACCTCAGATTATTTGCAAGTCCAGTGCCAAACCTTTTTTTTTTAAAGTTCATCAGTACGAGGTGTAGCCATTAGTGCTGAAACCACCATGAGTGCAGAAAGTTCAAAGCATTTGACGAATTCTGTGATTTTTCTAGGGTGTATTTACTTAGTTATAAAAATGTAAGATTGGTTGTGATTTAAATCAATGATTTTTTTTTAAAAATCATTTGATTAAAATCATGATTTTAATCATTGATTTAAATCAAGTGATTTAAATCTTGACACCCTGGTAGAAACAACTTTATAACTCAACGCATTTTTCTTTCCTGCAGATATACTTTTATCTGGAATGAAAGATGACATAGGCGTCGAATTCACTGGACACCACGTCACGTACCTCCAAAGATCAAGATATGGTAAATTTCAAGTCATAAATTCTTTCGAAATAGTGACTGACATTGAGGCCATTGACATACATAATATATATATATATATATGTGTGTGTGTGTTACTGCTGAAGCGCAGTAATGTGTTATTCTGCAGATTATCTAGGTTTTAAATGCTAAAAATAGTTTCACTCCTCAAACTAGCTGGATAATTTTCACTTTACCTACTAGGCACTCGTTAAAGTGAAAATAAGATCTTTACTGGAACAACATCACCTTTCTGTTAGCTTAAATTAACATAGTATCATTTATTTGTTTTTCGATATTTAAAGAATGAAGTTAATACAATCAAACAATCAACTATGTAGTTGATAGAATCAATCATCAATCAATTAAAAAACTATAATAGAACGAATCAAACAGTTTAAAATATTATTACAGATAAAAAAATGAATTTTCTAAACATATAATAAAATTATGCTTACTTATCAGTGTAATCTAAAGATTGGTGATACTTTGAATTACATAGCAATTGGTTTTTGCGACAAGCACACCTATTTGTGGTACATTTAGATTAGCATTTTTTGAAACCCTGCCCAGTACCAAGGGATTGTTTTATTGCCGTAGGAAATGAGAGAAACAGGCGAAACCAAACTCAAAGTGGAGGGAGAGAGGTAAGGTGTAGGGAAAGGAAATGAGAGAAACAAAATTTTGAACTTTAACGATAGACTAGGTAATGTGGACATTACCTAGGTCAAATGTTTAATACTCTTGATTCCGCACATTAACGGTGCAAATCAGTTAATCTGCAGATTAGCTATGTAATGTGCACTTTAACGGCTTTCCAGCTTTAGTGGTAGCATATATATATATATATATATATATATTACTTTAATTTCAATCAAGTTCAAGTCCAGGTTTCGTAGAGCAGTCATATGATTACTAGTCGATATGCTGGTCCCACTGTTTGAAGCATCGTTCAATATAAAATTTTAGAGAGAGTCATTTTATTCCATACTATTATTGATTATATACTATATTTGACGTCTATGATTGGAACCTCAAGAACACGGACTTATTTAAACTTCTTTTTTCAGGGCATATTGGCGAATTGCCGGAGATTCAGGATTACTTATCATCCATTGCCTACACAGTGGAAAAGATAAGATGCTTGAAGGCAAATCGTTTGAAGTGAGTGCACATCAGAAGGTTTTTCAAGTAAAATCAAAATATATAGAGACTAACAATTGATAATAATTAAGGGAAAGTTGTACAAAACCGTGTCATTATTATTAAATTAATTTTTTATGCGAGTAATTTTTTATTCTAACAAGATCATTATTTTTTTAAAGTTTCAATTTATGAATTCTAGCCTGCCCTTCTTTGAAAATAAAAGCATTTTTTGGAACAAACTGCCAAACACGATTTAATTAAAAATAATAATTTTGTTAACTGTTAATAATAATTAATTTTATATTTGTACAAAACATGTAAGGTACTACAATATAGTAGTCTATATTTATACAGTCCCTTCTAAAAAGTAATAAAGATGCATTTTTATACCAATTATAAAATTAATCTTGCTTTTTAAGCAGATATGTTTAGAAATTAAACAAACCATTTCCATTACACACAGTAAAAAAATTGTAGTTCAAAACCGGGTACTACCCGGTCCTGTCCGACTGTCAAGGCCCCTGTATCATTTGACAACGCCATTAATCAGAAAAGAAGGCTTAGCATATTTAAAACATGAGGCAAAACGTGTTTTAATCATTTAAAATAATAGCTGAAAGAGGTGTTATAAGGTGTTGTACTTACCTAACATAAATCTTCAAGCAATTAGAAACTACAGAGTAAAATTCGGTGGATTAAGAATCGAACTTTTTCTACTCGAAATTTTCAAAACATCGGCGTCGACAAGCACATAATCTACACTGTATTTCATTCAACTGCAAATAACATGAGCCGACCAACCGGTACAGTGGTTAAGGTGTAAGCCTCTAGATAGGAAGGTTCCTGGTTCGAATCCGGGTCCGGACATGGATGTTTGTAAGCGTATGGTGTAGAGGCGGCTGGTGCACCTTAAATCTGTCGCGGCCGAAAGTCCTCAAGTTGGGTTGGTGTGGAAGTTTGGAGAGTGGGGTGCCAGCTCAGATGTTGCTTCGTCATCTGACCGTGGTTCAAAATTACAAGGTATTGTCCTCGGAACTTTCCCTTAAGTGACTGATCCCGGACCGTCTTCAATAGCCCGTTGTTTTGCTCTAGTACGACGTTAACTAAAATTACCATTACCAAATAACATGGCGGCTGTCTGCAACTAGTTTCATGCGTTATCCCACAGATGGCAGTTCTAATCGAGCCAAAACTGCCGGGTCCTGGTTTTATCCGGCTACCCGGTTTTGTCTTACCTTCCCCTACCTTTTATTAAGGGGAATAATGAAATTACACCTATGAACAAAACTTATGGAACAGTAAGGATACAGTTGCCACTTTGCACTTAATTGGCATTAGATGAGTGAAAATGATACGAAAGGTGTATCCCAAAAATTACGAAAAATATAAGTAAAAACCGCGGTAACAGAAACATAAGCGAATGGCAAAAAAGTGATGAATTGAAGTGGTTACCCTGCACTGAGCGCCATGAATAAACCTAATTAAGGGGGATGTAGTCTGGTTGGAAGAATAACGGATTAGCAACTGGAGGGTTGCGAATTCGAAACTAGGTAGAAGCATAGAGCGTAGCGTTTGGGGGGGGGGGGCTAGATCACATTAAACCTGTCGTGGCATCAAATGTTCTCGCGTTTGATGTTAAGTTTGAGATAAATATTGACCTCGTCTTTATATCGTGATTCAAAATTACAAGGTGTACTCAGATCTTTCCTTTCGGGATTCATATCTGACCTTCCGCCAATGTGCTTCACCTTGTTTTCGCCATTGCGATTGTAATTTACTACCTACATACAAACCTTTTTATCGTTACGTTTTACATGTATAAATTTAACTACAGCTTGAGCTGAATTATTTAACTAAATGATTCAATGTAACTTCTGGCATATTAAAAGTGACATTCATATGCTAACTTCGAAGTAATACACGGTGATTAACTTATTTGGCTTCATTTTATGCATATTGTTTTTCAGATGGAGCTTTGACCTGGAGCCCGACACATAAATGTCATATTTAGGTGACATATCTGCAATAGACAAAAGTAAACACCCACATCCATATTAAACTAAACAAGGAAACATTTCAACGTGGATTCCGCATTAGAGTCTACTTTGAAGATTACTGACCTCCAACAACAAGACTTCAAATTCTAATAGTGTGATACGTATCTTGTGAAGTTGTGAAGGACAAAGCGAAGTCCGACTGAAGAAGTAAGCAAGGTTTTAATTTCGTTTTTCGTCAACTCTGGGCAAAAACTCATAAGCTGACTTTTTCCCGGAGAAACTAAATGCTTGTTTTCCTGACGATGAAAAATACATAATCATATTGTGAAGCGTTTAAAAGATATCTAACACTATTGAAAATGTTTCTATTTATTATACTTTGTGCTGAAAATCAAAAGTTTTTCTTTAAAGAGATGCTCAGTAAAAAACGATTTGGTTCAGTTAATGAGTTTCTGCTCTTGGCCGACGTTGTATTGTTGAGTCTGTAAGGCAAAGATAGAAGATCCTCTCATGTTCTATTCCCTCCTGAACGTATTCTTTGTCAAAGGCTTTCTTTCTGTTTTCATTGCTTGGCGATATTTTTTTAATCACAGTTTGGCCAAATATGGACATTGCGCCAAAGCCAATCTGCCAAAATCAAGAGCTTAAACTGAAATTTATGGAACCGTGTTTTGTTAACAATCTTTCTCTCCTTTTCAAAGGATGAAAAAGTGACAAAATCTAGAAAATAAAAATTAAATAGAAAAATATATAACGGAATATTATTGTGTATCACAAAGCAAGTTCAAAGAAATGAAATTTTAAAATCAATACGCACCATGTGTAATGTTAAAGAAGAAAAGACTATAAATATCTACGAATCCAAGATCTAGATTCCGGGCAAACATTGTAAGAAAAAGTCTGGTTGAAATTTAAAGACTTAACGTAATTTTGGTATTTTGGGACTGATAATTTCGTTAAGTACTTTCAAGGATCGAGTACCTCTACGAACAATTAAACAAAACGTTTCAGCCTATATGGTGTAACTTATTTACATTTGTGTTCTTTTCCAGAGAAGCCAAGAGCTGGACCATTTCCATCTGAGGGAGTGTCGTCAGGCATCCAGGACCTGAAGAGCTCTACTGCTGCCCCCTTGCGTCCGTCCATCCCTCCTTTCTATAAATATGTCAAAATTCCTACGGGCGCGAGGGGAGCTGTTGGTAGTTATTCCGAAGGCCAGATTCCTATGCGCTCAACTCGTCCAAGTTGCTTCATTTTTGGGGATGTCGTAAGACTAATGACAATCGAATGTATAAAAGATCAAATAAAAACATTCTATAACCCCAAACCGTCTCTCGTCTCTGTCCTTTGAGAATGTTGAATCGAAATTCCAACCACATTAGATCAAAAGAAGGAGATTAGAATAAATAATTTAAAGTTGAGTTCAAGATCTTCACTATAAGAGGAATACCATACTTTTTCCGATCCTACTGAAAATAAATAATCATATAACTCTGGTGATATATAAACAATTCTTTCACAGCACACATAGGTATATGGTGTTTCAAAACTTCCCGCGTACTCTTTAATAAGCAACACAAAATCACTTAATTTTACAGCAATTGTTCAAAGTTAGGACATCCTAAAGAAATGTTCGTCGTCTGACAGAGATTCAAAATTACGTGGTACTGTCCTCGGATCTTTCCCTTCGGTTTTGTCGTCGCCAGTAGCCCGCTGTGTTGCTTCACTGAGATGTTAAGTAAACTCCTACCAACCGAAGTAATGCTGGGCCGCGGATTAGCAACTGGAGGGTTGAGAGTTCGAACCCAATTAAAGTCAGTCGTGTACAAAGGGGCTGGTGTACCTTCAGTTTGTCGTGGCCTCAAATGTACTCACATTAACATGGTATGGAAATTGAGAGAGAGAGGGGACCAGTTCAGGTGTGACCTCGTCATCTGACCCTAAAGTAATGCGGGGTTGTCGTGCCCCACTGTGTGTTCCCAACCACCCTATCTGCCCAAGGAATCTGTGAAATGTAGGGCAGATTGAAACTGTACGTATTGTGGTGACTAGCGTAGCATAGTCAAATGTACGCCATGAAACCCCAATTAACTAATCTAATGTAATACATACCTGGCAACTTCGGTGCGTGGATTACTGTGCAAACTGATCAACAGCCCTATGGCACTTGTAAATATCCCTAGGTGAAAATGGTTTAATTTTGTGTTACCTTCATTCCCTAAAAATGCGTGCATGAAGTTTTGAAACATCCTGTAGATTGGAATTAAATTGTTAATAATATTATTTAGCAAAATGGGGTGTTCGAGGTGCTTAGGTTAGGTGCTGGGATGGGCATATGATCTCTGGAAACGAAAGGTGAATAGATCCTATTGATATCCATTTAGTTTCCTGCTTGATTTCCCAACAAAGGAGGTTGTGAAACAGATAAATAGTTAGGGTAGGCGATATTTGGAACACCTACCCTAATTTTGTTAGTAATCTTTCTCGCAAGCTCGTCAAATGATCGAACATTCATTCGAATGTAATTAAAGAACTCTGGATTTTCACTTAAATCCGCAAAAGATGAGTAAAATCTACCTCTTGAAAGACTGTGATCAATAAATGGATGGCTCCAGTAACGTCTAACCGGGGACCTTCCGATCTAGAGGCTAACACCTTAACCACTATACCGGTTGGTCGGCGCAATTCAAATATTTGCACAATCATTTTACCTCGCGATAACCATCTAACATCCGTATGAAGAAGTAAAGTGGTGTGAAGACTACCCATATCTTCGCAAATGTCTTTGAAAATACGTGATTGCGATGGTTTACTTTTGATAAAATTAATAATCTTCACTGCTTCGTCTAGAACAGATTTAAATGTCACTGAAATCCTTTTTGTTACTAATTCATATCTGTGAAGAATGCAATGAGTACTGTTACAGTTTTTTGCAACATTTTTAATCCGTGCTACAGCACCACTCACTTTTCCTGTCATTGCTTTTGCTGCATCGCTGCATACTTCAATACATTTTTCCCAGTTAATTTCATGCGTTGTCATAAAATTATCAATGCAGTTAAATATATTTTCCCCCGTGGTGTTAATGTTCACATTATCAAATAAAAGCAAATCTTCTTCAATTTTTTTATTAAAATCATACCGAATGAAAACAAGCAAAATTGCTAATCTAGCAACGTCTGTGAGCTCATCTAGTTGTAATACATAAGCGTCACACGCCTGTAACCATGAAATAAGTTATATTTAAATGTCACCGACAATATCGTTAATACGCCTTTTTACAGTATTGTTAGAAAGAGACAAACTTTCAATTTGTTTGCTATACTCTTCACCGAATACACACGAAACGATGTCTTGAACGCAAGGTTTAATAAGTGATTCACCAATAACATGTGCCTCGCTTGCAAGAGCAATACGGCAAGATACTTTATACGACGCTTCCGTTATCTTTTGATTATTGTTTTGAAATTTTTTATCATAAAACTCTTGCTTTTATTATGGTTTTCAAGTTTTCTTCTTAAAAAAAGAAATATCTTTGCCTTTATTTGTTGGGTGATTTTTTTTTCAGTCGCCTTATTTAAAATTTTAAATTTAATGCGTTGGTCGATTGTATACTTTCCAAGGAAAATGTGAATATATTAGACGCCATTCTTATTTTTTTAATGAAATAAAATTTGTCACGCGGAACCCCTAAATTTTTTCGTGGAACCCCAGGGTTCCGCGGAACCTACTTTGGGAACCACTGCCTTAGTGTGAATGTGCATTTTCTTGAAGGTGTTATGCTCAGCTTAGTCAAACATAGTTCAATTGAATAAAACCCATTCCAGCAATCCATTATTCTATACATGAATTATATCTCTAGTTATATATATACTCATGCATACGCATTATAATAATTTTACTATATAAACATAGATTTTTTTTCAATGTAAAGCGAGGTTGAAAGCGTCCAATAAAATGTATTTTTTATACTCAAGTGTGGATTGACACTTTTTATATTATTCTCTCTATTTTCCAAGCTCGAAACCGTACATATTATTGGTTTTGCTTTAAACCTATTCTCTTCGGATTCGTCGTGGTTCAGTGGGTACAAGCGCACTGTGCTAGAAACCGTGGATTCTTGTCAGGTGTTTTCCTCACTGGTGTCGAAAGCGTGAGTTGAGGATGCAGAATGGTTACCCACGACTAACTTATAAATTTAACATTTACTGAAGAATATTGACCAAAGACTACATGTCTAGTAATATCTTGAACACTCTTGTAAATCAGAGCGCATCTGTTAATTCTTATTTCTATTTCATATCGTGGTTGTAGTTTTCTTGATTAAGAAATAAATTCACTATCGTAATGTGCGCGTGTATAATATATGAATCAAGATACAGCGATGTTTGCAAATACGCTGGTAACAGTTGCGCGCTATAATATTAAATCCCCGGAAGGTTTGTACTCACTCATATCTCCCATCTATCTTCTATACATATAAAAAAATAAGTGTGCATGTGTGTGTATATTCTCTATACAAATCTACACCGTTTGACCAATCCACACCAAATTTGGTACAGTTCTACTTTAGAACACTGCGGAAACCTATTTTTTTCCCGTCTTTAAACGAATATAGCCATGGCAATTGGTACACAGGTAGTACTATAAGTACCCCTCGAAGCCTCAATTTTAAAATCTAAAGTTTGTTTTTCTGCTATATGGGCATGGATAAGGAAAAAATGTTCTACAGGCTTTGTGTATTTGAGTTAACACAGGGAAATGTCTCGGTCGTATTTTAGCTGTCGCGGTCATATTTGAAACCCGAACAACGCCGGGTTGTTCAGCTAGAACGTTGGGTTGTTCAGCTAGAACGTTGGGTTGTTCAGCTAGAACGTTGGGTTGTTCAGCTAGAACGTTGGGTTGTTCAGCTAGTAGTAAATAAATGCATAATCATCATGCCACATTATTTAGGAATGTTTGTCAGATTCAAGTTTACTACACTGCCGTTGTTGCGCGAGAGTTATGTGATTACAAGCGGTACAACACGGGGTATATTTCTGTCTTCTGTGTGAATAAAACTAACATTGTGTATATCTCTATTAGTTGATATTACATTTCTTATGTCTGGCGTAGATTGGTCAAATATGGCCTTTGCGTCATAAAAGCTCAAAATCAAACAACCTATTTCCCTTGAGAACATTTAGGCAATCTAAACTGTAAATTAAGCCCACTGAACTATGGAATCAAATTACACTAAAACCGCAAGTTCTGATATAATACCTCGTAGAAACGGGTCGCATTTACTTTGATGAATTGAGGTGCAATGGTTCATTTTTAACCACGGAGCTCCCCTTAAACTTACAACTCCTCAGAATACAACTTTTTAGCTCCTGAAATCTCTTCGGATTTTGCATCTCCGACTATAATAACAGGATATAGAAATTTTTTATAAAGTGTTCACTCTTCCATCATGGGGGTTTATAAAGTTTTTAGCTTTTTCTCGAAATAGAATTTTCTCAAATTATTAATCTCCGCAAAATACAGTATCTCATAATACGACAATTAAATTCTTTTGGAATTTTTGATTCATGTTCTGGAGATTATAAAGCAGAGTTTGAAGCAGTTTTATAGAGGAATATATATTAAAAAAAACACGGATGACTGATGTCAAAGACCACAATTAATTTAAGTACAGCAATGTAGTAATAATTGTAACTCAAAACCTGAATCAATGTCCATGGAAGATAATTCAGTTAAGAAACTGGAAAACCGTATTTTTTTAAATATGACGTTTAGTGTAAATGGTATCTTTTTTAACACTTTGCTCCATTTTATAAAAAAGAAATTTAAATACACTATTTTCTGAAATTAAATGCTTTTTCTGTGGTGGAAAGCAATAACAAAATCCATAAAAAATCTGTTCAGTGAAAGGTTTATTAAAATTTCCTCCAAGGGCAGATAAATACCTTTAAGCAACCAACCGTTTTCTTAACAGAGCTTCCTTCCACTTAATGAACACAACTGTGCAATAAGGAAAAAAATCCTTCCTCTCATTCACAAGGTCTTTCACATTTAGGGATGGCGAACCTATGGCACGCACACCAGAGTCGGCACATAAGAAAATTTTGCTGGCACGTTAAACATTTACGGGTGATATCATTATATAAACTTATAAATTATTCAAAATTTTATTTCAATCTTTACAATGTACGAGTTAAGTTGTTTTGCACGAAATAAAATAAGAAATATATACCCAAGCAAGGTATTTAGGTAGGTAAGTATTTAAATTAACGTCGCACCGCGGGAAAACATAACAGGCTATTGACGACGGTTCGCGATCAAAACCGAAGGAAAAGATCCGAGGACAACAGCACGTAATTTTTAACCACCTGAGCTGACACCCCACTCTCCAAGGTTCCACACCACGCCATCGTGAAGACAGTTGAGGTCACGACAGATTAAACGTGCCCCAGTCCCTTTTGTAGACGACGGTCTTCTGATGGATTCGAATTCACAAACCATCGGTTGTTAATCCATTACTCATCGAACATTTCAACTTCGATGGAACATCCTCTTCCACAATGCATTGACTTTGTAAATATTTCTAGAAACATATCTTCATTGGAAATTTGATCCATTTACGAAGAAACAGAAACAATTTTTGACCATAATACACGTACCTTCAAACGTAACATTTATCAGTCAGTACGGCTTATAGATATTAATAAGCTGTATACTACACTACCCTACAACAATGAACCGGACGCCTGCGTATTTGCATAAAATTCGACTACTTTTGGGTGTGTTTTTCGTGGTATGGACTGAAACCTTTGCATGCTGTTCCTGGTAGATTGAAATCCCACATCAACATTTTGGTTCTTCCTACGCTCTGGCAATTTTATGGAATGGACGAATGTTACTTCCAGGACGACAAAGCTCCATGTCATGTTGCAGCCTCTATCAAGCAGTGGTATCGAGATATAGATGTAAAACGTCTTCCCTCTCCTGCTCAGAGTCCCGACCTAAACTCCATAAAACATTGGTGGGACGAGTTAGAGCGGCGCTTACGGACCCCGAATCTCCAGCTGAGCTGGCGACATTCTTGCAGCAGGAATAGACATAAATACCCATAGCTGTGTATCAAATCCTTGTTGAAAGTATGTCCAGAAGGGTTGCTAGTGTTATTGAAGCATGTGGGGACCATTCCCCTATTAAAGCATGTATTCGTTCCCTTATACCATCTCACATCTTGCTATCCGGACCATTATTGTAGGGTAGTGTATATATGCATCAAAAAAGATTTCTGGGTATTTCCATGTAAATTTTTCTAAAGAGGTCTTTTCAGGAATTAATGCATTGCAAACAACAAATTTAGCTTCTTAAAGGCGCTAAAAAATTTGCTTGTTTCTGCACATCTTAATTTGTAAACATATGTTGACCGATTTGAAATAGATTATATAAAACTGAATAGCTAAAATCCGAGATCTATTTAGGTTCAACTACACATTGTATGCTGATATAGTCATATTTCTTAAATTTTGTTGGTAACTTCGGCGTTTTTATCATTATAAAATAAGTACATAAAACCAAGCTACAATGAACTACTAGAAAGATCGATAGCAGGAACATTGAAATTCTAATTCGATTCAATTTCAATGCAAACATGTTTTCAATAACTAACAAGTTTTGAGATTTATTTGTGAAATGTGATACATAAAGAAACACACAAGAACATATTTTGTCCCAACATCTTTCGATTTTTTTTATTTTTACTGGAACTTTTAAGAAAAACATGAACACAAATCTTCTCAAGCATATCTATCACTTTTTGAAGACCCCAAGCGTGAAATATAAAATTTTCTGAAAGGCTTCAGCATATTCTAATGTATTTGATAAGTTCTTGGGTAATACGTAAATAACCATTTTCTAAGACACAAATTCATAACTCTGTAAGTGAAATTCTAATTGCGTCTCTGCAAACGAAATTTCGTTATCTTCATGAAGGTAAATATGTGGTATTATTTACTGTAACACAAGTACTTTAATATCGTAATGCAACTCTGAGTGAAACCTTATATGAATGAAGTCCATTTCAGTGAAATGTACACAAAGCTGCCAGATTTCATCGTTTTGATACTTTAATTAACTTTTGTTGTGACATCTTATCACCCCACAAATGTTATAGAGCGGAAGTACATTAATTTAAAACAGGCACACCAGTTTAATAATACATACGAATCTATTTTAAGCTAAAAAAGCAACTTAAATATTTTCGTTAAGCTCTTTTGTTTATTACACGGTGAAGTTTGGTAGTCAGCAAATTTTTTCCTTAGTTGAAAAGGCTGTTCTTGTTTTGTTTTTGACAGAAACGTTTTTAGATTTTTCTGATCGGATTAACTCTTGTAATATCGGTCAAAAAATAAAAATAAAAAAGTCCAGGAGATTGCATTTTATTGGCAATAAATTAGACTACGGTTTCCATGCTTTTCTGATTTAATTTTTATTAATAGGTTTGCTTCGTCAACCGAGAGTTTTTGCTTCTACTAGAAGATTAGGTACTGTAAAAGATGTCTATTTGCCAAAATAACGGCTTAGTATGAGCGCGTTCTCACAAATCAAGTTTAATTGACCGATTATAGTTGATCAACAAAAGTTAAACATGAATTGGACCAGTTTTTGTTCACACATTTCGAAAGAAACTATTCAACAGTTTTAGCTTTAAAATGGCGTCAAAAGCAGTTGTGCGTGAAATTGTATAGATAATAGCAGTTTTGTCAAAAGAACTACAATCAATTCTATTTAACATGAGCAAAAATCGTAATTTAATTTTGTTCTTCCGGTCAGCAATAGGAAGACCAGCAATTTCCAGTTCTTTGACTATAGAACCCACAAAGCATTTTCTTTTCATCTTTTTTTTATATTTATCCAGTAGGTGGTTCCAAAGACAGTCATGCTTCTGATACAGTTCTAAAAACTTTAGCACCACACTTTCAAGCCACATGAGGCTTTTTTTTAAACTATTTAATATGTTATTAACTATTGTATATTTAACTATTTAATAGATAACTATTTTATATGTTTAACTCTTTTATAGTTAAATATTTCAAATGTTAACTATTCTATAGTTGACTATTCACTAATTTAAATTTTTTTAAACTATTTTATATTTTTAACTATTTTATATTTTTAGCTATTTTATATTTTCAACTATTTTTTTGTCAATTATTTTATAATAAAATACAGGCACGCGTGGCGTGACCAGTTGAAAGCGAACTTGACAGTCAACTGAAGTTCACACGTTTCAAGGTAAGTTTCAACTTAAAAGCAGATGGCGGATGACTCATCACTTGAACGATAAAGTTTGAATGGGCCAATCTTTTCTTGATCCACTCAAAAGTTGATCAACTGTATTGAAACGAAGGTTCTCACTGTAGCTTTCGTTCAACTTTTGTAGATCAACTATAATCGATTAAGTAAACTTGATTCGTGAGTACGTGCCTTGAGCTTAAATAGACTACCAAGTTGGAATGGAAATGCTGTCTTGAATTACGTTGAAATTATTTTCGTCATCATCTGACTGCCCTCGGAAGTTTCCGTGGGTTGAACCAAAGACATGAAACATCAGTAGACTATGCATTGGTATTAAAAGCAGCTTCAAATTGTGTGGATAACGTTCCAACTAGTAATCGCGTGCCTGCTTTGTAAAAACATTGACTCGATTCTCTGGGTTCGCATGGTATTAATTCTTTGATAAGATAACATCTCATGGCATAGTAGATGTGTGAATGCGCACATTTAAATACCGAAAAAAGTGGTGAAATCGCCAAAGTGTATTACTTAGACGTGCAGACCAATCCCATGATGAAACAATGAATGACCATTTTCTCCCGCACAGTAATTATTTGTTGAATGTTCGTCAAACATGATGAATGTTCGTTTCCACCGGTAGACAAAAATAGTCGTATGATCACGTTATATATAGTTTTGGTCACATAAACTATTACCACTCTACTTTTATGCAATACTTTTCTTGTGAATATCCTCCATCACTCAATTCGCCACTAGGGTGGGCCGAAAAACACTTTTTTTCGAAATAGCTATTCTAATAGTGCGGAAAGAGTTCTCTCTGGGTTCAATAAACACGGCGTAAAATATCTTTTTGATTGGATAATATCTTCTGCTCGCGCATCGCACTTGAAATTTGGAAATTTGGGTAAAAATTGGCAATTTTTACTCGGCGTAGGAAATATAATTATTTTCAATATTGCTATTCTAATAGTGCGGAAGAGGTGCCCACTGGGTTCAATAAGAAAGGCGTAAAATATTTTTTCCATCGAATAATATCTTCTGTTACCGCATCGCAATTGAAAGTTTGCAGTTTTTGAAGAAAACTGCACTTTTTGATGTGTTATAGTATTATTAAATAATAGCTGATTCGCAATATATTAATATAATATTTGTTAAGTATATTGTAACCATAGAAATGTTATGACATGCCAATACCAAAAGTTTACTCACACTTCATCAGCAAGAAGAGGCTTGAAATCAGGCATATGGTCGAATTCAGGCATAATAAATCGGGAAAAGAATGTGGATCTAATGAACTCGTCTCTACATTGAAATCCATAAACCATAGAGGATGCTTCTGTCACTAACTTGGCAACTGCCTGTGTGTGTGTGTGTGTTTGTGTGTGTGTGTGTGTGTGTGTGTGTGTGTGTGTGTGTGTGTGTGTGTGTGTGTGTGTGACATGGGAAGTGAACAGAGTCCCATTCTGGATTTTTCTTATCACGAACAATGGAACTAAATACGGCAGTGGATATATCACGGAGGATTGGTGGAGAAGTAATAGTAATTGATGACCAGTCAATCAATTCCGTATAGTCAGCAGCTACAAAATTCAGTTTTGGTGGGAGAAATACATGTGCTGACTTTACATTAGAAGATGACTCTTTAGGCTTAATTATACGTCGTGTAGCAAGTTCTCTGATGTGCGGTCTTTCATCGTTCAACATACTCAGACAAGAGCAAAGATCGAATTTCTACACATTACTCCATCAACGACGTCCTTGAGGTCTTGAGATTTTTTTATCCAATGGCGGGCACATATGAACTTAATCATTGGCCACTACAAGGCCGGAAGTTACGGCCACTTGTGAAGGTGAAGGAGCACCCAGTGGGAGGACCATCAATGTCCCTAATAAAGGACAGCACAATTAGATCCATGCCCTGACCCGGATTCGAACCAGGAAATTTCCGATCCAGAGGCCAACACCTTAACCATTAGACCGGTTGGTCGGCGAGGTCTTGAGATAAATACCTGGATCTAGAAATAGTATTCTACACATGCTTAGTTAGCTCCATCTTTCAGCTAATGTTTATACTTTATATTAAACCAGTTTGGAGTGTAAACTTTCATAACAAACTCAGCGATTTGTTTCAACTTCAAAGGAGGATATGGAGAACTAACAAATAGTCTTAGAATTCTGTTATCAGTAATTAGCCATCGTAAATGTGATAATGGACCCAGTCCGTCCTCCTTGTTATCCTTGCTTAAGTAACGTCGATCAGTTTTTGGTAACTCGCCGTCAATAACTTCGAAAGTTGCCACTGGCAAAGTTTCACATGTAAGGAGCGCCTTCCCAATGTTTCCAAAATATGATTTTGGACCATTTGTTGGCGCATCCAACGTTTCAAACAGATGCCTCAGAGTTAGTTCATTAAAATGCAGCAGACATATAGACCCAAGGCAGAAGTTTACCAAGTTTTAATTCCAAACACCGAATTACACCGGATTTCCATCCGGTATTAACAGATGTACAGTCACAGCCAATTGCCAGAAGCTGTGAAAGATCTCTTGTGATCCCTTCAAAATATCTGTTTTGCGGTGCCAAATGATGGACACAAATGAGTAATGTAACGTGAACCCGATTCTTTAATAAGAGATAAATGTTCCTCTTTTGCTTTTCTCGTGTATCTTTTAGTATCTACTCTCTCCTTTATCAATGTAGAATCTTTACGACCATCGAAATACAGCCCCTTCAACGGTAATGCCTGAGCTTCGCTTTAAAACTTGAAATTTTAAATCCTTTCTAACTTTAGCCTTTCCCTTCGCAGCTTGTTTTCGTCAACCACCAATTCTGAGTTGTTTCTAGTTATAAGTCTGGCATCGTAAAGAACACTTGAAGAAATTGAAGCCACATCCCTGTCCGTACGAGACTCCAAACTTGTCGGCAACCATATCAGTTGAAGGGAGGCCAAGTTGCATTTGTGATGGTTTAGATAGAAACGGAATTAGTTAATTGTTTGTACTTACGATCAGTAAGAGAGATTAAATGGTTCGCTGTCGATAGTTTGTAAATGTCGAGATTTAAATCTAATTCAGATATATCTGCAGAGGAATGTGAACTGTGAACCCCCCAACCCTCCTTTCACTTCCTGTCAAGGAAGTCCCTCAACATACAGGGAACATAAAAAGACGAAAAAAGTGCACATTTCTTCAAAAATAGCAAAATTTCAATTGCGATGCGAGAACAGAAGATATAATTCCATCGAAAAAATATTTTGCACCTTTCTTATTGAACCCAGTGGGCACCTCTTCCACACTATTAGAATAACAATATTGAAAATAATTATATTTCCTATGCCGAATAAAAAATGCCAATTTTTACCCAAATTTGCAAAATTCAAGTGCGATGCGGGGGCAGAATATATAATCCAATCAAAAAAATATTTTACACCGTGTTTATTGAACCCAGAGAGAACCCTTTCCGCACTATTAGAATAGCGATTTCGAAAAAAAGTGTTTTTCGGCCCACCCTATTCGCCACAGGTTGTTTTATTAAATTTTGATATGGTCACCTTTACAAAAAATTTTTATTGAGTTTTGCAAGCAAGTGTATGTGAAATAGATGCCGAAATAATAGCATTTTCCACAGAATTCAATTCTTCTTTACGAAATTGCATGTAGAATTTCGGGAATGGGCTATGTAACAGAAAATTGACTATATTTCAGGTGAAAATCCTCCTCATCTTTACTATTATATAAGTGACGAATTTTTAATTTCTGAATAAAACTAATCTGCACAAATACGTACCTGTATATCTGTCATTTGAAGAAATACGATTAGATATTGATCTTATCTTAAACACTCCAATTGGTTTTGAGGAGATGTCTGACAAATATTACTACTGACAAGATACCTCATCATCAAGATAAGGACGACTTGTGATGATTTTGAAGTAAAGATTTTGTCTGTTTTCTTCTAATGATTGTTTGTACACAAAATGCTATCGATTTTTGGTGATGTCGAGGTAAAGATTTGCTAATTACGAGATTAGTCAAGACAACCTCCAGGAGGGGAATGGTTTATACTAGGTTTAGGATTACCACAATCTAGAAAGTCAATTTAACGACTATTGTTAGTTGGTACTATTGTTTCCCTTTCGCGTCTTTTAAAATTTTGCTGAAAATTATATTGACTGAATTTAAATAAAAAAACTGGAATTTAAATACATCATTATTCGATTAATGTATTTCAATTGACATAGCTAGTTAATATTTCTTTTGTAGACTCTTGAACTTACTGTTACGAAAGACAAAACTGTGTAACTACTATTATAAAGCTACGGCTATAATGTTCAACTACTAGTAAATTTGAAACGTTTATTTTGAAGGGTTCACTGAAACAAACACGTTTTTAGAAACTGCCATTATAATTTCATTCGTTTTTGGAATATTTTAAAATAACTCTCTGTTCCCCCTCCCTTTGACTCGAGTATAGCAGAGAAAAATAAAGAACATAAGACTGATATTTGTAGAGCGAAATGTATAATATATTTAAAGTAATAAAAGTATATCTGTAAAGTGAATTTATATCCCATAATGCTTAATTTATGTATCTGCTCTCAAAGTTGAAATGTAGAATAGATAAAAGATTTTTTTAAGCAACATTACTTTTAAAGAAGTGCTTACTAAATGAAATTTAAAAAAATCTATCAGAAATATAAGAAATGAAAAAGGACGAACGCATGAATATATTGGGCATTCCGTTTTAGGGTCCATTAAAAGGAATTCGAATGTTTCAAAGTGGTTAAACTTCCTGTTGTTTGTTTCTTAATTCATTTTTACCTTTAAAGTAGTACATTACAATTTAAAAAATATATAACCTACACATTTTTAACTGAATCTAATGTACCAACAATAATAATAAACTATTCGATCAGTACAATTATTTTTGAAAAAACGGCAAATTTGAAGTCAGAGTTAGATAATTTGAATTGGTTAACTGCAGATACGAGTGTTGACCAGAAGAAACACATTAGCTTTCGTAGAAAAATGTCAACATTAATGAAGTGTCAGAAAAATAATTTTTAATTGCTAACTTAAATCCCATTTTAATTTAGGATATGATTATAAACACATCTTCTAAAGTTAGTTATCTGTTGCCGGAGCTCAGTTCATAAGACAGTGAAAACTCTATACTGATAGTCTTCCTACCCATATTTTTTACTTCTGTACCCTTGTTCCACAGACATGCGCCATTTTTGAATTTCACCTTCTTTAAACTTCGAGGTATCTCGTGATTAGAAAAATTGACCAGATCTCTCTTAACGACGTGATATCACGTCATTAGAGACAAAAATTCTACATCTTAATATCCCCAAAAATAAAAATTGACAATATCTTGATGACGAGGTACATTTAGTGGGCTTTGATCGTTCTAATATTCTGATCGTCATGAAATATCCAAATAGAAAAATACTGCTTTTCCCTATAACACAAAAGAAAAAAAAACATAATGGCTGTATAACCACATCTATCGTTTAAAAAAAAATCGTTGGAAATATTTTATAGCCGAACGAGGTCAAAACTGGTTAGAAGTATGGCAAGAAAGAATGTAGTTTCAAGACTAGATCTATACGTTTGAGCCTTCAGAGGTTAAAATCATTAATTTGTTTCCAAACTATGAAAATATTTTTCAGATAATTCGAAACTCTTATAGTGAAAAATCTTCTTAAAGAGGTTAACAACATAAACCCCTCTCGTCGTTTTGCAAATAAAGGCCTTTTCGACCTCATCAGTTTCTTCTTGCTTCATTTTGACATCGGTGGATACCTAAATAAGCAGGCAAGTAGGTATCTTTACTGATGTCGTACTTGAGCAACCCAACGGGCTATTGGCGACGGTCCGGGTAAGGTGAAGAAAGGTAATTTTGATTAAAGGTCGTACTAGAGCAACACAGTGGGCTATTGACAACGATCCGGGATCAATCCCCTAAGGGAAAGATCCGAGGAAAACACCACGTAATTTTTAACCACAATCAGATGACGAGGCAACATCTGAGGTGGCGACTTCCGGGATCAACCTCCCAAGAGAAGGATCCGACGTAGTTAAACAGAGCAGTCGTTATTGCAGATCAGGAAATACAAGATTAATTCATCCTTCCTCTTCATCCCTATAGAGCAATCTGTTTGGTGTGTAATTTGCACTGGAGGCATTACTAGACTTTTTTTAAGGACTTTTGAAACGTCAGGGTATAAAATTAATCTTTGTTTCACTTTTATAATATCTAACCGATATCAACCTTGTATGATGAGGCATCTACTTTGCATTCACAGCAAAATCATTTCAGTTTCCTAGTCATTTTATTACCTACAGCAAATACATAACATCAGCACATACATCAAGACAGCAACAAAAGACACGTAACTACCGACAAGGAGGGATAGTGACGGTTGCACTCGCGAAAGTGCGAACTGTAACTAGCTAATGTTCGGAGCCAAGAAGTGAGAACGGAAACTAAGCAGATTGAATCGCACCATCTTAAAGGCTTCTCAACAATGTTCTTGAAACTGTCCGTTGTGAACGATTTTTTGTGTCTTTTCTGTCTGAAATTAATCGACAGAAGTCTTACAACACATGTGGTTTGAATAAGAATAAGGGTCGGTGGAAAAAAGTTTAATCGATTCTCATGCTGCAGTGTTTGCTCTTAGCAACCCTAGTCAAAACGACAGCAGGAAGTTCACCGCAGGATGGTTTAAGAGAAAAGTTGCCTTACAGCGGATTTCACGTAACCATGGTGTATACGGCAATTAACAAGTGAAACGATTGGCAAAGACTGCAGCATAGTTGCCCAACTTAAATCCCATTTTCCTCTACGTACATCAAGAGACTGGCGTATAGGCACGCTCTAAACATTAACAGACTCAATCTACAAAGATATGTCTACTGGTTGGTATTTATTCAACGTCGCACAGGAGCCTAACAACGGATTATTGAAGACGGTCCGGGATCAAACCCGAAGAGAAAGATCCAAAGCCCAACAGCACGTAATTTAGAGCCACGGTAAACTAGGCTCCCCACTCTCCAAACTACCACACCACGCCAACATGAGGACATTTGAGACCATGGCAGATTTAATATCCACCAGCCTCCCAGTGGCGTCAGTGGCGTAGGAAGGGGTGTGCGGAGGATGTTGGCAGCCCCGGGTGTCATCACAGACGGGAGTGACAAAATGGCAAGTATCTTTTAATTTAAAAAAATGGAAAAAGCTTACGACACTTAAATTTTATTCTTAAAACGAGTTTAATAACTTTTCATCTGACAATTAACTTAAATAAGTCAACATAGTGCGTATTATTTCAGGAGTTGTGTTTTAAAAGAAATAATCCACGCTCAAAATACCTACAGATTGCTGGGATAAATTTTGAAAAGTGTGTTATCAAAATGAGAAGTCTGAAGATATTTTTGAAAGACAAAAGAAATGAGATCATAGAGAAAGCACAGCAGTTTGCAACGAACGCTTGTGACGCGAAGGACAATCCTTTAGTGAAAAGAAGAATCGCCAGAAAGAAGAAAATGATGGCTGGAGAAAAGGCTCGAGATGAATCAATGACATTGAATGAAGAATTGAAAAGATCAATGTTGGAGTTTATTGACAGGTTTTTATCAAGAAATAGACAATCGCTGTCAAGAAATGGAAAATATAACAGCTGGGTTTGCAGTTTTGGAACCCAAGATTCTGATTACAACTTCAGAAGACTAACTGCCATAGTTAATACAAAACTTAATCGCAAAGTCTGATGAATTTTCTGAAAATGATAACCTTAGAGAGATTTCACGACTAAAAAAACATCTACAAGCTGCCAAAGTTTTAAAAGAAGATTCTTTGGAATGGTTTTTAAGAATTTTGTACCAAATCTCTCTAAATTTTTTTTGTCATCTGACCGTTGTTCAAAATTACGTGTTGTTGTCCTCGAATCTTTCCTTTAGGATATTAATCCCAGACCGTCGTCAATAGCCCGCTATATCGCTATAGTACAGGGGTGGCCAACATTTTTGGGAAGAGTGCCACTATCTGAAAAAAAAATATGCGTGCCACTTCCAACTTTTCCAACATACCAAAAAACATAAAAAGGTGGGAAAATGTTAATTATAGGCTGATTAATGGGATTTTAACGCAAATAGCAAATATTTTTCACGTAAGTTTGAGTAGTGGATATTTTAAAAATGAAATAAAACAAAGGTACAAACTTGGGTTTATTGTTAATAAACATTTTTAAAAGTTCAGTCAGTTAGGTTATGTATAAAATAAAAAGAAATAACTTGAAACATTTAAGTCTAAATAATTATTAAACAGTCAGTAATTAATTAATGTGGCTTTTAAATTTGTAGTTTTTTTTACCAAGTTATCTATATTAGAGAGAGAGAGAGAGAGAGAGAGAGAGAGAGGATTAGTTCTTGAAGATGCTAACATAATTAGGTGTTTTAGGTGCATATAAGTTAATCTTAAACGATATGTTTATTTTATTATGTTCATAATAGAAAACGTTTGTTCCCAAACATATGTTGATCCAAACCTACAACAATATCTGACATCTAAATCGTATACATTTGGAAAATTGCTTGTTGGTACAAATTTCCAAAATTCAATATAATTTGGATCACTTGGAGTTGAAATAAGTTCCTTATTTTTACTTTTCAGTTAAATATGGTGCTGTAGGTCGATAATTTCGATTTAGACTTCAGGTGGGTAACAATTAACGTTTTACAGAGAAATTGAAAAAGGATTTGTGAAAAGATCAGCATTTTTTTTATCATCTTGAAAATCATCAAACCTAGCACTGAATGAATCCTGTAAAATGGATATTAAAATTTTAAATCTATCATACTTCGGAGCATTATTGACTTTGGTAGTAGTTTCTGCATTAATGTGAAATGTGTTAATCTTTTTTCTCCAAAATCGAGACAAGTATGTTTACCAAAGAAGATATATGACCAACTAGGGTAGGAAAAATAAAATCAATTCCCTGTAATCTTAAATTTAATTAATTTAAAGGCCCAGTAATATCGGTGGGAAAAGCTAAATCACATAGCCAATCTTCATTCTTGAGCAGCAAGCACTCACTGGACAGTTCATTGTTTTCTTCCAGATATTTTAAAACACACTTCCTTAAATTTCGAAATCTCGCGAGTGCACTTCCTTTGGAAAGACAGCGCTCACTACAATGAAGGAGTAACTCGCCATCCTCTTCCGTTTCTTTCTGGAAAAGCTCACGAAATCGTCGTCGATTCAGAGCTTGTATTTTGTAAATACAGCGCGCTACAGGGTCAACAACAGAGGACATGTTTAAGTCCTTGGCACAAAGAGCTTCTTGATGGATAATAACAATGATACTTAAAAACTTCCCTTCCCAAATAATTTTCAAGCAATGTAACAAAACTTTTATCCTACCAACCATGCAAGGCACACCATCCGTGCAAACACTATCTAATTTTGTCCACTCTACTTTGTTAAATTCAATTATACTTTTAAGTTCTTTAAACAAGTCCTCACCTGTAGTTAAAACTAGTTGGCGCAAATCAAGAAGTTCTTCCACAGTATCAAAATTATCGTTCGTGTAACGCACAAATATGCTTAACTGCGCATTGTCTGTGATGTCACAGATTTCATCCAAAGTTAATGAAAATTATTTGCAATATTGTAGTCCAGACACAATTAGTGCCATATTTTTGACGTTTATATCACCGACATTTTGGGCAAATATTAAAAGGCTATTTTTTGTTATCTCTTTCAGAATAGGGTTTTTTTCTTGCGGGCTAACAACAGAGAAAGAAGTTCATAAGAAGCCTTCACCATAGTTTCCATTTCGTCATTTCTCTTTAGGAACAAGGATTGTTGGCCAGCTAAAGATATATTTTTTATTGAAAAATTCCGTTCGCAAGTGTGACAGGATATCTGCTGTTGAAATCACTATGAAGTTGTTTGAAAGATCGTCCAGGTTAAATTTTTACGGCACTGCTTCACAAATTCCACGTATCAAACAAACAGGCCTGGAAGTATTTTGATGCGTAAACAAAAATTGATCTTCAAAGACACTTTGCAAAACACGAACTGTAATATCCTCTTCATGTTTTCTTAAAGATGTCGAAGGTTTACTCATTGACGTAGTGGAAATAAAATTTTTAAAACAACAACGCTCGACGCCAAAACCTAAAAACAATTTTAATAAAGCTTAACGTCTTGCTAGGCAGTTTAAAATTAACTGAGCCAGACAACCAGAGTGTCGCACTCGCTCTCGCTCGAGAACGGACAACCATAGCAAGACACAACGGCGACAAGGCAAAGCAACTCGTCCCATGACCACGCTGTCTTACTGCATCGTTGTACTGGTGCTAAGCGCTGCCGCTTTCCGGAGCTGTTGTATTCAGTAGCGTATGCGTAGGGTTTTTACGGATTTTGACAAAGTTCCTGAAGACAACATTATCATTTTTTTCAAATTTTTAACTTTTTTAATAAGTCTTCGCGTGCTACTGGTAACCTTTACGCTGTGGCGCTTAGATTTTTTCGATCGTCTCCAGGAACGGCTCTTTTGCCGACACGGCCAATCCCTTTTTAGCTAATTAACTAACTTGAGCGATATAGCCTTGAGTTTCATTTACCACTGACGCTTTCCTTTCATAGTGTTGTGTGGCGAGCGACCTTTCCTTGGTCCTTTTCTCCAAAGCGTTTGCACCTCATGATCGACAGTGTAGGGTACCGAATAAGAGGAGGGATCCTCTAGATCGTCAGTAGCCTCTGGATCGGAAGGTTCCTGGTTCGAATCCGGGTCCGGGCATGGATGTTTGTAAGCGTATGGTGTAGAGGCGGCTGGTGCACCTTAAATCTGTCGTGGCCGAAAGTCCTCACGTTGGGTTGGTGTGGAAGTTAGGAGAGTGAGGTGCCAGCTCAGGTGTTGCTTCGTCATCTGACCGTGGTTCAAAATGACGAGGTGTTGTCCTCGGATCTCTCCCTTAAGGGATTGATCCCGGACCGTCGTCAATAGCCCATTGTGTTGCTCTAGTACGACGTTAACTAAAATTACCATTACCATTACCTAGAACGTCAGTAGCTGACAGCTCATAAATGGTGATCGATGCCAGCGTCACATTTAAAAAGGGGGATAACAGTCACCGTACACAGATCTATACCATGCCGCTGGTGTAAACGAAGCACTGTGGCAGGTAGCAATTGTCTACCTGACACATCGTAAAGGTTGAAATTCCGCCGTGCCACACAGTTGCACGCATGCCGCGGGTTGGCCATCCCTGCTCTAGTACGACGTTATTTCAAAAATGAATTAATTACTATATCTAACTTTAGCCTCAAGAATCTTGTTAACAATATGTGTTTCAGTTGCATCATGTGAGAGGAGGTTTTCAAAACTAAAATTAATCAAGAGTTATCTTGGGTCTACTATGAGTAAAGCTCGGCTCTCTGCATTAGCTATCTTGTCAAATGAAAACAAAAGAGCGAAAGGAATAGATTTTGATGGTGCCATTTCAAAATTTGCAGAGAACCAAGTTAGGAAAATAAGTCTTTAAGTGCTTATGTCTCAATACAAAGAAATCAACAAGAAAATAACTCTTGTAATTGTATCGTATTTTTTCTTCTTTTAATCATTTCAATGGGGAGCAGGGCTGTAGTGGAGGGTATACGGCGGTATACGCCGTATACCCTCTGGTTTTTCCAGAAATTTCCGTATACCCTCTGGTTTTTATTAGAAACTACGAACACTGTTTTGTTTTTCCTAGCAAACATAGCACGAAACATCACGTTAAACGCAGATAGCAACAACTAATATGGGACAGCAAAAGAAAAGTTTCTATTTCAAGATATATATAACCTTAGTATATAATTTCAAAATAATACCTATTAATCATAAGCAATTCCTTTTAAGTAAACTCGATAGATTGAAATCCAGACTTTGTTCTGATGATAAAGAAGAAAATTGTCAACTTTTGAAGAATATATCCATGCTTGATCAAGAAAATATAATTATAGGGTTTATTCGCCGTGTAGAAAAGGAGGTAAAAAGGATCTGTTGACTTTTTGGTATAGATAAAATATGCATTATTCTGGGTTTGAGGGACCAATGAAAACGCCCAAGTTGTTCCAGAAAATTTAAAGCCTCTTCTAAGAACAATTGAAATATTACCATGTTTACGGCCGTTTGCAGGCGCGGGTTTAGTTTAATGAATACCTACCCGGTTCTTAGAAAGGATTTCCTACACACACACACGCACACACATGTATGTGCGTGTGTGTATCTGTTTTGCCCCTCCCCCCTCCGTGGAAAGTGTAAGTACATGTTTTGCCTCCCCATGGAAAAAATTCTGCGGTTATCAGAGTGTACCATTAGAGGGTATACCGTGCAGGGGCCCCCATTGTACACCCTCTGATTTATTTACGACTACAGCACTGATGGGGAGTGACAAGAAATGTTCCGCACCGGGTTCCACCTGATCTTGCTACATTACTGCAGCCTCCGTGTACACGATGGTCTTTAGTTGGATCCAGTTCCGAAATCGCAACCATCCCATTGCTAATCCGTTACTCTTACAAATGGGCTATCGCTGCCACTTTACTACGGTTGGATAAAATAACGCAAAGCTTTAATACTGTTCCATTAAAACATTAGCATCTTTTCCCTTCAATACTGCTTCTATTGGAGAAGTCACTCCAAAATTAATCCCTAGATAACACTTCGTAAAATTAGTCTATATGTAATAACATGGCGAAAGGGTCATATTTAGTCTAGATGATTGAGGAGTAGGGTAATGGATTGAAAGTTGAAAATGACCCTTGGGTACATTGGGAACACAACCCCGTATTCGCTGAAGATAGTGAACACCAGTAAAGACTAAATTAAAGAAGGTTAGTAGGGTTCAAAAGTAGTGATTACTAGGTAACACCTCGAGTACATGAAGTCCGTACACACCTCAAAACGAAGTACCTCTGAGGGCAATTGATGTTTTGATATCCATCGGTATTGATTGTCTTTATTTCTTCGACAAGTGTTAAAAATGTCTGTTTTTATAGTTCGTTAGAACTCACAGCCCAACTCCGATTTCTTCATTCACCATCTGTAATCATTTCTGGGGCAATCCAATCATCAATGTCATCTTCGTTTGATTCACAGCTGACATTTAATCAATCAGAGCTGTCTTTCCATTCTTCGTGTTCAGTTTTTTTTTAAATTCTTGACTTGATTTGTTTCTTTGAGAATCATTTCTCATCCTCCCGCCCAAACGGGGGCGGCGCGATATAAAAGCTCAAAAACGCGCTCTCCCGGCCACAACGCGCTTTTCCGAAACCGTTTTCCGAGAGAACCCAAGCGCTAGCCTTTAGCTGAAGATGTCCGCCTCGAACAAAACGCTGTGGCTGCTGACGCTGTGCCTGACCTGCCTGTTGCTGTCGGGGGAGAAGGTTTATCCACAGTTGGACTGCAATGAGGTCTGCAAATTGTACAGAGGGCATATAGGAAACTGCCATTGCTATCAGTTTCAATTTCGCAAAAGGAGCGTCCCAAGGTACGGCTTCTTTCTCTGGTCGCGTTCGACTTAGCCATTTCCATGCTGTCCCTTTCGGGAACGCATTTGATTTTTTTTTAATTTCACGTTTCATTTTGTAATTATTTCTAAATGTGCTTTCGATGTTTGGTTTAAAAGCAAATCTGAAAATGCTAAATGAGAATATTTAAATTTGACCTTTGCTTTTTTTCACCCTCCGATTGGTTTCAACGAGATATTTCGTCCATAAAGATGTGACCCCAGGTGTAGAATTATACTCAGTGTTCTGCAACACAACTCCAAGCAATTTCAATTGTTCTGTGGCCATTTTGTCCGAATTTTGAAGACTGCGGTCAAATCAAAAACAGACGTAAAACACAATTATCAGCTCAATATGTATTACATATTTATAATAAAACATCAAAATTAATTAACTTACTCTTTATTTAAAAACAAGTTTTGCTTTCAGAATTTGCAATTCGGTCGATAACTTTTGAAGTTAAATATTTTGTCATCGACAGAAGATGTGTTAATTAACTTACTCTTTATTTAAAAACAAGTTTTGCTTTCAGAATTTGCAATTTGGTCGATAACTTTTGAAGTTAAATATTTTGTCATCGACAGAAGATGTGTTAATTAACTTACTCTTTATTTAAAAACAAGTTTTGCTTTCAGAATTTGCAATTCGGTCGATAACTTTTGAAGTTAAATATTTTGTCATCGACAGAAGATGTGTTAATTAACTTACTCTTTATTTAAAAACAAGTTTTGCTTTCAGAATTTGCAATTCGGTCGATAACTTTTGAAGTTAAATATTTTGTCATCGACAGAAGATGTGTTAATTAACTTACTCTTTATTTAAAAACAAGTTTTGCTTTCAGAATTTGCAATTCGGTCGATAACTTTTGAAGTTAAATATTTTGTCATCGACAGAAGATGTGTTAATTAACTTACTCTTTATTTAAAAACAAGTTTTGCTTTCAGAATTTGCAATTCGAACGATAACTTTTGAAGTTAAATATTTTGTCATCGACAGAAGATGTGTTAATTAACTTACTCTTTATTTAAAAACAAGTTTTGCTTTCAGAATTTGCAATTCGGTCGATAACTTTTGAAGTTAAATATTTTGTCATCGACAGAAGATGTGTTAATTAACTTACTCTTTATTTAAAAACAAGTTTTGCTTTCAGAATTTGCAATTCGGTCGATAACTTTTGAAGTTAAATATTTTGTCATCGACAGAAGATGTGTTATTTATAAAGTGTTTGTGGTCATTTGGGCGGTGTAGGGAGGATGTTCCGTAGCTAGAATAGAAAAAAGGTGTGGCAAGGAGCGCGCTTTGCACTGCAGAATGAAAATCATTAAATTGAAAACAAAATTTGATAAAATAAAGGAAAAATTGTCCAACAAAGACTTTGTTCTGTGACGTACGTCGCATTTTTAAGCACTTTCTGCCCCCGTGTATCCAACACATCCCTCAGGTATTCCCTTTAGATGCATGGGAAATGAACGTTCATGTCTTAAATATAATTTCTCATAGTACATTTACTGCTGTGACTTAAGCGAAAAATCCCCGCAACATAATCTTCAACTGAATCTTTCGGTCATACTCTAAAACACATTTTTAATAAGAATTTAATTATTGTTGATGTAAAGTACATGCAAAAGGTTTGACAAAATTTGCCGAAAAAATTACTTTATTTACTAAAAATTACATTTAATCTATATTGTATGCCGTTCTGTTCGATGGTATACCTCGTCCATTAAGATTTGGTCAATTTTTCCAATGACGAGATATATCGTCACCAAGATACTGTACACTTTTTTAGGGTGTTGAGATACAGATGTGAAATTTAAGCACAAGTTAAAACATTTCTATTTATATTGCATCATAGTTCAAAGCTTTTTATAAAACATTTTCTTATCTCTCTAAGCAGTTATTTTATGACAACTTGATTTAAAATTGGTTTTTTACTTTTAGTTTTTGTATGTTTATTTGTTTTTGCGATTTGTATAAGGAAAAAACTCGATGCAAATGGTTTGGAAACATTTTTCATTTTTATATGTGCATAACAGTTCTAAGTTTCTAATAAGCTTCGTTAAATTAAGTTTTGAAAGCAATCGACTTTTTCAATAACTTTCATCAACGTTTTCCTGTTAATTCTTAAACAGTTTTAAGAAAACTTAGAATGATATGAAAGAGCGATATAATATCGGTATAAATATGACTTTAAAATGTTCTTAGAATATAATCTAATGAATTTGATTCTGAGCAATAGCATATTATTTATGTATAAAATTTAAAGTTATTATAGCCTTAAGTTGTTTTTAAATTCCATGTTTCTCGAAATTCAATTCTCTGCCTTCGGATATGATCCCTGACCGTCGCGGTAGTCCACTTAGGAAAGTACCGAACTAGCAACCGGAAGGTTAAAATCCAACCGAAGACCGTCGTTAACAAAGGGGGTTGGTGTACGCAAAATCTGTCGTGGCCTCAAATTTCTTCACGTTGGCGTGGTGTGGTAGTTTGGAGTGTAAGGTGCCATCTCAGGTGTGACTTCGGGATCAAAATTACGAAGAGTTGTCCTCGGATCTTCCACTTCGTTCATAGCCCGTTGTGTTACTCCGTTTTGTAACCCGTTGTGTTACTCCAGTGTGACGTTCATTAGAATATCTACCTAGCTATCTCATAACTATTTTTTTGTAGGGTGAGGTAGGCAAAAGCGAACTCAAATTTGTGCAGTGCATATTAACCAATCACTACCTTTCCAGACATTAAAAAAAATTCATCATATTTTCACCTGGCTCACATACCCTTTACTAATATAATTTTCAAACAGTGCTTTCTCATGCTATTTCGTGGGGCCCACACGTGGTTTATAACCAAAGAATGTTTTCTTGATTGGAATGTGGGATAAGAGAATATTTCGTTCATGCAATTCTCAATTTGAAAAAATGTTGATTTGTTCTCAAAGAGGAAGGAAAAGACTGAAATTATGCAAACAAAAAATTCCAGTAAGGATCAATAAAAACTCGATTTTATTACAAACATTGGAGTGTCATTGCTAAAATATTGTAGTGAAAACATTTAAATATTTAACCACTTATTAACATCTTAAATAATGGTAATTTAAGTTAACGTTGTACTAGAGCAACACAACGGGCTATTGACGACGGTCTGGGATCAGTCCCTTAAAGCAGGGGTCTTCCAACTTTCCAGCATTTTGAGGCACCACCAAAAGCTCTCCATTTTGAGCACCACCAAAATATCTCTATATTGGGGCACCATCAAAATATCTCCATGTTGGGGCACCACCAAAATATCTTCATTTTTGGGCACCACCAAAAGCTCTCCATTTTGGGGTACCACCAAATTATCTCCATTTTGGGGCACCACCAAAAGCTCTCCATTTTGGGGCACCACCAAAAGCTCTCTATTTTGGGGCACCACCAAAAGCTCCCCATTTTGGGGCACCACCAAAAGCTCTCCATTTTGGGGCACCACCAAAATATCTCCATTTTGGGGCACCACCAAAATCTCTACATGGGCTATAGGGGAACTCTCCTTCCCGGAGAGGTTCCCCAAAAGCTCCCAGTAAATAGAGTTCTCCATAGGTCATGGTGTATGCCAGGGGTGGCCAACCTGTGGCGCATGCGCCAAACGTGGCGCATTGGATGAAAACAAGTGGCACATTACATCCTTTCGCCTAATTATTCTTTTGAAGTAGGCGCCATAACTGAATCAATCTTCATACTTTCAACATCAGAGTGCTCTCAGTTCAATTCATACAGCCTTCATACTCATCCGTTCGTCGCGATTTTTTAAAATCAAATCCATTTTAGAAAATGAAATTTGATAAGCAGATTTGATTTTTTCAAATCTAAATGTCTTTTGACGTGATTAATTTCTGTAAACATTAGAAAACCCCAGAACTAAGAAAATTTGAAAAAATATATATATATATCCTTTGGGAACGACATACATACACAAACAAACGTCTTCATCCATGAAATTTATTAAAAGCAAAACGATTTCGCGAATGACCTTATTCAAATTTGAAGAATTCTCCTCGGCTGCTCTCAGTAACAAATTTAACAACATACATTAAAAGACTAGCGAAATCGAAACAGGCTCAAAAGTCTTATTAATGGTCAGTAACGTTTATGTGCTGTAATACGTACAATAATTGAATCATTTTAAAATGATAATTTTTTCTATAAACCTACTTATATAGAAAAGATATTAAGAATATGCTAAGTTTCCTTCTAGCAAGTAGAGAGAACAGACGAGAACGACTCCAAGTTACAACCTGACCTCGCTCTCGGAGCTCCATTTTGCTCAGAGCTCTCTCATCATATCCGTCAACTGTGGTCCATAGTTATCTTCACCAAACGAGATGGCAGTTGTAGCACCATCAGCGGGCTCTATGACTGCGATCGCCCTCACGTCCAAAAGATCATCTCTTACTAGTGTATGTTGGTGCTCCAATAAACGCGGGTCTTTGAACTGGCTCACATTAACTAATTTAGTTTCCCCTAAGTGAAGCTGATCCTACCCCAATCTTGAATGTAAGAAGGTAGACATATGGCGCATCTGAACTCGTATATGAAATAAAATTGGCGCATGGTATGTAAAAGGTTGGCCACCCCTGGTGTATGCGAATGTGTCATAATCTCACGGGATGACAGAGTCGAAGCGTCTTCAATTAGTACTTGAAGGGTTATCCGATCCATAAGATGGTATTGAAACAAATGTATAAATCATTTTTATTTTTTCCATTGCAGCGAACGGATTGATGTCAATCGAGACTATCTTCGGAGTGCACTTCTGAAAGACTACATACATTCTACAAAATGAAGATACGGAAGACAAGTAGACGAAAATTTAACAGACCTGTTTAATGTAAGACTTTTTTTTGATCCCCGTGTACTTGATTTGAGTGTTCCAATGTTTGTTTGATAAAAATTGGAGGAACACATTTTTTTGTTAATGGTAACATATCGTGTTTGCAATCATTTTAATGCTATCTGTTAGATCAGCGAATTACACCTCATTCACAGGTCAAGATAATCAAGACAAGTCACAATAATCAAGATGATCCCGTTTATGTAAACCTTTAAGGTCAATGGAATTTATTTGAACGCCACAGCTATGTACCACTATCTCTAATACCTTTTTCATTCTATTAAATACCAACCGCTGCATGGCTATACCGGCGTTGCCCGTGATTTGAGTTATTAATCAGGTGTAAGATTTTCCGCAGATTTCAAATTCGTTGAAATTTTTAATCTATCTTTAGCGATTCCGATATTACGAAAAAATAATTAACAATCCCAGTCAAAATGTATTTTTATATTGTGCTGTCATTCCCTGATATGGAATAGGACAAGAAATGTAAGTTCTTTTTAACGCGAAGGGCAGAAGATGGAATCTGTTTCACGTGACGTCATAATCTCTTGCGAAAATATAAAAGATATATTCAATTTAATAATTACTTATTTAAAGAAAATCATATTTTTAGGTATCGATCTAAAGTGAAATTTTCCGCAGATTCCAAATCCGTTAAAATTTTTACTCTGTCTTTAACAGTCTAGGAGATAAAAAAAAGAACTAAGTTACTCCAGTTAAAGATTATTAGTTTTTATCGTCTTGTTGGAAAATCTATCCTCTGCACAATATCAAAACGGAAACGGAAACTATAACTTCTACGCGTTCCTACGCGATGAAAAAAACTACTTGGCATAGTTCCAAAGACTGACGTCGCGTGGGTAGAAAAGTCTAGATTCTGATGTTTCTTCTTTCGTGGAAGAAAGGCGTTGAAAAATCGATGGAAAATAAAAACTGCTAAATGCATTTAAAAATCTTCTAATTTAAATTTTAGAATTCGCTGCGACCCAAAATTTGCAAACAATTTGGACTACCTGTGTGCCAAATCTCATTGCTGTAAGTGCCATAGAATCGTCAGGATTTTTCGGCCGCGAAAAAAACAGACAGACAAATACTTCCTTTTATAATATTAGAGGTATTCGAACTTCAGTCTGTTTCACTTTGAGATCCTATTACAATTATGCAACGAGCATTTCAAGCCATAGTTATGACTACTGTGTTCATCTCCTGTTGCGCTTATTTCTGAAATCACAACCGTAAGGTAGGTAGAGTTAGCTAACGACGCACTGGAGCGACAAACGGTCTACTGACGACAGTCCGGGATCAGTGAACTCGGTAGACGTGAAACTGCTTTATTTTTGCTTTTATATTTAATACAAAAATGCATTTCAATGCCTATAGTGAACGCAAAAAGTTGTATGGAAAAAAGTTTTGTTTTGGAAGTTATTGATTGTTTAAATTGAAAGTCTGCATTTTTCCAATTCCATCTCTTGCAGCAATCATCATATTTGTGTACTTTTTTTAATATACTCACTGGTAAAAACACTCAGCATCACATTTTGTATTACCGAATTTCTTTCGGAATAAAAAAAAAAGAATGTGTATAAGCATAATGTAAAATTTTGCAAAGACAACTCAAGTGTGCATTTCAATTTTTTCCATTTTTTTGATAAAAAACAATTTTTTTAGTTATAAGCCATAAATAATAAGTCCCAAAAATTACTGTTCTTTCATATATAATTGAAAAGCATTGCCATGTAGAATTTCGTAGACGATGGAAAAAGACTGTTGAAAGTTTGTTTAATAGGAGAAAATCTTGTTAAAATTGTGTTTCCTCATTTCCTGTAACAAAAACGCATTTGAACTATGCTTTGAACCATAATATTCACCTTTTTGCTATTTCATCCTTCCATCGTCTTTTATCAATCCTGCCAGCTTTCCAGTATGTTTCAATGTAACATCAGAGCGTCATTTGTGAAAACATATTTTGATGCCCCCTAACTGTCACATTTTTTCTGTTCCTGCTAATGTTGCCATTCCACCAAATTCCTGAATTGGTTGTCAACATTAAATTATCAATAATAAACCGAACCAATAACACATGTTGCCACTGCTACAATCAATTTAAAGCAAGCAAGAAAATTTACAAAACTATTGGCATGGATAAAAAAGTCATACTAGTAAGTCACAGTAAAATAGTAATTCTACTTAATGTGGTTTACATTCTGCTTTTGAAGAAGGTAATTTTAAGGGGCGTGCTTTGGGAAAACAGCCATGTGAAGAAATTATCAAATAATATAGAAAGGTTTTTGAGTAAGCAATACAACTATTCATGAAATTTAAAATATTTGATTTTTTTGTGATTTTTTTGGAACCAGGTCGTCTTCAGCGACGAATATCTAGATTCAATTTGAGCAGTGATGACAATCGTGATCGTGTGTGGAGGCCCCGTGGTGAACGCCTCAATCCTGCCTTAGCTTTACAGCGACACACCGCTCCCACAGCTGGTATGACGGTATGTGGTGCCATTGCTTAGGATACACGTTCACCCCTAATATTGATCCATGGCACAATGACAGCCCAGTGGTACGTCCGTGACATCCTTCAACCACATGTGATGCCCCTCATGGCAGGGCTTCCAGGAGCCATTTTTCAACAAGACAATGCTCGGCCACATACAGTTAAGATCTCACAAGACTGCCTCCGCCACATTACAACCCTGGCCTGCTCGATCCCCAGATTTTTCACCAATCGAGGCTATCTGGGATCATTTGGGACGGCAAGTTGGACACCCTACGAATTTGGTCGAACTAGAGTCGCGTTTACAGCAACTGTGGAACGAGATATCTAAGGACATCCTACGTAACTTGTATGCCTTAATGCCCGCTCGTATCACATCGTGCATTCGCGCTAGAGGGAGTCCAACGGAGTACTAAAACTTCCGTTCATTTGTACTTTTTTCTGCAGTAAATGATCCATTTTCTTTGATTTTCTGATTACTTACTTATATCAAAGTAGTAATAACATGTGTAAAATTTCGTTTCATTTTGACGACTTTTTCTTGGTGCGCAAATTTTTATGGCAATGAGTGTACTCCTGAAAAGAACTTGCTGTATCGTTGTAATGTATTCATAAGTTTTATTATATTGAAAATATTCAGTTGCTTAGAACTTCAGTTTGTTTAAACAAAATTGCTGGATTATTTAATGGCAGGGTCACAGAAAAAAGAAAAGCCACATGATCGAAAATAATTTCCATTGCAGTGTTCGTGAAATTTGGTATGTCCGAAAATTGTCGTGTTGTGCGGTTGAAAATTGTGTGGTTTTAGTAAACGGTGTTCGTAAATTCAGAATGCAATCTTCACTTCATTCAACATGCATATATATTTATAGTTGGTTAAATAAAAATAGGTATTTTTCCTAATTTGTGCATTAAAATCCCCCATTTGTAAACTCTTTACAGTATTAAAATGGCGTACATATTTATTTTAAAATATTTTTAACTACGTGATTAAAAATAACGTGTTTCATGTACAAATTAAAGGTATTCATAGGTTTTTCATTTTCGCTGGGTACACAAAATTCAAGTGACTTGGAGCAGTGGAGAGTTGAACAAATTTGAATCTTGTATGTTTCAGCTTTTATTAGATAGTACACCAGACTATGATGACTCCTGGTGGAATTCAGAAAGATCGTCGATTTGCGCATACTGAGGCCTTCTGGTAAATACCTGTGTGCGTCTTTTCTATAATGATGCTAAGGTACCTTAAGGTTACCCATATTTCTCTTTCCATCTCTATCTTGGCACCTTTCTACATTCACTTGAATTTGGTTCCGAAGCAGGAGTAAAAGGAAAATAAATTTAATCATAAATTTACTGGTTGATTTTTCTAACATGGATACACATTTTAATATTACACTCATTGCCATAAAAATTTGCGCACAAAGAAAAAGTCGTCAAAATGAAACGAAATTTTACACTTGTAAGTACTACTTTGATATAAGTAAGTGATTAGAAAATCAAAGAAAAAGGATCATTTATTGCAGAAAAAAGTACAAATGAACGGAAGTTTTAGCACTCTTGTCCCTTCTAGCGCGAATGTACGATGCGATACGAGCGGGCATTGAGGCATACAGGTTCCGTATGATGTCCTGAGACATCTAATTCCACAGTTGCTGTGAACGAGTCTCTAGTTCGACCAAACTCATAAGGCGTCCAACTTGCCGTCCCAAATGATCCCAGATATACTCGATTGGTGACAAATCTGGGGATCGAGCAGGCCAGGGAAGGGTGGTAATGTGGCGGAGGCAGTGACATCCTTGCTGTGTGTGGCCGAGCTTTGTCTTGTTGAAAAATGGCTCCTGGGAGCCCTGCCAAGAGTGACATCACATGGCAGTGCTCCCTGCATGTGACTGAAGGATGTTATGGACGTACCGCTGGGCTGTCACTGTGCCATGGATCAATATTAGGGATCCCCGTGTATCGTAAGCAATGGCACCCCATACCATCACACCATCAGTTTAAGCGGTGTGTCGCTGTAAAGCGAAGGCAGGATTGAGGCGTTCACCACGGGGCCTCCACACACGAACACGACTGTCATCACTGCTCAAATCGAATCTAGATTCGTCGCTGAAGACGACCTGTTTCCATTCCGTTGCAGTTCAATCGCGTCGTGCGCGACACAACTCCAAACGGAGCGACAACAATCATTGGCAGCACACGTAATGAGCTCCGCGATACCAGATGTCCTTCAACCAGTTGCCTTGCGATGGTTCAGTAAGACACAGGGGCCCGTAGTGAAGGTGCTGCCTGTATCTAGATAGCGTTTCCTTAGCAAATGATTAAGTATACTCAAACAAGGTCTGCTTATCTGTTTTATACTCCAAGGATAATGGAGTTCAACGCCCTCTAGTGGTATTACGCAATTCGCAATCACGCTGCATTTCTAATCATTTGCATATCTGGTTGACATGTACCTTCATGCCAAGTTTCGTTACAATCCCATAATTAGTTCTTGGTGCGCAAATTTTTATGGCAATGTGTGTACATATCAAGATATAGTTTGACTTAATGACCACAGGATTACAATGAATGTTGCATTGAAGACGATTTTCATGTCTTAATCACAATTCATATAATAAATCATTTCTTTCTTTTCCTCTGCCAAGATAGGGATGAAAAGTGAAATATTGGAAACCTTAACTTAGTTTAGCATCCTTATCGTAGAAAGGCGCACGCACGGAGTTATTTTAGCGATGGGCCTCTGTCAATGAGTACCATTTTGTAAGCATTCTTCCCAAAAATGTTTTCTAGCTTTTCCATTTTCCCAGCAGCTGCACTCTTAAAAAGTTCTTTTATTTGATTTTTCACCAGCCTATGGCATGGATAATTGTCGTCTGGGGTGATGATTGGTTTGGGGATTGATGTCGCGAGGGCCATAATTGGTCAAGCTGTGACAAACGCAAGACAACAACGAGGTAGTAGGATAAAAAGGAAATATGTAGAGCAGGCCAGGGTAAAACAGAAGGGAGGAGAGTCGGGTTCTTAGAATTGTGATGCCCGTACATATGTAAAGATGTTACCCTCAGGCGTCACTTTAAAATGGAGGTAGGTACTTTAATTAACGCCGCACTGGAGCAACACAATGGGCTATTGGCTATGGTCCGGGATCACTCCTAAATGGAAACATCCGTGCGCAACACCTCGCAATTTTAAACCACGGTCAGATGACAAGGTCAACACCTGAGCTGGAACCCCATTCTCCAAAATTTCACATCTCACCAACGTGAGAACACTTGAGACCCCGACATATTTAACGTGAACCAGCCTCCTTGGGTCATAGGCTAGATTCGAACTCCCAACCATCCTGTTGCTAATCCGCTACCACGACGCCCACTTGAAAATGGAAGAAAATCTATTGTGGTACATAACGTGCAACTGTAACAGTTCGGGACAAAGATAATATTATGTATGAGAGTACTCTAGCTGAGGAATAACACTTTTTCTTTTCTTTTCAGATATTTGGTGAAGGGCAAGTGGATCTTTTTGACGTCTATCTGAAACTGTTTCTGGATCTAAAATGAAGAACATTTAAAAACCTCTTTAAAAAACTCAGTTGCTTTATGTGCTTCTGTGTATCTAACAAATGCGCCTGTGAATAAATTATTTTCCCGTCATACTTCTTGTCGTTTTTTAGAATCCGTTTTTCGAACGACTGAAACTAAAATTTATCTACTTGTATGAATTTTGGAAATGGGAAAGAATACGCAAGCAGACTGCAAGACGATTTCTATGGGTGTGGAATGGAGTTTAAAAGCTATTCAACATCCCACTTGAATTTTTAATCTTGCGTCATAAAACCTAAATCAACCAAATTTAATTGAGTTATTCTCTCTTCACGATGGTTAATTAGACCTAAGAAACCAAGCTGAAATATGAAAGTTTAGAAATCAGCAGCTTTAAGACTAATGTAATCGCTAAAAATAAAAACATGTTTCAAAGTTTAAAAAAAGTAAGATAGCAATTTATTAAACAAATATAATTTTAAAATTTAATATTTCATGTAATAACAAGACAAATCTAAACCTTTGAATTAGCCTCTGTTGGTAATAAACACTTTTAAAGTTTTATTTGTAAATTAGGCATGCTTTTTGAGCCAGAAGAATAATCTTTTAAGGAATTACTGATATGTTCCCTTTTCTGTAACCCCCAATTTAGAATAACTACAAAATCATAGAAATTTATGAGGTTGCAATTTTAAGAGAAATTTGCGTTTAAAAATAAAAATCTTATAGAAATATGAAAGCTTTGGTTATTAAAAGATAAAATTTAATCTTTGATTCATATAGATACATAGGTATAATACGTAGTCAAAATATTCTATGTCAGATGTAAGCTACTTCTAAAATGATGATCACGAAACCAAACAATGCAACACATAACAACCAATGCAATTATTTTTTATAAAAATTGCGCATTTAAAAACTATAGCTAGATTTTTATATTAGTTATGTTTTTATAGTTAAACTTGCTTAACGCGTTTGTTACCAAAGTTGGAACAGAATTATTTGACGCAATATCGAGATAAAACTTTTCTTTCCTTAGAAATACCAAACGAAACCTTTTGAAATGACAATTTAAAGCTTCGATCATAAGCTAAAATTAAAATAAAATAAATAAAATAGTAAAAATTAAATTCCCCGTTAGTTTGTATAAAAAATTCTTGAAACACCAAAATTGTAATATCCCAACACATATTTCATAGAGGCCTGATGTTATATGTACCTGTGTTCATACATGCAAAGGAGGTATTACTATAAAATATGATTCATCCCCAAATTAGCTTTTTGATGTCACTTTTAGGGAAAGCAAGCTAGTGTATGAAAAATTCTATGTTAAATAAGAAAAATATTCAAAAATAAATGTTATGTAGATGTTAATATAAACTCTGAAAAGACTTTAATTTCGATTTGTTGGCCACAGAATTAATTGAACTGCAAAACTTCGATTTATATTAGAGCCTCGACTCTTTCCTTAAAAAATTTAGTTCAAATTTCAACAAAATGAGGCACAAAAACCCCTAAAATAACGAAAAAAAGCTTTTAACCAAAAGAATAATTTTACTCGCAATCTTGAGTCTATTAACCACTTTCTAAAAGTTGATTGATTTGGATTTTTTCAGCACATGGGACATATTTGAACAAGCTGCTCCAAACACAAGACAGACAATGTTAAGTAATTTTGAAAGCAAAAGATGGAGAAAAGTAGAAAAAGTTCGCTTGGACATGATTGTGATCCCATGTGGGCAGTAAACCCCATAGAAAAAGAATAGGATCTCTAGGGTACGATGGGTTTGTGAAGCCTGCACACACCTAAAGATATGCCCCGAGGGCCAATTTCCAACAGATAGGCAGGGTTCCAAATCTATTTCAGAAATAGACTTTTTTCCAGGCAAATTTTTACAAAATTACAGCACATACTTTAGCAATTCACTACATTTTAAAGGTGAAAAACCAAGAAATAATCTAGTACTCAATAGCCAATAATAATACCAATTAGGAATTATACACTGTAAAAATTAATAAACAAAGCACAATTTTGCTTGAAAATAAATTATTCAAATAATCTAACATATTTGACTCAAATCAATTTATGATTTAATCTCTAATATTAAAAAGGAAGTGTTTGTTTCGAGGCCGCAAAATCCTGACGATCTTTGGCACTTACAGCAATGAGATTTGGCACACAGAGGGCCGAAGTTTTTGCAACTTTTGGGTCGCGGCGAATTTTAAAATTCAGTCTAGAACATTTTAAAATGAATTTAATAGTTTTATTCTACAACAGGTTCTTCAACGCGTTTCTACCGGCAATAGAAGAAACACCGGAAACATGACTTTTCTACCCACATGACCTTGCCATCCGGCTTTGGAATCATGCCAAGTTTTTTTCATTGTGGTAGATTCTAAATTTATTTTTTCCGATTTCATTTTGCGCAGAGGAAGGCAATGAGAGCAAAAAATAAAAAACATTTTGACTGGGATTGTTCATTCATTTTCGTAAAATCGGAATCGCTAAAGATAGATTGAAAATTTGAACGGATTTGAAATCTGCGGAAAATTTTACACCAGTTTAATAACTAACACCACGGGCACGGGCAACGCCGGGCTACCCACGCAGTGGTTAGTGTATCATAAGCATGAAAATTTTCAATTTAAGTCAGCAAACGAAACAAAATTATTTCCCTGTTCAATATTAGCTGTTTCTTTTAAAATCAGTTGAAAAATTATATTTATAAAATAAAGTGATACGAAACCGTGTACGAATCTTTTCGGCTACTTTTCTCCAAGCCATGATCAATGATTTTTCAGGTCATTAAATCAATTTTCCAGGTTTTAGACAAAAATGCATGATTTTCTGTCTTTTCCTGATTTTTTTTTTCAAAACTAAATTCCCTGACAATTCCAGGTTTTCTCTGACCCGTGGGAACCGTGGATAAAATATCACAATTAAAAAATGTGCACCTTAAAATCTTTAACCAAAAGGGATGACAGTAAGATAGTCTTATGTTGAAAAAAAAACCAAGAACATTCACTTCTAATTAGCCAAAAAGGGTTAAATTGCATGTGATACCACGGGATGCAGAATAAGCACATACCTCTGAAATTCACTAGCACAGAAATTAACTATACAGTTTGTCACCAGGTGGCCTCAAAATTTACTCCTTTGAACAGAAGAAAGTACAGTGTGCATGCCATTAGATACCTGAAGAACTTTCACATCTAAGGATGTTCCACACATACAAATACAAATACAAATATTGACGACCAGCTACAGGCTCAAGCCCAACAAGGCTGGTCCTTTGTTTATGAATTCTCCAATTCCCATTGACTATCCAATTGTGTCTTAAATTCGTACACTCCCTTTGAATTAACTATATTTTCTGGCAACGCGTTCCAACTGTCTATTACCCTATTAAAGTAGTAGTTTTTCCTTAAATCCCGATTAAAATGTGTCTTGTTCAATTTATACCCATGGCCCCTTGTTCTGTTATCCCTATTGAAATTTAAGCCCTCTCTGTCCCCTTGTTTTACAAACTTGAAAAGCTGAATCAAATCCCCCCTCCTTCTTCTTCTTTCCAGTGTATACATGTTTAGCTTACTTAAACGTTCATTATAGTCGAAATTTGCTAGCCCATTTATTATTTTTGTAGCTCTGTGCTGAACCCTTTCAATTGATTCTATGTCCTTTCTCATATATGGAGCCCAGAATTGTACAGCATATTCTAGATGTGGTCTTACTAAACCCTTATATAACGAAACAATGTGTTAAATAAAAAGATAATATAGTTAGGAGAGAGAGAGAGAAACAATTAAAATATTATACAAGCTTAGTAACTTTCTAACTTAATATGGTTGAATAGTTTACAGAATTCGACAATCAGGCTTCTCATTAAATAAACATAAGATGAAAAATCCTGTTTTAAAAAATATATACATAAATGGATTTTATTGATTTAAAATAATTTTTATTTCAATCATTTCTGATTTTCAGGGGTAAAAACAGTCAAAATGTCGAAAAGAGGAAAATATACGCAGCGTTATTTTGAACTACAAAAATAGCAGAATAAGAATAATATATTTGTGTACTAATATGTGTACACAACAGTGGAGCAGGCAGAAATTTATTTTAAGGGGTATGTGTGTTTTTTAGGCAAGTTTAGTCGGATAAGGCCCTATAAAGTCCACTATAAACAATAAAATATGTCTTTGGAAGTAGGGGTTAAACCATAAACCTCCTATGACTCTGGACCACTAGTACAGAATATGTGTTTATGATAAGCATATATTTTTGCATATTATTTAGCTTTATAAGCTCTATAAAGTCCACTATAAGCAATGAAATTTGTCTTTGGAAGGGGGCTTTAACCCATTACTCCCTCATCATGGCCGCACCACAAGTACAGAATATATATTTATGACAAGAATGTATTTTTATAATTCAAAAGCATTTTATTCAATTTTTCTTTTGCATCTTTTCAAACACTCTTTATAATTAGGATATTTACATTTTCCTTATTATTTTTTTACATTTACTAGGGGGCTTCGCAACCTCCTCGCTTACGCTCGCCGACCCCCCGGGAATTTTAAATACGGCAGTTTTAAAAAAAAAGTAACAAAAATGTTCCGATTTTTCCCGAATTTCAAAAAAATATTATCAAGAACCAAATTGAAATTTTAAAAAAAACTCGACGAGCTGCAAAAATTTACGTTGAGAGGTACTCTTTAAAAAAAACTCACGGCTGGGGACTGAAAATGTGTATGTGTTTTGCTCACTCGCGGAAGAAATTTCGCATCTTCAATTTTGACACTTAATAAACACTAAACTAATAGCCGCATCGGAAAAAAATCTTAATAATTGTCCAGGGAATACGATGAAGAACAAACCATGTTAATTTTGTTTTTTTCCGATCAGTACTTTCTCGGGAAACCGTCTAAGAATCGAGCTAAACAACACAGTTTTCAATCCTGCGGCGTCGGCGGCGGCAGTGGTAACATTTTTTTTAATATAGAGAGATTCTTTGCTGTAATTCCGTGATATTACTTTGATTCTAAAGAAGAAAATGTAGAAAAAAACGGAACTTCTCAGAAAAAAGAAAGCGGAAATCCACGTAAAAATGGAAGATTTTCATCCCTGGATTTTATTTCATTCATTGCTACTATATGTTAAAATTTATCAGACACCAGACATGCAATTCAGAAGTGTCTAGATAGTTTTGATATGTATAAACAGTAATACATGCAAGTTAGAGAAAAAGGAGGACAAACGTTTGAAAGATTCAAAGCAATTAAAATAATTATATGTCCTTGCTTTTTTCTTTTATTCTTTCATTTAAATTCTATTTTGTGATAAATATATGCAATATTTAAAATATATACTAAAAGATAACATTTTAATAAAGACAGATAAAGTTAATTTAAATTTATACATTTTTATAAAACACAATGAATGCATTTTAATTCTTTGTTATCCAACTAACATATTGCAAGTGTAAAAACAAAACTAAGTTGCAGTGTTAAGTAAAAAACATTATTTCTACAAATATTGGATGTAGCAGCGACGGTAAGGTAGCTTTACGAGCGGCTTTCGTATAAATCACAATAAATACATTTTAATTCTTTGTTATCCAATTAACTTATTGCAAGTGTAAGAACAAAACTAAAAGTTACAGTGTTATTTAAAAAACATTCTTTCTACCAATGACACTCAAGAAGGGTAACTTGTTATAGATAATATGTGTACAAAACTTGTGTATTAAAAATAGATCTTCTATAAAAGTTATAAATTCTGTTAAAAAATTTTATAGCTACAATTTTGTATGTATTTTTTTAATCACTGAAACTTTTGCTTATATTTTAAAAATATGGGCAAAATTGAGATTTTTTTTTTGAAAAAACCCAAAATGTATACAAATTTGTGGGTTTTTTTCAAATGTTTTTTTAACCCATTGGGTCCGTCCCAGCCAACCCTGGTAATTTGGCATTGCGCCCAGGCGCAGAATTATATTCAGTGTTCTACAGGGCTGTGTTGGAGGGTATACGAGGTATACCCTCTGGTTTTTCAAGCTAATTCCGTATACACTGCTTTTCCTAGAAAACATCGCCCGTAACATCAGGTTACACGGTACGCACTGAGACGGGGATAGTGGGGGTTGAGTGCCTATATAATCGTTTTACATAGGCACTAAGGCCCTGTTCACACGAGGTTTCTAACGACCGTTTGGCGAGCAGTTGTCAAGAGATGTGAACCAGTAGACAAAGTATAATTTATGGAAAGGTATAGAATTAGTTTCCTTTGTCCCTGTACTGTCGCCGTAGTGCTTCCTAGGGCCTGTCTCCTATCTGTCGTTATGGCTAGTTGGTTAAAGGCTATAAATTTAACTTACAACAGAAAATCAGTAATCGTAGAATTATAAGAGTGGAAAAAGGCATCTTGTGAAATAGAAACCGCAGATGATTCTAGATGTGAATCGCATATTGACAGAGATAATTCCCTAGTTTTAAAAGCAGAAAGTACATGGCCTGAAGTATGAAGTAATAGCCAGTATACGGAGTTTCAGAAAACACACGCATGGCTTATTAGTTTAAAAGGGAAACTAGGCTGCAATTTCTGTTCTACTGTCAATCAACAACAACTGTTAGGGCCTTTTAAAGAAGAATACGCATCTCTGTTGAATGAACCAACTCCCTAATTGAAGCTTCCTGAAAAGATCGCAGTAAGCAAGCTGCTATCCAATCTCCGAACTAAAATAAAAATAAAACTTGCAATTTGACGGTTATAAGACAGCTGAATCTGAATAAGACAGCAGATCTGAAGACAGCTATTAGAATCCAATGAAGAAAAACAGGTGGAACATTGCATTGTAAAAATAAATTCAGAAAAATAAATTCTAAAGAAACAACAATGAAAGTTTTTTGAACTGCCTATTACTTAGCCAATAAAGAATAGGGCTTTGTCAGATCATGAGAATCTAATCAACATGCAAGAGCTAAATGGTATAAACCTTGGTTTTATTCTACATTCGTGATATTCAACTACGAATACAATTAATCATACATTTAATAACATGAGGAGGAAACTAATTTACCAAATTATTTCTTTAAACTCCAAATTTAGTATGCTTATTGATGAATCGACCACTTTAGGCAACAAAACGACTCTAGTGGTGTATTCAGAGCTTCTAACAGGTTTCAAGGTCTAAAAAGGTGACTAATTGAACCGAAAAAAAGACCAAAAGTGACAAATAACAATATAATGCTAAATATATTCAAGTATAAAGATATAAAAGAAAAAGATCCTCCCCAGCCACCCCTATCTTTTCCTTTTCTTTCTTTGGAAGGATATTTTATTTTCTTCCTTTAAAAAGTACATCATTTTAAAATATAACATGAAAATTAAAAAAAAATCTTAATTATGATGTTTTAATCTGTTTATTTTAGACACAGCTTAAAGAATTTCTTCCTTTTCTTTGAAATATTATGTCTAATTTTTTTTTCATGTAAAAGTCTGAAATTAATTTTGTTTTTTTCTTCTCAATAGAAGAATGTGCATTTTTTACAATCTGTCTTTACTGACCAGCATCATCTGAGACTTTTGCCGCTCCTTCAATCATTGCCTGAGCAAGTGCTGCTTCCTTAAAATCTTTATTTTTTATCACCTTCTTGAGCCTATCATTGGTTTTCTTTAATAATTTTGAAGCACTGTCCAATTCCTCATCCTTTTCCTTATGCAAAATTTTAAGTTTTCGTTCTTCTTCTATCACCTTTCTTTTCTTTGCCATTGCTTTAAGTTTTTTTTCTCTGCTTCCAGTCTATCTTTTTCTTCCATGTCCTTCTCTAAGTTTTCTTGTGCCTTATGTTTCAAATATTCTAAATAGGCATTGAAAGCTTTATATGCAACCCTTCCCATGTCCATTAGCTTTGATGCGATCGGCACCAAATGAGGTTGATTGTCAAAATTTGCCAAACTACTTTTAACCCTCATCAATGCATTGAGTGTGCGTTCTGACATTGATGCTGTCTCCTGTCAAAGCTCTTCCTGAGGCTGAGGAGCCACGTTCAATATCAGCACTAACATGAGAAAGTGACAGAGCAGCCTTCACTAGCTTTGCCACAACTGGGAACTTAGGATCCAAACCACTAATGTCTCGCAGTCTGAAGAACTGGTTCCAGTAAACAACAATAGGCTTCCTTCTAGATCCTTCTTCCTTAAATTCTTTTTGGAGTAATTTTCACTCATCCAGTAGTATTTCTGTATGGCCATCCCATGGAATTGCTCTTGCATTTTATAATACTTGTCGCACACTCTCGCCACTGAGTCTCTCAAGAGGATCAAAGCAGGATAAACTTTTAAGGAGAGATGAACTGAATAAGGACATCTTCAAAATATATTTAACTTTGGCAATGTAATGCTTCTGAGCCTTTAGAAAAAAGAAATTCAGAGCCAACAGTTTCTGAGGACATATATCTTCTATTTTATCCATTTTTAAATCTCGAATAAAGTCCTCTTTGCAGATCCTACACAAAATTGTTCTTGTCAGCAATTCAAGTTGAGAATGAAGGTTATGTATTAAAAATTCCTTTTTCTGAAGAAACTCGGTCACATGATTAAATATACTTGCATTTGATACGACAAATATCACCTCAGCCTTCATAGTTTCTCTTCTAAGTAATTGAACAATTTTTTGAATGAATTTTTTTTTAAGTGCGCACCAAAAAATTTTCTGCTCCAAATAGAATTTAAGAACTTAAAACCCCTGAAAAGGTGACAAAATGTCAAAAAGGTGACAAAAAGTGACGTGTTAGGAGCCCTGTGCATTTAAAGGCATATATAGATGACGAAAATGCAGAATATATTTTCCTCCATTTATGCGAATTAGAAACGCAAGACTCTGAACACACTGAAAACGCGCTTTTAAATATTTAAAAAATTCACGGATTTAATGAGGAACATTTGAGGCAAATTAGATTGCTATTACCACCGATGGTGCAAGTGTGATGACAGAAAAGCATTCTGGAGTAGTAATTTGACTAAGGCAAAAATATCAGAAACTCTTTACGTGGCACTGCTTTAATCACAGGATAAAACTGTTTGTAAATGTTGCCATTAAAGATGTTCATGGATAAAACCATTTTAAATCGTTCATGGATAAACTGTATTGTGTATATAGTCGATCGCCAAAAAACAGTCAAGCATTTGAGAACGTTCATCGTGAATTGGGCTTACAGTTCGTCAAAATGGCGGAGTTCGATGTATACGTTGGATTGCAAGCAGTTTTAAAACAATAAAAGCTGTTTGGAGGTCATATAAAGCGCTTTTTTACCATTTTGAAACCACGAAGAGAGTGAAGATTTGAATTTCATACCAATATTTACTGGGTTAAAAAATTTTGGAAGTCCAGAATTTGTCTTGGATTTGGGCCTCATGTTTGATATTCTGCAAGAATTATCTATGATTCTACGGAACTCCAGTTTAGGAAGACAACCCTTCCACGGGCTGAACAACTAATATAAAGAACAATGAGGGTCATCGATACTTTTAAAGACACCCCAGGAGAAAAAAAGCAGATAGCTGTAGAAGCAAAAGAAAAGTTTATACTTCAAGATATCACCTGGGTACATAATTCCAAAATTGTAACAATTAATCAAAAGCAATTCATTCAAAGTAGTATCGATAACATAAAATCTAGACTTTGTTCTGGTGTTAATGAAGAAAATTGTCAACTTTTGAATGATATCTCCAAGCTTGATCCGCCCCACCGACACCGGTATAGTGGTTAAGGTGTTAGCCTCTAGATCGGAAGGTTCCTGGTTCGAATCCGGGTCCGGGCATGGATGTTTGTAAGCGTATGGTGTAGAGGCGGCGGCTGCAACTTAAATCTGTCGTTGCCGAAAGTCCTCACGTTGGGTTGGCGTGGAAGTTTGTAGAGTGGGGTGCCAGGTCAGGTGTTGCTTAGTCATCTGACTGTGGTTCAAAATTACGAGGTGTTGTCCTCGGATCTTTCCCTTAAAGGACTGATCGCGGACCGTCGTCAATAGCCCGTTGTGTTGCTCTAGTACGACGTTAACTAAAATTACCATTACCAAGCTAGATCCAGAAAATATAAATACAGTATATGGGTAATGGTAATTTTTAATTAACGTCATACTAGAGCAACACAATGGGCTATTGACGACGATCCGGGATCAATCCCTTAAGGGAAAGATCCGAGGACAACACCTCGTAATTTTAACCACGGTCAGATGACGAAGCAACACCTGAGCTGGCACCCCACTCTCCAAAGTACAGTAGATGGGAGAAAAGGAGGTAAAAAGGATCTGTCGAGTTTTTGGTATAAATGAAATGTGAACTATTCAGGGTTTCAATGAAAACGCCTAAGATGTTCCAGAAAAATTAAAGTCTCTTTAAAGAACAATTGAAAGATTACCATATTCCACGGCCGAGAGTGAGCGCGGGTTTAGTTTAATTTACAACACATAAGTAACAGATTTGAGATGATCTTCATTGATTTCAAACGTCTACAATCTAATGTTTAGTCATGCAAATGGACCTTTCTATAGAACACTTTCAGTCGGAAAAATTTGTAAATTCTTGGTTGGCCAACCATTGCTCTTCAGCTGATTTGATCAAAACTATACGCTGCAAAAAGAGACGGATTTCTTTCGCAAAAAGAGACGTCAAGAAGTTTGGGAAATCTTTCAATGAAAATGAGAGATATGCCATAAAATTTGTTAAATAAAACAAAATTACATCCTACTTTGTGTATTTAAATATTTTTCTCTTAACACATTTCCTGTAATAATTTTATATCATAGTTAGATATTAATGTAGAGAGATTTTCAAGTTTGAATATCACTCGATGCTAGTCTGCATATTTTGCTTTGCATAAGTACAGTAAACTCCCAATAACTCGAATCTTGTGAACACGAATTTCTGCTTAAGTCGAAGTTTTTCAAAGTTCCACTCTTCCCTTCCTGTAATAGAAAATGAATAGTCTTTTTTTTTCTCGATAATTTGAACTTCGATTTATTCGAATGGGCGCCCGGATGGGGTGGGGTAAGGGGAAAATCTGTTAAAATTTTCACTCTGTCTTTAACGATCGCAAAGATAGAAACTTGAATTAGAGGAATAAAATAAATATATTTTAATGATTATGGAAAGCTGACCTCGAAAATGCGTGTTTGAAAACGCCTCATGTGAACAGTGTCTTAAAGGTACGTTATTTATGTTTGTTTTTTGAAAGATTTAAAGATGGAGAGAAGCCATAAATTCACAGTAAAAACATTCAAAGTACATAGAATAATGTAATCAGTATCGTGACGTCTTAGGGATGGAAGATTCATTCACTACGTAAAAATGTTAGCAGTGGTCTTGAATAAGGTGTTTTTTATTTACAATTCAAGGAATAACCTTGAAGGAATTTGGTAGGTGGCGTTTTACAGACTGTAAATTGTCCTTTTCCGCAGAACTCCGATGTAGATTATCCGACGCGGGTGAGCCCTTCTCCAGACCTTACTCGGGTGAGTAAATGTTTTCTAGCTCGGGTGAGCTTCTCCAAAAGTTCTCGCACGCGTGTACGAAGTCAGCAAACGGCAGCTCAGGGTCGAGCTTTTCTCCAGTCTAATAGACAAATTCCCAGTTTGGGCAATCAGTTCGATAGGTCGTGTGCAATGCAACACAGTAGCAGCTTTATTTTAGCGTCTGATATCCGGAATCCCAGTTTGAGCAATCCGTTCTGAGTCTACGAACAGCTGTCGCGACTCGGCGCGTCTCCAGAGACGGGGTATCGGACAAAAAACCGAGAACGGTTTTAACTTCAGCCGGATCAGTTTGATCCCTCGGTCTCTTCTCTCCTCTTCCAACCCCAAAAACGCTCTCGACTCCCGAAAGTTCCAGGGGGTTGTTGACCCCCCTCTCTTTTATTGGATACACTTGTCGTCTCGCTGTTGGCTGTTCGAAAACCGTTGATTTTCTATCTCGACGGTAGCCTCATTAGCGGACGGCGGCCCGAACAAAAGCATCCGCGGGTTCTTGTGATGATGTTAAAGCAGCGGAAATGAACTACTGCCTGGGTGTCTCGTCGGCATCGCGACAAAGATCCTTCGCTCTGTTTCGGTCGAAACTAAATCCCTCGAACCAACGCCAGCTCGTTAACTCACGGGGTCTGAGGTCATACGCGGTGTGACCTTTCAGCGTCTGGCTTGACCTCTTAGCAGTTTCTCCGTCGAAAGCTTGTTTTTTCTTTCCGCCACAGACTTCGTCACAGTACCCATAAATAATAACTAGCCAGAGATACTGAAAAATTGAAAAGTTGACAAACTTAAGTTTGATAGCAATAGAAAGCTATCGCAAGTAGGGAACTAAGAGTTTACAGAAACTCTTACATGTGGCAGGACAAAACATTAGTCAAATTTTAAGAAAATCGAAGCTGGTCAAGTGGACTAAGGGGTTCGACACACACGAAATGATCCATAGAACCACTCTCTTATCGCAAGATTAATTCCAACAAAAACATTTTAATAGCTTCTGTAAATTAAAACATAAATTCATAATTCCTACGTTTTGGGTAGTCTAGCGTTAAAGAAAAATACCATCGAAAAAGCTCTGAAAGCCCAACAGATCAGTTCCGTTGAAAACATTAACAAATTTAACCACTTAATAAAAAAAATTAACATCTTAACTAACATGGCGGAAGGATCATATTTAGCCAAGCTGATTGAGGATTGATTGTTAGGATTATGGAGGATATATAGGAGGATAGGAGGATATTAGGATATAGGAGGTTATGGATTGAAAGTTGAAAGAGACCCTTGGGTACATTGGGAACACAACCCAGTATTTACTGAAGACAGTGAACACCAGTAAAGACTAAATTAAAGAGGGTTAGTAGGGTTCTAAAAGTAATGATTACTAGATCAAGTTTTTCAAACACAAGACATACAATATCAAGTAATTTTGAAAGTAAGAGATGGAGAAAAGTAGAAAAAGTTGGCTTGGACATGATTGTGATCCCATGGGGGTACTAAACCCCATAGGAAAAGAATTGGATCTCTAGGGTACGATGGGTTTGTGAAGCCCGCACACACCTAAAGATGTGCCCCGAGGGCCAATTTCCAACAGATAGGCAGGACATACTTTAGTTTTAAGATTACAGGACATACTTTAGCAATCCACGACATTTTAAAGGTGAAAAACCAAGAAATAATCAAGTACTCAATAGCCAATAATAAAAATTATACACTGTAAAAATTAATAAACAAAGCACAGTTTTGCATTAAAATAACTTATATAAATAATCCAACATATTTGACTCAAATCAATTTATGATTTAATCTCTAATATTATAAAGGAAGTGTTTGTTTCGCGGCCGCAAAATCCTGACGATTTATGGCACTTATAGCAATGACATTTGGCACACAGGAAGGCCCGAATTTTTTTTGGAAATTTTGGGTCTCGGCGAATTTTAAAATTTAATCTAGAACATTTTAAAATGAATTTAATAGTTTTATTCTTCAACGCGTTTCTACCGGCGGGAGAAGAAACACCGGAAACATGACTTTTCTTCCCACGTGACCTTGTCATCAGGCTTTGGAATCATGTCAAGTTTTTTTCATTGCGGTAAATTCTAAATTTTTTTTTTCCGATTTCATTTTGCGCAGAGGAAGGGAATGAGGGCAAAAAATAAAAAACATTTTGACTGGGATTGTTAATTCTTTTCGTAAAATCGGAATCGCTAAAGATAGATTGATAATTTCAACTGATTTGAAATCTGCGGAAAATTTTTCACCAGATTAATAACTAACACCACGGGCACGGGCAACGCCGGACTAGCCACGCAGTGGCTAGAGTATCATAAGCATGAAAATTTTGAATTTAAGTCAGCGAATGAAACAAAATTCTTTCCCTGATAAATATTAGATGTTTCTTTTAAAATCAGTTGAAAAATTCTATTTATAAAATAAAGTGATACGAAACCGTGCACGAATCTTACTGGCTACTTTTCTCTAAAATATCTGGGAAGTCATTATCAATCATTTTCCAGGTTTTTGACAAAAATGCATGATTTTCTGTCTTTTCCTGATTTTTTTTTGAACAAAATTAAATTCCCTGACAATTGCAGGTTTTCCCGTGACCCATGGGAACCCTGGACAAAATATCACAATTAAAAAACCGTGCACCTAAAAATCTTTAACCAAAAGGGATGAAAGTAAGATGTGAAAGCATTATTGCTGTTTAAAGGTAAGACATATTTGATGTAATTATGTTAGAATTTAAATAACACTTTCGGAAGATGACTTTTTAACTAAAAGAATTCAATATGAAATTCGCTAATATGAAAAGTATAAGTTATTTTTCCTCTTGTTGACACTACAACAGTGATGTTTCTACCAACACTGATGAATGATTTCATGTCTTAATTTCATCATAAATATTACGGTTGCATGTAGTTATTCACAAGTATATAATTAATACACTTATTAAAAAATCGTGAACACTCATAGACGACAGAATCAGAAGCGAGAGAAGTTTTACCGATGTGCTTCAAGCAAATCAAGTTTAAATCCGAGAAGTTACGAAAAAATCGACGTTTTAATTTCTAATTTAAATGTATTGTAAATTTTGAAACATCTATGGGTGTGAGGAAGCTCCTTCTCTACCGTCTGTACCCTATCATCTGCAAAAATGTGAACAAAGGCAGTGTCGGATGTTTTAACATTTGAGGTTTTGCTAAGTAGTGCATTATGATTATGAGTGTTTAATGATTACAGCAACAAGTAAATTTTTTTTCACTTTTGTCTCCTTTTAGCAGGCAGATTTATTCGTTTTTGATTTGGAGCAAATAGTGTTTACTCTCATATTATGAGCAAATTATAACAATAAATGGTTGATGATAAAAATTATTTTTCATCTTTTCACTTTTATATCAGATCTATATAAATAAGAATGGAGTGTTTGTTTGTACATTCAATATTTTCGACCCATTTCAAGTTTTCTATCCGTTTTGGACCCTTCTGATGCCGAATCCGCCTTTTTCTCGTTTGGTGTCTGTCTGTCTGTCTGTCTGTATGTTGTGCCCTATACACGTCCACACGGTTTGAGATATTTTCATGAAAATTTGCATACAGTGAGTACTTATCTTCATTTAGTGAGTGGCATTGGTTGTGAAACTCTGTCTGTCCGCCTTTCTGTTCTATGCTCGATTTTGTGTTTGTGTGTTTGTGTAAACATCACATGAATTGTATTCCAGATATTGGATTGAATTGTATTTTATTTTATACATTATCTAATAGTTTAGTGAATGCAATATTAAACATTTCTTTATTGTTATATTTAGTTGAGTTTCATGCTAAAACACCTGAGTAAGTATACTTAAATCAACCATAATTTGGTAGTTTTGGAAAAATTGGAATGTCTATTGAATATTACGATTAGTTCGATTGCTTTACCAGTACTGCTGAAAAAGTAATTATTCTTCAAAAAATTATTATTTTTTTTTTATGGAATTTCATCTCTGATACTTCATTTATTTCGAGTCTTATTTTTATTCTTTGCGCAATGAAAACGATTTCCGAATATTTGGGACAGACGATATTTTTCAATGAAACGAGAATGAACAAGATCGCGCGAGCAGTGATATTTTTTCTGGTTCTTTCGCTCTGAATTAATTTCACATATCTAAATTTTATACACTTTTAGTTGTAAGTTGTGGCAACTGTGCGAGATCAAGAGATAAAATTGAATCACAAATTAATATCTTTAGAACAATTTTTTGCGACATCTTTTATTTTGTTTTACTTCGCTGTTTCCTGTTTTAAATATTTATTATTTTAATAAATGTGTTTTCCTTCTCATCACACGTAACAGCACCACAAAGTATTAGGCTTAAAAATGTTAGGTAAGTTAGTATAAATTTTCAGTAAATTTTAAGTGTAGTTATGCCATTATTGAAAGAATAATACCGTTATTGAAAGAATAATGCCTTGTTTAAAGAATAATGCCGTTATTCAAAGAATAATGCCGTTATTTAAACAATAATGCCGTTATTTAAAGAATAATGTCGTTATTGAAAGAATAATAATGTTTAAAAATCCAAACTATAACTTTTTCCTACATTAAAAAATTCGTTGTAGTAATGACAGGAGAAGATTGCAAAATTTTACAATGTCGCATACCGGAGGCAAGAGTGCCACAAGTAAAAAAATATTGTTTTGTTGACTATGAGTGCGAGAGCACTCGCCGTAAATCGTAATTTTAATTAATTGAGTTGCGCATGAAAAGAACTTAAGAAATGGAATTCCAAATCTTACTATAAATCGTCTTTTATAGTAGTAACCTTAGTATCACCTTTCGTCTTTTTGTAGCTTTGTCATACAGTAATTGTGCGATGTATGTGAAATGTATTACATGAATGGATATGCATGTGTAGGATTTGTGTCCAAAGTAAGTTGTAGAAAATATAAAGATGGCGAAAGGTGTTAAAATAAATTTTTATTCTACAAAAAACGTAAGTCATTATATATTTTGATTATCTCTTCAATCTAGAGTAATCGAATTCAAACCGAGTAAGGTCGGGTATTTTGATAGTAATTTATATATATCTAGATAGATTTTACGATTTTCCATTAAAGTTTTGAATTTTGTGTGAATTTTGATTTTAAAATATGTTTTGAAATCTTTTTAAGGTCGAATTAGTGTATGTGAACAATAATGATAAATCGAATCGAGGTGCATTTTTCTTTTCCTTCCTATTAATAATACCTTCGTTGCATATAAACATTTTCTCATTTCGTATTCTGCGTACACAACTGTTCTAGGTGGGATGTGGGACATAAAATGTCTCCACCAACACTTAAAAAACTAAAAGTAGTAACAAAAGTAAGTAACACATTCTTATTTAATGAATCTGCACTCATAAACATAACTATAAATAAAAATTTCCAATTATTTCTATTAAAAGAATTTACTTTTGTCTTTCAGAGGGTTAAAGAAAACTAATTTTATTTGAGCAGAAATTATTTTAAAAATTCAATAAAAGTTAATGGCTTGACTATTAAGCAGTTAGCCATTTTTTTCTAACTAGTTTAAGTGTATGTATACACTACAAGTCACGAAAATCGGCCGCCTGAATATCGATATTTTTCTGTTGCATAAAAATATTTTCCCAGCTCCTTCCTTTTCAAACGATACCAAGATCTTATAGTATTCAAAAAAATTTCTAGTTACAAGGATTTATCATTAGTTATGTTCACCATGTACAAACTAGTTTCCAAAACTTTAAATATCAATTTATGAGGAACTGTGTTTTTCCAACATGATGCTTCGATCAAACTTTGATAGCTCAACAAATAATTCATCTATTGTAATCAGTGGTGAGCAAACTATTTTTATTTCCGCCCTCCCTCCATTTTGTGTACTATTTTGTCGCTACCCTTGATAGACGTATTTTTAATCGTCAGCATAGTTAAAACTGAATTCTTTTTGGAATTTTCGCTTATTTTTCTGGATTTTTTTTTAGGTCTGAATAAAATTTATAATTTCATGAAGCAATGTGGTTTTAGTTATAGTTCTTATGGGTATAAATAATTTTTCAATGAAAAATACTTTTAAAAAACTTTACATAAGAATTCAATGTGAGGCATGCGCTTGAAAAGAGCTCAAGATTGCTTCTATGTTCGGATCTGTATTGTAAATCGCAAGCCGTAAGTCATCCTCTGGATCCTAGCGAGATCGATATTTTGTTTTAATAACAGCTAATTTCGAAAAACTGGTTTGACATAAGTAAGTCGATGCAAACTGAATCAAAATATTAATTGCCTTTTTCTTCAAATCGGCATATTCGTTTCCAATCAAAAATCAAAATTTTTGGAAAGTCGGAGACTTAAATTGATTGCTCAATACGTTGTCGCTTGAAACGACACAATTTACTGTTCTTTTTCATTTAAAGATATATTGGATTAAAAATATATCAAACGAAAATGGATCACGAATCCAACCCCTTAATTCATTATCTGGAAATTTTCCGAACCTTTGTGAAAATTCTCCCAATTTTATCATGACGGGAAATGATGTTTTTATATGATACATCTATATGATTTTCTTTAGTAAATTCTGAAAAACCCACGGGAACATGTCTGTTGTTTTTGTTCAATTCTCCTTGCCAAACAAGGGCCCCCATAGGCGGTGCTGCTGTTGCCATGGAAACGGGGCATGTTACTACTAAGTTTAATTTTGTTGATTCAACACTTTTTTTTTTACCTAAATGTCTTGTTTGTTATATGGTACATCAAATGTCTCTTTAATAAACCTATATGGAGAATGTTTTAGGATTAAACTACGGGGAATGATCAAAAATGTTTTTCAAAATGTCTGTTCAAACATAAACAGTGGAAAAGAGACATGGGTGAGGGGCCCGTCATTTCAGTTAGTAACGGGTCTCATAGATTGATGTGGGGGCTTGTGCCAAAGTATCAGCTTATTATTCAAAGCTTCAATTTTACTGTTCGGTGTTAAAATGATTGTACTCTCCCTGTAGACTTAAATTCAAACCGCTAAGTTTTTTGAAAATGTCAACCATGTAGATGAGTTTTCCGAGCTAATCTTCATTAATGAATGAACTTGACAATGTTTCTTTTCCACCATAAACATGTAAACTTCGTTTCTCAGATCAAAAATACGTCGCAGTATTTTACAAACAGTGATTTCACAGTAACAGTTCTAACTGTGACTGCTACTGAAGACTATCTGTGATTCTAAACTGCGATAATGATACTAAACTGTGACTGAATCTGATTGGCTGAAAGTAAATTACCTCTTAGCAACGGGATGCTCTTATTTATGTTTGAAAATCCTTTAGAAGCAATATTGGTGAATTTAAAACACGGCTGAGTCAGTAGCGTCGTGGCTTATACTACGGTGGAGAACCCAGTTCGAACCCCAAAATATCTTTTCGTCCAGAATAACTGAAATATCCACGAAAAATTTTTATATTTAATCAAAAGCAATACCACTCAGTAAACTTTCAATTAAAAATTTTTTTAAAAACTATTTTGTTCAGCCGATGAATTATTTTTTGTATTAATCCCGTAACTTCTTTCCCTTAAGATACTTTCCCCCCTCAAAAAACTAATGCATGTAACTTAGAAGCCCCTTGCTTTTATAACAGGTTTTTGTGGATTACAATATCTATCGATATTTTTAGATATGCATTAGAATACTTTATTTGCTTATTATAGAACATAAAAATTATTGAATTTTAATTATTAAATAAATAATTGACATACTTATTTTGATCTCCAAATTGATTTGTGTTTATAACACTCAAATCTAAGGTTAACTATTTTCTTTTGCCAAAGATAATATTGTTTTCCGTGATTTTTATCAATTCATATATGTCACATTTGTCAAGAGATTGTCTTCATAATAAATTGCATATAAACACTCAATTTTTGAGTAAAATTTAGAATTTACATGAAACTTTAACCTTGAATGCCATATTTCAAGTCATTTAACCGAGCTGTTTCCAAATTATGAGTATGTAAAATAAAGTTGCTAAAACAAAAGAGCGATATATTTCTAACCAGAGTATTATTTCTATTCAGAGTATAAAAGGGATAAGCTAGAGAGTAAATTTAGAGATCTCTTAAATACTCCCTTCGTTACTACCCATAATTCATCCTTGGATTCTAAAGCAACAGTGCATGCAGATATAACAAAAAAGTAAAATTGTCTTACAGAATATAAAAAAAATTATCAGTGTAAAAAATCAGAATGGAGCCATGTTCTTATTCTATTCACTAGCGAAAACAAATATCATCTTCGCCTACCCTCTCCTTGATTTACTCATTCAATTTTCATGTATTTCAGAAGCATATACTTTTGCACACATATCTAATCTTTTTTAGAATTATAAATGATTTACAAGAGGTTCAAAAGAAACTTTTGTTTTAACAAATTCAGAAAACGGAAAAAAAATAATAGCATGTGTCCTCTGTAAAAATGTATCTAAATAAATCAAAGAAAGTTGAAATAGAATAAATAATTTGTCATTTGTAAATTGTCATAGTAAATTTAAAAAACTTTTTCTTCTGAACCTTCCTTCTTTTAAACCAGTGGTTCCCAAACTTAGTATGCCCATGGACCCCTTGTTATAGCAAAAACCTGACCATGAACCTCCAAGTAAAACAACTGTACATAACTGCATAATAGAAAATTTACAAATTTAACTTTCATGTCTTGAAATGTATTTATTTATTGAAATATAAATTTTGTATTTTTTTTGTAGTATTTATTAAATTCAGTATTTATTGAAAGTAGTAGTATTTGCTAAAATACTACTAGAACTATAATATATAGTAGTAGTAGCACATAAATAGTAAGTACACATAAATAGTAGTAGTAGTAGTAGTATTTTAGAGAGTAAATACTACTACTATATATTTACTAAAATACTAGTAAGTAGAATTTATTGAAATTATAACTTTTGTTTTAAAATACAAAAACAAATTTTTTTTGAGAGGGGTGAGCCTGATGATTAAAATAAATATTATTTATTAATTTTAATGAGATAAGGTTTTATATGAGATTATTTATGTTGGGCTCTTTGTTTGTGAGTAACATTTGTAAGTCTCCAAGAGCACTAATTTCCTGTCGGTTTCTTTTTTTCGTGATGAAGTTCATAGCTGCACTAAATCCAAATTCTATTAAATAGGAATACAAGAAAGCAATTAACAGCTTCTGTACGAGGGTAGTCCCAGAAGTGCCTGACCTGACGTACAGATGGCGTTTTTTTTTTTAAAGAATGACCATGGTAGAAAGTGCCAACCTTATAAAGCTTAAGTTTGAAATTTAGCGACGTTACGTTATTTAGTATGTGTCTAGCAGTCATCCATTGTGAAAGCTCTTAGTGGATTTGTAAACAAGAAAAAAATTGGTCACCGTTATGTGATACAATACTTTCATTCTAAACGCCTGGGTCCAACCAGTATCAAAGCGGAGTTAGCTTCTACTCTGGGGAAGACTGCTCCTTCGTTTACAACAGTAAGATATTGGGTGCCAGAGTTTAATCGAGGCCGTACGAGCTGCCGAGTCAAACATGGCAGTGGTCGTCCAAATGAGGTGACCACACCAGAAATGGTGAAGAAATTCCACAAAATGATATTGGATGACCGTCTACTGAAAGTGCGCGAGCTAGCAGATAAGGTAGGCATTTCAAAAAGTGCTATACATCGAATATTGACTGAAAATTTGGACATGAGAAAGTAGTGCGCAATATGGTGCCGCGATTACTCACAATGGAACAAAAACAGCGTCTTGAGGATGTTTCAATCGAGTGTTTGGTGAAGTTTCCCAGCAATAAAGCCGAGATTTTGCATCGATTCTTAACCATGGATGAAACATGGGTCCATCACTTCACACCTGAGACGAAGGAACAGTCAAAACAATGGATTGAAAGGGGAGAATCTGCTGCAAAGAAGGCAAAGACAGTTCCATCTGCAGGCAAGGTTATGGCGTCTGTTTTTTGGGATGCACGTGGTATAATTTTCATTGATTATCTTCAGAAAGTAAAAACAATAAACGGTGAGTATTGTGTGAACTTATTGAAGCATTTTGTGTTGAAATTAAGAAAAAATGGCCGCATTTAGCGAAAAAAAATTTTTGTTTTATCAAAACAATGCATTTCACACACACGTTATCGCGATGACCCAAATCAATGAATTAAAGTTCGAATAGCTTCCTCACGCACCCTATTCGCCAGATTTAGCCTCTTCAGATTATTTCCTGTTTCCAAACTTGAAAAAATGGCTTGGTGGTAAAAGATTTGCCAACAATGAAGAGGTGGAGTCTGCAGTTGATGGCTATTTTGAGGAGCTCGACGATTCTCACTATAAACAGGGTATCGAAGCTATTGAACATCTCTGGGGGAAATGTATAGAGCTAAAAGGAGACTATGTAGAGAAATAAAGATATTTTCCCCAAAATATTTTGTGTTTTCTTTGTTAGGTCGGGTACATCTGGGACTACCCTCGTACATCTCATGATTTCCTGACTGTGGACGAGAAAGTTCAAGCATGCAGAGGAGATATCGATGATAAAATCATCAATCAGGTGTTGAAAAGGAATGCCGAAGAACAATCCGATGAATAAGAATGCGTAGAGGTCATCCCAAGGCCAACTATCAAAGACGCCCCAAAATGGCTGTCAGGACTTCATCGGTTCTTAGAAGCAGATGACAAATTTAAGATGCTTTTAACAGCATCAACTTCTAAGGAATCTTATGTTTACCGAAGTGCTATCATGAACCTAACGAAGATTTATAATCGCTAATAAATACATATAATTGCAAGTTTCGTTTTTTATTTTTAAAGGGGTACAATACCTTTAAAACATTAAAAAAAATGATTTTCCGATTTTGATGTTTTTAGATAGCTTGAAATATTCCGATTTTGGTAAAAAAAACGTATGAAAAATTCGCATTTGTATGTTTGTAGTAAGGATTTTTTGAACACACCTAATTTATTTTAAGCTGTTCGTTTGTTTACGTTCCTTTGTTTTGGTTTGGAATTATGCTATTAATTTTTGGAATGAGGCCATTTATATTTTTCGAAAGTTTTGATGATAATATTTTTAGTGTAACAAATATAAGCGGGTTTATGTACTACAACTCTTTCATTTCATAAATCTATTTTGTTTACTTGAACGCACGTGAATATGTTTAGCTATTTTAACTGTAATTGCATTTATCTCAGAATAGTAATTTTCGAGCTTGCGCACATTATAACTCGGCAGCCCGAACGTAGAGTCCTGAAATTTTGAATGAAAATAGATTATCAAAAGGGCTTCAAAATAAAACCAAAATTTTACTCAAAAGCCAAAAATATATTAAAACATTTTGATATAGTATGAGCTCCAAAGTTAATGAAAATTATTTGCAATATTGTAAACCAGACACAATTAGTGCCATATATTTGACGTTTATACCACCGACATTTTGGGCAAATATTAAAAGGCTATTTTTTGTTATCTCTTTCAGAATAGGGTTTTTTTCTTGCGGGCTAACAACAGAGAAAGAAGTTCCTAAGAAGCCTTCACCATAGTTTCCATTTCGTCATTTCTCTTTTGGAACAAGGATTGTTGGCCAGCTAAAGATATATTTTTTATTGAAAAATTCCGTTCGCAAGTGTGACAGGATATCTGCTGTTGAAATCACTATGAAGTTGTTTGAAAGATCGTCCGGGTTAAATTTTTACGGCACTGCTTCACAAATTCCACGTATCAAACAAACAGGCCTGGAAGTATTTTGATGCGTAAACAAAAATTGATCTTCAAAGACACTTTGCAAAACACGAACTGTAATATCCTCTTCATATTTTCTTAAAGATGTCGAAGGTTTACTCATTGACGTAGTGGAAATAAAATTTTTAAAACAACGACGCTCGACGCCATAACTTAAAAACAATTTTAATAAAGCTTAACGTCTTGCTAGGCAGTTTAAAATTAACTGAGCCAGACAACCAGAGTGTCGCACTCGCTCTCGCTCGAGAACGGACAACCATAGCAAGACACAACGGCGACAAGGCAAAGCAACTCGTCCCATGACCACGCTGTCTTACTGCATCGTTGTACTGGTGTTAAGCGCTGCCGCTTTCCGGAGCTGTTGTATTCAGTAGCGTATGCGTAGGGTTTTTACGGATTTTGACAAAGTTCCTGAAGACAAAATTATTATTTTTTTCAAATTTTTAACTTTTTTAATATGTCTTCGCGTGCTACTGGTAACTTTTACGCTGTGGCGCTTAGATTTTTTCGATCGTCTCCAGGAACGGCTCTTTTGCCGACATGTCCAATCCCTTTTTAGCTAATTAACTAACTTGAGCGATATAGCCTTGAGTTTCATTTACCACTGACGCTTTCCTTTCATAGTGTTGTGTGGCGAGCGACCTTTCCTTGGTCCTTTTCTCCAAAGCGTTTGCACCTCATGATCGACAGTGTAGGGTACCGAATAAAAGGAGGGATCCTCTAGAACGTCAGTAGCCTCTGGATCGGAAGGTTCCTGGTTCGAATCCGGGTCCGGTCATGGATGTTTGTAAGCGTATGGTGTAGAGGCGGCTGGTGTACCTTAAATCTGTCGTGGCCAAAAGTCCTCACGTTGGGTTGGTGTGGAAGTTAGGAGAGTGGGGTGCCAGCTCAGGTGTTGCTTCGTCATCTGACCGTGGTTCAAAATTACGAGGTGTTGTCCTCGGATCTTTCCCTTAAGGGATTGATCCTGGACCGTCGTCAATAGCCCATTGTGTTGCTCTAGTACGATGTTAACTAAAATTACCATTACCATTACCTAGAACGTCAGTAGCTGACAGCTCATAAATGGTGATCGATGCCAGCGTCACATTTAAAAGCGGGATAACAGTCACCGTACACAGATCTATACCATGCCGCTGGTGTAAACGAAGCACTGTGGCAGGTAGCAATTGTCTACCTGACACAGCGTAAAGGTTGAAATTCCGCCGTGCCACACAGTTGCACGCATGCCGCGGGTTGGCCATCCCTGCTCTAGTACGACGTTATTTCAAAAATGAATTAATTACTATATCTAACTTTAGCCTCAAGAATCTTGTTAACAATATGTGTTTCAGTTGCATCATGTGAGAGGAGGTTTTCAAAACTAAAATTAATCAAGAGTTATCTTGGGTCTACTATGAGTAAAGCTCGGCTCTCTGCATTAGCTATCTTGTCAAATGAAAACAAAAGAGCGAAAGGAATAGATTTTGATGGTGCCATTTCAAAATTTGCAGAGAACCAAGTTAGGAAAATAAGTCTTTAAGTGCTTATGTCTCAATACAAAGAAATCAACAAGAAAATAACTCTTGTAATTGTATCGTATTTTTTCTTCTTTTAATCATTTCAATGGGGAGCAGGGCTGTAGTGGAGGGTATACGGCGGTATACGCCGTATACCCTCTGGTTTTTCCAGAAATTTCCGTATACCCTCTGGTTTTTATTAGAAACTACGAACACTGTTTTGTTTTTCCTAGCAAACATAGCACGAAACATCACGTTAAACGCAGATAGCAACAACTAATATGGGACAGCAAAAGAAAAGTTTCTATTTCAAGATATATATAACCTTAGTATATAATTTCAAAATAATACCTATTAATCATAAGCAATTCCTTTTAAGTAAACTCGATAGATTGAAATCCAGACTTTGTTCTGATGATAAAGAAAAAAATTGTCAACTTTTGAAGAATATATCCATGCTTGATCAAGAAAATATAATTATAGGGTTTATTCGCCGTGTAGAAAAGGAGGTAAAAAGGATCTGTTGACTTTTTGGTATAGATAAAATATGCATTATTCTGGGTTTGAGGGACCAATGAAAACGCCCAAGTTGTTCCAGAAAATTTAAAGCCTCTTCTAAGAACAATTGAAATATTACCATGTTTACGGCCGTTTGCAGGCGCGGGTTTAGTTTAATGAATACCTACCCGGTTCTTAGAAAGGATTTCCTACACACACACACGCACACACATGTATGTGCGTGTGTGTATCTGTTTTGCCCCTCCCCCCTCCGTGGAAAGTGTAAGTACATGTTTTGCCTCCCCATGGAAAAAATTCTGCGGTTATCAGAGTGTACCATTAGAGGGTATACCGTGCAGGGGCCCCCATTGTACACCCTCTGATTTATTTACGACTACAGCACTGATGGGGAGTGACAAGAAATGTTCCGCACCGGGTTCCACCTGATCTTGCTACATTACTGCAGCCTCCGTGTACACGATGGTCTTTAGTTGGATCCAGTTCCGAAATCGCAACCATCCCATTGCTAATCCGTTACTCTTACAAATGGGCTATCGCTGCCACTTTACTACGGTTGGATAAAATAACGCAAAGCTTTAATACTGTTCCATTAAAACATTAGCATCTTTTCCCTTCAATACTGCTTCTATTGGAGAAGTCACTCCAAAATTAATCCCTAGATAACACTTCGTAAAATTAGTCTATATGTAATAACATGGCGAAAGGGTCATATTTAGTCTAGATGATTGAGGAGTAGGGTAATGGATTGAAAGTTGAAAATGACCCTTGGGTACATTGGGAACACAACCCCGTATTCGCTGAAGATAGTGAACACCAGTAAAGACTAAATTAAAGAAGGTTAGTAGGGTTCAAAAGTAGTGATTACTAGGTAACACCTCGAGTACATGAAGTCCGTACACACCTCAAAACGAAGTACCTCTGAGGGCAATTGATGTTTTGATATCCATCGGTATTGATTGTCTTTATTTCTTCGACAAGTGTTAAAAATGTCTGTTTTTATAGTTCGTTAGAACTCACAGCCCAACTCCGATTTCTTCATTCACCATCTGTAATCATTTCTGGGGCAATCCAATCATCAATGTCATCTTCGTTTGATTCACAGCTGACATTTAATCAATCAGAGCTGTCTTTCCATTCTTCGTGTTCAGTTTTTTTTTAAATTCTTGACTTGATTTGTTTCTTTGAGAATCATTTCTCATCCTCCCGCCCAAACGGGGGCGGCGCGATATAAAAGCTCAAAAACGCGCTCTCCCGGCCACAACGCGCTTTTCCGAAACCGTTTTCCGAGAGAACCCAAGCGCTAGCCTTTAGCTGAAGATGTCCGCCTCGAACAAAACGCTGTGGCTGCTGACGCTGTGCCTGACCTGCCTGTTGCTGTCGGGGGAGAAGGTTTATCCACAGTTGGACTGCAATGAGGTCTGCAAATTGTACAGAGGGCATATAGGAAACTGCCATTGCTATCACTTTCAATTTCGCAAAAGGAGCGTCCCAAGGTACGGCTTCTTTCTCTGGTCGCGTTCGACTTAGCCATTTCCATGCTGTCCCTTTCGGGAACGCATTTGATTTTTTTTAAATTTCACGTTTCATTTTGTAATTATTTCTAAATGTGCTGTCGATGTTTGGTTTAAAAGCAAATCTGAAAATGCTAAATGAGAATATTTAAATTTGACCTTTGCTTTTTTTCACCCTCCGATTGGTTTCAACGAGATATTTCGTCCATAAAGATGTGACCCCCAGGTGTAGAATTATACTCAGTGTTCTGCAACACAACTCCAAGCAATTTCAATTGTTCTGTGGCCATTTTGTCCGAATTTTGAAGACTGCGGTCAAATCAAAAACAGACGTAAAACACAATTATCAGCTCAATATGTATTACATATTTATAATAAAACATCAAAATTAATTAACTTACTCTTTATTTAAAAACAAGTTTTGCTTTCAGAATTTGCAATTCGGTCGATAACTTTTGAAGTTAAATATTTTGTCATCGACAGAAGATGTGTTAATTAACTTACTCTTTATTTAAAAACAAGTTTTGCTTTCAGAATTTGCAATTCGGTCGATAACTTTTGAAGTTAAATATTTTGTCATCGACAGAAGATGTGTTAATTAACTTACTCTTTATTTAAAAACAAGTTTTGCTTTCAGAATTTGCAATTCGGTCGATAACTTTTGAAGTTAAATATTTTGTCATCGACAGAAGATGTGTTAATTAACTTACTCTTTATTTAAAAACAAGTTTTGCTTTCAGAATTTGCAATTCGGTCGATAACTTTTGAAGTTAAATATTTTGTCATCGACAGAAGATGTGTTAATTAACTTACTCTTTATTTAAAAACAAGTTTTGCTTTCAGAATTTGCAATTCGGTCGATAACTTTTGAAGTTAAATATTTTGTCATCGACAGAAGATGTGTTAATTAACTTACTCTTTATTTAAAAACAAGTTTTGCTTTCAGAATTTGCAATTCGGTCGATAACTTTTGAAGTTAAATATTTTGTCATCGACAGAAGATGTGTTAATTAACTTACTCTTTATTTAAAAACAAGTTTTGCTTTCAGAATTTGCAATTCGGTCGATAACTTTTGAAGTTAAATATTTTGTCATCGACAGAAGATGTGTTAATTAACTTACTCTTTATTTAAAAACAAGTTTTGCTTTCAGAATTTGCAATTCGGTCGATAACTTTTGAAGTTAAATATTTTGTCATCGACAGAAGATGTGTTAATTAACTTACTCTTTATTTAAAAACAAGTTTTGCTTTCAGAATTTGCAATTCGGTCGATAACTTTTGAAGTTAAATATTTTGTCATCGACAGAAGATGTGTTAATTAACTTACTCTTTATTTAAAAACAAGTTTTGCTTTCAGAATTTGCAATTCGGTCGATAACTTTTGAAGTTAAATATTTTGTCATCGACAGAAGATGTGTTAATTAACTTACTCTTTATTTAAAAACAAGTTTTGCTTTCAGAATTTGCAATTCGGTCGATAACTTTTGAAGTTAAATATTTTGTCATCGACAGAAGATGTGTTAATTAACTTACTCTTTATTTAAAAACAAGTTTTGCTTTCAGAATTTGCAATTCGGTCGATAACTTTTGAAGTTAAATATTTTGTCATCGACAGAAGATGTGTTAATTAACTTACTCTTTATTTAAAAACAAGTTTTGCTTTCAGAATTTGCAATTCGGTCGATAACTTTTGAAGTTAAATATTTTGTCATCGACAGAAGATGTGTTATTTATAAAGTGTTTGTGGTCATTTGGGCGGTGTAGGGAGGATGTTCCGTAGCTAGAATAGAAAAAAGGTGTGGCAAGGAGCGCGCTTTGCACTGCAGAATGAAAATTATTAAATTGATGAATGAAAACAAAATTTGATAAAATGAAGGAAAAATTGTCCTACAAAGACTTTATTCTGTGACGTACGTCGCATTTTTAAGCACTTTCTGCCCCCGTGTATCCAACACATCCCTCAGGTATTCCCTTTAGATGCATGGGAAATGAACGTTCATGTCTTAAATATAATTTCTCATAGTACATTTACTGCTGTGACTTAAGCGAAATCCCCGCAACATAATCTTCAACTGAATCTTTCGGTCATACTCTAAAACACATTTTTAATAAGAATTTAATTATTGTTGATGTAAAGTACATGCAAAAGGTTTGACAAAATTTGCCGAAAAAATTACTTTATTTACTAAAAATTACATTTAATCTATATTGTATGCCGTTCTGTTCGATGGTATACCTCGTCCATTAAGATTTGGTCAATTTTTCCAATGACGAGATATATCGTCACCAAGATACTGTACACTTTTTTAGGGTGTTGAGATACAGATGTGAAATTTAAGCACAAGTTAAAATATTTCTATTTATATTGCATCATAGATCAAAGCTTTTTATAAAACATTTTTTTATCCCTCAAAGCAGTTATTTTATGACAACTTGTTTTAAAATTGGTTTTTTACTTTTAGTTTTTGTATGTTTATTTGTTTTTGCGATTTGTATAAGGAAAAAACTCGATGCAAATGGTTTGGAAACATTTTTCATTTTTACATGTGCATAACAGTTCTAAGTTTCTAATAAGCTTCGTTAAATTAAGTTTTGAAAGCAATCGACTTTTTCAATAACTTTCATCAACGTTTTCCTGTTAATTCTTAAACAGTTTTAAGAAAACTTAGAATGATATGAAAGAGCGATATAATATCGGTATAAATATGACTTTAAAATGTTCTTGGAATATAATCCAATGAATTTGATTCTGAGCAATAGCATATTATTTATGTATAAAATTTAAAGTTATTATAGCCTTAAGTTGTTTTTAAATTCCATGTTTCTCGAAATTCAATTATCTGCCTTCGGATATGATCCTTGACCGTCGCGGTAGTCCACTTGGGAAAGTACCGAACTAGCAACCGGAAGGTTAAAATCCAACCGAAGACCGTCGTTGACAAAGGGGGTTGGTGTACGCAAAATCTGTCATGGCCTCAAATTTCTTCACGTTGGCGTGGTGTGGTAGTTTGGAGTGTAAGGTGCCATCTCAGGTGTGACTTCGGGATCAAAATTACGAAGAGTTGTCCTCGGATCTTCCACTTCGTTCATAGCCCGTTGTGTTACTCCGTTTTGTAACCCGTTGTGTTACTCCAGTGTGACGTTCATAAGAATATCTACCTAGCTATCTCATAACTATTTTTTTTGTAGGGTGAGGTAGGCAAATGCGAACTCAAATTTGTGCAGTGCATATTAACCAATCACTACCTTTCCAGACATTAAAAAAAATTCATCATATTTTCACCTGGCTCACATACTCTTTACTAATATAATTTTAAAACAGTGATTTCTCATGCTATTTCGTGGGGCCCACACGTGGTTTATAACCAAAGAATGTTTTCTTGATTGGAATGTGGGATAAGAGAATATTTCGTTCATGCAATTCTCAATTTGAAAAAATGTTGATTTGTTCTCAAAGAGGAAGGAAAAGACTGAAATTATGCAAACAAAAAATTCCAGTAAGGATCAATAAAATCTCGATTTTATTACAAACATTGGCGTGTCATTGCTAAAATATTGCAGTGAAAACATTTAAATATTTAACCACTTATTAACATCTTAAATAATGGTAATTTAAGTTAACGTTGTACTAAAGCAACACAACGGGCTATTGACGACGGTCTGGGATCAGTCCCTTAAAGCAGGGGTCTTCCAACTTTCCAGCATTTTGAGGCACCACCAAAAGCTCTCCATTTTGAGCACCATCAAAATATCTCTATATTGGGGCACCATCAAAATATCTCCATGTTGGGGCACCACCAAAATATCTTCATTTTTGGGCACCACCAAAAGCTCTCCATTTTGGGGTACCACCAAATTATCTCCATTTTGGGGCACCACCAAAATCTCTACATGGGCTATAGGGGAACTATCCTTCCCGGAGAGGTTCCCCAAAAGCTCCCAGTAAATAGAGTTCTCCATAGGTCATGGTGTATGCCAGGGGTGGCCAACCTGTGGCGCATGCGCCAAACGTGGCGCATTGGATGAAAACAAGTGGCACATTACATCCTTTCGCCTAATTATTCTTTTGAAGTAGGCGCCATAACTGAATCAATCTTCATACTTTCAACATCAGAGTGCTCTCAGTTCAATTCATACAGCCTTCATACTCATCCGTTCGTCGCGATTTTTTAAAATCAAATCCATTTTTGAAAATGAAATTTGATAAGCAGATTTGATTTTTTTAAATCTAAATGGCTTTTGACGTGATTAATTTCTGTAAACATTAGAAAACCCCAGAACTAAGAAAATTTGCAAAAAAAATATATATCGTTTGGGAACGACATACATACACAAACAAACGTCTTCATCCATGAAATTTATTAAAAGCAAAACGATTTCGCGAATGACCTTATTCAAATTTGAAGAATTCTCCTCGGCTGCTCTCAGTAACAATTTTAACAGTAGTATTACACTGCTAACAACTGGCTCACTTGCAAAACCTGCTAACAACTGGCTCACTTGCAAACCCTGCTAACAACTGGCTCACTTGCAAACTATGCTAATAACTGGCTCACTTGTATGTCCTGCTAGTAACTGGCTCACTTGCAAACTCTGTTAACAACTGGCTCACTTGCAAACCCTGCTAACAACTGACTCACTTGTAAACCCTGCTAACAACTGACTCACTTGCAAACTCTGCTAATAACTGGCTCACTCGCATACACTATTAAGTTCTGGCTCACGCGCTTGACATGTTAGTGCCTAACTTACAGTTCAACATGTTGATGGTATTATTGTTTGGCTCACACGTAAAGTGTGTTATTGTTTGACTCATGTGAAAGTGTGTATGCGACAACATGCGAGTATTAGATGAGAAAAATTGTTAACACTGTGTTAATAGCCCTCCCCTGTTTGCGAGTCGAAAGAGCGTAAACCATCCCTTAGAGCAAAGGTGAATAATAATTGTAAGTAGTATATGTTGTTGACACCTGGACTAAATGGTCTGTCGCTAAAAATGTTGTTGATACCTAGACTAAACATCATGTCGATAGAAAAAGTGTTTACACCTAGACTAAATATCGTGTGGATAGAAAAAGTGCTGACACAAAAAAGTATGTTTCTCCGTTTATTGAGTGTTAAATGTACTAGGAATTGAAGGACTGTTGTGAGAGGAATTTCGTTTGATCATTAGATTTATACACCACCCATTGGTAGATATTCATGGTCTAGTGGTTTAGATGAACAAACACTCGAGCATGAGTATCTTTTACAGTCTCAAGTTCAAGTCTGCATAAATCCTAATTTTATCTTAATTTTTAGCTTTTAGAATTTCTCTATAGGTGTCAGCATGAACATCATTGTGATACTACAATTTGTAAAAATACTCCAGAGTTCTTATTTTGCGAAAAGTAGTTACACTATGAATGACTCTAAGATATTTTCAGAGTTCGATGTTTTGGTTTGTATTGATATAAAAGTTGTACATATTGTTTTACATATTAATGAAAGAACAAAAGAAACATACATATTTCCGCTTACAATTCTTTATTTAAGCATTTGAAAATATAAGTACACAAATGAAAGTAAAAAAACTTTCGAATATTTATCATACAAAATGCTCCATGTACATACATATCATTTTATAGCATAGTGATTAAAAGCTAAAAAAGTTCTTCGTTTATCGAATACATTTTACCATAAAAACTTGACAGACTTGTCTTTTTTTGTAACATAGTAGACAGTGTGTGTTTTTTGGATATAATACTACATTGTTTATGTTTTAATTGTTTGTTTTCTTTTAAAACCTACAAGTATAATTCATGTCCTAGGTTATTTTCTAGGACAGATTTTTTTTTGTTCCTTTAGCAGTTCTTTTGCTATTATTTCATGCATATTTTCATATTAATGTATGCATACATTTTAGGTCAAAGAGCACAAAATTCTTCTATAGGAATGCCTATAGTTTCATCTTTTAAACATCCGGGTAGTATCGGATATAATAAAATATGAAACTAAATTTTATGAGTCTTTTAAATATTCTACATTTTAATATAAAATTGTTTAAGCCATAATTAACATAACTGGATAAAGACATCCTCGGATTAATTTGAGGAGTATTGAGTTCTGATATTTTTTAAGATTCTAAAAATGAAAATAAAAGGAAACACATAAACAATAATTCTGAATGAGTAAAACAGTTTAGAAAATTTAGTCACCTTAAGATATCATAATTAAAATAAGTTATAAGAAAAACAAATTAGAAGTCTTACGTATAGAAAATTAATAGCAAAAACCACATTTAAAGTTTATAAAAACATATAACATATTACAAAAGCAAGTGAAACATTTTCATAAAAAGTAAAAAACATAAGTATTCTTAAACAGGAATGTAAAATTAACTGTGAAAGACATTTAAAACCCTTAAAGGTCTAGGATAAGATATTCTTCAAACTAAGAAACATAAGCATTCTAAAGAGTTTATATCAATCACATATTACATGTAAGTGTTGTAGAAGTGTTTAAGAAGCAAAGTGTTATGAACTAGTATCTGTTTTAAAACTAGCAATTTAATGCAATAAGACCATGTATGACGCACAGGGGAAATCTGCCGAACCGCAACCGTTCCAGAAGGAGCGAAGGACATTTAGTTTGTTATTAATTCAGAGAGAGTTTTAAAAGTAATAGATAATTCCCATCGATAATTTCTTCGAGGATATTACAAAAACGTGATTTTAACAAGACTATTATGCATAAGACCTCGGAAGACAATGATAAAAATCTACTGAAACATTTAGACAAAACACAATTTTGAAAACATTCTTTATTTCAAACAAAAACCAGTGATGAGTACATTTTTTTACCTTACACTTTCAAAAATCGAAAAGCTCGCAGGCTTTTTGTTTTACATTTTTAACAAGTTAACAAATTCATCCTCATTTAAAATTTGAAAGTAACCATACTTGAGGATGCAGTTTGGAAAGTTCATTTCTATCTGGCAAATACAATCACTCGTGGCTTCAATACATTGTAGAATATTTGAGTACAAAATGAGTCCACTTCCATACAGGGAGAGTTTTTTATTTAGAGACATGCGATGTAGATGACACACTCCAAATCTATGTTCTTTGTCATCCTCATGGACCAAATTCACTATGTCTTCATTAGTGAGTATTTTAAAATAGCGTACATTTTTCTTGTTTTCTTGATTTAGTCCTAGAGATGCCAATACACTTTGGACACAATCGAACACACTATTGTACAATTCGTGGTGAATATAATCATATGTTTTCTCTGAGCTTTGAACGAGATATCCATACCGTTCCATGTTGGAATTCAAATGATGAATTTCCTACTAGAGTACGTACTTATAGTTCGTAAAGTTAGAAACGTGTACTGACACGATTCTCTCCATTTTACGAGCCTGTATTAAGCTCTCTCCATACAGTGGGGGAAGTGAAGCTCTTTCATGAGTTCGTCACTGTCAAAAATTTTGTAATATCCAATTTTTACTTTCAGATTGGATATACAAGGAACTTCCAAACCATAAGCTTTCGCACTGATAATGCAATCCAGTAAGTTAGAAAACAAAATATCTGATGCAGTTTCAAGAATCATATATTGCTCCGAATCACAGGGTTGATACAAGTACATGTATCCATACCTACAACTAATTGGATCTCTGTGCATTAATTTGATCGTTTCTGAATTTTCTAAGATTTGAAAATACACGAGCAGTTCATCTTTGTCGATCTTTTGAAGTATCCCACTTTTTACACAATGTACGATATCATCAAATAATACTTTATTTGCACTTTTAACCTTTTTATCGCATGCGTTCAGAATGATATAACCATATCGCTCCATGGTGAGCTGTTGAATAATTTTATTCGTGATGCGATAGTGTATTTATTACTACTAGTTCATTCGTGTAGATTCTTTGATGCGTTACGAAGAGGTTGACAATATTGATTATAAGACAGTTCTGGTGCGCTACCAATTTTGAACCATTGATGGGCAAAACTTTGAACGATTCGTTTTGTTTTCACATACATCTGTAACTCGTAGTTTGTCAATGGATAACCCTCTCGTGATATGCCATAAGAAATAGAGGCAAAATAGTCCACATGATCTGGTTTTAAAATGTTGCAACGTTTGTCTATTCCACTCAAGTTGAGTTGAATTTTTGACTAAGAAGGATTTGATATTGCGACCGGGTGGTGTGCCATAAGAGCAAAAGAATGTGCAGTATCCTTTTTCATCAAAGTACATAGCTTGCCAGTGTTGTCCTTCACAATGTGCAGGATCGGTGTTCACGATGAAGGAACGATAGCGCTTTCTTTTTGAAGGAAGCATATCATTTGCGAATACACCTCCGAACGTAGTTCTGATCTTATGATCGCTATATGCAAGTCTAGTCAACATTGAGGTGTCCATGATTTTAATAGTCAGTAAAGATGTTTCTGCTTTTATCTATTTCTATAAGAGCTTGCATTTCCATATATGCTATCAATGTAACTGTTTCGTCGAGATCTGTCTCAAACTTCAGATGAATCGATAGATCACCACTTCGAGTTACGTTTGCAAATGGATCGCTAGCAGAATAGTCTTGAGTGAGATCGAATACGTAAAAACATAAATTATGTTTATACTCGTTGAATGTTATGTTTGTGTCATGTTTACCAAGATCTGTAAACAAACTTAAATAATTTCGAGCATAAAGATTTTTTGCATAGCTTGGTGCATAAGCGGTGGTCGGGATCTGTACACCGTTCTCTGTCAGAGAAATATGGTTCAAGTTATAATTTTTAAAATTAAAAGGATTCTTTTTAAAATCACCGTTAAATGCAGAATTAGATATCATAGTCAAAATGATTCGACTGGGAAGTGCACCGTTGATTGCATTTGGTATCGTAATACTTTTTAGTCCCGAGCTAAGCGTGAATGTTTTCATTTCAATTCTTGTAAATGGCATTTGAATGAGAGAATGTTCCAACGCTTTCTCATGTCCAATAAGTATTGAACTCGATACTTCACACCGTCTCACAAAGAGACTTATGTTTTCAATATTAAGGCAGTATTCACCGTTATTTGTCAATAGGCTGAATGCATGTTTCGCTTTTTCTAACTTGATGCGTATCGGCACACCGTTTATTAATAATTTGGATTGACTACCTAAATCCAAATGAAGCGCACCATACATATCAAAGAGGGTTCCGTTCTTAGTGCGATTCCATCTTTGCTTCAATCCTTTGTTTCCCCCCGCTGCAATATCCAAATCATCATACTTCTCAGCGGTATCTTTATGAAACATTGCAGCACTCAGCAAATTCTTTTGAGAGGATTCTGGATGAAACAATATGCTTTGAATATAAGCTTTGTAGGCATAATTGTTTTCTGAGGAAATTTGTCTATCATTAAAGGAGACATGGCATTCAGAGAACATAGTATTTAAAAGATAATTGATAGGCCCGCATTGATCGGCAGCAACGAATGCACTACCGTCTGCTTTTACAATCTTTGCTTGAACATTGAGGAAAACATGGGAAAGATCAAAATATGATTCACCTAATCCAGATATGGCAAATTCAATTGTATTGCTGTCCGAAATGGATGCTACAGGATGAACTTCTATGAACGTCGACCGGTCAATTGCTAGCTGAATTCGTGATGTTTCGAACAAATCTAGTTCACTTTTTGTGCAATAACAGTTTTCCATTTTCTCAGAGACTAGAAAACACGTCTTTCGAACACCTCTTTCGGCGTTTCATCTGAGTTTTTTTCGTTTGTTTCTTTCTTTTAATACCCCCACCACCTCTCAGTTTGCGAAGTAGATCGTGTTGGATCTCTCTGCCAGATTCCCGTAATCGATTACGGGAGGCTTCTCTGAAGGATTTCCCATGTGAAAGGTCTTGTAGTACGTTCTCTCCTGCAGTTAGTAAGTGTTTGCCTAAATATTTCCCCGCTTTGATCATAAGTGGTTGAACAAATCGACGCAAATTAGTGAATATTCCATATCCTCTCTGTATGGGGAAATCTGATGAAAAATAACCCCCTTTCCCCGATTGTTGATTACAGTAGTAATCAATACAGTCCTGGGGATCCAGCATTCGACCGTGTTTATGCATGATGAAAGACATATATGAAGGAAGGGTCGTTTGTACACCGCTTTATAACGATTTTTTTCGAAAGGAGAGCACCAAGCTCGTTTTTCCAGATATAAATTGTATGGGTGTACCCCTACTTGTTCGCAGTTCGATCTCAATAGCATCGAAGTGTTGCTTTTTAACGCGAAAGTAAAGTGGTACGGGAAAATGTTTCACAATTTGATCCTGTCGTTCATTCGCAATTGGTATGATTTTTAAAATCGGAACCAATGAATCACCAACAAGCGATGAAGATACAATATCACTATATACATATATTTCTGTTATACCCGCATTTAACTCCAAGTTATAATCGGAAATGTATGCTCCTTCCGTGAAAGTGTTTAGCGTAAATCCTAATATATCCGAGAGTTTATCTTCAAACACTACTTTGGTGTCATGTGGTACAATCAGTTTGACTTTAGAATTAGGTAGTACTTTGAATTGAATGGATTTGAATTCACTAAAGAAGTCTTTGGCTTGTCGATACATGCCACTGGGTATTTTAAAATTATATGTTCTAAGCTCATGATGAAGTGTTGGAAATACTTCATTGACAATAATCTTAAACTTTTCACCTTCAGCTCCATTTAATGGATTAGAGTAGTTGAATATGATTTCTTTTTTATCACCACTAATAATGTAAGAAGATTCATCGATGCCTAGAGACCTCATTAAATTGGGGCAGGAGTCACGTTCAAGAAATATATCTATATGTTCTTTTAATTTTACAACTATACTATTTTCGCGTCGTAAGAACTGTGCTAGACTATTCGCTGTTGTAGCAACGATCTTTCTATTGATTTGTTCAAATACATTATCATTAATTTTATCTAGTAATATATCATAAGTGAGTTTTGGTACTGGTTTATTGGCGACAAGTGTTATAAACTGATCTCGAAAATTCTCTAAATTCGGTTCGTGATAATCCGTAGTGTAAACTTGTTCTGTACTTATACTACGAGTTATATCATCAAATTTTGGGTTGACTTTTAAAAAGCGCAAGAAATGTTCCGCATGTTGTACAGTAACGTGCATATCCCAACCTACTTTTAATGTTACACGAAGTCTTGATTTTACCTCATTCAGAAAAAGAATAAGAGGAGGATCTGTAAATGTCTTTTTAAGATTTGAATTTATTCCTTCCACAAAGTCTGTATGATCTTCACTATAAAGCGGTATGTCATATTTAGGTAAAGTTGTTACACCTTCTACTTCCACTATTTTCTCTATAGAATATTCATCATTATAACCGGGGTGAATGGTAAAGAATCTACCTGGAATGTGGTTGCTTCTGCTAAACAACATTCCCATGTCCCATTTAAAGTGATCGGATAAGCTAATTTAGTCCGATAACGATCAGGAGTGTTGTTCGGAAAGTAGTTCATACTAGCATTTGAAGGTAATATGACATGGAAATCATCTATGTTCTGATCCATTCTGCTTTAATCCACGAGTTGAAGGAATCGTTAAATCCTAGCCACTTTATCAAAAGTTGACGAGATGGTCCTTTGCCTTTAGTTCGAATAATTTTCTCAATAGCCCAGTAACAGTCTGGAGTTTTTTCTATCTTTTGTAACTCCTCAGCATAAAAACGTCCGTCAATCTCTTTTCCATTCAAATCCTGTAGAATATAAGTATGTGGACTTGTAGGATATCTTTTATAGATTTTAAAACATTCTCCTTCTCTCTCGGTCCACCCAGGTAGATATCCCTTTCTAAACGTTCTGAGAGCTTTCGATATTCTAACAACATCACCTACACCAAAACGAAATTTGGTTAGGGAACTGAACTCATACAGGCGTTTATATATGGTCGGTTCATCATCAGTGGTTACTTCAGCCGGTTTGAAACCATGACTACTGTGTACGGAATGATTGTACGAATCCACAAGAGATTGTAAAATATCATAATATTTATATGAGTTACGATGGGTGAAAACTCGATACATACGCGCACGTAGCGTTCGATGCATGCGTTCTAAAATAGCACATTTGGTCTCACTTTTAGTGGAATAATGATGAATACCATATTTCTTGAACAGATCCCGAACCTTTTTATTATAGAACTCACTTCCTTTGTCGGTTTGTAAATTCGAAGGTTTCGTTTCTTGGAAAACATTTCGAAACACCTTTACCATCGTACTTGCTTTCTTATTTTTAATAGGAATGGCTCTAAAGAATCGTGACATCACATCGATAATGGTAAGAATATAACGATATCCTTTATTATGTCGTGATAGTTTCTGTACATCTACCAAGTCACTTTGCCATAACTCATTCACACCGTAAGATATTGTTTTCCGTCTCTGAAATTTGTAGCGCACTGGTTTGTGTAAAGTATAGACATCTTGCTGCGAAAGCCATTTCTGGACATCGTGCCTATTAATACCAGTTGCCTTTGACAGTCGGCTGAGTCCTCCAAACGAAGCGGGCTCTTTGGGATTGAAGTAAAGTTTTCTCATTCGTTCCATGCTTCCCATTTTGGTTTTTTAGTCTCGACAGAAGAGAGTGAACCCGTTCTCTTCATCAGTGGATTCATTTCTGAAACAGTTAACTGCTCTCGAAGTCTTTTATTGCCAATCCACTGATGTGGAATGTTAATTTCGTAAATGCCTTTAAAAAATTTATCAAAACCTTTCGGAGGAGGTTCGATTTTTTGTGTGTCTCTCATCAGATAGTTAAAAAGATCTATAGCATTGCTTCGATATTCTGGTTTCCCATTCACTTCTAATTCGCTGTTTTCATTAAATGTATAGCTTGCACTCTTCAATTTTTCCAAGATTGGCAATACATATTTCTTTAGTGTTTTCGGAACAGCATATCCCAAGTATTTAACCAGCATACTAGGAATAGAAACATCTTCAGAAGGTTTTGTTTCGGGCAATTGTATACTCTCCAACAATTCAGGAGGAATTTCAAACGGTTTCTGAGGTGGTGGAGGTTGCATTGCCCTCTGGTACTTGGGTATTAACTGAGAGAGAAGTTTAGCCCTCATATCGTCAGGCATTTCATTCTGTTGTAACAAACTAAGAATATTGTCTTCCAATCAAATTTCGGGTTTATTTAACTGATAATATTCAGATACCAGCTCCGGTGGTACTAACGCCATTTTTTTCGACATTTTCAAATGCGTTTACCAATAGCTTTACCTGCAATTCCCCCCAACAGACTCAACACGGCAGGTAAAATCAAAGGCAAAAATCCACCCGTTTGTTTCGTGAACAATTTGCGTTTTCTTGTAAATGGTATTTTTCTATCTGCCAACTGACGAATCACTCTCTTGTAATATCCAAGTTTTTTCACTTTAGCATTGGGTATATTTCCCGATAACAAATTCTGACAAATTTCACACAATGATTGAATTTGTTCATTTGACGCTGTTCTTAAAATGGCTTTTCGCTGTTGGGGACTCGCATTGGAGAGTAAGTGTAGTAAATGTACATGACGTCTCACTCTATTCATTTTTCAACGGTAAAAAGACCCAATTAATAAGCCCACGATCTGGAAATATAGACTGTCGGAGACGTTGCTCCTCTGGACTTCTCGGATGAACATCAACAAGCAAATAGGAGAAAGGTTCTGCGGTCGCTTTTTTATAGGCATCCATGAAATATTTCCCTTTTCCAGGAAATGCCTGCCTAGAGAAACAAGCAGCCTGAGATAGATCCCGGCTATTGCGAAACATAATCAAATAGTGTGTATTTAAGCTGATATCCCGCATAACTCTCACACGAGGAAATAGATTTTGTGTGATTAAAATCACGCTATAATAATCGTGGTGTGAACCAACCGTAAGAATGGATGAAATAACACTTGTTAGATCATTCATCATGTCATCGATTACGATCAAATTGCATGTATTTTCCTTCGGTGGTAAACCACAAACAAACGTTATGTTTTTCTCTTCGACAAACCAAGGTTGCCACACTGAGTAACACCACACAATTTTGTTCATATTGCATTCATAAACTTGTTCGGCAATCATTTTCCTCACAAGTTGTGTTTTTCCACTCTGCGACGGTCCTGTCACCATGCAGGTCGAAGGATGTCTCAGTTTTAGCATACTTGACATAACTGACAAAATTCGAATTCTATTAGTTGTACTCCTACAACATTTGCTTTTAAACCCAAAGATTCGTCTTTTAAAAAAATAACGTATATCATACACGTGTGAATCTCCTTTCCGACAAACATGAAAAAACAAAATCTTTCTATCACCTAACCGTTCAGAATAATAACACGTTGAATTCGAAATGTTCCACCTCACTAATGCCGTCTCTCAGACTCAATGTAAATATCTTTAATGCAATTGAGACGATTCCTAAGACCGACATGAACACCCTCTTGTAATCTGTGTTGAATTCTGATGTACTCTCACCTCACTTTATATATATATACATATATGATGAACCAAACATCTGGACTCAATTAACATTATTAACTGGAATTATTAAACTGGGATCTGTACACAATATTTAGACCACGTGTCAACACTTTTTCTATCCACACGATATTTAGTCCAGGTGTCAGTGTCAACAACATATACTACTATTGTAACACCATTTTATATTTTTTATCTGTTGATCATGGATGTTGCTTTTAATCATCTTACGCACTAGTGATGTTTTACCAGATTGACTTGCTCCTACAATCAAACAAGTGCCTGGGGTGTTTAAAATTTAACATTGTGTTTACAAAGTTTTCCAAATTCATACTCGCTAAGCTGTACACCAATAATTTGTGGGTTTATCTTATTCAATTCCCTCTCCCGCAGAAACGCTTATATTCCTATGGTGAGATACCACAGTAAACAACTCTGAAATATTTTCATTTAAACGATGCATCAGATCGTCAATAACCGTGAAGTCAACATCTTCATAATTTTCAGGTAAACCTTGTACAAACTCTATCCCAGGTTCGTCAAAAAACCAAGGTGAAGAATAATTGTAACACCATTTTATGTTTTTCATCTGTTGATAATAGATGTTGCTTTTAATCATCTTACGCACTAACGATGTTATACCAGATTGACTTGGTCCTACAATTAAACAAGTGCTGGGGTGTTTAAAATTTAACACTGTGTTTGCAAAGTTTTCCAAATTCATATTCGCTAAGCTGTACGCCAATAATTTGAGGGTTTATCTTATTCAATTCCTCTTTCCAAAAATAACGAATGTCATACACTCTAGAATGTTCTTTATTACAAATGTGGAAATAGAGTCTTCTTCCCAACTTTTCCGAATAGACACAGGAGGTGTTTGTTAAATCAATCTGATCATCATACTTGCAATTATCGCTAACGTAAAAGATGGAAAGAAATGTTACAATAGCAAAAATACAAATAACAGCTAACCCCAATTCCAACACATATCTCTGTTTAAGCGCAGGCGAAAAAATAAACATTTTACTCAATTAGGTGCTTCTATCTCCTAACGTGTTGAATACCATAACGACAAATGGGAAATGAGCCTCATTAGATTAATCATCTTCCTTTATAAACAACGTAAGTATCCATTTCTACTTCATACGATTTGAATCGCAATGTAAAAATCTTTTTCTATCAAACCCTCTCCCGCAGATAAATATCCAGCTGTTTCCTTATTTTGACTTTCCCTCCTCTCCGAGCTCACATCAAAGACCTCTTGCGAACTTTCTCCTTCCCCTCTCCGTTTAAATACGGAACACCTCCAACAACGAAGGAGGAGGCGGAAGGAAAAAACAAATTCTTCTACTCTTGAAAAAAAAAACCTCTCCTCCGCTCCTTACGCGCTAACTTTCTACAGAAAGCAGGAAGTGAATTCATTCGCGTCGGCTTTCCCCTAAGGGACGGTTTACGCTCTTTCGACTCGCAAACAGGGGAGGGCTATTAACACAGTGTTAACAATTTTTCTCATCTAATACTCGCATGTTGTCGCATACACACTTTCACATGAGTCAAACAATAACACACTTTACGTGTGTGTGTGTGAGCCAAACAATAATACCATCAACATGTCGAACTGTAAGTTAGGCACTAAAATGTCAAGCGCGTGAGCCAGAACTTAATAGTGTATGCGAGTGAGTCAGTTATTAGCAGAGTTTGCAAGTGAGTCAGTTGTTAGCAGGGTTTGCAAGTGAGTCAGTTGTTAGCAGGGTTTGCAAGTGAGCCAGTTGTTAGCATAGTTTGCAAGTGAGCCAGTTATTAGCATAGTTTGCAAGTGAGCCAGTTGTTAGCAGGTTTTGCAAGTGAGCCAGTTGTTAGCAGTGTAATACTACTTTTAACAACATACATTAAAAGACTAGCGAAATCGAAACAGGCTCAAAAGTCTTATTAATGGTCAGTAACGTTTATGTGCTGTAATACGTACAATAATTGAATCATTTTAAAATGATAATTTTTTCTATAAACCTACTTATATAGAAAAGATATTAAGAATATGCCAAGTTTCCTTCTAGCAAGTAGAGAGAACAGACGACTCCAAGTTACAACCTGACCTCGCTCTCGGAGCTCCATTTTGCTCAGAGCTCTCTCATCATATCCGTCAACTGTGGTCCATAGTTATCTTCACCAAACGAGATGGCAGTTGTAGCACCATCAGCGGGCTCTATGCCTGCGATCGCCCTCACGTCCAAAAGATCATCTCTTACTAGTGTATGTTGGTGCTCCAATAAACGCGGGTCTTTGAACTGGCTCACATTAACTAATTTAGTTTCCCCTAAGTGAAGCTGATCCTACCCCAATCTTGAATGTAAGAAGGTAGACATATGGCGCATCTGAACTCGTATATGAAATAAAATTGGCGCATGGTATGTAAAAGGTTGGCCACCCCTGGTGTATGCGAATGTGTCATAATCTCACGCTATGACAGAGTCGAAGCGTCTTCAATTAGTACTTGAAGGGTTATCCGATCCATAAGATGGTATTGAAACAAATGTATAAATCATTTTTATTTTTTCCATTGCAGCGAACGGATTGATGTCAATCGAGACTATCTTCGGAGTGCACTTCTGAAAGACTACATACATTCTACAAAATGAAGATACGGAAGACAAGTAGACGAAAATTTAACAGACCTGTTTAATGTAAGACTTTTTTTTGATCCCCGTGTACTTGATTTGAGTGTTCCAATGTTTGTTTGATAAAAATTGGAGGAACACATTTTTTTGTTAATGGTAACATATCGCGTTTGCAATCATTTTAATGCTATCTGTTAGATCAGCGAATTACACCTCATTCACAGGTCAAGATAATCAAGACAAGTCACAATAATCAAGATGATCCCGTTTATGTAAACCTTTAAGGTCAATGGAATTTATTTGAACGCCACAGCTATGTACCACTATCTCTAATACCTTTTTCATTCTATTAAATACCAACTGCAGCATGGCTATACCGGCGTTGCCCGTGATTTGAGTTATTAATCAGGTGTAAGATTTTCCGCCGATTTCAAATTCGTTGAAATTTTTAATCTATCTTTAGCGATTCCGATATTACGAAAAAATAATTAACAATCCCAGTCAAAATGTATTTTTATATTGTGCTGTCATTCCCTGATATGGAATAGGACAAGAAATGTAAGTTCTTTTTAACGCGAAGGGCAGAAGATGCAATCTGTTTCACGTGACGTCATAATCTCTTGCGAAAATATAAAAGATATATTCAATTTAATAATTACTTATTTAAAGAAAATCATATTTTTAGGTATCGATCTAAAGTGAAATTTTCCGCAGATTCCAAATCCGTTAAAATTTTTACTCTGACTTTAACAGTCTAAGAGATAGAAAAAAGAACTAAGTTACTCCAGTTAAAGATTATTAGTTTTTATCGTCTTGTTGGAAAATCTATCCTCTGCGCAATATCAAAACGGAAACGGAAACTATAACTTCTACGCGTTCCTACGCGATGAGAAAAACTACTTGGCATAGTTCCAAAGACTGACGTCGCGTGGGTAGAAAAGTCTAGATTCTGATGTTTCTTCTTTCGTGGAAGAAAGGCGTTGAAAAATCGATGGAAAATAAAAACTGCTAAATGCATTTAAAAATCTTCTAATTTAAATTTTAGAATTCGCTGCGATCCAAAATTTGCAAACAATTTGGACTACCTGTGTGCCAAATCTCATTGCTGTAAGTGCCATAGAATCGTCAGGATTTTTCGGCCGCGAAAAAAACAGACAGACAAATACTTCCTTTTATAATATTAGAGGTATTCGAACTTCAGTCTGTTTCACTTTGAGATCCTATTACAATTATGCAACGAGCATTTCAAGCCATAGTTATGACTACTGTGTTCATCTCCTGTTGCGCTTATTTCTGAAATCACAACCGTAAGGTAGGTAGAGTTAGCTAACGACGCACTGGAGCGACAAACGGTCTACTGACGACAGTCCGGGATCAGTGAACTCGGTAGACGTGAAACTGCTTTATTTTTGCTTTTATATTTAATACAAAAATGCATTTCAATGCCTATAGTGAACGCAAAAAGTTGTATGGAAAAAAGTTTTGTTTTGGAAGTTATTGATTGTTTAAATTGAAAGTCTGCATTTTTCCAATTCCATCTCTTGCAGCAATCATCATATTTGTGTACTTTTTTTAATATACTCACTGGTAAAAACACTCAGCATCACATTTTGTATTACCGAATTTCTTTCGGAATAAAAAAAAAGAATGTGTATAAGCATAGTGTAAAATTTTGCAAAGACAACTCAAGTGTGCATTTCAATTTTTTCTATTTTTTCCATTTTTTTGATAAAAAACAATTTTTTTTAGTTATAAGCCATAAATAATAAGTCCCAAAAATTACTGTTCTTTCATATATAATTGAAAAGCATTGCCATGTAGAATTTCGTAGACGATGGAAAAAGACTGTTTAAAGTTTGTTTAATAGGAGAAAATCTTGTTAAAATTGTGTTTCCTCATTTCCTATAACAAAAACTCATTTTAACTATGCTTTGAACCATAATATTCACCTTTTTGCTATTTCATCCTTCCATCGTCTTTTATCAATCCTGCCAGCTTTCCAGTATGTTTCAATGTAACATCAGAGCGTCATTTGTGAAAACATATTTTGATGCCCCCCTAACTGTCACATTTTTTCTGTTCCTGCTAATGTTGCCATTCCACCAAATTCCTGAATTGGTTTTCAACATTAAATTATCAATAATAAACCGAACCAATAACACATGTTGCCACTGCTACAATCAATTTAAAGCAAGCAAGAAAATTTACAAAACTATTGGCATGGATAAAAAAGTCATACTAGTAAGTCAGAGTAAAATAGTAATTCTACTTAATGTGGTTTACATTCTGCTTTTGAAGAAGGTAATTTTAAGGGGAGTGCTTTGGGAACACAGCCATGTGAAGAAATTATCAAATAATATAGAAAGGTTTTTGAGTAAGCAATACAACTATTCATGAAATTTAAAATATTTGATTTTTTTTGTGCATTTATGCTCAACAAAAATATTTTTTTTTATGGATATCTGCATAGTGGATTCATAGTATTCAATGATAGCATAGACTCGCATTGGAATACAAGAAAAATAAAGAAACCAGAACTTAAACTGCTGTCAAAATTTCATAAAGTGCAAAATGGAGGATAAGTCAGACTCTTCATCCCAAGAGAAAGCATCGAACGTTGATATAAATGACCACCCTTTCTACAAGCAACAGGCTTTTCTGTGTCCCATCTTGAGATGAGCCACTGAAAAGCCTCTGATAATATTCGGTGTTCTTAGATAAATACACTCATTGCCATAAAAATTTGCGCAACAAGATATAATTTTGAGATCGTAACGAAACTTGGCATGAAGGTACATGTCGGTCAGATATGCAAATGATTATAAATGCAGCGTGATTGCGCATTGCGTAGTTCTACTAAAAGGCGTTGAACTTCGTTCTCCTTGGAGTATAAAACAGGTAAGCAGAGCTTGTTTGAGTGTATTTAATCTTTTGGAAAGGAAACGCTGAAGTAGACATGCCATTACGCCGCCATCGAAGACAATATGAGCAGCTGTCAGAGTTCGAGAGGAGAGGAATCATCGGGATGATGGATGCTGGGTGGTCAGCTCGGCGAGTAGCTCGTGAAGTAGGCCGTTCTGATTTTACTGTGAGAAGGCGTTGGGACCAGTGGACAGAAGAGACGTCATTTACACAGCGACCAGCCTCAGGACGCCCTCGACAGACCAATAGTCGAAAAGACCGTCACATCATAATAAACGCACGCGTAGGAGCCAACTGCCTCATTGACCGCTATCCAGATACACCCAGCACCTTTCCTACGTGCCCCTGTGTCTTCCCGAACCATCGCAAGACGCCTGGCTGAAGGACATCCGGTATCGCGGCGCCCATTACGTGTGCTGCTAATGACACCCTCCCACCGACGTCTACTTTTGGTGTGGTGTCGCGCACGACTGGATTGGACTTCAACGGATTGGAACCAGGTCGTCTTCAGCGACGAATCTAGATTCAATTTGAGCAGTGATGACAATCGTGATCGTGTGTGGAGGCCCCGTGGTGAACGCCTCAATCCTGCCTTAGCTTTACAGCGACACACCGCTCCCACAGCTGGTATGACGGTATGTGGTGCCATTGCTTAGGATACACGGCAATAATACACCAGCCCAGTGGTACGTCCGTGACATCCTTCAACCACATGTGATGCCCCTCATGGCAGTTCTTCCATTAGCCATTTTTCAACAAGACAATGCTCGGCCACATACAGTTAGGATCTCACAAGACTGACTCCGCCACATTACAACCCTGACCAGCTCGATCCCCAGATTTGTCACCAATCGAGCCTATCTGGGATCATTTGGGATGACAAGTTGGACACCCTACGAATTTGGTCGAACTAGAGTCGAGTTTACAGCAACTGTGGAACGAGGTATCTAAGGACATCCTACGCAACTTGTACGACACAATGCCCGATCGTATCGCATCGTGCATTCGCGCTAGAGGGGGTCCAACAGAGTACTAAAACTTCCGTTCATTTGTACTTTTTTCTGCAGTAAATGATCCATTTTCTTTGATTTTCTGATTACTTACTTATATCAAAGTAGTAATAACATGTGTAAAATTTCGTTTCATTTTGACGACTTTTTCTTGGTGCGCAAATTTTTATGGCAATGAGTGTACTCGTGAAAAGAACTTGCTGTATCGTTGTAATGTATTCATAAGTTTTATTATATTGAAAATATTCAGTTGCTTAGAACTTCAGTTTGTTTAAACAAAATTGCTGGATTATTTAATGGCAGGGTCACAGAAAAATGAAGAGCCACATGATCGAAAATAATTTCCATTGCAGTGTTCGTGAAATTTGGTGTGTCCGAAAATTGTCGTGTTGTGTTGTTGAAAATTGTGTGGTTTTAGTAAACGGTGTTCGTAAATTCAGAATGCAATCTTCACTTCATTCAACATGCATATATATTTATAGTTGGTTAAATAAAAATAGGTATTTTTCCTAATTTGTGCATTAAAATCCCCCATTTGTAAACTCTTTACAGTATTAAAATGTCGTACATATTTATTTTAAAATATTTTTAACTACGTGATTAAAAATAACGTGTTTCATGTACGAATTAAAGGTATTCATAGGTTTTTCATTTTCGCTGGGTACACAAAATTCAAGTGACTTGGAGCAGTGGAGAGTTGAACAAATTTGAATCTTGTATGTTTCAGCTTTTATTAGATAGTACACCAGACTATGATGACTCCTGGTGGAATTCAGAAAGATCGTCGATTTGCGCATACTGAGGCCTTCTGGTAAATACCTGTGTGCGTCTTTTCTATAATGATGCTAAGGTACCTTAAGGTTACCCATATTTCTCTTTCCATCTCTATCTTGGCACCTTTCTACATTCACTTGAATTTGGTTCCGAAGCAGGAGTAAAAGGAAAATAATTTAAACCTAAATTTACTGGTTCATTTTTCTAACATGGATACACATTTTAATATTACACTCATTGCCATAAAAATTTGCGCACCAAGAAAAAGTCGTCAAAATGAAACGAAATTTTACACTTGTAAGTACTACTTTGATATAAGTAAGTGATTAGAAAATCAAAGAAAAAGGATCATTTATTGCAGAAAAAAGTACAAATGAACGGAAGTTTTAGCACTCTTGTCCCTTCTAGCGCGAATGTACGATGCGATACGAGCGGGCATTGAGGCATACAGGTTCCGTATGATGTCCTGAGACATCTCGTTCCACAGTTGCTGTGAACGAGTCTCTAGTTCGACCAAACTCATTAGGCGTCCAACTTGCCGTCCCAAATGATCCCAGATATACTCGATTGGTGACAAATCTGGGGATCGAGCAGGCCAGGGAAGGGTGGTAATGTGGCGGAGGCAGTGACATCCTTGCTGTGTGTGGCCGAGCTTTGTCTTGTTGAAAAATGGCTCCTGGGAGCCCTGCCATGAGTGACATCACATGGCAGTGCTCCCTGCATGTGACTGAAGGATGTTATGGACGTACCGCTGGGCTGTCACTGTGCCATGGATCAATATTAGGGATCCCCGAGTATCGTAAGCAATGGCACCCCATACCAGCACACCATCCGTTTAAGCGGTGTGTCGCTGTAAAGCGAAGGCAGGATTGAGGCGTTCACCACGGGGCCTCCACACACGAACACGACTGTCATCACTGCTCAAATTGAATCTAGATTCGTCGCTGAAGACGACCTGTTTCCATTCCGTTGCAGTTCAATCGCGTCGTGCGCGACACAACTCCAAACGGAGCGACAACACTCATTGGCAGCACACGTAATGAGCGCCGCGATACCAGATGTCCTTCAACCAGTTGCCTTGCGATGGTTCAGTAAGACACAGGGGCCCGTAGTGAAGGTGCTGCCTGTATCTAGATAGCGTCCAATGAGGCAGTTGGCTCTACGCGTACGTTTTGTTTGATGTGACGGTCTTCTCGACGACTGGTCTGTCGAGAGCGTACCGAATCTGTTCGCCGTGTAAATGACGTTTTCTTCTGTCCACTGGTCCCAACACTTCCTCACAGTAAAATCAGAACGGCCTACTTGACGAGCTACTCGCCGAGCTGACCAACCAGCTTCCATTACCCCGATGATTCTTCCCCTCTCGAACTCTGACAGCTGTTCATATTGTCTTCGATGACAGCGTAACGGCATGTCTACCTCAGCGTTTCCTTAGCAAAAGATTAAGTACACTCAAACAAGGTCTGCTTATCTGTTTTATACTCCAAGGAGAATGGAGTTAAACGCCCTCTAGTGGTATTACGCAATTCGCAATCACGCTGCATTTCTAATCATTTGCATATCTGGTTGACATGTACCTTCATGCCAAGTTTCGTTACAATCCCATAATTAGTTCTTGGTGCGCAAATTTTTATGGCAATGTGTGTACATATCAAGATATAGTTTGACTTAATGACCACAGGATTACAATGAATGTTGCATTGAAGACGATTTTCATGTCTTAATCACAATTCATATAATAAATCACTTCTTTCTTTTCCTCTGCCAAGATAGGGATGAAAAGTGAAATATTGGAAACCTTAACTTAGTTTAGCATCCTTATCGTAGAAAGGCGCACGCACGGAGGTATTTTAGCGATGGGCCTCTGTCAATGAGTACCATTTTGTAAGCATTCTTCAAAAAAATGTTTTCTAGCTTTTCCATTTTCCCAGCAGGTGCACTCTTAAAAAGTTCTTTTATTTGATTTTTCACCAGCCTATGGCATGGATATTTGTCGTCTGGGGTGATGATTGGTTTGGGGATTGATGTCGCGAGGGCCATAATTGGTCAAGCTGTGACAAACGCAAGACAACAACGAGGTAGTAGGATAAAAAGGAAATATGTAGAGCAGGCCAGGGTAAAACAGAAGGGAGGAGAGTCGGGTTCTTAGAATTGTGATGCCCGTACATATGTAAAGATGTTACCCTCAGGCGTCACTTTAAAATGGAGGTAGGTACTTTAATTAACGCCGCACTGGAGCAACACAATGGGCTATTGGCTATGGTCCGGGATCACTCCTAAATGGAAACATCCGTGCGCAACACCTCGCAATTTTAAACCACGGTCAGATGACAAAGTCAACACCTGAGCTGGTACCCCATTCTCCAAAATTTCACATCTCACCAACGTGAGAACACTTGAGACCCCGACATATTTAACGTGAACCAGCCTCCTTGGGTCATAGGCTAGATTCGAACTCCCAACGATCCTGTTGCTAATCCGCTACCACGACGCCCACTTGAAAATGGAAGAAAATCTATTGTGGTACATAACGTGCAACTGTAACAGTTCGGGACAAAGATAATATTATGTATGAGAGTACTCTAGCTGAGGAATAACACTTTTTCTTTTCTTTTCAGATATTTGGTGAAGGGCAAGTGGATCTTTTTGACGTCTATCTGAAACTGTTTCTGGATCTAAAATGAAGAACATTTAAAAACCTCTTTAAAAAACTCAGTTGCTTTATGTGCTTCTGTGTATCTAACAAATGCGCCTGTGAATAAATTATTTTCCCGTCATACTTCTTGTCGTTTTTTAGAATCCGTGTTTCGAACGACTGAAACTAAAATTTATCTACTTGTATGAATTTTGGAAATGGGAAAGAATACGCAAGCAGACTGCAAGACGATTTCTATGGGTGCGGAATGGAGTTTAAAAGCTATTCAACATCCCACTTGAATTTTTAATCTTGCGTCATAAAACCTAAATCAACCAAATTTAATTGAGTTATTCTCTCTTCACGATGGTTAATTAGACCTAAGAAACCAAGCTGAAATATGAAAGTTTAGAAATCAGCAGCTTTAAGACTAATGTAATCGCTAAAAATAAAAACATGTTTCAAAGTTTAAAAAAAGTAAGATAGCAATTTAGTAAACAAATATAATTTTAAAATTTAATATTTCATGTAATAACAAGACAAATCTAAACCTTTGAATTAGCCTCTGTTGGTAATAAACACTTTTAAAGTTTTATTTGTAAATTAGGCATGCTTTTTGAGCCAGAAGAATAATCTTTTAAGGAATTACTGATATGTTCCCTTTTCTGTAACCCCCAATTTAGGATAACTACAAAATCATAGAAATTTATGAGGTTGCAATTTTAAGAGAAATTTGCGTTTAAAAATAAAAATCTTATAGAAATATGAAAGCTTTGGTTATTAAAAGATAAAATTTAATCTTTGATTCATATAGATACATAGGTATAATACGTAGTCAAAATATTCTATGTCAGATGTAAGCTACTTCTAAAATGATGATCACGAAACCAAACAATGCAACACATAACAACCAATACAATTATTTTTTATAAAAATTGCGCATTTAAAAACTATAGCTAGATTTTTATATTAGTTATGTTTTTATAGTTAAACTTGCTTAACGCGTTTGTTACCAAAGTTGGAACAGAATTATTTGACGCAATATCGAGATAAAACTTTTCTTTCCTTAGAAATACCAAACGAAACCTTCTGAAATGACAATTTAAAGCTTCGATCATAAGCTAAAATTAAAATAAAATAAATAAAATAGTAAAAATTAAATTCCCCGTTAGTTTGTATAAAAAATTCTTGAAACACCAAAATTGTAATATCCCAACACATATTTCATAGAGGCCTGATGTTATATGTACCTGTGTTCATACATGCAAAGGAGGTATTACTATAAAATATGATTCATCCCCAAATTAGCTTTTTGATGTCACTTTTAGGGAAAGCAAGCTAGTGTATGAAAAATTCTATGTTAAATAAGAAAAATATTCAAAAATAAATGTTATGTAGATGTTAATATAAACTCTGAAAAGACTTTAATTTCGATTTGTTGGCCACAGAATTAATTGAACTGCAAAACTTCGATTTATATTAGAGCCTCGACTCTTTCCTTAAAAAATTTAGTTCAAATTTCAACAAAATGAGGCACAAAACCCCTTAAAATAACGAAAAAAAGCTTTTAACCAAAAGAATAATTTTACTCTCAATCTTGAGTCTATTAACCACTTTCTAAAAGTTCATTGATTTGGATTTTTTCAGCACATGGGACATATTTGAACAAGCTGCTCCAAACACAAGACAGACAATGTTAAGTAATTTTGAAAGCAAAAGATGGAGAAAAGTAGAAAAAGTTCGCTTGGACATGATTGTGATCCCATGTGGGCAGTAAACCCCATAGAAAAAGAATAGGATCTCTAGGGTACGATGGGTTTGTGAAGCCTGCACACACCTAAAGATATGCCCCGAGGGCCAATTTCCAACAGATAGGCAGGGTTCCAAATCTATTTCAGAAATAGACTTTTCCAGGCAAATTTTTACAAAATTACAGCACATACTTTAGCAATTCACGACATTTTAAAGGTGAAAAACCAAGAAATAATCAAGTACTCAATAGCCAATAATAATACCAATTAGGAATTATACACTGTAAAAATTAATAAACAAAGCACAATTTTGCTTGAAAATAAATTATTCAAATAATCTAACATATTTGACTCAAATCAATTTATGATTTAATCTCTAATATTAAAAAGGAAGTGTTTGTTTCGAGGCCGCAAAATCCTGACGATCTTTGGCACTTACAGCAATGAGATTTGGCACACAGAGGGCCGAAGTTTTTGCAACTTTTGGGTCGCGGCGAATTTTAAAATTCAGTCTAGAACATTTTAAAATGAATTTAATAGTTTTATTCTACAACAGGTTCTTCAACGCGTTTCTACCGGCAATAGAAGAAACACCGGAAACATGACTTTTCTACCCACATGACCTTGCCATCCGGCTTTGGAATCATGCCAAGTTTTTTTCATTGTGGTAGATTCTAAATTTATTTTTTCCGATTTCATTTTGCGCAGAGGAAGGCAATGAGAGCAAAAAATAAAAAACATTTTGACTGGGATTGTTCATTCATTTTCGTAAAATCGGAATCGCTAAAGATAGATTGAAAATTTGAACGGATTTGAAATCTGCGGAAAATTTTACACCAGTTTAATAACTAACACCACGGGCACGGGCAACGCCGGGCTACCCACGCAGTGGTTAGTGTATCATAAGCATGAAAATTTTCAATTTAAGTCAGCAAACGAAACAAAATTATTTCCCTGTTCAATATTAGCTGTTTCTTTTAAAATCAGTTGAAAAATTATATTTATAAAATAAAGTGATACGAAACCGTGTACGAATCTTTTCGGCTACTTTTCTCCAAAGTGTCTGTGAAGCCATGATCAATGATTTTCCAGGTCATTAAATCAATTTTCCAGGTTTTAGACAAAAATGCATGATTTTCTGTCTTTTCCTGAATTTTTTTTTTTTTCAAAACTAAATTCCCTGACAATTCCAGGTTTTCTCTGACCCGTGGGAACCGTGGATAAAATATCACAATTAAAAAATGTGCACCTTAAAATCTTTAACCAAAAGGGATGACAGTAAGATAGTCTTATGTTGAAAAAAAAACCAAGAACATTCACTTCTAATTAGCCAAAAAGGGTTAAATTGCATGTGATACCACGGGATGCAGAATAAGCACATACCTCTGAAATTCACTAGCACAGAAATTAACTATACAGTTTGTCACCAGGTGGCCTCAAAATTTACTCCTTTGAACAGAAGAAAGTACAGTGTGCATGCCATTAGATACCTGAAGAACTTTCACATCTAAGGATGTTCCACACATACAAATACAAATACAAATATTGACGACCAGCTACAGGCTCAAGCCCAACAAGGCTGGTCCTTTGTTTATGAATTCTCCAATTCCCATTGACTATCCAATTGTGTCTTAAATTCGTACACTCCCTTTGAATTAACTATATTTTCTGGCAACGCGTTCCAACTGTCTATTACCCTATTAAAGTAGTAGTTTTTCCTTAAATCCCGATTAAAATGTGTCTTGTTCAATTTATACCCATGGCCCCTTGTTCTGTTATCCCTATTGAAATTTAAGCCCTCTCTGTCCCCTTGTTTTACAAACTTGAAAAGCTGAATCAAATCCCCCCTCCTTCTTCTTCTTTCCAGTGTATACATGTTTAGCTTACTTAAACGTTCATTATAGTCGAAATTTGCTAGCCCATTTATTATTTTTGTAGCTCTGTGCTGAACCCTTTCAATTGATTCTATGTCCTTTCTCATATATGGAGCCCAGAATTGTACAGCATATTCTAGATGTGGTCTTACTAAACCCTTATATAACGAAACAATGTGTTAAAATAAAAAGATAATATAGTTAGGAGAGAGAGAGAGAAACAATTAAAATATTATACAAGCTTAGTAACTTTCTAACTTAATATGGTTGAATAGTTTACAGAATTCGACAATCAGGCTTCTCATTAAATAAACATAAGATGAAAAATCCTGTTTTAAAAAATATATACATAAATGGATTTTATTGATTTAAAATAATTTTTATTTCAATCATTTCTGATTTTCAGGGGTAAAAACAGTCAAAATGTCGAAAAGAGGAAAATATACGCAGCGTTATTTTGAACTACAAAAATAGCAGAATAAGAATAATATATTTGTGTACTAATATGTGTACACAACAGTGGAGCAGGCAGAAATTTATTTTAAGGGGTATGTGTGTTTTTTAGGCAAGTTTAGTCGGATAAGGCCCTATAAAGTCCACTATAAACAATAAAATATGTCTTTGGAAGTAGGGGTTAAACCATAAACCTCCTATGACTCTGGACCACTAGTACAGAATATGTGTTTATGATAAGCATATATTTTTGCATATTATTTAGCTTTATAAGCTCTATAAAGTCCACTATAAGCAATGAAATTTGTCTTTGGAAGGGGGCTTTAACCCATTACTCCCTCATCATGGCCGTACCACAAGTACAGAATATATATTTATGACAAGAATGTATTTTTATAATTCAAAAGCATTTTATTCAATTTTTCTTTTGCATCTTTTCAAACACTCTTTATAATTAGGATATTTACATTTTCCTTATTATTTTTTTACATTTACTAGGGGGCTTCGCAACCTCCTCGCTTACGCTCGCCGACCCCCCGGGAATTTTAAATACGGCAGTTTTAAAAAAAAGTAACAAAAATGTTCCGATTTTTCCCGAATTTCAAAAAAATATTATCAAGAACCAAATTGAAATTTAAAAAAAAACTCGACGAGCTGCAAAAATTTACGTTGAGAGGTACTCTTTAAAAAAAACTCACGGCTGGGGACTGAAAATGTGTATGTGTTTTGCTCACTCGCGGAAGAAATTTCGCATCTTCAATTTTGACACTTAATAAACACTAAACTAATAGCCGCATCGGAAAAAAATCTTAATAATTGTCCAGGGAATACGATGAAGAACAAACCATGTTAATTTTGTTTTTTTCCGATCAGTACTTTCTCGGGAAACCGTCTAAGAATCGAGCTAAACAACACAGTTTTCAATCCTGCGGCGTCGGCGGCGGCAGCGGTAACATTTTTTTTAATATAGAGAGATTCTTTGCTGTAATTCCGTGATATTACTTTGATTCTAAAGAAGAAAATGTAGAAAAAAACGGAACTTCTCAGAAAAAAGAAAGCGGAAATCCGCGTAAAAATGGAAGATTTTCATCCCTGGATTTTATTTCATTCATTGCTACTATATGTTAAAATTTATCAGACACCAGACATGCAATTCAGTGAAGTGTCTAGATAGTTTTGATATGTATAAACAGTAATACATGCAAGTTAGAGAAAAAGGAGGACAAACGTTTGAAAGATTCAAAGCAATTAAAATAATTATATGTCCTTGCTTTTTTCTTTTATTCTTTCATTTAAATTCTATTTTGTGATAAAAAAAAATATATGCAATATTTAAAATATATACTAAAAGATAACATTTTAATAAAGACAGATAAAGTTAATTTAAATTTAAACATTTTTATAAAACACAATGAATGCATTTTAATTCTTTGTTATCCAACTAACATATTGCAAGTGTAAAAACAAAACTAAGTTGCAGTGTTAAGTAAAAAACATTATTTCTACAAATATTGGATGTAGCAGCGACGGTAAGGTAGCTTTACGAGCGGCTTTCGTATAAATCACAATAAATACATTTTAATTCTTTGTTATCCAATTAACTTATTGCAAGTGTAAGAACAAAACTAAAAGTTACAGTGTTATTTAAAAAACATTCTTTCTACCAATGACACTCAAGAAGGGTAACTTGTTATAGATAATATGTGTACAAAACTTGTGTATTAAAAATAGATCTTCTATAAAAGTTATAAATTCTGTTAAAAAATTTTATAGCTACAATTTTGTATGTATTTTTTTAATCACTGAAACTTTTGCTTATATTTTAAAAATATGGGCAAAATTGAGATTTTTTTTTTGAAAAAACCCAAAATGTATACAAATTTGTGGGTTTTTTTCAAATGTTTTTTTTAACCCATTGGGTCCGACCCAGCCAACCCTGGTAATTTGGCATTGCGCCCAGGCGCAGAATTATATTCAGTGTTCTACAGGGCTGTGTTGGAGGGTATACGAGGTATACCCTCTGGTTTTTCAAGCTAATTCCGTATACACTGCTTTTCCTAGAAAACATCGCCCGTAACATCAGGTTACACGGTACGCACTGAGACGGGGATAGTGGGGGTTGAGTGCCTATATAATCGTTTTACATAGGCACTAAGGCCCTGTTCACACGAGGTTTCTAACGACCGTTTGGCGAGCAGTTGTCAAGAGATGTGAACCAGTAGACAAAGTAGAATTTATGGAAAGGTATAGAATTAGTTTCCTTTGTCCCTGTACTGTCGCCGTAGTGCTTCCTAGGGCCTGTCTCCTATCTGTCGTTATGGCTAGTTGGTTAAAGGCTATAAATTTAACTTACAACAGAAAATCAGTAATCGTAGAATTATAAGAGTGGAAAAAGGCATCTTGTGAAATAGAAACCGCAGATGATTCTAGATGTGAATCGCATATTGACAGAGATAATTCCCTAGTTTTAAAAGCAGAAAGTACATGGCCTGAAGTATGAAGTAATAGCCAGTATACGGAGTTTCAGAAAACACACGCATGGCTTATTAGTTTAAAAGGGAAACTAGGCTGCAATTTCTGTTCTACTGTCAATCAACAACAACTGTTAGGGCCTTTTAAAGAAGAATACGCATCTCTGTTGAATGAACCAACTCCCTAATTGAAGCTTCCTGAAAAGATCGCAGTAAGCAAGCTGCTATCCAATCTCCGAACTAAAATAAAAATAAAACTTGCAATTTGACGGTTATAAGACAGCTGAATCTGAATAAGACAGCAGATCTGAAGACAGCTATTAGAATCCAATGAAGAAAAACAGGTGGAACATTGCATTGTAAAAATAAATTCAGAAAAATAAATTCTAAGGAAACAACAATGAAAGTTTTTTGAACTGCCTATTACTTAGCCAATAAAGAATAGGGCTTTGTCAGATCATGAGAATCTAATCAACATGCAAGAGCTAAATGGTATAAACCTTGGTTTTATTCTACATTCGTGATATTCAACTACGAATACAATTAATCATACATTTAATAACATGAGGAGGAAACTAATTTACCAAATTATTTCTTTAAACTCCAAATTTAGTATGCTTATTGATGAATCGACCACTTTAGGCAACAAAACGACTCTAGTGGTGTATTCAGAGCTTCTAACAGGTTTCAAGGTCTAAAAAGGTGACTAATTGAACCGAAAAAAAGACCAAAAGTGACAAATAACAATATAATGCTAAATATATTCAAGTATAAAGATATAAAAGAAAAAGATCCTCCCCAGCCACCCCTATCTTTTCCTTTTCTTTCTTTGGAAGGATATTTTATTTTCTTCCTTTAAAAAGTACATCATTTTAAAATATAACATGAAAATTAAAAAAAATCTTAATTATGATTTTTTAATCTGTTTATTTTAGACACACAGCTAAAGAATTTCTTCCTTTTCTTTGAAATATTATGTCTAATTTTTTTTCATGTAAAAGTCTGAAATTAATTTTGTTTTTTTCTTCTCAATAGAAGAATGTGCATTTTTTACAATCTGTCTTTACTGACCAGCATCATCTGAGACTTTTGCCGCTCATTCAATCATTGCCTGAGCAAGTGCTGCTTCCTTAAAATCTTTATTTTTTATCACCTTCTTGAGCCTATCATTGGTTTTCTTTAATAATTTTGAAGCACTGTCCAATTCCTCATCCTTTTCCTTATGCAAAATTTTAAGTTTTCGTTCTTCTTCTATCACCTTTCTTTTCTTTGCCATTGCTTTAAGTTTTTTTTCTCTGCTTCCAGTCTATCTTTTTCTTCCATGTCCTTCTCTAAGTTTTCTTGTGCCTTATGTTTCAAATATTCTAAATAGGCATTGAAAGCTTTATATGCAACCCTTCCCATGTCCATTAGCTTTGATGCGATCGGCACCAAATGAGGTTGATTGTCAAAATTTGCCAAACTACTTTTAACCCTCATCAATGCATTGAGTGTGCGTTCTGACATTGATGCTGTCTCCTGTCAAAGCTCTTCCTGAGGCTGAGGAGCCACGTTCAATATCAGCACTACCATGAGAAAGTGACAGAGCAGCCTTCACTAGCTTTGCCACAACTGGGAACTTAGGATCCAAACCACTAATGTCTCGCAGTCTGAAGAACTGGTTCCAGTAAACAACAATAGGCTTCCTTCTAGATCCTTCTTCCTTAAATTCTTTTTGGAGTAATTTTCACTCATCCAGTAGTATTTCTGTATGGCCATCCCATGGAATTGCTCTTGCATTTTATAATACTTGTCGCACACTCTCGCCACTGAGTCTCTCAAGAGGATCAAAGCAGGATAAACTTTTAAGGAGAGATGAACTGAATAAGGACATCTTCAAAATATATTTAACTTTGGCAATGTAATGCTTCTGAGCCTTTAGAAAAAAGAAATTCAGAGCCAACAGTTTCTGAGGACATATATCTTCTATTTTATCCATTTTTAAATCTCGAATAAAGTCCTCTTTGCAGATCCTACACAAAATTGTTCTTGTCAGCAATTCAAGTTGAGAATGAAGGTTATGTATTAAAAATTCCTTTTTCTGAAGAAACTCGGTCACATGATTAAATATACTTGCATTTGATACGACAAATATCACCTCAGCCTTCATAGTTTCTCTTCTAAGTAAATGAACAATTTTTTGAATGAATTTTTTTTAAGTGCGCACCAAAAAATTTTCTGCTCTAAATAGAATTTAAGAACTTAAAACCCCTGAAAAGGTGACAAAATGTCAAAAAGGTGACAAAAAGTGACGTGTTAGGAGCCCTGTGCATTTAAAGGCATATATAGATGACGAAAATGCAGAATATATTTTCCTCCATTTATGCGAATTAGAAACGCAAGACTCTGAACACACTGAAAACGCGCTTTTAAATATTTAAAAAATTCACGGATTTAATGAGGAACATTTGAGGCAAATTAGATTGCTATTACCACCGATGGTGCAAGTGTGATGACAGAAAAGCATTCTGGAGTAGTAATTTGACTAAGGCAAAAATATCAGAAACTCTTTACGTGGCACTGCTTTAATCACAGGATAAAACTGTTTGTAAATGTTGCCATTAAAGATGTTCATGGATAAAACCATTTTAAATCGTTCATGGATAAACTGTATTGTGTATATAGTCGATCGCCAAAAAACAGTCAAGCATTTGAGAACGTTCATCGTGAATTGGGCTTACAGTTCGTCAAAATGGCGGAGTTCGATGTATACGTTGGATTGCAAGCAGTTTTAAAACAATAAAAGCTGTTTGGAGGTCATATAAAGCGCTTTTTTACCATTTTGAAACCACGAAGAGAGTGAAGATTTGAATTTCATACCAATATTTACTGGGTTAAAAAATTTTGGAAGTCCAGAATTTGTCTTGGATTTGGGCCTCATGTTTGATATTCTGCAAGAATTATCTATGATTCTACGGAACTCCAGTTTAGGAAGACAACCCTTCCACGGGCTGAACAACTAATATAAAGAACAATGAGGGTCATCGATACTTTTAAAGACACCCCAGGAGAAAAAAAGCAGATAGCTGTAGAAGCAAAAGAAAAGTTTATACTTCAAGATATCACCTGGGTACATAATTCCAAAATTGTAACAATTAATCAAAAGCAATTCATTCAAAGTAGTATCGATAACATAAAATCTAGACTTTGTTCTGGTGTTAATGAAGAAAATTGTCAACTTTTGAATGATATCTCCAAGCTTGATCCGCCCCACCGACACCGGTATAGTGGTTAAGGTGTTAGCCTCTAGATCGGAAGGTTCCTGGTTCGAATCCGGGTCCGGGCATGGATGTTTGTAAGCGTATGGTGTAGAGGCGGCGGCTGCAACTTAAATCTGTCGTTGCCGAAAGTCCTCACGTTGGGTTGGCGTGGAAGTTTGTAGAGTGGGGTGCCAGGTCAGGTGTTGCTTAGTCATCTGACTGTGGTTCAAAATTACGAGGTGTTGTCCTCGGATCTTTCCCTTAAAGGACTGATCGCGGACCGTCGTCAATAGCCCGTTGTGTTGCTCTAGTACGACGTTAACTAAAATTACCATTACCAAGCTAGATCCAGAAAATATAAATACAGTATATGGGTAATGGTAATTTTTAATTAACGTCATACTAGAGCAACACAACGGGCTATTGACGACGATCCGGGATCAATCCCTTTAGGGAAAGATCCGAGGACAACACCTCGTAATTTTAACCACAGTCAGATGACGAAGCAACACCTGAGCTGGCACCCCACTCTCCAAAGTACAGTAGATGGGAGAAAAGGAGGTAAAAAGGATCTGTCGAGTTTTTGGTATAAATGAAATGTGAACTATTCAGGGTTTCAATGAAAACGCCTAAGATATGTTCCAGAAAAATTAAAGTCTCTTTAAAGAACAATTGAAAGATTACCATATTCCACGGCCGAGAGTGAGCGCGGGTTTAGTTTAATTTACAACACATAAGTAACAGATTTGAGATGATCTTCATTGATTTCAAACGTCTACAATCTAATGTTTAGTCATGCAAATGGACCTTTCTATAGAACACTTTCAGTCGGAAAAATTTGTAAATTCTTGGTTGGCCAACCATTGCTCTTCAGCTGATTTGATCAAAACTATACGCTGCAAAAAGAGACGGATTTCTTTCGCAAAAAGAGACGTCAAGAAGTTTGGGAAATATTTCAATGAAAATGAGAGATATGCCATAAAATTTGTTAAATAAAACAAAATTACATCCTACTTTGTGTATTTAAATATTTTTCTCTTAACACATTTCCTGTAATAATTTTATATCATAGTTAGATATTAATGTAGAGAGATTTTCAAGTTTGAATATCACTCGATGCTAGTCTGCATATTTTGCTTTGCATAAGTACAGTAAACTCCCAATAACTCGAATCTTGTGAACACGAATTTCTGCTTAAGTCGAAGTTTTTCAAAGTTCCACTCTTCCCTTCCTGTAATAGAAAATGAATAGTCTTTTTTTTTCTCGATAATTTGAACTTCGATTTATTCGAATGGGCGCCCGGATGGGGTGGGGTAAGGGGAAAATCTGTTAAAATTTTCACTCTGTCTTTAACGATCGCAAAGATAGAAACTTGAATTAGAGGAATAAAATAAATATATTTTAATGATTATGGAAAGCTGACCTCGAAAATGCGTGTTTGAAAACGCCTCATGTGAACAGTGTCTTAAAGGTACGTTATTTATGTTTGTTTTTTGAAAGATTTAAAGAAGGAGAAGCCATAAATTCACATTAAAAACATTCAAAGTACATAGAATAATGTAATCAGTACTGTGACGTCTTAGGGATGGAAGATTCATTCACTACGTAAAAATGTTAGCAGTGGTCTTGAATAAGGTGTTTTTTATTTACAATTCAAGGAATAACCTTGAAGGAATTTGGTAGGTGGCGTTTTACAGACTGTAAATTGTCCTTTTCCGCAGAACTCCGATGTAGATTATCCGACTCGGGTGAGCCCTTCTCCAGACCTTACTCGGGTGAGTAAATGTTTTCTAGCTCGGGTGAGCTTCTCCAAAAGTTCTCGCACGCGTGTACGAAGTCAGCAAACGCAGCTCAGGGTCGAGCTTTTCTCCAGTCTAATAGACAAAATCCCAGTTTGGGCAATCAGTTCGATAGGTCGTGTGTAATGTAACACAGTAGCAGTTTTATTTTAGCGTCTGATATCCGGAATCCCAGTTTGGGCAATCCGTTCTGCGTCTACGAACAGCTGTCGCGACTCGGCGCGTCTCCAGAGACGGGGTATCGGACAAAAAACCGAGAACGGTTTTAACTTCAGCCGGATCAGTTTGATCCCTCGGTCTCTTCTCTCCTCTTCCAACCCCAAAACGCTCTCGACTCCCGAAAGTTCCAGGGGGTTGTTGGCCCCCCTCTCTTTTATTGGATACACTTGTCGTCTCGCTGTTGGCTGTTCGAAAACCGTTGATTTTCTATCTCGACGGTAGCCTCATTAGCGGACGGCGGCCCGAACAAAAGCATCCGCGGGTTCTTGTGATGATGTTAAAGCAGCGGAAATGAACTACTGCCTGGGTGTCTCGTCGGCATCGCGACAAAGATCCTTCGCTCTGTTTCGGTCGAAACTAAATCCCTCGAACCAACGCCAGCTCGTTAACTCACGGGGTCTGAGGTCATACGCGGTGTGACCTTTCAGCGTCTGGCTTGACCTCTTAGCAGTTTCTCCGTCGAAAGCTTGTTTTTTCTTTCCGCCACAGACTTCGTCACAGTACCCATAAATAATAACTAGCCAGAGATACTGAAAAATTGAAAAGTTGACAAACTTAAGTTTGATAGCAATAGAAAGCTATCGCAAGTAGGGAACTAAGAGTTTACAGAAACTCTTACATGTGGCAGGACAAAACATTAGTCAAATTTTAAGAAAATCGAAGCTGGTCAAGTGGATTAAGGGGTTCGACACACACGAAGTGATCCATAGAACCACTCTCTTATCGCAAGATTAATTCCAACAAAAACATTTTAATACATTCTGTAAATTAAAACATAAATTCACAATTCCTACGTTTTGGGTAGTCTAGCGTTAAAGAAAAATACCATCGAAAAAGCTCTAAAAGCCCAACAGATGAATTCCGTTCGAAACATTAAAAAATTTAACAACTTAATAAAAAAAAATTAACATCTTAACTAACATGGCGGAAGGATCATATTTAGCCAAGCTGATTGAGGATTGATTGTTAGGATTAAGGAGGATATAGGAGGTTATGGATTGAAAGTTGAAAGAGACCCTTGGGTACATTGGGAACACAACCCAGTATTTACTGAAGACAGTGAACACCAGTAAAGACTAAATTAAAGAGGGTTAGTAGGGTTCTAAAAGTAATGATTACTAGATCAAGTTTTTCAAACACAAGACATACAATATCAAGTAATTTTGAAAGTAAGAGATGGAGAAAAGTAGAAAAAGTTGGTTTGGACATGATTGTGATCCTATGTGGGTACTAAACCCCATAGGAAAAGAATTGGATCTCTAGGGTACGATGGGTTTGTGAAGCCCGCACACACCTAAAGATGTGCCCCGAGGGCCAATTTCCAACAGATAGGCAGGACATACTTTAGTTTTAAGATTACAGGACATACTTTAGCAATTCACGACATTTTAAAGGTGAAAAACCAAGAAATAATCAAGTACTCAATAGCCAATAATAAAAACCAATTAGGAATTATACACTGTAATAATTAATATACAAAGCACAGTTTTGCATTAAAATAACTTATTTAAATAATCCAACATATTTGACTCAAATCAATTTATGATTTAATCTCTAATATTATAAAGGAAGTGTTTGTTTCGCGGCCGCAAAATCCTGATGATTTATGGCACTTATAGCAATAAGATTTGGAACACAGGGGGGCCCGAATTTTTTGGAAATTTTGGGTCTCGGCGAATTTTAAAATTTAATCTAGAACATTTTAAAATGAATTTAATAGTTTTATTCTTCAACGCGTTTCTACCGGCGGGAGAAGAAACACCGGAAACATGACTTTTCTTCCCACGTGACCTTGTCATCAGGCTTTGGAATCATGTCAAGTTTTTTTCATTGCGGTAGATTCTAAATTTTTTTTTTCCGTTTCCACTTTCATTTTGCGCAGAGGAAGGGAATGAGGGCAAAAAATAAAAAAATATTTTGACTGGGATTGTTAATTCTTTTCGTAAAATCGGAATCGCTAAAGATAGATTGATAATTTCAACTGATTTGAAATCTGCGGAAAATGTTTCACCAGATTAATAACTAACACCACGGGCACGGGGAACGCCGGACTAGCCACGCAGTGGCTAGAGTATCATAAGCATGAAAATTTTGAATTTAAGTCAGCGAATGAAACAAAATTCTTTCCCTGATAAATATTAGATGTTTCTTTTAAAATCAGTTGAAAAATTCTATTTATAAAATAAAGTGTACTAGGGGGCCCGCCCCCTGCTCGCTAACGCTCGCCAACCCCCGGAGGATTGCTTCGCAATTCTCATTGGTTCGCTGCGCGAACATATGCTCGCTTCGCTCGCATCAATGAAGACACGTGTCCTAGCAGAAGGGATTGATTACAAAATATATTCCAAAAAAATATTTTTCAAATCTAAATTAGTTGTATTACATAAAAGATATATACAGTACCTCTGGAATCAGAATTTAAATGAAAACTTTGAGCAAATTTTTTATCGCAATGTGAGCGCTGCTTTGGAAATTGAATACCCAGCATGTTTGTGTGTACATTTCCCCAGTACTCGAACCACCCATACACTTTTTGACTGAGTTTGTTGTCGAAAGTTGTAGTGCACGCGTCTTGTTGTACTATAATTGTTAGCCTTGAAAAGGACCGTTTTTTAAACAGCCCTGAAAAGATCCTCCGCTTTCTTACATTTCTATTACAAACCGCAACAGCTCGTCTAAAGTTCATTTTTTTTTCAATAAAATTTCATCCGATAACGCTATAGATTCAAATGACTCGCGAGGCTCCTAGTAAACAAACAATCGCACAATGTTGCCAAAACGAGGTAACAAATAACGTCTTTTTTGCGTGCCACGTAAGAGAAATATATATATAGATACTTACGAGTACGAATACGTGTACGAATCTTACTGGCTACTTTTCTCTAAAATATCTGGGAAGTCATTATCAATCATTTTCCAGGTTTTAGACGAAAATGCATGATTTTTTTTTTGAACAAAATTAAATTCCCTGACAATTGCAGGTTTTCCCGTGACCCATGGGAACCCTGGACAAAATATCACAATTAAAAAACCGTGCACCTAAAAATCTTTAACCAAAAGGGATGAAAGTAAGATGTGAAAGCATTATTGCTGTTTAAAGGTAAGACATATTTGATGTAATTATGTTAGACTTTAAATAATACTTTCGGAAGATGACTTTTTAACTAAAAGAATTCAATAGGAACGCTAATATGAAAAGTATAAGTTATTTTTCCTCTTGTTGACACTACAACAGTGATGTTTCTACCAACACTGATGAATGATTTCATGTCTTAATTTCATCATAAATATTACGGTTGCATGTAGTTATTCACAAGTATATAATTAATACACTTATTAAAAAATCGTCAACACTCATAGACGACAGAATCAGAATCGAGAGAAGTTTTACCGATGTGCTTCAAGCAAATCAAGTTTAAATCCGAGAAGATACGAAAAAATCGACGTTTTAATTTCTAAGTTAAATGTATTGTAAATTTTGAAACATCTATTGGTGTGAGGAAGCTCCTTCTCTACCGTCTGTACCCTATCATCTGCAAAAATGTGAACAAAGGCAGTGTCGGATGTTTTAACATTTGAGGTTTTGCTAAGTAGTGCGTTATGATTATGAGTGTTTAATGATTACAGCAACAAGTACATTTTTTTTTCACTTTTGTCTCCTTTTAGCAGGCAGATTTATTCGTTTTTGATTTGGAGCAAATAGTGTTTACTCTCATATTATGAGCAAATTATAACAATAACTGGTTGATGATAAAAATTATTTTTCATCTTTTCACTTTTATTTCAGATCTATATAAATAAGAATGGAGTGTTTGTTTGTACATTCAATATTTTCGACCCATTTCAAGTTTTCTATCCGTTTTGGACCCTTCTGATGCCGAATCCGCCTTTTTCTCGTTTGGTGTCTGTCTGTATGTTATGCCCTATACACGTCCACACGGTTTGAGATATTTGCATGAAAATTTGCATACAGTGAGTACTTATCTTCATTTAGTGAGTGGCATTGGTTGTGAAACTCTGTCTGTCCGCCTTTCTGTTCTATGCTCGATTTTGTATTTGTGTGTTTGTGTAAACATCACATGAATTGTATACCAGATATTGGATTAAATTGTATTTTATTTTATACATTATCCATTAGTTTAGTGAATGCAATATTAAACATTTCTTTATTGTTATATTTAGTTGAGTTTCATGCTAAAACACCTGAGTAAGTATACTTAAATCAACCATAATTTGGTAGTTTTGGAAAAATTGGAATGTCTATTGAATATTACGATTACTTCGATTGCTTTACCAGTACTGCTGAAAAAGTAATTATTCTTCAAAAAATTATTATTTTTTTTTTATGGAATTTCATCTCTGATACTTCATTTATTTCGAGTCTTATTTTTATTCTTTGCGCAATGAAAACGATTTCCGAATATTTGGGACAGACGATATTTTTCAATGAAACGAGAATGAACAAGATCGCGCGAGCAGTGATATTTTTTCTGGTTCTTTCGCTCTGAATTAATTTCACATATCTAAATTTTATACACTTTTAGTTGTAAGTTGTGGCAACTGTGCGAGATCAAGAGATAAAATTGAATCACAAATTAATATCTTTAGAACAATTTTTTGCGACATCTTTTATTTTGTTTTACTTCGCTGTTTCCTGTTTTAAATATTTATTATTTTAATAAATGTGTTTTCCTTCTCATCACACGTAACAGCACCACAAAGTATTAGACTTAAAAATGTTAGGTAAGTTAGTATAAATTTTCAGTAAATTTTAAGTGTAGTTATGCCATTATTGAAAGAATAATACCGTTATTGAAAGAATAATGCCTTGTTTAAAGAATAATGCCGTTATTCAAAGAATAATGCCGTTATTTAAACAATAATGCCGTTATTTAAAGAATAATGTCGTTATTGAAAGAATAATAATGTTTAAAAATCCAAACTATAACTTTTTCCTACATTAAAAAATTCGTTGTAGTAATGACAGGAGAAGATTGCAAAATTTTACAATGTCGCATACCGGAGGCAAGAGTGCCACAAGTAAAAAAATATTGTTTTGTTGACTATGAGTGCGAGAGCACTCGCCGTAAATCGTAATTTTAATTAAATGAGTTGCGCATGAAAAGAACTTAAGAAATGGAATTCCAAATCTTACTATAAATCGTCTTTTATAGTAGTAACCTTAGTATCACCTTTCGTCTTTTTGTAGCTTTGTCATACAGCAATTGTGCGATGTATGTGAAATGTATTACATGAATGGATATGCATGTGTAGGATTTGTGTCCAAAGTAAGTTGTAGAAAATATAAAGATGGCGAAAGGTGTTAAAATAAATTTTTATTCTACAAAAAACGTAAGTCATTATATATTTTGATTATCTCTTCAATCTAGAGTAAACGAATTCAAACCGAGTAAGGTCGGGTATTTTGATAGTAATTTATATATATCTAGATAGATTTTACGATTTTCCATTAAAGTTTTGAATTTTGTGTGAATTTTGATTTTAAAATATGTTTTGAAATCTTTTTAAGGTCGAATTAGTGTATGTGAACAATAATGATAAATCGAATCGAGGTGCATTTTTCTTTTCCTTCCTATTAATAATACCTTCGTTGCATATAAACATTTTCTCATTTCGTATTCTGCGTACACAACTGTTCTAGGTGGGATGTGGGACATAAAATGTCTCCACCAACACTTAAAAAACTAAAAGTAGTAACAAAAGTAAGTAACACATTCTTATTTAATGAATCTGCACTCATAAACATAACTATAAATAAAAATTTCCAATTATTTCTATTAAAAGAATTTACTTTTGTCTTTCAGAGGGTTAAAGAAAACTAATTTTATTTGAGCAGAAATTATTTTAAAAATTCAATAAAAGTTAATGGCTTGACTATTAAGCAGTTAGCCATTTTTTTCCAACTAGTTTAAGTGTATGTATACACTACAAGTCACGAAAATCGGCCGCCTGAATATCGATATTTTTCTGTTGCATAAAAATATTTTCCCAGCTCCTTCCTTTTCAAACGATACCAAGATCTTATAGTATTCAAAAAAATTTCTAGTTACAAGGATTTATCATTAGTTATGTTCACCATGTACAAACTAGTTTCCAAAACTTTAAATATCAATTTATGAGGAACTGTGTTTTTCCAACATGATGCTTCGATCAAACTTTGATAGCTCAACAAATAATTCATCTATTGTAATCAGTGGTGAGCAAACTATTTTTATTTCCGCCCTCCCTCCATTTTGTGTACTATTTTGTCGCTACCCTTGATAGACGTATTTTTAATCGTCAGCATAGTTAAAACTGAATTCTTTTTGGAATTTTCGCTTATTTTTCTGGATTTTTTTTAGGTCTGAATAAAATTTATAATTTCATGAAGCAATGTGGTTTTACTTATAGTTCTTATGGGTATAAATAATTTTTCAATGAAAAATACTTTTAAAAAACTTTACATAAGAATTCAATGTGAGGCATGCGCTTGAAAAGAGCTCAATATTGCTTCTATGTTCGGATCTGTATTGTAAATCGCAAGCCGTATGTCATCCTCTGGATCCTAGCGAGATCGATATTTTGTTTTAATAACAGCTAATTTCGAAAAAATGGTTTGACATAAGTAAGTCGATGCAAACTGAATCAAAATATTAATTGCCTTTTTCTTCAAATCGGCATATTCGTTTCCAATCAAAAATCAAAATTTTTGGAAAGTCGGAGACTTAAATTGATTGCTCAATACGTTGTCGCTTGAAACGACACAATTTACTGTTCTTTTTCATTTAAAGATATATTGGATTAAAAATATATCAAACGAAAATGGATCACGTATCCAACCCCTTAATTCATTATCTGGAAATTTTCCGAACCTTTGTGAAAATTCTCCCAATTTTATCATGACGGGAAATGATGTTTTTATATGATAAATCTATATGATTTTCTTTAGTAAATTCTGAAAAACCCACGGGAACATGTCTGTTGTTTTTGTTCAGTTCTCCTTGCCAAAGAAGGGCCCCCATAGGCGGTGCTGCTGTTGCCATGGAAACGGGGCATGTTACTACTAAGTTTAATTTTGTTGATTCAACACTTTTTTTTTAACCTAAATGTCTTGTTTGATATATGGTACATCAAATGTCTCTTTAATAAACCTATGTGGAGAATGTTTTAGGATTAAACTACGGGGAATGATCAAAAATGTTTTTCAAAATGTCTGTTCAAACATAAACAGTGGAAAAGAGACATGGGTGAGGGGCCCGTCATTTCAGTTAGTAACGGGTCTCATAGATTGATGTGGGGGCTTGTGCCAAAGTATCAGCTTATTATTCAAAGCTTCAATTTTACTGTTCGGTGTTAAAATGATTGTACTCTCCCTGTAGACTTAAATTCAAACCGCTAAGTTTTTTGAAAATGTCAACCATGTAGATGAGTTTTCCGAGCTAATATTCATTAATGAATGAACTTGACAATGTTTCTTTTCCACCATAAAAATGTAAACTTCGTTTCTCAGATCAAAAATACGTCGCAGTATTTTACAAACAGTGATTTCACAGTAACAGTTCTAACTGTGACTGCTACTGAAGACTATCTGTGATTCTAAACTGTGATAATGATACTAAACTGTGACTGAATCTGATTGGCTGAAAGTAAATTACCTCTTAGCAACGGGATGCTCTTATTTATGTTTGAAAATCCTTTAGAAGCAATAATGGTGAATTTAAAACACGGCTGAGTCAGTAGCGTCGTGGCTTATACTACGGTGGAGAACCCAGTTCGAACCCCAAAATATCTTTTCGTCCAGAATAACTGAAATATCCACGAAAATTTTTTATATTTAATCAAAAGCAATACCACTTAGTAAACTTTCAATTTAAAATTTTTTTAAAAACAATTTTGTTCAACCGATGAATTATTTTGTGTATTAATCCCGTAACTTCTTTCCCTTAAGATACTTTTCCCCCTCAATAAACTAATGCATGTAACTTAGAAGCCCCTTGCTTTTATAACAGGTTTTTGTGGATTACAATATCTATCGATATTTTTAGATATGCATTAGAATACTTTATTTGCTTATTATATAACATAAAAATTATTGAATTTTAATTATTAAATAAATAATTGGCATTCTTATTTTGATCTCCAAATTGATTTGTGTTTATAACACTCAAATCTGAGGTTAACTATTTTCATTTGCCAAAGATAATATTGTTTTCCGTGATTTTTATCAATTCATATATGTCACATTTGTCAAGAGAATGTCTTCATAATGAATTGCATATAAACACTCAATTTTTGAGTAAAATTTAGAATTTACATGAAACTTTAACCTTGAATGCCATATTTCAAGTCATTTAACCCAGCTGTTTCCAAATTATGAGTATGGAAAATAAAGTTGCAAAAACAAAAGAGCGATATATTTCTAACCAGAGTATAATTTCTATTCAGAGTATAAAAGGGATAAGCTAGAGAGTAAATTTAGAGATCTCTTAAATACTCCCTTCGTTACTACCCATAATTCATCCTTGGATTCTAAAGCAACAGTGCATGCAGATATAACAAAAAAGTAAAATTGTCTTACAGAATATAAAAAAAATTATCAGTGTAAAAAATCAGAATGGAGCCATGTTCTTATTCTATTCACTAGCGAAAACAAATAATCATCTTCGCTTACCCCCTCCTTGATTTACTCATTCAATTTTCATGTATTTCAGAAGCATATACTTTTACACACATATTTCATCTTTTTTAGAATTATAAATGATTTACAAGAGGTTCAAAAGAAACTTTTTGTTTTAACAAATTCAGAAAACGGAAAAAAAAATAATAGCATGTGTCCTCTGTAAAAATGTATCTAAATAAATCAAAGAAAGTTGAAATAGAATAAATAATTTGTCATTTGTAAATTGTCATAGTAAATTTAAAAAACTTTTTCTTCTGAACCTTCCTTCTTTTAAACCAGTGGTTCCCAAACTTAGTATGCCCATGGACCCCTTGTTATAGCAAAAACCTGACCATGAACCTCCAAGTAAAACAACTGTACATAACTGCATAATAGAAAATTTACAAATTTAACTTTCATGTCTTGAAAGGTATTTATTTATTGAAATATAAATTTTGTATTTTTTTTGTAGTATTTATTGAATTCAGTATTTATTGAAAGTAGTAGTATTTACTAAAATACTACTTGAACTATAATATATAGTAGCAGTAGCACATAAATAGTAAGTACACATAAATAGTAGTAGTAGTAGTAGTATTTTAGAGAGTAAATACTACTACTATATATTTACTAAAATACTAGTAAGTAGAATTTATTGAAATTATAACTTTTGTTTTAAAATACAAAAACACATTTGTTTTGAGAGGGGTGAGCCTGATGATTAAAATAAATATTATTTATTAATTTTAATGAGATAAGGTTTTATATGAGATTATTTATGTTGGGCTCTTTGTTTGTGAGTAACATTTGTAAGTCTCCAAGAGCACTAATTTCCTGTCGGTTTCTTTTTTTCGTGATGAAGTTCATAGCTGCACTAAATCCAAATTCTATTAAATAGGAATACAAGAAAGCAATTAACAGCTTCTGTACGAGGGTAGTCCCAGAAGTGCCTGACCTGACGTACAGATGGCGTTTTTTTTTAAAGAATGACCATGGTAGAAAGTGCCAACCTTATAAAGCTTAAGTTTGAAATTTAGCGACGTTACGTTATTTAGTATGTGTCTAGCAGTCATCCATTGTGAAAGCTCTTAGTGGATTTGTAAACAAGAAAAAAATTGGTCACCGTTATGTGATACAATACTTTCATTCTAAACGCCTGGGTCCAACCAGTATCAAAGCGGAGTTAGCTTCTACTCTGGGGAAGACTGCTGCTCCTTCGTTTACAACAGTAAGATATTGGGTGCCAGAGTTTAATCGAGGCCTTACGAGCTGCCGAGTCAAACATGGCAGTGGTCGTCCAAATGAGGTGACCACACCAGAAATGGTGAAGAAATTCCACAAAATGATATTGGATGACCGTCTACTGAAAGTGCGCGAGCTAGCAGATAAGGTAGGCATTTCAAAAAGTGCTATACATCGAATATTGACTGAAAATTTGGACATGAGAAAGTAGTGCGCAATATGGTGCCGCGATTACTCACAATGGAACAAAAACAGCGTCTTGAGGATGTTTCAATCGAGTGTTTGGTGAAGTTTCCCAGCAATAAAGCCGAGATTTTGCATCGATTCTTAACCATGGATGAAACATGGGTCCATCAATTCACACCTGAGACGAAGGAACAGTCAAAACAATGGATTGAAAGGGGAGAATCTGCTGCAAAGAAGGCAAAGACAGTTCCATCTGCAGGCAAGGTTATGGCGTCTGTTTTTTGGGATGCACGTGGTATAATTTTCATTGATTATCTTCAGAAAGTAAAAACAATAAACGGTGAGTATTGTGTGAACTTATTGAAGCATTTTGTGTTGAAATTAAGAAAAAATGGCCGCATTTAGCGAAAAAAAATTTTTGTTTTATCAAAACAATGCATTTCACACACACGTTATCGCGATGACCCAAATCAATGAATTAAAGTTCGAATAGCTTCCTCACGCACCCTATTCGCCAGATTTAGCCTCTTCAGATTATTTCCTGTTTCCAAACTTGAAAAAATGGCTTGGTGGTAAAAGATTTGCCAACAATGAAGAGGTGGAGTCTGCAGTTGATGGCTATTTTGAGGAGCTCGACGATTCTCACTATAAACAGGGTATCGAAGCTATTGAACATCTCTGGGGGAAATGTATAGAGCTAAAAGGAGACTATGTAGAGAAATAAAGATATTTTCCCCAAAATATTTTGTGTTTTCTTTGTTAGGTCGGGTACATCTGGGACTACCCTCGTACATCTCATGATTTCCTGACTGTGGACGAGAAAGTTCAAGCATGCAGAGGAGATATCGATGATAAAATCATCAATCAGGTGTTGAAAAGGAATGCCGAAGAACAATCCGATGAATAAGAATGCGTAGAGGTCATCCCAAGGCCAACTATCAAAGACGCCCCAAAATGGCTGTCAGGACTTCATCGGTTCTTAGAAGCAGATGACAAATTTAAGATGCTTTTAACAGCATCAACTTCTAAGGAATCTTATGTTTACCGAAGTGCTATCATGAACCTAACGAAGATTTATAATCGCTAATAAATACATATAATTGCAAGTTTCGTTTTTTATTTTTAAAGGGGTACAATACCTTTAAAACATTAAAAAAAATGATTTTCCGATTTTGATGTATTTAGATAGCTTGAAATATTCCGATTTTGGTAAAAAAAACGTATGAAAAATTCGCATTTGTATGTTTGTAGTAAGGATTTTTTGAACACACCTAATTTATTTTAAGCTGTTCGTTTGTTTACGTTCCTTTGTTTTGGTTTGGAATTATGCTATTAATTTTTGGAATGAGGCCATTTATATTTTTCGAAAGTTTTGATGATAATATTTTTAGTGTAACAAATATAAGCGGGTTTATGTACTGCAACTCTTTCATTTCATAAATCTATTTTGTTTACTTGAACGCACGTGAATATGTTTAGCTATTTTAACTGTAATTGCATTTATCTCAGAATAGTAATTTTCGAGCTTGCGCACACTATAACTCGGCAGCCCGAACGTAGAGTCCTGAAATTTTGAATGAAAATAGATTATCAAAAGGGCTTCAAAATAAAACCAAAATTTTACTCAAAAGCCAAAAATATATTAAAACATTTTGATATAGTATGAGCTCCAAAGTTAATGAAAATTATTTGCAATATTGTAAACCAGACACAATTAGTGCCATATATTTGACGTTTATACCACCGACATTTTGGGCAAATATTAAAAGGCTATTTTTTGTTATCTCTTTCAGAATAGGGTTTTTTTCTTGCGGGCTAACAACAGAGAAAGAAGTTCCTAAGAAGCCTTCACCATAGTTTCCATTTCGTCATTTCTCTTTAGGAACAAGGATTGTTGGCCAGCTAAAGATATATTTTTTATTGAAAAATTCCGTTCGCAAGTGTGACAGGATATCTGCTGTTGAAATCACTATGAAGTTGTTTGAAAGATCGTCCAGGTTAAATTTTTACGGCACTGCTTCACAAATTCCACGTATCAAACAAACAGGCCTGGAAGTATTTTGATGCGTAAACAAAAATTGATCTTCAAAGACACTTTGCAAAACACGAACTGTAATATCCTCTTCATGTTTTCTTAAAGATGTCGAAGGTTTACTCATTGACGTAGTGGAAATAAAATTTTTAAAACAACAACGCTCGACGCCAAAACCTAAAAACAATTTTAATAAAGCTTAACGTCTTGCTAGGCAGTTTAAAATTAACTGAGCCAGACAACCAGAGTGTCGCACTCGCTCTCGCTCGAGAACGGACAACCATAGCAAGACACAACGGCGACAAGGCAAAGCAACTCGTCCCATGACCACGCTGTCTTACTGCATCGTTGTACTGGTGTTAAGCGCTGCCGCTTTCCGGAGCTGTTGTATTCAGTAGCGTATGCGTAGGGTTTTTACGGATTTTGACAAAGTTCCTGAAGACAAAATTATTATTTTTTTCAAATTTTTAACTTTTTTAATATGTCTTCGCGTGCTACTGGTAACTTTTACGCTGTGGCGCTTAGATTTTTCGATCGTCTCCAGGAACGGCTCTTTTGCCGACATGTCCAATCCCTTTTTAGCTAATTAACTAACTTGAGCGATATAGCCTTGAGTTTCATTTACCACTGACGCTTTCCTTTCATAGTGTTGTGTGGCGAGCGACCTTTCCTTGGTCCTTTTCTCCAAAGCGTTTGCACCTCATGATCGACAGTGTAGGGTACCGAATAAAAGGAGGGATCCTCTAGAACGTCAGTAGCCTCTGGATCGGAAGGTTCCTGGTTCGAATCCGGGTCCGGGCATGGATGTTTGTAAGCGTATGGTGTAGAGGCGGCTGGTGTACCTTAAATCTGTCGTGGCCAAAAGTCCTCACGTTGGGTTGGTGTGGAAGTTAGGAGAGTGGGGTGCCAGCTCAGGTGTTGCTTCGTCATCTGACCGTGGTTCAAAATTACGAGGTGTTGTCCTCGGATCTTTCCCTTAAGGGATTGATCCCGGACCGTCGTCAATAGCCCATTGTGTTGCTCTAGTACGATGTTAACTAAAATTACCATTACCATTACCTAGAACGTCAGTAGCTGACAGCTCATAAATGGTGATCGATGCCAGCGTCACATTTAAAAGCGGGATAACAGTCACCGTACACAGATCTATACCATGCCGCTGGTGTAAACGAAACACTGTGGCAGGTAGCAATTGTCTACCTGACACAGCGTAAAGGTTGAAATTCCGCCGTGCCACACAGTTGCACGCATGCCGCGGGTTGGCCATCCCTGCTCTAGTACGACGTTATTTCAAAAATGAATTAATTACTATATCTAACTTTAGCCTCAAGAATCTTGTTAACAATATGTGTTTCAGTTGCATCATGTGAGAGGAGGTTTTCAAAACTAAAATTAATCAAGAGTTATCTTGGGTCTACTATGAGTAAAGCTCGGCTCTCTGCATTAGCTATCTTGTCAAATGAAAACAAAAGAGAGAAAGGAATAGATTTTGATGGTGCCATTTCAAAATTTGCAGAGAACCAAGTTAGGAAAATAAGTCTTTAAGTGCTTATGTCTCAATACAAAGAAATCAACAAGAAAATAACTCTTGTAATTGTATCGTATTTTTTCTTCTTTTAATCATTTCAATGGGGAGCAGGGCTGTAGTGGAGGGTATACGGCGGTATACGCCGTATACCCTCTGGTTTTTCCAGAAATTTCCGTATACCCTCTGGTTTTTATTAGAAACTACGAACACTGTTTTGTTTTTCCTAGCAAACATAGCACGAAACATCACGTTAAACGCAGATAGCAACAACTAATATGGGACAGCAAAAGAAAAGTTTCTATTTCAAGATATATATAACCTTAGTATATAATTTCAAAATAATACCTATTAATCATAAGCAATTCCTTTTAAGTAAACTCGATAGATTGAAATCCAGACTTTGTTCTGATGATAAAGAAGAAAATTGTCAACTTTTGAAGAATATATCCATGCTTGATCAAGAAAATATAATTATAGGGTTTATTCGCCGTGTAGAAAAGGAGGTAAAAAGGATCTGTTGACTTTTTGGTATAGATAAAATATGCATTATTCTGGGTTTGAGGGACCAATGAAAACGCCCAAGTTGTTCCAGAAAATTTAAAGCCTCTTCTAAGAACAATTGAAATATTACCATGTTTACGGCCGTTTGCAGGCGCGGGTTTAGTTTAATGAATACCTACCCGGTTCTTAGAAAGGATTTCCTACACACACACACGCACACACATGTATGTGCGTGTGTGTATCTGTTTTGCCCCTCCCCCCTCCGTGGAAAGTGTAAGTACATGTTTTGCCTCCCCATGGAAAAAATTCTGCGGTTATCAGAGTGTACCATTAGAGGGTATACCGTGCAGGGGCCCCCATTGTACACCCTCTGATTTATTTACGACTACAGCACTGATGGGGAGTGACAAGAAATGTTCCGCACCGGGTTCCACCTGATCTTGCTACATTACTGCAGCCTCCGTGTACACGATGGTCTTTAGTTGGATCCAGTTCCGAAATCGCAACCATCCCATTGCTAATCCGTTACTCTTACAAATGGGCTATCGCTGCCACTTTACTACGGTTGGATAAAATAACGCAAAGCTTTAATACTGTTCCATTAAAACATTAGCATCTTTTCCCTTCAATACTGCTTCTATTGGAGAAGTCACTCCAAAATTAATCCCTAGATAACACTTCGTAAAATTAGTCTATATGTAATAACATGGCGAAAGGGTCATATTTAGTCTAGATGATTGAGGAGTAGGGTAATGGATTGAAAGTTGAAAATGACCCTTGGGTACATTGGGAACACAACCCCGTATTCGCTGAAGATAGTGAACACCAGTAAAGACTAAATTAAAGAAGGTTAGTAGGGTTCAAAAGTAGTGATTACTAGGTAACACCTCGAGTACATGAAGTCCGTACACACCTCAAAACGAAGTACCTCTGAGGGCAATTGATGTTTTGATATCCATCGGTATTGATTGTCTTTATTTCTTCGACAAGTGTTAAAAATGTCTGTTTTTATAGTTCGTTAGAACTCACAGCCCAACTCCGATTTCTTCATTCACCATCTGTAATCATTTCTGGGGCAATCCAATCATCAATGTCATCTTCGTTTGATTCACAGCTGACATTTAATCAATCAGAGCTGTCTTTCCATTCTTCGTGTTCAGTTTTTTTTTAAATTATTGACTTGATTTGTTTCTTTGAGAATCATTTCTCATCCTCCCGCCCAAACGGGGGCGGCGCGATATAAAAGCTCAAAAACGCGCTCTCCCGGCCACAACGCGCTTTTCCGAAACCGTTTTCCGAGAGAACCCAAGCGCTAGCCTTTAGCTGAAGATGTCCGCCTCGAACAAAACGCTGTGGCTGCTGACGCTGTGCCTGACCTGCCTGTTGCTGTCGGGGGAGAAGGTTTATCCACAGTTGGACTGCAATGAGGTCTGCAAATTGTACAGAGGGCATATAGGAAACTGCCATTGCTATCACTTTCAATTTCGCAAAAGGAGCGTCCCAAGGTACGGCTTCTTTCTCTGGTCGCGTTCGACTTAGCCATTTCCATGCTGTCCCTTTCGGGAACGCATTTGATTTTTTTTAAATTTCACGTTCCATTTTGTAATTATTTCTAAATGTGCTTTCGATGTTTGGTTTAAAAGCAAATCTGAAAATGCTAAATGAGAATATTTAAATTTGACCTTTGCTTTTTTTCACCCTCCAATTGGTTTCAACGAGATATTTCGTCCATAAAGATGTGACCCCCAGGTGTAGAATTATACTCAGTGTTCTGCAACACAACTCCAAGCAATTTCAATTGTTCTGTGGCCATTTTGTCCGAATTTTGAAGACTGCGGTCAAATCAAAAACAGACGTAAAACACAATTATCAGCTCAATATGTATTACATATTTATAATAAAACATCAAAATTAATTAACTTACTCTTTATTTAAAAACAAGTTTTGTTTTCAGAATTTGCAATTCGGTCGATAACTTTTGAAGTTAAATATTTTGTCATCGACAGAAGATGTGTTAATTAACTTACTCTTTATTTAAAAACAAGTTTTGCTTTCAGAATTTGCAATTCGGTCGATAACTTTTGAAGTTAAATATTTTGTCATCGACAGAAGATGTGTTAATTAACTTACTCTTTATTTAAAAACAAGTTTTGCTTTCAGAATTTGCAATTCGGTCGATAACTTTTGAAGTTAAATATTTTGTCATCGACAGAAGATGTGTTAATTAACTTACTCTTTATTTAAAAACAAGTTTTGCTTTCAGAATTTGCAATTCGGTCGATAACTTTTGAAGTTAAATATTTTGTCATCGACAGAAGATGTGTTAATTAACTTACTCTTTATTTAAAAACAAGTTTTGCTTTCAGAATTTGCAATTCGGTCGATAACTTTTGAAGTTAAATATTTTGTCATCGACAGAAGATGTGTTAATTAACTTACTCTTTATTTAAAAACAAGTTTTGCTTTCAGAATTTGCAATTCGGTCGATAACTTTTGAAGTTAAATATTTTGTCATCGACAGAAGATGTGTTAATTAACTTACTCTTTATTTAAAAACAAGTTTTGCTTTCAGAATTTGCAATTCGGTCGATAACTTTTGAAGTTAAATATTTTGTCATCGACAGAAGATGTGTTAATTAACTTACTCGTTATTTAAAAACAAGTTTTGCTTTCAGAATTTGCAATTCGGTCGATAACTTTTGAAGTTAAATATTTTGTCATCGACAGAAGATGTGTTAATTAACTTACTCTTTATTTAAAAACAAGTTTTGCTTTCAGAATTTGCAATTCGGTCGATAACTTTTGAAGTTAAATATTTTGTCATCGACAGAAGATGTGTTAATTAACTTACTCTTTATTTAAAAACAAGTTTTGCTTTCAGAATTTGCAATTCGGTCGATAACTTTTGAAGTTAAATATTTTGTCATCGACAGAAGATGTGTTAATTAACTTACTCTTTATTTAAAAACAAGTTTTGCTTTCAGAATTTGCAATTCGGTCGATAACTTTTGAAGTTAAATATTTTGTCATCGACAGAAGATGCGTTATTTATAAAGTGTTTGTGGTCATTTGGGCGGTGTAGGGAGGATGTTCCGTAGCTAGAATAGAAAAAAGGTGTGGCAAGGAGCGCGCTTTGCACTGCAGAATGAAAATTATTAAATTGAAAACAAAATTTGATAAAATGAAGGAAAAATTGTCCTACAAAGACTTTGTTCTGTGACGTACGTCGCATTTTTAAGCACTTTCTGCCCCCGTGTATCCAACACATCCCTCAGGTATTCCCTTTAGATGCATGGGAAATGAACGTTCATGTCTTAAATATAATTTCTCGTAGTACATTTACTGCTGTGACTTAAGCGAAATCCCCGCAACATAATCTTCAACTGAATCTTTCGGTCATACTCTAAAACACATTTTTAATAAGAATTTAATTATTGTTGATGTAAAGTACATGCAAAAGGTTTGACAATATTTGCCGAAAAAATTACTTTATTTACTAAAAATTACATTTAATCTATATTGTATGCCGTTCTGTTCGATGGTATACCTCGTCCATTAAGATTTGGTCAATTTTTCCAATGACGAGATATATCGTCACCAAGATACTGTACACTTTTTTAGGGTGTTGAGATACAGATGTGAAATTTAAGCACAAGTTAAAATATTTCTATTTATATTGCATCATAGATCAAAGCTTTTTATAAAACATTTTTTTATCCCTCAAAGCAGTTATTTTATGACAACTTGTTTTAAAATTGGTTTTTTACTTTTAGTTTTTGTATGTTTATTTGTTTTTGCGATTTGTATAAGGAAAAAACTCGATGCAAATGGTTTGGAAACATTTTTCATTTTTATATGTGCATAACAGTTCTAAGTTTCTAATAAGCTTCGTTAAATTAAGTTTTGAAAGCAATCGACTTTTTCAATAACTTTCATCAACGTTTTCCTGTTAATTCTTAAACAGTTTTAAGAAAACTTAGAATGATATGAAAGAGCGATATAATATCGGTATAAATATGACTTTAAAATGTTCTTGGAATATAATCCAATGAATTTGATTCTGAGCAATAGCATATTATTTATGTATAAAATTTAAAGTTATTATAGCCTTAAGTTGTTTTTAAATTCCATGTTTCTCGAAATTCAATTATCTGCCTTCGGATATGATCCCTGACCGTCGCGGTAGTCCACTTGGGAAAGTACCGAACTGCGCAACCGGAAGGTTAAAATCCAACCGAAGACCGTCGTTAACAAAGGGGGTTGGTGTACGCAAAATCTGTCATATCCTCAAATTTCTTCACGTTGGCGTGGTGTGGTAGTTTGGAGTGTAAGGTGCCATCTCAGGTGTGACTTCGGGATCAAAATTACGAAGAGTTGTCCTCGGATCTTCCACTTCGTTCATAGCCCGTTGTGTTACTCCGTTTTGTAACCCGTTGTGTTACTCCAGTGTGACGTTCATTAGAATATCTACCTAGCCATCTCATAACTATTTTTTTTGTAGGGTGAGGTAGGCAAATGCGAACTCAAATTTGTGCAGTGCATATTAACCAATCACTACCTTTCCAGACATTAAAAAAAAATTCATCATATTTTCACCTGGCTCACATACTCTTTACTAATATAATTTTAAAACAGTGCTTTCTCATGCTATTTCGTGGGGCCCACACGTGGTTTATAACCAAAGAATGTTTTCTTGATTGGAATGTGGGATAAGAGAATATTTCGTTCATGCAATTCTCAATTTGAAAAAATGTTGATTTGTTCTCAAAGAGGAAGGAAAAGACTGAAATTATGCAAACAAAAAATTCCAGTAAGGATCAATAAAATCTCGATTTTATTACAAACATTGGCGTGTCATTGCTAAAATATTGCAGTGAAAACATTTAAATATTTAACCACTTATTAACATCTTAAATAATGGTAATTTAAGTTAACGTTGTACTAAAGCAACACAACGGGCTATTGACGACGGTCTGGGATCAGTCCCTTAAAGCAGGGGTCTTCCAACTTTCCAGCATTTTGAGGCACCACCAAAAGCTCTCCATTTTGAGCACCATCAAAATATCTCTATATTGGGGCACCATCAAAATATCTCCATGTTGGGGCACCACCAAAATATCTTCATTTTTGGGCACCACCAAAAGCTCTCCATTTTGGGGTACCACCAAATTATCTCCATTTTGGGGCACCACCAAAATCTCTACATGGGCTATAGGGGAACTATCCTTCCCGGAGAGGTTCCCCAAAAGCTCCCAGTAAATAGAGTTCTCCATAGGTCATGGTGTATGCCAGGGGTGGCCAACCTGTGGCGCATGCGCCAAACGTGGCGCATTGGATGAAAACAAGTGGCACATTACATCCTTTCGCCTAATTATTCTTTTGAAGTAGGCGCCATAACTGAATCAATCTTCATACTTTCAACATCAGAGTGCTCTCAGTTCAATTCATACAGCCTTCATACTCATCCGTTCGTCGCGATTTTTTAAAATCAAATCCATTTTTGAAAATGAAATTTGATAAGCAGATTTGATTTTTTTAAATCTAAATGGCTTTTGACGTGATTAATTTCTGTAAACATTAGAAAACCCCAGAACTAAGAAAATTTGCAAAAAAAAAATATATCGTTTGGGAACGACATACATACACAAACAAACGTCTTCATCCATGAAATTTATTAAAAGCAAAACGATTTCGCGAATGACCTTATTCAAATTTGAAGAATTCTCCTCGGCTGCTCTCAGTAACACTTTTAACAGTAGTATTACACTGCTAACAACTGGCTCACTTGCAAAACCTGCTAACAACTGGCTCACTTGCAAACCCTGCTAACAACTGACTCACTTGTAAACCCTGCTAACAACTGACTCACTTGCAAACTCTGCTAATAACTGGCTCACTCGCATACACTATTAAGTTCTGGCTCACGCGCTTGACATGTTAGTGCCTAACTTACAGTTCAACATGTTGATGGTATTATTGTTTGGCTCACACGTAAAGTGTGTTATTGTTTGACTCATGTGAAAGTGTGTATGCGACAACATGCGAGTATTAGATGAGAAAAATTGTTAACACTGTGTTAATAGCCCTCCTATGTTTGCGAGTCGAAAGAGCGTAAACCATCCCTTAGAGCAAAGGTGAATAATAATTGTAAGTAGTATATGTTGTTGACACCTGGACTAAATGGTCTGTCGCTAAAAATGTTGTTGACACCTAGACTAAACATCATGTCGATAGAAAAAGTGTTTACACCTAGACTAAATATCGTGTGGATAGAAAAAGAGCTGACACAAAAAAGTATGTTTATCCGTTTATTGAGTGTTAAATGTACTAGGAATTGAAGGACTGTTGTGAGAGGAATTTCGTTTGATCATTAGATTTATACACCACCCATTGGTAGATATTCATGGTCTAGTGGTTTAGATGAACAAACACTCGAGCATGAGTATCTTTTACAGTCTCAAGTTCAAGTCTGCATAAATCCTAATTTTATCTTAATTTTTAGCTTTTAGAATTTCTCTATAGGTGTCAGCATGAACATCATTGTGATACTACAATTTGTAAAAATACTCCAGAGTTCTTATTTTGCGAAAAGTAGTTACACTATGAATGACTCTAAGATATTTTCAGAGTTCGATGTTTTGGTTTGTATTGATATAAAAGTTGTACATATTGTTTTACATATTAATGAAAGAACAAAAGAAACATACATATTTCCGCTTACAATTCTTTATTTAAGCATTTGAAAATATAAGTACACAAATGAAAGTAAAAAAACTTTCGAATATTTATCATACAAAATGCTCCATGTACATACATATCATTTTATAGCATAGTGATTAAAAGCTAAAAAAGTTCTTCGTTTATCGAATACATTTTACCATAAAAACTTGACAGACTTGTCTTTTTTTGTAACATAGTAGACAGTGTGTGTTTTTTGGATATAATACTACATTGTTTATGTTTTAATTGTTTGTTTTCTTTTAAAACCTACAAGTATAATTCATGTCCTAGGTTATTTTCTAGGACAGATTTTTTTTTGTTCCTTTAGCAGTTCTTTTGCTATTATTTCATGCATATTTTCATATTAATGTATGCATACATTTTAGGTCAAAGAGCACAAAATTCTTCTATAGGAATGCCTATAGTTTCATCTTTTAAACATCCGGGTAGTATCGGATATAATAAAATATGAAACTAAATTTTATGAGTCTTTTAAATATTCTACATTTTAATATAAAATTGTTTAAGCCATAATTAACATAACTGGATAAAGACATCCTCGGATTAATTTGAGGAGTATTGAGTTCTGATATTTTTTAAGATTCTAAAAATGAAAATAAAAGGAAACACATAAACAATAATTCTGAATGAGTAAAACAGTTTAGAAAATTTAGTCACCTTAAGATATCATAATTAAAATAAGTTATAAGAAAAACAAATTAGAAGTCTTACGTATAGAAAATTAATAGCAAAAACCACATTTAAAGTTTATAAAAACATATAACATATTACAAAAGCAAGTGAAACATTTTCATAAAAAGTAAAAAACATAAGTATTCTTAAACAGGAATGTAAAATTAACTGTGAAAGACATTTAAAACCCTTAAAGGTCTAGGATAAGATATTCCTCAAACTAAGAAACATAAGCATTCTAAAGAGTTTATATCAATCACATATTACATGTAAGTGTTGTAGAAGTGTTCAAGAAGCAAAGTGTTATGAACTAGTATCTGTTTTAAAACTAGCAATTTAATGCAATAAGACCATGTATGACGCACAGGGGAAATCTGCCGAACCGCAACCGTTCCAGAAGGAGCGAAGGACATTTAGTTTGTTATTAATTCAGAGAGAGTTTTAAAAGTAATAGATAATTCCCATCGATAATTTCTTCGAGGATATTACAAAAACGTGATTTTAACAAGACTATTATGCATAAGACCTCGGAAGACAATGATAAAAATCTACTGAAACATTTAGACAAAACACAATTTTGAAAACATTCTTTATTTCAAACAAAAACCAGTGATGAGTACATTTTTTTACCTTACACTTTCAAAAATCGAAAAGCTCGCAGGCTTTTTGTTTTACATTTTTAACAAGTTAACAAATTCATCCTCATTTAAAATTTGAAAGTAACCATACTTGAGGATGCAGTTTGGAAAGTTCATTTCTATCTGGCAAATACAATCACTCGTGGCTTCAATACATTGTAGAATATTTGAGTACAAAATGAGTCCACTTCCATACAGGGAGAGTTTTTTATTTAGAGACATGCGATGTAGATGACACACTCCAAATCTATGTTCTTTGTCATCCTCATGGACCAAATTCACTATGTCTTCATTAGTGAGTATTTTAAAATAGCGTACATTTTTCTTGTTTTCTTGATTTAGTCCTAGAGATGCCAATACACTTTGGACACAATCGAACACACTATTGTACAATTCGTGGTGAATATAATCATATGTTTTCTCTGAGCTTTGAACGAGATATCCATACCGTTCCATGTTGGAATTCAAATGATGAATTTCCTACTAGAGTACGTACTTATAGTTCGTAAAGTTAGAAACGTGTACTGACACGATTCTCTCCATTTTACGAGCCTGTATTAAGCTCTCTCCATACAGTGGGGGAAGTGAAGCTCTTTCATGAGTTCGTCACTGTCAAAAATTTTGTAATATCCAATTTTTACTTTCAGATTGGATATACAAGGAACTTCCAAACCATAAGCTTTCGCACTGATAATGCAATCCAGTAAGTTAGAAAACAAAATATCTGATGCAGTTTCAAGAATCATATATTGCTCCGAATCACAGGGTTGATACAAGTACATGTATCCATACCTACAACTAATTGGATCTCTGTGCATTAATTTGATCGTTTCTGAATTTTCTAAGATTTGAAAATACACGAGCAGTTCATCTTTGTCGATCTTTTGAAGTATCCCACTTTTTACACAATGTACGATATCATCAAATAATACTTTATTTGCACTTTTAACCTTTTTATCGCATGCGTTCAGAATGATATAACCATATCGCTCCATGGTGAGCTGTTGAATAACTTTATTCATGATGCGATAGTGTATTTATTACTACTAGTTCATTCGTGTAGATTCTTTGATGCGTTACGAAGAGGTTGACAATATTGATTATAAGACAGTTCTGGTGCGCTACCAATTTTGAACCATTGATGGGCAAAACTTTGAACGATTCGTTCGTTTTCACATACATCTGTAACTCGTAGTTTGTCAATGGATAACCCTCTCGTGATATGCCATAAGAAATAGAGGCAAAATAGTCCACATGATCTGGTTTTAAAATGTTGCAACGTTTGTCTATTCCACTCAAGTTGAGTTGAATTTTTGACTAAGAAGGATTTGATATTGCGACCGGGTGGTGTGCCATAAGAGCAAAAGAATGTGCAGTATCCTTTTTCATCAAAGTACATAGCTTGCCAGTGTTGTCCTTCACAATGTGCAGGATCGGTGTTCACGATGAAGGAACGATAGCGCTTTCTTTTTGAAGGAAGCATATCATTTGCGAATACACCTCCGAACGTAGTTCTGATCTTATGATCGCTATATGCAAGTCTAGTCAACATTGAGGTGTCCATGATTTTAATAGTCAGTAAAGATGTTTCTGCTTTTATCTATTTCTATAAGAGCTTGCATTTCCATATATGCTATCAATGTAACTGTTTCGTCGAGATCTGTCTCAAACTTCAGATGAATCGATAGATCACCACTTCGAGTTACGTTTGCAAATGGATCGCTAGCAGAATAGTCTTGAGTGAGATCGAATACGTAAAAACATAAATTATGTTTATACTCGTTGAATGTTATGTTTGTGTCATGTTTACCAAGATCTGTAAACAAACTTAAATAATTTCGAGCATAAAGATTTTTTGCATAGCTTGGTGCATAAGCGGTGGTCGGGATCTGTACACCGTTCTCTGTCAGAGAAATATGGTTCAAGTTATAATTTTTAAAATTAAAAGGATTCTTTTTAAAATCACCGTTAAATGCAGAATTAGATATCATAGTCAAAATGATTCGACTGGGAAGTGCACCGTTGATTGCATTTGGTATCGTAATACTTTTTAGTCCCGAGCTAAGCGTGAATGTTTTCATTTCAATTCTTGTAAATGGCATTTGAATGAGAGAATGTTCCAACGCTTTCTCATGTCCAATAAGTATTGAACTCGATACTTCACACCGTCTCACAAAGAGACTTATGTTTTCAATATTAAGGCAGTATTCACCGTTATTTGTCAATAGGCTGAATGCATGTTTCGCTTTTTCTAACTTGATGCGTATCGGCACACCGTTTATTAATAATTTGGATTGACTACCTAAATCCAAATGAAGCGCACCATACATATCAAAGAGGGTTCCGTTCTTAGTGCAATTCCATCTTTGCTTCAATCCTTTGTTTCCCCCCGCTGCAATATCCAAATCATCATACTTCTCAGCGGTATCTTTATGAAACATTGCAGCACTCAGCAAATTCTTTTGAGAGGATTCTGGATGAAACAATATGCTTTGAATATAAGCTTTGTAGGCATAATTGTTTTCTGAGGAAATTTGTCTATCATTAAAGGAGACATGGCATTCAGAGAACATAGTATTTAAAAGATAATTGATAGGCCCGCATTGATCGGCAGCAACGAATGCACTACCGTCTGCTTTTACAATCTTTGCTTGAACATTGAGGAAAACATGGGAAAGATCAAAATATGATTCACCTAATCCAGATATGGCAAATTCAATTGTATTGCTGTCCGAAATGGATGCTACAGGATGAACTTCTATGAACGTCGACCGGTCAATTGCTAGCTGAATTCGTGATGTTTCGAACAAATCTAGTTCACTTTTTGTGCAATAACAGTTTTCCATTTTCTCAGAGACTAGAAAACACGTCTTTCGAACACCTCTTTCGGCGTTTCATCTGAGTTTTTTTCGTTTGTTTCTTTCTTTTAATACCCCCACCACCTCTCAGTTTGCGAAGTAGATCGTGTTGGATCTCTCTGCCAGATTCCCGTAATCGATTACGGGAGGCTTCTCTGAAGGATTTCCCATGTGAAAGGTCTTGTAGTACGTTCTCTCCTGCAGTTAGTAAGTGTTTGCCTAAATATTTCCCCGCTTTGATCATAAGTGGTTGAACAAATCGACGCAAATTAGTGAATATTCCATATCCTCTCTGTATGGGGAAATCTGATGAAAAATAACCCCCTTTCCCCGATTGTTGATTACAGTAGTAATCAATACAGTCCTGGGGATCCAGCATTCGACCGTGTTTATGCATGATGAAAGACATATATGAAGGAAGGGTCGTTTGTACACCGCTTTATAACGATTTTTTTCGAAAGGAGAGCACCAAGCTCGTTTTTCCAGATATAAATTGTATGGGTGTACCCCTACTTGTTCGCAGTTCGATCTCAATAGCATCGAAGTGTTGCTTTTTAACGCGAAAGTAAAGTGGTACGGGAAAATGTTTCACAATTTGATCCTGTCGTTCATTCGCAATTGGTATGATTTTTAAAATCGGAACCAATGAATCACCAACAAGCGATGAAGATACAATATCACTATATACATATATTTCTGTTATACCCGCATTTAACTCCAAGTTATAATCGGAAATGTATGCTCCTTCCGTGAAAGTGTTTAGCGTAAATCCTAATATATCCGAGAGTTTATCTTCAAACACTACTTTGGTGTCATGTGGTACAATCAGTTTGACTTTAGAATTAGGTAGTACTTTGAATTGAATGGATTTGAATTCACTAAAGAAGTCTTTGGCTTGTCGATACATGCCACTGGGTATTTTAAAATTATATGTTCTAAGCTCATGATGAAGTGTTGGAAATACTTCATTGACAATAATCTTAAACTTTTCACCTTCAGCTCCATTTAATGGATTAGAGTAGTTGAATATGATTTCTTTTTTATCACCACTAATAATGTAAGAAGATTCATCGATGCCTAGAGACCTCATTAAATTGGGGCAGGAGTCACGTTCAAGAAATATATCTATATGTTCTTTTAATTTTACAACTATACTATTTTCGCGTCGTAAGAACTGTGCTAGACTATTCGCTGTTGTAGCAACGATCTTTCTATTGATTTGTTCAAATACATTATCATTAATTTTATCTAGTAATATATCATAAGTGAGTTTTGGTACTGGTTTATTGGCGACAAGTGTTATAAACTGATCTCGAAAATTCTCTAAATTCGGTTCGTGATAATCCGTAGTGTAAACTTGTTCTGTACTTATACTACGAGTTATATCATCAAATTTTGGGTTGACTTTTAAAAAGCGCAAGAAATGTTCCGCATGTTGTACAGTAACGTGCATATCCCAACCTACTTTTAATGTTACACGAAGTCTTGATTTTACCTCATTCAGAAAAAGAATAAGAGGAGGATCTGTAAATGTCTTTTTAAGATTTGAATTTATTCCTTCCACAAAGTCTGTATGATCTTCACTATAAAGCGGTATGTCATATTTAGGTAAAGTTGTTACACCTTCTACTTCCACTATTTTCTCTATAGAATATTCATCATTATAACCGGGGTGAATGGTAAAGAATCTACCTGGAATGGTTGCTTCTGCTAAACAACATTCCCATGTCCCATTTAAAGTGATCGGATAAGCTAATTTAGTCCGATAACGATCAGGAGTGTTGTTCGGAAAGTAGTTCATACTAGCATTTGAAGGTAATATGACATGGAAATCATCTATGTTCTGATCCATTCTGCTTTAATCCACGAGTTGAAGGAATCGTTAAATCCTAGCCACTTTATCAAAAGTTGACGAGATGGTCCTTTGCCTTTAGTTCGAATAATTTTCTCAATAGCCCAGTAACCGTCTGGAGTTTTTTCTATCTTTTGTAACTCCTCAGCATAAAAACGTCCGTCAATCTCTTTTCCATTCAAATCCTGTAGAATATAAGTATGTGGACTTGTAGGATATCTTTTATAGATTTTAAAACATTCTTCGGTCCACCCAGGTAGATATCCCTTTCTAAACGTTCTGAGAGCTTTCGATATTCTAACAACATCACCTACACCAAAACGAAATTTGGTTAGGGAACTGAACTCATACAGGCGTTTATATATGGCCGGTTCATCATCAGTGGTTACTTCAGCCGGTTTGAAACCATGACTACTGTGTACGGAATGATTGTACGAATCCACAAGAGATTGTAAAATATCATAATATTTATATGAGTTACGATGGGTGAAAACTCGATACATACGCGCACGTAGCGTTCGATGCATGCGTTCTAAAATAGCACATTTGGTCTCACTTTTAGTGGAATAATGATGAATACCATATTTCTTGAACAGATCCCGAACCTTTTTATTATAGAACTCACTTCCTTTGTCGGTTTGTAAATTCGAAGGTTTCGTTTCTTGGAAAACATTTCGAAACACCTTTACCATCGTACTTGCTTTCTTATTTTTAATAGGAATGGCTCTAAAGAATCGTGACATCACATCGATAATGGTAAGAATATAACGATATCCTTTATTATGTCGTGATAGTTTCTGTACATCTACCAAGTCACTTTGCCATAACTCATTCACACCGTAAGATATTGTTTTCCGTCTCTGAAATTTGTAGCGCACTGGTTTGTGTAAAGTATAGACATCTTGCTGCGAAAGCCATTTCTGGACATCGTGCCTATTAATACCAGTTGCCTTTGACAGTCGGCTGAGTCCTCCAAACGAAGCGGGCTCTTTGGGATTGAAGTAAAGTTTTCTCATTCGTTCCATGCTTCCCATTTTGGTTTTTTAGTCTCGACAGAAGAGAGTGAACCCGTTCTCTTCATCAGTGGATTCATTTCTGAAACAGTTAACTGCTCTCGAAGTCTTTTATTGCCAATCCACTGATGTGGAATGTTAATTTCGTAAATGCCTTTAAAAAATTTATCAAAACCTTTCGGAGGAGGTTCGATTTTTTGTGTGTCTCTCATCAGATAGTTAAAAAGATCTATAGCATTGCTTCGATATTCTGGTTTCCCATTCACTTCTAATTCGCTGTTTTCATTAAATGTATAGCTTGCACTCTTCAATTTTTCCAAGATTGGCAATACATATTTCTTTAGTGTTTTCGGAACAGCATATCCCAAGTATTTAACCAGCATACTAGGAATAGAAACATCTTCAGAAGGTTTTGTTTCGGGCAATTGTATACTCTCCAACAATTCAGGAGGAATTTCAAACGGTTTCTGAGGTGGTGGAGGTTGCATTGCCCTCTGGTACTTGGGTATTAACTGAGAGAGAAGTTTAGCCCTCATATCGTCAGGCATTTCATTCTGTTGTAACAAACTAAGAATATTGTCTTCCAATCAAATTTCGGGTTTATTTAACTGATAATATTCAGATACCAGCTCCGGTGGTATTAACGCCATTTTTTTCGACATTTTCAAATGCGTTTACCAATAGCTTTACCTGCAATTCCCCCCAACAGACTCAACACGGCAGGTAAAATCAAAGGCAAAAATCCACCCGTTTGTTTCGTGAACAATTTGCGTTTTCTTGTAATTGGTATTTTTCTATCTGCCAACTGACGAATCACTCTCTTGTAATATCCAAGTTTTTTCACTTTAGCATTGGGTATATTTCCCGATAACAAATTCTGACAAATTTCACACAATGATTGAATTTGTTCATTTGACGCTGTTCTTAAAATGGCTTTTCGCTGTTGGGGACTCGCATTGGAGAGTAAGTGTAGTAAATGTACATGACGTCTCACTCTATTCATTTTTCAACGGTAAAAAGACCCAATTAATAAGCCCACGATCTGGAAATATAGACTGTCGGAGACGTTGCTCCTCTGGACTTCTCGGATGAACATCAACAAGCAAATAGGAGAAAGGTTCTGCGGTCGCTTTTTTATAGGCATCCATGAAATATTTCCCTTTTCCAGGAAATGCCTGCCTAGAGAAACAAGCAGCCTGAGATAGATCCCGGTTATTGCGAAACATAATCAAATAGTGTGTATTTAAGCTGATATCCCGCATAACTCTCACACGAGGAAATAGATTTTGTGTGATTAAAATCACGCTATAATTATCGTGGTGTGAACCAACCGTAAACATGGATGAAATAACACTTGTTAGATCATTCATCATGTCATCTATTACGATCAAATTGCATGTATTTTCCTTCGGTGGTAAACCACAAACAAACGTTATGTTTTTCTCTTCGACAAACCAAGGTTGCCACACTGAGTAACACCACACAATTTTGTTCATATTGCATTCATAAACTTGTTCGGCAATCATTTTCCTCACAAGTTGTGTTTTTCCACTCTGCGACGGTCCTGTCACCATGCAGGTCGAAGGATGTCTCAGTTTTAGCATACTTGACATAACTGACGAAATTCGAATTCTATTAGTTGTACTCCTACAACATTTGCTTTTAAACCCAAAGATTCGTCTTTTAAAAAAATAACGTATATCATACACGTGTGAATCTCCTTTCCGACAAACATGAAAAAACAAAATCTTTCTATCACCTAACCGTTCAGAATAATAACACGTTGAATTCGAAATGTTCCACCTCACTAATGCCGTCTCTCAGACTCAATGTAAATATCTTTAATGCAATTGAGACGATTCCTAAGACCGACATGAACACCCTCTTGTAATCTGTGTTGAATTCTGATGTACTCTCACCTCACTTTATATATATATACATATATGATGAACCAAACATCTGGACTCAATTAACATTATTAACTGGAATTATTAAACTGGGATCTGTACACAATATTTAGACCACGTGTCAACACTTTTTCTATCCACACGATATTTAGTCCAGGTGTCAGTGTCAACAACATATACTACTATTGTAACACCATTTTATATTTTTTATCTGTTGATCATGGATGTTGCTTTTAATCATCTTACGCACTAGTGATGTTTTACCAGATTGACTTGCTCCTACAATCAAACAAGTGCTGGGGTGTTTAAAATTTAACATTGTGTTTACAAAGTTTTCCAAATTCATACTCGCTAAGCTGTACACCAATAATTTGTGGGTTTATCTTATTCAATTCCCTCTCCCGCAGAAACGCTTATATTCCTATGGTGAGATACCACAGTAAACAACTCTGAAATATTTTCATTTAAACGATGCATCAGATCGTCAATAACCGTGAAGTCAACATCTTCATAATTTTCAGGTAAACCTTGTACAAACTCTATCCCAGGTTCGTCAAAAAACCAAGGTGAAGAATAATTGTAACACCATTTTATGTTTTTCATCTGTTGATAATAGATGTTGCTTTTAATCATCTTACGCACTAACGATGTTATACCAGATTGACTTGGTCCTACAATTAAACAAGTGCTGGGGTGTTTAAAATTTAACACTGTGTTTGCAAAGTTTTCCAAATTCATATTCGCTAAGCTGTACGCCAATAATTTGAGGGTTTATCTTATTCAATTCCTCTTTCCAAAAATAACGAATGTCATACACTCTAGAATGTTCTTTATTACAAATGTGGAAATAGAGTCTTCTTCCCAACTTTTCCGAATAGACACAGGAGGTGTTTGTTAAATCAATCTGATCATCATACTTGCAATTATCGCTAACGTAAAAGATGGAAAGAAATGTTACAATAGCAAAAATACAAATAACAGCTAACCCCAATTCCAACACATATCTCTGTTTAAGCGCAGGCGAAAAAATAAACATTTTACTCAATTAGGTGCTTCTATCTCCTAACGTGTTGAATACCATAACGACAAATGGGAAATGAGCCTCATTAGATTAATCATCTTCCTTTATAAACAACGTAAGTATCCATTTCTACTTCATACGATTTGAATCGCAATGTAAAAATCTTTTTCTATCAAACCCTCTCCCGCAGATAAATATCCAGCTGTTTCCTTATTTTGACTTTCCCTCCTCTCCGAGCTCACATCAAAGACCTCTTGCGAACTTTCTCCTTCCCCTCTCCGTTTAAATACGGAACACCTCCAACAACGAAGGAGGAGGCGGAAGGAAAAAACAAATTCTTCTACTCTTGAAAAAAAAAACCTCTCCTCCGCTCCTTACGCGCTAACTTTCTACAGAAAGCAGGAAGTGAATTCATTCGCGTCGGCTTTCCCCTAAGGGACGGTTTACGCTCTTTCGACTCGCAAACAGGGGAGGGCTATTAACACAGTGTTAACAATTTTTCTCATCTAATACTCGCATGTTGTCGCATACACACTTTCACATGAGTCAAACAATAACACACTTTACGCGTGTGTGTGAGCCAAACAATAATACCATCAACATGTCGAACTGTAAGTTAGGCACTAACATGTCAAGCGCGTGAGCCAGAACTTAATAGTGTATGCGAGTGAGCCAGTTATTAGCAGAGTTTGCAAGTGAGTCAGTTGTTAGCAGGGTTTGTGCAAGTGAGTCAGTTGTTAGCAGGGTTTGCAAGTGAGCCAGTTGTTAGCATAGTTTGCAAGTGAGCCAGTTATTAGCATAGTTTGCAAGTGAGCCAGTTGTTAGCAGGTTTTGCAAGTGAGCCAGTTGTTAGCAGTGTAATACTACTTTTAACAACATACATTAAAAGACTAGCGAAATCGAAACAGGCTCAAAAGTCTTATTAATGGTCAGTAACGTTTATGTGCTGTAATACGTACAATAATTGAATCATTTTAAAATGATAATTTTTTCTATAAACCTACTTATATAGAAAAGATATTAAGAATATGCCAAGTTTCCTTCTAGCAAGTAGAGAGAACAGACGACTCCAAGTTACAACCTGACCTCGCTCTCGGAGCTCCATTTTGCTCAGAGCTCTCTCATCATATCCGTCAACTGTGGTCCATAGTTATCTTCACCAAACGAGATGGCAGTTGTAGCACCATCAGCGGGCTCTATGACTGCGATCGCCCTCACGTCCTAAAGATCATCTCTTACTAGTGTATGTTGGTGCTCCAATAAACGCGGGTCTTTGAACTGGCTCACATTAACTAATTTAGTTTCCCCTAAGTGAAGCTGATCCTACCCCAATCTTGAATGTAAGAAGGTAGACATATGGCGCATCTGAACTCGTATATGAAATAAAATTGGCGCATGGTATGTAAAAGGTTGGCCACCCCTGGTGTATGCGAATGTGTCATAATCTCACGGGATGACAGAGTCGAAGCCTCTTCAATTAGTACTTGAAGGGTTATCCGATCCATAAGATGGTATTGAAACAAATGTATAAATCATTTTTATTTTTTCCATTGCAGCGAACGGATTGATGTCAATCGAGACTATCTTCGGAGTGCACTTCTGAAAGACTACATACATTCTACAAAATGAAGATACGGAAGACAAGTAGACGAAAATTTAACAGACCTGTTTAATGTAAGACTTTTTTTGATCCCCGTGTACTTGATTTGAGTGTTCCAATGTTTGTTTGATAAAAATTGGAGGAACACATTTTTTTGTTAATGGTAACATATCGCGTTTGCAATCATTTTAATGCTATCTGTTAGATCAGCGAATTACACCTCATTCACAGGTCAAGATAATCAAGACAAGTCACAATAATCAAGATGATCCCGTTTATGTAAACCTTTAAGGTCAATGGAATTTATTTGAACGCCACAGCTATGTACCACTATCTCTAATACCTTTTTCATTCTATTAAATACCAACTGCAGCATGGCTATACCGGCGTTGCCCGTGATTTGAGTTATTAATCAGGTGTAAGATTTTCCGCCGATTTCAAATTCGTTGAAATTTTTAATCTATCTTTAGCGATTCCGATATTACGAAAAAATAATTAACAATCCCAGTCAAAATGTATTTTTATATTGTGCTGTCATTCCCTGATATGGAATAGGACAAGAAATGTAAGTTCTTTTTAACGCGAAGGGCAGAAGATGCAATCTGTTTCACGTGACGTCATAATCTCTTGCGAAAATATAAAAGATATATTCAATTTAATAATTACTTATTTAAAGAAAATCATATTTTTAGGTATCGATCTAAAGTAAAATTTTTCGCAGATTCCAAATCCGTTAAAATTTTTACTCTGACTTTAACAGTCTAAGAGATAGAAAAAAGAACTAAGTTACTCCAGTTAAAGATTATTAGTTTTTATCGTCTTGTTGGAAAATCTATCCTCTGCGCAATATCAAAACGGAAACGGAAACTATAACTTCTACGCGTTCCTACGCGATGAGAAAAACTACTTGGCATAGTTCCAAAGACTGACGTCGCGTGGGTAGAAAAGTCTAGATTCTGATGTTTCTTCTTTCGTGGAAGAAAGGCGTTGAAAAATCGATGGAAAATAAAAACTGCTAAATGCATTTAAAAATCTTCTAATTTAAATTTTAAAATTCGCTGCGACCCAAAATTTGCAAACAATTTGGACTACCTGTGTGCCAAATCTCATTGCTGTAAGTGCCATAGAATCGTCAGGATTTTTCGGCCGCGAAAAAAACAGACAGACAAATACTTCCTTTTATAATATTAGAGGTATTCGAACTTCAGTCTGTTTCACTTTGAGATCCTATTACAATTATGCAACGAGCATTTCAAGCCATAGTTATGACTACTGTGTTCATCTCCTGTTGCGCTTATTTCTGAAATCACAACCGTAAGGTAGGTAGAGTTAGCTAACGACGCACTGGAGCGACAAACGGTCTACTGACGACAGTCCGGGATCAGTGAACTCGGTAGACGTGAAACTGCTTTATTTTTGCTTTTATATTTAATACAAAAATGCATTTCAATGCCTATAGTGAACGCAAAAAGTTGTATGGAAAAAAGTTTTGTTTTGGAAGTTATTGATTGTTTAAATTGAAAGTCTGCATTTTTCCAATTCCATCTCTTGCAGCAATCATCATATTTGTGTACTTTTTTTAATATACTCACTGGTAAAAACACTCAGCATCACATTTTGTATTACCGAATTTCTTTCGGAATAAAAAAAAAAGAATGTGTATAAGCATAGTGTAAAATTTTGCAAAGACAACTCAAGTGTGCATTTCAATTTTTTCTATTTTTTCCATTTTTTTGATAAAAAAACAATTTTTTTAGTTATAAGCCATAAATAATAAGTCCCAAAAATTACTGTTCTTTCATATATAATTGAAAAGCATTGCCATGTAGAATTTCGTAGACGATGGAAAAAGACTGTTGAAAGTTTGTTTAATAGGAGAAAATCTTGTTAAAATTGTGTTTCCTCATTTCCTGTAACAAAAACGCATTTGAACTATGCTTTGAACCATAATATTCACCTTTTTGCTATTTCATCCTTCCATCGTCTTTTATCAATCCTGCCAGCTTTCCAGTATGTTTCAATGTAACATCAGAGCGTCATTTGTGAAAACATATTTTGATGCCCCCCTAACTGTCACATTTTTTCTGTTCCTGCTAATGTTGCCATTCCACCAAATTCCTGAATTGGTTGTCAACATTAAATTATCAATAATAAACCGAACCAATAACACATGTTGCCACTGCTACAATCAATTTAAAGCAAGCAAGAAAATTTACAAAACTATTGGCATGGATAAAAAAGTCATACTAGTAAGTCACAGTAAAATAGTAATTCTACTTAATGTGGTTTACATTCTGCTTTTGAAGAAGGTAATTTTAAGGGGCGTGCTTTGGGAAAACAGCCATGTGAAGAAATTATCAAATAATATAGAAAGGTTTTTGAGTAAGCAATACAACTATTCATAAAATTTAAAATATTTGATTTTTTTGTGATTTTTTTGGAACCAGGTCGTCTTCAGCGACGAATATCTAGATTCAATTTGAGCAGTGATGACAATCGTGATCGCGTGTGGAGGCCCCGTGGTGAACGCCTCAATCCTGCCTTAGCTTTACAGCGACACACCGCTCCCACAGCTGGTATGACGGTATGTGGTGCCATTGCTTAGGATACACGGTCACCCCTAATATTGATCCATGGCACAATGACAGCCCAGTGGTACGTCCGTGACATCCTTCAACCACATGTGATGCCCCTCATGGCAGGGCTTCCAGGAGCCATTTTTCAACAAGACAATGCTCGGCCACATACAGTTAGGATCTCACAAGACTGCCTCCGCCACATTACAACCCTGGCCTGCTCGATCCCCAGATTTTTCACCAATCGAGGCTATCTGGGATCATTTGGGACGGCAAGTTGGACACCCTACGAATTTGGTCGAACTAGAGTCGCGTTTACAGCAACTGTGGAACGAGATATCTAAGGACATCCTACGTAACTTGTATGCCTTAATGCCCGCTCGTATCACATCGTGCATTCGCGCTAGAGGGAGTCCAACAGAGTACTAAAACTTCCGTTCATTTGTACTTTTTTCTGCAGTAAATGATCCATTTTCTTTGATTTTCTGATTACTTACTTATATCAAAGTAGTAATAACATGTGTAAAATTTCGTTTCATTTTGACGACTTTTTCTTGGTGCGCAAATTTTTATGGCAATGAGTGTACTCGTGAAAAGAACTTGCTGTATCGTTGTAATGTATTCATAAGTTTTATTATATTGAAAATATTCAGTTGCTTAGAACTTCAGTTTGTTTAAACAAAATTGCTGGATTATTTAATGGCAGGGTCACAGAAAAAAGAAAAGCCACATGATCGAAAATAATTCCCATTGCAGTGTTCGTGAAATTTGGTATGTCCGAAAATTGTCGTGTTGTGCGGTTGAAAATTGTGTGGTTTTAGTAAACGGTGTTCGTAAATTCAGAATGTAATCTTCACTTCATTCAACATGCATATATATTTATAGTTGGTTAAATAAAAATAGGTATTTTTCCTAATTTGTGCATTAAAATCCCCCATTTGTAAACTCTTTACAGTATTAAAATGGCGTACATATTTATTTTAAAATATTTTTAACTACGTGATTAAAAATAACGTGTTTCATGTACGAATTAAAGGTATTCATAGGTTTTTCATTTTCGCTGGGTACACAAAATTCAAGTGACTTGGAGCAGTGGAGAGTTGAACAAATTTGAATCTTGTATGTTTCAGCTTTTATTAAATAAAATAAAAATTTGCGCACAAAGAAAAAGTCGTCAAAATGAAATGAAATTTTACACTTGTAAGTACTACTTTGATATAAGTAAGTGATTAGAAAATAAAAGAAAAAGGATCATTTATTGCAGAAAAAAGTACAAATGAACGGAAGTTTTAGCACTCTTGTCCCTTCTAGCATGAATGTACGATGCGATACGAGCGGGCATTGAGGCATACAGGTTCCGTATGATGTCCTGAGACATCTAATTCCACAGTTGCTGTGAACGAGTCTCTAGTTCGACCAAACTCATAAGGCGTCCAACTTGCCGTCCCAAATGATCCCAGATATACTCGATTGGTGACAAATCTGGGGATCGAGCAGGCCAGGGAAGGGTGGTAATGTGGCGGAGGCAGTGACATCCTTGCTGTGTGTGGCCGAGCTTTGTCTTGTTGAAAAATGGCTCCTGGGAGCCCTGCCAAGAGTGACATCACATGGCAGTGCTCCCTGCATGTGACTGAAGGATGTTATGGACGTACCGCTGGGCTGTCACTGTGCCATGGATCAATATTAGGGATCCCCGTGTATCGTAAGCAATGGCACCCCATACCATCACACCATCAGTTTAAGCGGTGTGTCGCTGTAAAGCGAAGGCAGGATTGAGGCGTTCACCACGGGGCCTCCACACACGAACACGACTGTCATCACTGCTCAAATCGAATCTAGATTCGTCGCTGAAGACGACCTGTTTCCATTCCGTTGCAGTTCAATCGCGTCTTGCGCGACACAACTCCAAACGGAGCGACAACAATCATTGGCAGCACACGTAATGAGCGCCGCGATACCAGATGTCCTTCAACCAGTTGCCTTGCGATGGTTCAGTAAGACACAGGGGCCCGTAGTGAAGGTGCTGCCTGTATCTAGATAGCGTTTCCTTAGCAAATGATTAAGTATACTCAAACAAGGTCTGCTTATCTGTTTTATACTCCAAGGATAATGGAGTTCAACGCCCTCTAGTGGTATTACGCAATTCGCAATCACGCTGCATTTCTAATCATTTGCATATCTGGTTGACATGTACCTTCATGCCAAGTTTCGTTACAATCCCATAATTAGTTCTTGGTGCGCAAATTTTTATGGCAATGTGTGTACATATCAAGATATAGTTTGACTTAATGACCACAGGATTACAATGAATGTTGCATTGAAGACGATTTTCATGTCTTAATCACAATTCATATAATAAATCACTTCTTTCTTTTCCTCTGCCAAGATAGGGATGAAAAGTGAAATATTGGAAACCTTAACTTAGTTTAGCATCCTTATCGTAGAAAGGCGCACGCACGGAGTTATTTTAGCGATGGGCCTCTGTCAATGAGTACTATTTTGTAAGCATTCTTCCCAAAAATGTTTTCTAGCTTTTCCATTTTCCCAGCAGCTGCACTCTTAAAAAGTTCTTTTATTTGATTTTTCACCAGCCTATGGCATGTATATTTGTATATTTGTCGTTTGGAGTGATTATTGGTTTGGGAATTGATGGCGCGAGGGCCATAATTGGTCAAGCTGTGACAAACGCAAGACAACAACGAGGTAGTAGGATAAAAAGGAAATATGTAGAGCAGGCCAGGGTAAAACAGAAGGGAGGAGAGTCGGGTTCTTAGAATTGTGATGCCCGTACATACGTAAAGATATTACCCTCAGGCGTCACTTTAAAATGGAGGTAGGTATTTTAATTAACGCCGCACTGGAGCAACACAATGGGCTATTGGCTATGGTCCGGGATCACTCCTAAATGGAAACATCCGTGCGCAACACCTCGCAATTTTAAACCACGGTCAGATGACAAAGTCAACACCTGAGCTGGTACCCCATTCTCCAAAATTTCACATCTCACCAACGTGAGAACACTTGAGACCCCGACATATTTAACGTGAACCAGCCTCCTTGGGTCATAGGCTAGATTCGAACTCCCAACCATCCTGTTGCTAATCCGCTACCACGACGCCCACTTGAAAATGGAAGAAAATCTATTGTGGTACATAACGTGCAACTGTAACAGTTCGGGACAAAGGTAATATTATGTATGAGAGTACTCTAGCTGAGGAATAACACTTTTTCTTTTCTTTTCAGATATTTGGTGAAGGGCAAGTGGATCTTTTTGACGTCTATCTGAAACTGTTTCTGGATCTAAAATGAAGAACATTTAAAAACCTCTTTAAAAAACTCAGTTGCTTTATGTGCTTCTGTGTATCTAACAAATGCGCCTGTGAATAAATTATTTTCCCGTCATACTTCTTGTCGTTTTTTAGAATCCGTTTTTCGAACGACTGAAACTAAAATTTATCTACTTGTATGAATTTTGGAAATGGGAAAGAATACGCAAGCAGACTGCAAGACGATTTCTATGGGTGCGGAATGGAGTTTAAAAGCTATTCAACATCCCACTTGAATTTTTAATCTTGCGTCATAAAACCTAAATCAACCAAATTTAATTGAGTTATTCTCTCTTCACGATGGTTAATTAGACCTAAGAAACCAAGCTGAAATATGAAAGTTTAGAAATCAGCAGCTTTAAGACTAATGTAATCGCTAAAAATAAAAACATGTTTCAAAGTTTAAAAAAAGTAACATAGCAATTTAGTAAACAAATATAATTTTAAAATTTAATATTTCATGTAATAACAAGACAAATCTAAACCTTTGAATTAGCCTCTGTTGGTAATAAACACTTTTAAAGTTTTATTTGTAAATTAGGCATGCTTTTTGAGCCAGAAAAATAATCTTTTAAGGAATTACTGATATGTTCCCTTTTCTGTAACCCCCAATTTAGGATAACTACAAAATCATAGAAATTTATGAGGTTGCAATTTTAAGAGAAATTTGCGTTTAAAAATAAAAATCTTATAGAAATATGAAAGCTTTGGTTATTAAAAGATAAAATTTAATCTTTGATTCATATAGATACATAGGTATAATACGTAGTCAAAATATTCTATGTCAGATGTAAGCTACTTCTAAAATGATGATCACGAAACCAAACAATGCAACACATAACAACCAATACAATTATTTTTTATAAAAATTGCACATTTAAAAACTATAGCTAGATTTTTATATTAGTTATGTTTTTATAACTTGCTTAACGCGTTTGTTACCAAAGTTGGAACAGAAATATTTGACGCAATATCGAGATTAAACTTTTCTTTCCTTAGGAATACCAAACTAAACCTTTTGAAATGACAATTTAAAGCTTCGATCATAAGCTAAAATTAAAATTAAAAAAATAAAATAGTAAAAATTGAAATTCCCCGTTAGTTTGTATAAAAAATTCTTGAAACACCAAAATTGTAATATCCCAACACATATTTCATAGAGGCCTGATGTTATATGTACCTGTGTTCATACATGCAAAGGAGGTATTACTATAAAATATGATTCATCCCCAAATTAGCTTTTTGATGTCACTTTTAGGGAAAGCAAGTTAGTGTATGAAAAATTCTATGTTAAATAAGAAAAATATTCAAAAATAAATGTTATGTAGATGTTAATATAAACTCTGAAAAGACTTTAATTTCGATTTGTTGGCCACAGAATTCATTGAACTGCAAAACTTCGATTTATATTAGAGCCTCGACTCTTTCCTTAAAAAATTTAGTTCAAATTTCAACAAAATGAGGCACAAAAACCCCTAAAATAACGAAAAAAAGCTTTTAACCAAAATAATAATTTTACTCGCAATCTTGAGTCTATTAACCACTTTCTAAAAGTTGATTGATTTGGATTTTTTCAGCACATGGGACATATTTGAACAAGCTGCTCCAAACACAACACAGACAATGTTAAGTAATTTTGAAAGCAAAAGATGGAGAAAAGTAGAAAAAGTTTGCTTGGACATGATTGTGATCCCATGTGGGCAGTAAACCCCATAGAAAAAGAATAGGATCTCTAGGGTACGATGGGTTTGTGAAGCCTGCACACACCTAAAGATGTGCCCTGGGGGCCAATTTCCAACAGATAGGCAGGGTTCCAAATCTATTTCAGAAATAGACTTTTCCAGGCAAATTTTTACAAAATTACAGCACATACTTTAGCAATTCACGACATTTTAAAGGTGAAAAACCAAGAAATAATCAAGTACTCAATAGCCAATAATAATACCAATTAGGAATTATACACTGTAAAAATTAATAAACAAATCACAATTTTGCTTGAAAATAAATTATTCAAATAATCTAACATATTTGACTCAAATCAATTTATGATTTAATCTCTAATATTAAAAAGGAAGTGTTTGTTTCGAGGCCGCAAAATCCTGACGATCTTTGGCACTTACAGCAATGAGATTTGGCACACAGAGGGCCGAAGTTTTTGCAACTTTTGGGTCGCGGCGAATTTTAAAATTCAGTCTAGAACATTTTAAAATGAATTTAATAGTTTTATTCTACAACAGGTTCTTCAACGCGTTTCTACCGGCAATAGAAGAAACACCGGAAGCATGACTTTTCTACACACTGGACCTTGCCATCCGGCTTTGGAATCAGGCCAAGTTTTTTTCATTGCGGTAGATTCTAAATTGATTTTTTCCGTTTCCGATTTCATTTTGCGCAGAGGAAGGCAATGAGAGCAAAACATAAAAAACATTCTGATTGAGATTGTTCATTAATTTTCAAAAAATCGGAATCGCTAAATATAGATTGAAAATTTCAACGGATTTGAAAACTGTGGAAAATTTTACACCAGATTAATAACTAACACCAAGGGCATGGGCAACGCCGGGCTAGCCACGCAGTGGCTAGTGTATAATAAGCATGAACATTTTCAATTTAAGTCAGCAAACGAAACAAAATTCTTTCCCTGTTCAATACTAGCTGTTTCTTTAAAAAAATTCTATTTACAAAATAAAGTGATACAAAACCGTATACGAATCTTATACTTTTCTCCAAAGTGTCTATGAAGCCATGATCAATTTTCCAGGTTTTAGACAAAAATGCATGGTTTTCTGTCTTTTCCTGATTTTTTTTTTCAGAATTAAATTCCCTGACAATTTCAGGTTTTCCTTGACTCGTGGGAATCCTGGATAAAATATCACAATTAAAAACTGTGCACCTAAAAATCTTTAACCAAAAGGGATGACAGTAAGATAGTCTTATGTTTAAAAAAAACATTAACATTCACTTCTAATTCGCCAAAAAGGGTTAAATTGTATGCGATACCGCGGGATGCAGAATAAGCACATACCTCTGAAATTCACTAGCACAGAAATTAACTATACAGTTTGTTACCAGGTGGCTTCCAAATTTACTCCTTTGAACAGAAGAAAGTACAGTGTGCATGCCATTAGATACCTGAAGAACTTTTACATCTAAGGATGTTCCACACATACGAAACAATGTGTTAAAAGAAAAAGATAATATAGTTAGGAGAGAGAGAGAAACAATTAAAATATTATACAAGCTTAATAACTTTCTAAGTTAATATGGTTGAATAGTTTACAGAATTCGACAATCACGCTTTTCATTAAATAAACATAAGATGAAAATTTCTGTTTTAAAAAATATATATATAAATGGATTTTATCGATTTAAAATAATTTTTGTTTCAATCATTTCTGATTTTTAGGGGTGAAAACAGTCAAAATGTCGAAAAGAGGGAAATATACGCAGCGTTATTTTGAACTACAAAAATAGCAGAATAAGAATAGTATATTTGTGTACTAATGTGTGTACAGAACAGTGGTGCAGGCAGAAATTTTTTCTATGGGGTATGTGTGTCTTTTAGGCAAGTTTAGTCGGATAAGGCCCTATAAAGTCCACTATAAACAATAAAATATGTCTTTGGAAGTAGGGGTTAAAACATAAAACTCCTATGACTCTGGACCACTAGTACAGAATATGTGTTTATGATAAGCATATATTTTTGTATATTATTTAGCTTTATAAGCTCTATAAAGTCCACTATAAACAATGAAATTTGTCTTTGAAAGGGGGCTTTAACCCATTACTCCCTCAGCATGGCCGCACCACAAGTACAGAATATATATTTATGACAAGCATGTATTTTTATAACTCAAAAGCATTTTATTCAATTTTTTTTTGCATCTTTTCAAACACTCTTTATAATTAGGATATTCACATTTTCCTTATTATTTTTTTACATTTATTCTTTGCTGTAATTCCGTGATATTACTTTGATTCTAAAGAAGAAATTGTAGAAAAAAACGGAACTTCTCAGAAAAAAAGAAAGCGGAAATCCGCGTAAACGTGGAAGATTTTCATCTTTGGATTTAATTTCATTCATTGCTACTATATGTTAAAATGTGTATCAGACACCAGACATGCAATTCAGTGAAGTGTCTAGATAGTTTTGATATGTATAAACATTAATACATGCAATTCAGTGAAGTGTCTAGATAGTTTTTATATGTATAAACATTAATACATGCAAGTTAGAGAAAAATGAGGACAAACGTTTGAAAGATTCAAAGCAATTAAAATAATTATAGGTCCTTGCTTTTTTTCTTTTATTCTTTCATTTAAATTCTATTTTGTGATAAAAATATATGCAATATTTAAAATATATACTAAAATATAACATTTTAATAACTAAGTTAAAAACTAACATTAAATACATTTTAATTCTTTGTTACCCAACTAACTTATTACAAGTGTAAAAACATAACTAAGTTGCAGTGTTAAGTAAAAAACATTCTTTCTACAAATATTGGAGGTAGTAGTGATTGTAAGGTAGCTTTATGAGAGGCCTTCTTATAAATCACAATGAATAGATTTTAATTCTTTGTTATCCAATTAACTTATTGCAAGTGTAAGAACAAAACTAAGTTACAGTGTTAAGTAACAAACATTCTTTCTACCAATGACACTCTAGTAGCTTGATATAGATAATATGTGTGCAAAACTTGTTTGTTGTGTTCGACGGAGCCTGCAATTCTGATGGTGTCGTGATTGGCGCTTAGACCTGGCTAAAGACCGTCTTGTTCACTAATGGTGGCTGGGGCACGTTAAATAGGTCGTGGTCACAAAGTCCCCCATGTTCCCATACCAAATCAACACCTCTGGGTGTACCTGATCAGGAGGTTATCGGCCTCTGATTAGGATCTAAATTACGATATGTGTGAGTGAATGGATGTGTGAAAGGGACCTTCCTGTAATACGGATGCGTCATGTATGAAGAAGTCCAACCCTCCGGGGCAATGGCACCCCCAATTGGGCCATATATGGCCCGCACGACAACAACAACATTAAAAATAAATCTTCTATAAAAGTTATAAATTCTGTTAAAAAATTTTATAGCTACAATTTTGTATGTATTTTTTTAATCACTGAAACTTTTGCTTATATTTTAAAAATATAGGCAAAATTGAGATTTTTTTTTTGAAAAAACCCAAAATGTATACAAATTTGTGGGTTTTTTTTTCAAATGTTTTTTTTAACCCATTGGGTCCGACCCAGCCAACCCTGGTAATTTGGCATTGCGCCCAGGTGCAGAATTATATTCAGTGTTCTACAGAGCTGTAGTGGAGGGTATACGAGGTATACACTCTGGTTTTTCAAGCTAATTCCGTATACACTCCTTTTTCTTAAAAACTACGAACACGATTTGCTTTTCCAATAAAACATCGCCCGTAACATCAGGTTACACGGTACGCACTGAGACGAGGATAGTGGGGGTTGAGTGCCTATATAATCGTTTTACATAGGCACTAAGGCCCTGTTCACACGAGGTTTATAACGACCGTTTGGCAAGGCTTTCGAGGTCTGCTTTTCATAAGCATTAAATTATGCTTTTATTTTATTCCTCTAATTCAAGTTTCTATCTTTGCGATCGTTGAAGATAGAGTAAAAATTTCAACGGATTTGAAATCTGCGGAAAATTTTACACCAGATCGATACCTTAAATGTGCTTTTCTTTAAATAAATAATTATTCATTTAATAAATAACTAAATAATCAAATGGTAAATAATTCAATAATAAATCTGTTTTTGGTATCGATCTGGCGTAGAATTTTGTGCTGATTTGAAATCCGCTGAAATTTTCATTCTATCTTCAACGATCGCAAAGATCGAAACTTGAATTAGAGGAATAAAAAAATATTGTTAATGCTTACGAAAAGCGGACCTCGAAAGCCTCGCCGAACGCGAGTTAGAAACGCCTCGTGTGAAAAGGGCCCATGGCTGGGAGGGGGAGAACCTCAGAGTCAGCATTTCCTGTTTTGTGCCAAAGAGTTGTCAAGAGATGTGAAAAAGTAGCATTTATGGAAAGGGATATAATTAGTTTCCTTTGTCCCTGTACTGTCGCCGTAGTGCTTCCTAGGGCCTGTCTCCTATCTGTCGTTATGGCTAGTTGGTTAAAGGCTATAAATTTAACTTACAACAGAAAATCAGTAATCGTAGAATTATAAGAGTGGAAAAAGGCATCTTGTGAAATAGAAACCGCAGATGATTCTAGATGTGAATCGCATATTGACAAACATAATTTCCTAGATTTAAAGGCAGAAAGTACATGGCCTGAAGTATGAAGTAATAGCCAGTATACGGAGATTCAGAAAACACACGCATGGCTTATTAGTTTAAAAGGGAAACTAGGCTGCAATTTCTGTTCTACTGTCAATCAACAACAACTGTTAGGGCCTTTTAAAGAAGAATACGCATCTCTGTTGAATGGACCAACTCCCTAATTGAAGCTTCCTGAAAAGATCGCAGTAAGCAAGCTGCTATCCAATCTCCGAACTAAAATAAAAATAAAACTTGCAATTTGACGGTTATAAGACAGCTGAATCTGAATAAGACAGCAGATCTGAAGACAGCTATTAGAATCCAATGAAGAAAAACAGGTGGGGAACATTGCATTGTAAAAATAAATTCAGAAAAATAAATTCTAAAGAAACAACAATGAAAGTTTTTTGAACTGCCTATTACTTAGCCAATAAAGAATAGGGCTTTGTCAGATCATGAGAATCTAATCAACATGCAAGAGCTAAATGGAATAAACCTTGGTTTTATTCTACATTCGCGATATTCAACTACGAATACAATTAATCATACATTTAATAACATGAGGAAGAAACTAATTTCCCAAATTATTTCTTTAAGTGTGTCGTGTGAGTGACAAATCGTGACAAAGTGTGAAAGTGACAAATCGTGCAAAAAAACTGATTAAAAGTGACAAATAACAATAATGCATATTTATTTAATTATAAAGATAGAAAGAAAAAAATCCTCCTCAGCTTCCCCTATCGATTTCTTTCATTTTTTTTTGGAAGGAAATTTTATTTTCTTCATTTAAAAAGTACATCATTTTAAAGTATTAACATAAAAATAAAAAAATCGTAATTATGATTTTTTAATTTGTTCATTTTAAGTCATTTTAAATAAGTCAATTAAGTCATTTTGTTCATTTTAATTTGTTCAGCTTAAAGATTTTCTTCCTTTTCTTTAAAATATTATGTCTGATTTTTTTCTTGTAAAAGTATGAAATTATTTTTGTGTTTTTCTTCTCCATCATTGCCTGAGCAAGTGCTGCTTCCTTAAAATCTTTATTTCTTATCGCCTTCTTGAGCCTATCATTGGCTACCTTTAATAATTTTGAAGCACTGTCCAATGCCTCATCCTCTTCCTTATGCAAAATTTTAAGTTGTCGTTCTTCTTCTACCACTTTTTTTTTCTTTGCCATTTGCTTTAAATTTTTTTTCTCTGCTTCCAGTCTATCGTTTTCTTCCCTGTCCTTCTCTGATTTTTCTTGTGCCTTATGTTTCATATCTTCTAAATAGGTATTGAAAGCTTTATATGCAACCTTTCCCATATCCATTAGCTTTGATGCGATCTCCACCAAATGAGGTTTATTGTCAAAATTTTCCAAACTACTTTTAACCCTCATCAATGCATTGAGTGTGCGTTCTGACAGAACTGGTTCCAGTAAACAACAATAGGCTTCATTCTAGATCCTTCTTCCTCAAATCCTTTTTCGAGTAATTTTCAGTCATTCAGTAGTATGTCTGTATGGACATCCCAAGGAATTCCTCTTGCATTTTATAATACTTGTCGCACACTCTCGCCACTGAGTCTCTCAAGAGGATCAAAGCAGGATAAACTTTTAAGGAGAGATGAACTGAAGGAGGACATCTTCAAAATATATATAACTTTGGCAGTGTAATGCTTCTGAGCCTTTAGAAGAAAGAAATTCAGAGGCAACAGTTTCTGAGGACATATATCTTCTATTTTATCCATTTTCAAATCTCGAATAAATTCCTCTTTGTAGATCCTACACAAAATTGTTCTTGTCAGCAATTCAAGTTGAGAATGAAGATTATGTATTAGAAGCAGGGTGTAAAAAAATCATGATTTTTTCAAAAAAATCAATTAATCGGAATTATTTGTGTGATTTAAACCAAAAATCGGATTTTTTTATTTAAATTTCTGTAAGGCCTATAAATTTGTTAAATAATAAATTGAGTTTCTGACATGACATGTAAACTAATATTTAATTAAGTAAACAATCGGAATTTGTGATATGGTAAATTAATATTTATTTTACTAAATATCATTGTGTGTTACATGACAATACATTTAAAAAATGAATTTTCAAAACAAGAGCAAAAGATAAGATATTTGTTTAACTTTAAAACACAAGTTGATATCCTCCATAGTTTTTCTTGAGTAAATTAACATAATCATGTTAACAAATGGATCAATAAGTGTAAGTGAGACCTAAATTAGTCTGATTAAATAAATATTTGTTATGGGTCACTACTCTTAAAGTGAAAGGTGACCGTTTCAGGGTGCATTTTGCAAAATAAAAGATGTTCATTGTGTTTAATCTTTCATCTTTTCAAATAGAAAGCTCAGTTGAATTTTTTATTTAATAAATTATTAATCACATTATAACTGTGTTATTTTGTATTTATGTCTCAATTCAAAAAAAGTAGTTGAAAAATCACTATAGCTAAGCCATTGGTCAATCAATTAAAGGGGTAACAAGTAGTTTAGGCCTACTTTGTGGGGATTTTCTTTGGCTGTCTTGACATTTACGTAGATGTAGGCCTACTGCTTTATTGTTTGTAACATAAAATTATGCATGAACATTGTAAAAACTTTCAAATAGATGTGAACTTATTTTTTACTTTACTGTTTGGCAAAATCCCTGACTCAACAGATTACTTAGTCCATAGACACCTCAGATTATTTGCAAGTGTCCAGTGCCAAACATTTTTTAAAAGCTCATCAGTACGAGGTGTAGCCATTAGTGCTGAAATCACCATGTGTGCAGAAAGTTCAAAGCATTTGACAAATTCTGTGATTTTTCTAGAGTGTATTTACTTAGTTATAAAAATGTAAAATTGGTTGTGATTTAAATCAATGATTCAAAAAAAAATCATTTGATTAAAATCATGATTTTAATCGTTGATTTAAATCAACTGATTTAAATCTTGACACCCTGATTAGAAGTTCCTTTTTCTGAAGATATTCGGTCACATGATTAAATATACTTGCATTTGATACGATAAATATCACCTCAGCCTACATAGTTTCTCTTCTAAGTAAATGAACAATTTTTTGTGTAGCCTGGTCTTTGTATCATGTTTGGCTTCTTTATTGGAATGTAGTCAAGGAAATACTTTTGCATTGCAATCCAATAATCAAGTAACCTTTCAGCAGCTGGCTTTAGGCTTAGCCACCTGCTTGATGAAATGGTGAGTGGGAAGTTTCAAGTCTTCTTGAATTTATTTGATGGTGACCAACGCTCAGGCCACTGATTAAAAAATCTGTGAATAGTAAAAAGTAGTTCAGACACATCTTCCCCTAACTCTTTTAGACCTTTAAGAAAAGCATTATGTATTGTGTGAATATTACATGTCCCAATGTTAATTAGCTCTTTTTTCGGGTGGAAAGTAATGAGTCATTAATCTTTTTAAAAACTGACTTACACTTAAAAAAACCTCAAGAATTTGTAATAAACAACTTCGATGATATCAGAGAATGATTTTCAATACGTTCGCAACGCTTCTTCAGTATTTAAACCTCTGGATACAAAGACGGCCGAAATTTTTGCATTCTCTGGTTACGGAGGGGTTTGGAATCTTTCAGATCACAAACTCCTGAAGAACCGGCTGAAGTCCATTAAGATTTCCATGCCCTCATTTCTGTGCCACAAAGAAAGCAGCGCGTGAATAGCCTCCGTTCCGTAGACAGGAATGTCGGGGTTCTCGATGGGGAGCTTCGAGCGCTTAGAATGTGTGAGAGGTTGATGATCTATCACCTTAAAAACTTTTCCAAAGGCACCTCCTTCGAGTGTAAATTATCATACATATTGAAGATTCCACCGTCCTTTCCGAGTTTACCCTGACGAATCTATACCTTCTAGACATAATCAGATGCATAATAAAAACTGCAACATGTGATGACAAAGGTACTAAACGCATTACCTCTCCTCCTGGGTTAACGTTGAGTTAATATCAGCTTGATCCGTCCGGTCTCTTGACCTCTCCATTTTCGTCTTATTCCAGAATCCGAAAATAAAATGGGTCTGTTGAGACCGCCTTCAGATCTGTGTATGGAGGATGTTATCCCCCTTTTTAAGAGACCACTGGCATCCATCACCATTTACGAGCTGTCAGCGTCTGACCTCCTAGAGCAATCCGCGATCCTAGAGCAGACCGCGGTCTGCGGGATTCCATGGATCAAATGGTACCGGGCCGCCGAGGGAACATTAAATTATTTCCCATTTTATTTACTACTAGCAAAATACCCGACCTTACTCGGTTTGAATTCGTTTACTCTAGATTGAAGAGATAATCAAAATATATAATGACTTACGTTTTTTGTAGAGTAAAAATTTATTTTAACACCTTTCGCCATCTTCATATTTTCTACAACTTACTTTGGACACAAATCCTACACATGCATATCCATTCATGTAATACATTTCACATACATCGCACAATTGCTGTATGACAAAGCTCAAAAAGACGAAAGGTGATACTAAGGTTACTACTATAAAAGACGATTTATAGGAAGATTTGGAATTCCCTTTCTTAAGTTGTTTTCATGTGCAACTCAATTAATTAAAATTACGATTTACGGCGAGTGCTCTCGCACTCATAGTCAACAAAACAATAATTTTTTACCTGTGGCACTCTTGCCTCCGGTATGCGACATTGTGAAATTTTGCAATCTTCTCCTGTCATTACTACAACGAATTTTTTAATGTTGGAAAAAGTTATAGTTTGGATTTTTAAACATTATTATTATTTCAATAACGACATTATTCTTTAAATAACGGCATTATTCTTTAAATAACGGCATTATTCTTTAAATAACGGCATAACTACACTTAAAATTTACTGAAAATTTATACTGACTTACCTAACATTTTTAAGTCTAATACTTTGTGGTACTGTTGGGTGTGATGAGAAGGAAAACACATTTATTAAAATAATAAATATTTAAAACAGGAAACAGCGAAGTAAAACAAAATAAAAGATGTAAAAAATTGTTCCAAAGATATTAATTTGTGATTCAATTTTATCTCTTGATCTCGCACAGTTGCCACAACTTACAACTAAAAGTGTACAAAATTTAGAAATGTGAAATTAATTCAGAGCGAAAGAACCAGAAAAATATCACTGCTCGCGCGATCGTGTTCATTCTCGTTTCATTGAAAAATATCGTCTGTCCCAAATATTCGGAAATCGTTTTCATTGCGCAAAGAATAAAAATAAGACTCGAAATAAATGACGTATCAGAAATGAAATTCCATAAAAAAAAAAAAATTTTGAAGAATAATTACTTTTTCAGCAGTACTGGTAAAGCAATCGAATTAATCGTAATATTCAATAGACATTCCAATTTTTCCAAAACTACCAAATTATGGTTGATTTAAGTATACTTACTCAGGTGTTTTAGCATGAAACTCGTCTAAATATAACAATAAAGAAATTTTTAATATTGCATTCACTAAATTATTAGATAATGTATAAAATAAAATACAAAGCAATCAAATATCTGGAATACAATTCATGTGATGCCTACACAAACACACAAACACAAAATTGAGCATAGAACAGAAAGACGGACAGACAGACTTTCGCAACCAATTCCACTCACTAAATCAAGATAAGTACTCTCTGTATGCAAATTTCCATGAAAATATCTTAAACCGCGTGGACGTGTATAGGGCACAACATACAGACAGACAGACAGACAGACAGACACCAAACGAGAAAAAGGCGGATTCGGCATCAGAAGGGTCCAAAACGGATAGAAAACTTGAAATGCGTCGAAAATATTGAATGTACAAACAAACACTCCATTCTTATTTATATAGATGGTGTATTTCTCTCGGGTTTGTGCGGTTCTTATCTATGAAATAACCACTCAAATTAGGTGGCGGTAAATCAGAACATGAAATTGGTTCTGTTACTAGAGCTTCAATTATGTTTTCTGTAGGTCTCTATTTTCCAATTTGGACAAATGTGACAACTGTTTTCTATTTGGCAGACAAACAAAGTAGCTGCATTTAAAGCCAAACTGAAGTTGTGGGGACGGCGCGTGAACAGAGGCATTTTGGACTTATTTTAGACATTAGTGGATATTTTAGGCTAGACCGAGTCTAAATATTCATTCTCCCAGTTGGTGCACGATCACCTGTCTTTACTTTTAAAAGAGTTCGAGCGCTACTTCCCAACCACAAAAACCCCACGAACTAGTAAAGAATGGATTCGCGACCCATTTATCAACAAATCAGGCGAATCTAGTATGTCTGTGCTAAAAGAAGATGAACTGCTGGAGATTGCAAATGAAGGGGGCCTTAAAACTACGTTCGAGACAACAACTCTGCCGGTGTTCTGGATTAAAGTCATGGCGAAATACTCTGAGATTGCCACCACAGCACTTAAATCTCTATTGCCATTACCGACAATCTGAAGCTGGGTTTTCTGCAGTGACAGCAACCAAAACAAAACAACGGAATAAACTGGACATAGGCAACACACTTCGGGTGTCATTGTCTCCTATTACCCCCAGATGAAACAATTTCGTGGCAAAGAAACAAGCTCAGGATTCTCATTGATTTAGCGTTCTAGTGAGTTAAATTGTTAAATCACTTAACATTCATTTTTTGGTGTAACTGTATTTTATTTTGAAGGCATGTTTAAATACAATTCAATTAAAAGTATTAAATCAAAACAATCTAAAATATAAACAATCAACCCCCCTCAGCAGGCCGTGTTAAAACTATCAAACGTTGATCCGGTCCACGGCGATAAAAAGGTTGGGGAGCACTGTCCTAGAGGGTTCCTCCTTTTGTTCGACCCTGTCGACCGGTGATATCTATCTTGCGCCAAATGATACGCCACACAGTGCTATGAAAGGAAAATGTTAGTCGTAAATGCCACTCAAGTTGTATTACTCAAGTTAGGTAATTAGGTAAGAGGGGTCGGACATGCAAGATGGCCCTGCTTCCCTTTAACTTCGCCGCTTCGTTTTACTGATAGCCTTTTCCCGTGGGCAAATTTCCAGAACTTGATGCTAATACACCGCATGCAACGTGAAGTAACCTTTTACAATTGAAACGGTACGTTTTTTTATCCATTCTTGCGGAGGAAAGTAGCGCGCATTTCGAAATTGAATCCGTGCAAACCCTATTGTTTTTAGAAATGAATTTCTTTTTTTAAGTGCGCACCAAAATTTTTTCTGCTCACGGATTTAATGAAAAAATTCACGGATTTAATGAGGAACATTTGAGGCAAATCGGATTGCTATTACCACCGATGGTGCAAGTGTGATGACAGAAAAGCATTCTGGAGTAGTAACTCGACTAAGGCAAAAATATCCGAAACTCTTTACATGGCACTGCTTTAATCACAGGATAAAACTGTTTGTAAATGATGCCATTAAAGATGTTCATGGATTAAACCATTTTAAATCGTTCATGGATAAACTGTATTGTGTATATAGTCGATCGCCAAAAAATAGTCAAGCATTTGAAAACGTTCACCGTGAATTGGGCTTACAGTTCGTCAAAATAGGCCGAGTTCGAAGTATACGTAGGATTGCAAGCAGTTTTAAAACGATAAAAGCTGTTTGGAGGTCATATAAAGCGCTTTATTACCATTTTGAAACCACGAAGAGGGTGAAGATTTGAATTTAATACCAACATTTACTGGGTTAAAAAAAATTTGGAAGTCCAGAATTCGTCTTGGATTTGGGCCTCATGTTTGATATTCTGCAAGAATTATCTATGCTTTCTACGGAACTCCAGTTTAAGAAGACAACCCTTCCACGGGCTGAACAACTAATATAAAGAACAATGAGGGTCATCGATACTTTTAAAGGCACCCCAGGAGAAAAAAAAGCAGACAGCTGTAGAAGCAAAAGAAAAGTTTCTACTTCAAGATATCATCTTGGTACATAATTCCAAAATTGTAACAATTAATCAAAAGCAATTCATTTAAAGTAGTGTCGCTAAAATAAAATCTAGAATTTGTTCTGATGTTAATGAAGAAAATTGTCAACTTTTGAATGATATCTCCAAGCTTGATCCAGAAAATTTAAATACAGTAGATGGGTAATGGTAATTTTTAATTAACGTCATACTAGAGCAACACAACGGGCTATTGACAACGATCCGGGATCAATCCCTTAAGGGAAAGGGATAACGAAGGATCCGAGGACAACACCTCGTAATTTTGAACCAAGGTCAGATGACGAAGCAACACCTGAGATGGCACCTCACTCTCCAAAGTACAGTAGACGGTAGAAAAAATTTGTAAATTCTTGGTTGGCCAACCATTGCTCTTCAGTTGACTTGATCAAGAGAATGCGCTGCAAAAAGAGACGGATTTCTCTCGTCAAGTAGTTTGGGAAATATTTCAATGAAAATGAGAGGTATGCCATAAAATTTGTTAAATAAAACAAAATAACATCCTACTTTGTGTGCTTAAATATTTTTCTCTTAACATTTTCTGTAATAATTTTATATTATAGTTAGATATTAATGTAGAGAGATTTTCAAGTTTGAATATCACTCGATGGTAGTCTGCATATTTTGCTTTGCATAAGCACAGAAAACTCCCAATAGCTCGAATCTTGTGAACACGAATTTCTGCTTGAGTCGAAGTTTCTTCACAGTTCCACTACTCCCTTCCTGTAATATAAAATGAACAGGCTTATTTTTCTCGATAATTTGAACTTCGATTTATTCGAATGGGCGCCGGGAAGGGGTGGGGCAAGGGGGCGGCCGCCCCTCCTGGCTTATGGAATTCCTATATACACTCTATAACGAAAAAATCGACGCACCAAGAAGGAGTTGTCCGATGGAGACAAAAATTGGTGGATAGGAAAATTAAGTACAGAATAGAAAATGATTAAAATTTCAGAACAATTGAATGATTTATTTCAGAATTACAGTAACGAGCTCAATAAGGTGTTGACCCGCCTCTAGCCTGGATGCAAGCTGCCACACGGCGTGGCATAGACCGATAAAGCTCCCGGATGGTCTCCTGCGGTATTTCTTGCCAAATTTGCTCCAATTGTCGGACTACGTCATCAACATTCCCTACCGGATGCAGTCGCCTTCCCATCATATACCAGGCATGCTCGATGGGAGAGAGATCTGGTGATTTGGCTGGACAAGGAAGTGTTTGACAAGCTTGAAGACAGTTCATAGCAACAAGTGCCGTATGTGGTCTTGCATTGTCTTGCTGAAAAATAAGCCCAGGGTACTGCGAAAGAAACGGTAGCAAAACAGGTCTCAGAATGTCGTCAACGTACCGCTGTGCAGTAAGTGTACCTCTAATGACGACCAAAGAGGTCCGGCTATCAAAGGAAATGGCACCCCAGACCATAACTCCTTGTTGAGGGCCCGTGTGGCGTGCAATAGTGAAAGCAGGATCGGCACGCTGCCCTGGTCGTCTCCAGAGTCGTCTTCGATGATCGTCAGGACACAGTTGGAAGCGGGATTCGCCGCTAAAGACTATACGTCTCCAGTCAGCATCATTTCAGCCTGATCGAGCCAAGCACCACTGTAATCTGGCTCGACAGTGTGCAGGCGTGAGTGGCAGGTGGCGTAACGGTCGGTACGAGCGTAGATTTCGCTCTCTCAGCCGTCTGTGAATGGTCATGGTGGACACTCGTGTGTGGGTCGCACGACTGATGGTTGATAGCAATGAATCAGGAGCTGTGACAGCTGATCTGACAATCACTCTGTCCTCGCGATCTGCTGTGGCCCTACTTCGACCCCTACCATCATGACGCTGAAATCTGCCATTGTCCACCCATTCTTGCCAGCATCTTCTAATCGCCGCATCGCTTCGACTCACATGACGAGCGATTCTCCGATTTGCCCAACCTGCCTCTTTCAATCCAATGATATGACCTCGTTCAAACTCTGAAAATTTCTCGTAATGAGCTCGAATCCTGCGACGAGGCATTTTTTCAGTCGTAAAAAGGTATTCTAAATCGCAATGCAGCAGAAATTTTTTAACAACAGTTCAAGAACAACTCCTTATATACTCCTTCTGCAATAGAACTCCAAGCAATTGTAATTATTCTGCAGACATTTTGTACGAATTTTGAAAACTGCAGAAAAATTGAGTTTATGAAGCAACAATAAAATTCATACAGTTCACTAACACTGGTCGTGTGTGTGAATTACTTATTGCCATCCGAACTTCGACGAGACTTCTACATTTTTCCACGCGTAAGAATAATGTTATAAGTCATGTAGGAAAGAATATTCGAACTTCACAAAGGACGTATAGTTTTAATTTTAACCTTAAGTTTAAAAAACCGTGTAAGATTTCTTTTTTCTAAAAATATAATCGCTTTTGCAACGCCAAAGGCACAATCTTGTATTTTTGGCGATTTTCAACTAAATGCTTTTTTAAAGTCACCATTTCATGTTTAATGGAATGACTAGGTCAGTTAGTGGAAATTGATTCTTAGGGGAAATGCCAATTTCTATGAAAAAACAATAACCTATGAGATTTAAAACTCGATTTTACCCCAAGCGTCGAAACTTAGAACGCGTTTTCATAGAAACGTCGATTTTCAGACCTCTTTGCGTAACTTTGGCGTCGTGGTACCTATATGTTATGCGGCCCTGTTCACATGAGGCGTTTTCGTTTTTTTTAATCCCTCTAATTCATGTTTCTATCTTTGCTATCGTTGTAGATAGAGTGAAAATTTCAACGGATTTGAAATCTGTGCAAGACTTTACACCAGACCGATACCTTAAATGTTATTTTCCTTAAATAAATAATTATTTATTTAATAAATAGTTAAATAATCAAATGGTAAATAATTAAATAATAAATATGCTTTGGTATTGATCTGGCTCATAATTTTACGCTGTTTTGAAATCCGTTGAAATTTTCAATTTATCTTCAACGATCGCAAAGATAGAAACTTGAATAAGAGGAATAAAAATACATAATTTAATGCTTACGGAAAGCTGACTTCGAAGCTGACTGAAAACACCTCATGTGAACAGTGCCTTAAAAGTATGTTATTTATGTTTGTTTTTGAAAGTTTTAAGGAAGGAGAAGCCATAAATTCACAGTAAAAAACATTCAAAGTACATAGAATAATGTAATCAGTACCCATAAATAATAACTAGCCAAAAATACTGAAAAATACAAAAGTTGCCCAAATGTTCAAATTTAAATTTGATAGCAATAGAAAGCTATCGCAAGTAGGGAACTAAGAGTTTACAGAAACTCTTACATGTGGCAGGACAAAACATTCGTCAAGTTTTAAGAAAATCGAAGCTGGTCAAGTGGACTAAGGGGTTCGACACACACGGAATCATCCATACAACCATTCTCTTATCGCAAGATTAATTCCAACAAAAGTATTTTAATAGCTTCTGTAAATTAAAACATAAATTCATAATTTCTACGTTTCGGGTCGTCTAGCGTTAAAGAAAAATGCCATCGAAAAAGCTTTGAAAGCCCAACAGATCAGTTCCGTTCAAAACATTAACAAATTTAACCACTTAATAAAAAAAAATTAACATCGTAAATAACATGACGGAAGTATCATATTTGGCCAAGCTGATTGAGGAGTAGGGTAATGTATTGAAAGTTGAAAAAGACCCTTGGGTACATTGGGAACACAACTCCGTATTTACTGAAGACAATGAACACCAGTAAAGACTAAATTAAAGAGGGTTAGTAGGGTTCCGAGAGTAATGGGTACTAGGTAACCTCGAGTACATGAAGTCCGTACACACCTCAAAAGGAAGTACCTCTGAGGGCAATTGATGTTTTGATATCCATCGGTATCGATTGTCTTGATTTCTACGACAAGTGTTAAAAATGTCTGTTTTTATAGTTCGTTAGAACTCACAGCCCAACCCAGATTTCTTCATTCACCATCTCTAACATGTTTCCATCATTTCTGCGGCAATCAAATCATCAATGTCAGTTTCGTTTGATTCGCAGCTGATATTTCATCAGAGCTGTCCTTCCATTCTTAGTGTTCAGTTTTTTTTTTTCTAGGCTATATTTGTGTCATTGAGAATCATTTCTCATCCTTCCGCCAAACGGGGGTGGCTCGTTATAAAAGCTCAAAAACGCGCGCTCCCGGCCACAACGCGCTTTTCCAATACCGTTTTCCGAGAGAACCCAAGCGCTAGCCTTTAGCAGAAGATGTCCGCCTCGAACAAAACGCTGTGGCTGCTGACGCTGTGCCTGATCTACCTGTTGCTGTCGAGGGTGGAGGCGGGGCCGTGCAAGAAAGAAGAAGCCCCAGTGGAGTATGAGGAGGATAAATTGATTGACCCGGATTTCTGCGATAAGTTATGCTTGAGGACCAATGGGGTATCCGAAGGAAACTGCTATTGCTATTGGGTCAATGCTCAAAAAAATGGCAAAAGGAGCGCACCAAGGTAAGGCTTCTTTCTCTGGTCGCGTTCGACTCAGCCATTTCAATGCTGTTCCTTTCGGGAACGCATTTGATTTTTTTTAATTTCACGTTTCATTTTGTAATTATTTCTAAATGTGCTTTGGATGTTTGGTTTAACCATTCTTTGCATAATGGTAGAAATTTCCATCATAACATTGAATGCCCAAAAATTATATAAAAGAACAAGTTCACTTTAAGGTGATCGTGTCTGGATACCTTTTTAATGTCCATTGCATAAAAAAAAACAAAGCTGTCAAAAATAAGCAAGTGTCACTATCAGTAAAACGAGCTTGAAGTTGTCATTCCGCTGTTTCTTGAAGTTGCAATAAACGTATGATTTCGTTTTTAATTTTGTTTTATTATAGTTGAGTTTCTATTGCTAAAAAAGTGAAAATGAGTGGAAGAAAGGTTTGTAACATGTGTTTCTGTTATTTTTAGAGCAATTTCTGAAAAAGTTTGCGTTTAATTTAAAAAATACCACATGATAGAATTTTACATCACTATGCAGTTACTTATCTCCTAAATAAAAATAATAATTGTTTTGTTAATTATCATAAAGAATAAAAAATATCCAATGATATTCTCTTTTATTTCTATTTAGCACTAAGCTAATGATCTAACTTTACATGATGATGGAAATTTCCATCATATTGTTTTTTGCTAAATTTATACTATAAATATATACTAAGATTTTTTCAACCATTTTTCCTTTAATTTTGAACATGAATTATAATACCTTGATTTATTTCACCAATAAAGAAAAAAATCATGCAAAGAAGGGTTAAAAGCGAATCTGAAAATACTGAATAAGAATATTTATATTTAACCTTTGCTTTTTTTTTCGTCCTCCGATTGGTTTCAACGAGATAATTCGTTCATAAAGATGTGACCCCCAGGTGTAGAATTATACTCAGTGTTCTGCAACACAATTCCAAGCAATTTCAATTGTTCTGTGGGCATTTTGTCCGAATTTTGAAGACTGCGGTCAAATCAAAAACAGACGTAAAACACAATTATCGGCTCAATATGTATTACATATTTCTATCTATATTAAAAAAAAGTTACCGCCGCCGCAGGATTGAAAACTGTGTTGTTTAGCTCGATTCTTAAACGACTTCCCGAGAAAGTACTGATTGGAAAAAAACGAAATTAACATGATTTGTTCTTCATCGTATTCCCTGGACAATTATTAAGATTTTTTTCCGATGCGGCTATTAGTTTAGGATTTATTAAGTGTCAAAATTGAGGAAGCGAAATTTCTTCCGCGAGTGAGCAAAACACATACAAATTTTCAGTCTTCAGCCGTGAGTTTTTTTTAAAGAGTACCTCTCAACGTAAAAAAACAGGGGGTTGGCGAGCGTAAGTGAGCAGGGGGCGGACCCCCCTAGTATAATAAAACATCATAATTAATTAACTTACTCTTTATTTAAAAACAAGTTATACTTTCAGAATTTGCAATTCGGTCGATATCTTTTGAAATTAAATATTTTGTCATCGACAGAAGATGCGTTATTTATAAAGTGTTTGTGGTCATTTGGGCGGTGTAGGGAGGATGTTCCGTAGCTAGAATAGAAAAAAAAGGTGTTGCAAGGACCACGCTTTGCATTGCAGAATGAAATTGATTAAATTGATGATTGAAAACAAAATTTGATAAAATGATGGAAAAATCGTTCTACAAAGACTTTGTTCAGTGACGTACGTCGCATTTTTAAGCACTTTCTGCTCCCGGGTATCCAACACATTCTTCAGTTATTCCCTTCAGATGCTTGGGAAATGAACGTTCATGATTTAAATATAATTTATCATAATAAGTTACTACGACTAAAGCGAAATCACCACAACATAATCTTCAACTGAATCTTTCGGTCATACTCTAAAACACATTTTTAAAAAGAATTTAATTATTGTTGATGTAAAGTTAATGCAAAAGTTTTGACAAAATTTGCAGAAAAAATTATTTCATTTACTAAAAATTACATCTAATCTATATTGTATGTGTCGTTCTTTTCGATGGTATACCTCGTAAATTAAGATTTGGCCAAGTTTTCCAATGAGGAGATATATCGTCACCAAGATACTGTCCACTTTTTTAGGGTGATGAGATACAGATGTGAAATTTATGCACAAGTCAAAATATTTCTTTTTATATTGCATCATAGTTCTAAGCTTTTTATAAAACATTTTCTTGTCCCTCTAAGCAGTTATTTTATGACAACTTGATTTAAAATTGGAAAAGATCTTTTAGTTTTTGTATGTTTATTTGTTTTTGCGATTTGTACAAGGAAAAAACTCGATGCAAATGGTTGGGTAACATTTTTCATTTTTATTTGTGCATAACAGTTCTAAGTTTCTAATAAGCTTCGTTAAATTAAGTTTTGAAAGCAATCGACTTTTTCAATAACTTTCATCAAAGTTTTCCCGTTAATTCTAAAACATTTTTTTGAATGATATGAAATAGCGTTATAATATCGGTATGAATATAACTTTAAAATGTTCTTGGCAATGAATTTGATTCTGAGCAATCACAGATCATTTATGTATAAAAAGGTCTCAAGTTATTTTTAAATTCCATGTTTCTCGAGAATGAATTATCTGCCTTCGGAGATGATCAGTAGCGGTAGTCCACTTGGAAGAGTACCGAACTAGCAACCGGAAGGTTGCAAGTTCAAATTCAACCGAAGACCGTCGTTAACAAAAGGGGTTGGTGCACGCAAAATCTGTCGTGGCCTCAAATGTCTTCACGTTGGCGAGGTAGTTTGGAGTGTGAGGTGCCAGCTCAGGTGTGACTTCGTGATCAAAATTACGAAGAGTTGTCCTCGGATTTTCCCCTTCGGGGGTTGCTCTCGGACCATCGTTCATAGCCCGTTGTGTTGCTCCAGTGTGACGTTAATTAGAATATCTACCTAGCTATCTCAGAACTATTTTCTTTGTAGGGTGAGGTAGGCAAGTGCGAACTCAAATTTGTGCAGTTCATATTGACCAATCACTACAGTTCCAGACATTTTAAAAATTTCATCATATTTTCACCTGGCTCATATACCCTTTACTAATATGTAAAATTTGTTTCATCTCCTCATTGGTATAATTTTAAAACAGTGCTTTCTAATGCTATTTCGTGGGGTCACACGAGGTGAATAACCAAGGAATGTTTTCTTGATTGGAAATGGGATAGAATTTGGAGTGGGATAAGAGAATATTTCGTTCATGCAATTCTCAACTTGAAGAAATGTTGATTTGTTCTCAAACTCGGGAAGGAAAGGACTGAAATTATGCTAACAAAAAAATCCAGTGAGGATCAATAAAATCTCGTTTTTTTTATTAACATTTGCGTGTCATTACTAAAACATTGTAGTGAAAACATTTTAAAATTTAACCACTTAATAAAAAAAAATTAACATCTTAAATAATGGTAATTTTAGTTAACGTCGTACAAGAGCAACACAACGGGCTACTGACTACGGTCCGGGACCAGTCCCTTAAGGTAGGGGTCTCCAAACTTTCCAACCTAAGGGCCATATTGATTACTCCAATAAAATCCGAGGGCCAAAACCGTTTTAATTTTCCTGCCATTATCTATAATCTCTAGAGTAGGACCGTTACACTCGACATCTGGTGTTCAAAAGCAGAAATAGGTAGTGATAGAACCCTCTATTGCTAACAGATGGTGCTAGTAGTACTTTCGAAAGCGAGATGGCAGTAATTGGAGTATAAACAGGAGCGACTGCGATTCAGTCACAGTCCTGTAACGTATCCGGAACAGACGTACATCAACTTGCTCCCTGATTTAAACTTTTCGAAAACTGCCCGGCAAAAACCCCTGTTGATTTTTGAACATGACCTCGGCAATGGAGGAATCCAATCTGAACACGGAGGAATTAACCAGCCAAGAAAGAGAAGACCTGGAAACAGCCATCAAAACGCTCACGCCGGAAGATGTCTGTCTGAAGAAAGAAGAAATCCAGGAGAATCTTGCCAAAGCTACTTCTTCTGCGGACTTGCGATGAACGCCGCTAAGAAGGGGAACCATTCTGCCTACATGCAGAAAACCTTACAGAAAAGCCTGAATGCAGCCAAGCTGAAGGGTAAGTGGAAGATTTTATCTTTGTTTGACTGCTCTGAGCACTGCCCCAAGTATAAAAAACAACGGCGGGGGGGGGACAAGCAAAACACGACCTATTTGCGAGGAAATTAACTTTCAAATACCCTCCCCCCAAACGACTGATAGCAAAATCCAGACCGCCGAACCCGGAACCTGAAACGGTAAACAATAAACAACTTCGAAGCACTCGAAGACATCACCGAAGAGATAACTCCCGAACCCAAAATGCCGCCCATTCATGTAAGGACTGAACTCTCCGTCCTATTAAAGAAACATTTGAAGATCAAACTAAAATCACCCCCTCCTGCAAAATAGCAGGCAATTACTTTAAATTATAACCCAATAACGAATCTGACTACGACTCCGAAATCACATAATTTCTGAAAAAAAAAACAACCTAAATTCTTCGAAATCCCCCCACGCAACCAAAGACCAGCCAAAGTTGTTATTAAGGGACTCCCCACGGACTCCAATATTGACGAAATTAATACCCCCCACCAACCTAAATTCCAATTTGAAATTTTCAACATAAAGAAACTCAAGAGTCTTATGCAAGAGCGCACCAACCCATAACTCATACTAAAAATCCCTCCACCGCACCTATTCAGAACACCAACCGGACTATCCCAGACATCAGAGAGAGCTTCGAGCTCTTCCGCTAAATTATTCTCAAACATCTTAAAAATCCTGTGCAAGAAATCAAAGCTGTCCCGACTCTCGCTGAGAAAATCATGATCCTAATTGAAATTATGTTCAGCTAATTTCATCCCTCCAAAAAATTTATCTAACGCTCAGGGCACACAGCCGAAGTTAAGCCATCCACTACCCGCCATACCTAGAGGGCCTATATAATAAGAGTGCCGACAAGGGACCAAATTTGGCCCAATGCACACGCGCGGCAGCCATTTTTCTACCAGAATCGTCTCAAAGAAGGTTGCTGGGCGAATTAATATATAATTTTAATGAGATCAAAAAGCATATAATTGTTATAATATGGATACATTCGGTATAAATGGATCATACAAACGCTCAATTACATGCGTAATTGATGAGATGGATTGCACAACGCGCTAACTTAGATTGCGGGAAACACCATGTTGTTCAAAAAAAGCTATTGACTTAAAAAGTCTTCAAATTTATACTGACAAAACACTAAAATAATAATAAATAAACATTCTGGAACACGAGATGGAACATGAATAAGCTATATTTTCTTTTTTATTTAATATACACACGTTTTTCTTGAACACTTTTCGAATTGCAAAATGTTTACTTTTTTATATTTTGCTCTCATTCCCTGATATGGAATAGGACAGGAAATGTAATTTGTTTGTTTCTTTTTTTTTTTAAAGCGAAGGGCAGAAGATGGAATCTGTTTCATGTGACGTCACAATCTCTTGCGAAAATATAAAAGTTATATTCAATTTAATAATTATTTATATAAAAAAGTCACATTTTTAGCTATCGATCTAAAGTGAAATTTTCCGCATATTTTAAATAAGTTGAAATTTTTACTCTGTCTTTAACGGTCTAGGATAGAGGCGGATTAAGCGGTAAGCGGCCGTGTAGGGCCCCGAAGTCTATAAATATCTTTCATTAGGGTTCGAGAAATGTTGTGACCTGAAAAAAGGGATTTAGAAAACGCAGAAGATAGAGTTTGTTCAGAAAGACGCCTCCATATAGACATCGAAGTAATAAGTTATGTAACTTTATAGCCAACAATATTAACAGATGCTATTATTGACCCTATGCTTAATGACAAAACAAAATAATATAGGGAATATAGAGAGTTTGAAATCAGTCTATATAGACAGAGATGAAGTGTCATACAGAGGTTTTTCTTATGATCATTTTTACAGAAAAAAATCAAATAGAATTTTGGAAAAGAGAAATTGGCTTATATTTTTAGAAACAAGTAAAAGTGTTTACTGCTACCCTTCCAAACTCTTTTCAACATCAAAGTCTAAATTATTAACTGGTATGCAAAATTGAAGATCAATTACTGTTATTTTATCTATACCACGAAGTTTCAAAAGAACACGTGTCAGCCATGTGTGTGTATATCAACAGAATTGAATAGAATTGATACTCAACTATTACAGGAAAAGGAAAAATAAGTATGCTACTGTGGAGATGTGTTGAAAAGAATTGCATCAACAATAAAATTATTGGGTCCCTTAGGATTATGATTTAAGGGTTCACGATGAAGGCAAAGATTCCAATAGGAATGGAAATTATAACCTGCTTAGAATACCTAAGCGAATACGACGAGCCACCCAAACTGCAACACCAAGAAAGACAAGAGATATCACAACAAAATTTATTTTGTAGATAACATGTTGACCAAGTATCAAATGATTAAATTTATAGACTTCTGTGAAGTATGGTTCCATCCAAAATCAGTAGCCAGAGTAGCCGCCATTGTTGGAGATCACCGCTGCCACACGCCTCGGCATTGATTCAAAGAGACTTTGGATGTGTTCTTGGGGTACAGAAGACCAAGCAGCTTCCACACGTTGCCAAAGTTGATCTGGTGTGGCAGCTGGGGATGTAATCTGGGTCAATTGTTGATCAACCATGGACCACATGTTTTCTCCGGAGAGCGAGCAAAGATCCGGAGAGCGAGCTGGCCAGGGAAGCAATTCAATCTGGCGATTGACAAAGAACCCTTGGAAAATGCATACCACGTGTGGTCGCGCATTATCCTGTTAAAATATGGCTGTGGGCAAGCCCTGAAGGTAAGGAAGGACAACTGGCTCCAACACCTCCGAGATGTAGCCCTGGCTGTTTAAAGTACCGGCAATGCGTACTAGAGGAGTGCGAGAGTGATATCCAATACCGCCCCATACCATCATACCCGGTGCAGCACCAGTGTGGCAGTGCATAACGCAGCTGTTCAGCATCCTCTCTCCACGGTGTCTCCAGACTCGAATCCGACCATCGTGGTGTTGCAGACAGAAGCGTCGCTCGTCAGTAAAGACAATTTCATTTCATTCTGCCGTCCACATCCTTCTTTCATCGCACCATCGGCGGCGGAGACGTCTGTGATTCTGCGTCAAGGGTAGACGAAGCAATGGACGTCTTGCGGACAGACCACTCTGCTGAAATACGTCGTCGAATGGTACGCGCAGACACTGGATGATGCGTTGCAGACTGAATGTGCTGTGCTATGGTTCGTGATGTGGCTGAGCGATCCGTCACTGCCATACGCACAATATGCCTGTCATCACGTGAAGTGGATGCGATCGAACACGTCGTTCCCGTCGTACCCTCCTGCATCCAACGACCACATATCCGCATTACCGTTGTTTGGTTTCGTCCAACACGACTACCGATTTCCCTGAAAAATAATCCACAATCTCGGTAGGCCACTATCCTTCCTCTGTCGAACTCGGATACTTGATCAAAAGATGATCGCTGTTTTCTACGAGGCATAATTGATCGTTTTTGTTTTTTTTAAACCACAAGAAAAACACAATTGCCGTACTTGAAATCGTCGAAATCTCCAAGCCTTAAATAGCGCTTTGAAGTGGCGCCACAGGCGCGCGTGATGTGCGTCTGCACTGAAATTCTAATCATTTGGATATCTCACCTCCGCTAATGCATGTTGTAAATTTCATATTATTTGCATGCTTCCTTCAGGGCGTTGCATTTACGGTGGCCAGCAGTGTAATAAAGTAAGATAGGAAATAATTGAAGAAAATCAAATCTACGACTTATATTATAGTATAATCGTTGACTACACTCCCGACGTTTCGCATGTCGATGATGTCTAACTTTTGTGATAAGATGTTTCATTCTGTGGTTATATAAAGGAAAGATTTGTGGAATTTATTCCCATCGATAAACATATTTAGAACAAGAAGTTTTGCATATTTAAATAAAATTAGGAGTGGGTATTGAAAACCGGCGAGGACAATTATTTAATAATGCTTCCAATATGTCAGGGAGGTACTCGGGTTTGCAAGAATGTCATTAAAGAACATAGCCCAAAGTGCGTTTTCCATGTGCTAATCATTCCTTAAATTTAATTGGAAATTTCACTGCATAAAGTTGTAGCGCTGCAATTTGTTATTTTATGTTTGTGCAGAACATATTCACATTTTTTTCTGCGTCAACCCATCGCTGGAAAATTTTAACCAGAAATCTAGAAATGTGTAAACATTCCGTCTCAGTGAAAAGAGTTTTAGATGCAAGAAGGTCAGCAAGAGCAGATGCTGCATTACCTATAAAACTTGGTTTCACCCATATAAAAGAGGCTTTAACTGAAATTTATAATTCAGAAGAAGAAAAAAGTTACCATAGTGAAGGCGACTTCATATCTAAAGAAAATGAACAAATATAAAATAGTTATTTTTGGAATACTATTTTACAAAAACTAAGTGTTACTAGAAAATAACTGCAATCAGTGGAATGCGAACTATTAAAAGGATCTATTCCACTGAAGACATTAAAATTTTTATCAATAATTTCAGAGAAGAATTTGAAAAAGAGGCGACTGATTTATCAGGGCTATCATTTAATGTGGAATATGAACAAACTCTCAGACAATAAAAGAAAAATGTTTGTTGATGAAAACAAAGAAGTCGGACATTAATTTACATAAGAGAAAATTTCACTGTCAATTCATTTTATGTCATCTCTACTATTATAAAATGAAGTCTTTGAACATTTTGTCTGTCTGTTTGTCGCAAAATCCTGACGATTCTATGGCACTTACAAGAATGAGATTTGGCACACAGGTAGTCCGAATTTTTTGCAATTTTTGGGTCACGGCGAATTTTAAAATTCAATCTAGAAGATTATTAAAAGAATTTAATGAAATTTAATCATTATTGAATGCTACAGCATAGAAGAGATCACATTCTTAATTTATGGCATTCATTTCCGTTTTTATTTTTATCAGAGGAAAAATTTTTCCGCCAAATGAATAAAACCAAACAATCTCTTAACTACAGTCAATTAGTTCTTTTTTTTTATCTCCTAGACCGTTAAAGATAGAGTAAAAATTTCACTTTAGATTAATACCTAAAAATATGATTTTCTTTAAATAATTTTTAAATTGAATACATCATCACCCGGATTTGAAATCTGCGGAAAATTTTACACCAGATTAATACCTTACATCACGGCGTTCCCTGTGGTGTTGCCGGGCTAGTACATGATAACAACAAGGCAGGTTATCTCAAAAAACTCAGACGTATGAAGTTGTGGATCCTTTAGGAATATCTTTTTATTGAGATGTATCAATTAAAAAAAGAACACGATAAAAAAAGTTGAAGGATATTTTCAAAAATGACATTGATGTTTGTTCTTTTGAAGATGAATTTGACGATTTTTTTATTCTTTCTATAAGAAAACGAGCACAGCATAAAAGCCACACTAGTTATCTATCGAGCCGCCAAAGAAATGTATCCCGAATGTTGAAATACTATCGAAAATTTTTTTTAACGATTCCTTTACATAATGCGTCAAGAAAAAATATAGTTTTCTATTTTAGATATTTCAGTACTATGGGAGAAGATTAAATAATATGGCCATTCTTCTATAAATAGTGTAAGAAATTTTAAACCGAATTGACCTGCCAAAATAATGGACGAATTTGCAAGAAATAAAGCAAGACGGAAAATAATGTAAAATTTTTTTAATGAATTTGTTAATGTTTATTTAATTAATTTATTTATGGTATGCCATTTTGATTACTTTTCTTTTATGCTAATAGCTTTATGAGAGTTTTCTTGAAATTTTTTTTCTAACTTGAGTTTGAGGGCCCCGAAATTTTTACCGCTTGGGGCTCCCACTTGACTTGATCCGCCACTGGTCTAGGAGATAGAAAAAAGAACTAAGTGACTCCAGTTAAAGATTATTAGTTTTTATCGTCTTGTTGGAAAAATCTATCCTCCGCGCAAAATCAAAACGGAAACAATAACTTCTACGAGTTCCTAGGCGATGAAAAAAACTACTTGTCATAGTTCCAAAGGCTGACGTCATGGTTGCGTGGGTAGAAAGTCTAGATTCTAATGTTTCTTCTTTCGCGGAAGAAAGGCGTTAAAAAATCGATGGAGAATAAAACTACTAAATTCATTTAAAAATCGTCTAGATTAAATTTTAAAATTCGCCGCGACCCAAAATTTGCAAGAAATTCGGACTACCTGTGTGCCAAATTTCATTGCTGTAAGTGCCATAGAATCGTCCGGATTTTGCGGCCGCGAAAAAAGAAACAGATAGACAAACACTTCTTTTTTGTAATATTAGAGATATTCAAACTTCAGTCTGTTTCACTTTGAGATCCTATTACAACTATGCAACGAGCATTTCAAGCCATAGTTATGACTACTGTGTTCATCTCCTGTTGCGCTTATTTCTGAAATCACAACCGTAAGGTAGGTAGAGTTAGCTAACGACGCACTGGAGCGACAAACGGTCTACTGACAACAGTACAGGATCAGTGAACTCGGTAGACGTGAAACTGCTTTTTTTCTTCTTTTATATTTAATACAAAACTGCATTTCAATACCTATAGTAAACACAAATGTTGCATGGAAAAAAATTTTGTTTTGGAAGTTATTGATTGTTTAAATTGAAGTCTGCAATTTTCCAATTCCATCTCTTGCAGCAATCATCATATTTGTGTACTTTTTTAATATACTCACTGGTAAAAACACTCAGTATCCCATTTTGTATTACCTAATTTCTTTCGGAATAAAAAAAGAAAGTGTATAAGCATAATGTAAAATTTTGCAATGACAACTCAAGTGTTCATTTCAATTTTTTCTATTTTTCCCTTTTTTATACAAAAAATTTTTTTAGTTATAAGCCATAAATAATAAGTCACAAAAATTACTGTTCTTTCATACATAATTGAAAAGCATTGTCATGTAGAATTTCGTAGACGATGGAAAAGACTGTTTAAAATTTGTTTAATAGGAGAAAATCCTGTTATACTTGTATTACAAGTCCGAAAAGTGTCCATGCATTTTTTCCTCATTTCCTATAAGAAAAACTCATTTGAACTTTGCTTTGAACCATAATATTCACCTTTTTGCTATTTCATCCTTCCATCGTGTTTTAATCAAACTTGTCAGTTTTCCAGTATGTTTCAATGGAACATTAGAGCGTGATTTGTGAAAACATATTTTGATGCCCCCTAACTGTAATATTTTTTCTGATCCTGCTAATGTTACCATTCCGCTAAATTCCTGAATTCGTTGTCAACATTAAATTACCAATAATAAACAAACCAATAACACATGCTGCCACTGCTACAATAAATTTAAAGCAAGCAAGAAAATTTACAAAATTATTTGGATGGATAAAAGTTATACTAGTAAGTCACAGTAAAATAGTAATTCTACTTAATGTGGTTTACTTTCTGCTTTCAAAGAAGGTAGTTTTAAGGGGCGTGCTTTGGGAAAGCAGCCAAGTGAAGAAATTATCAAATTATATAGAAAGGTTTTTGAGTAAGCAATACAACTATTCATGAAATTTAAAATATTTAACTTTTTTGTGCATTTATGCTCAACAAAAATAATTTTTTATGCATACCTGAATAGTAGATTCATAGTATTCAATGACGACTCGAATTGGAATACAAGAAAAATTAAGGAACCAGAACTTCAACTTCTGTCAAAATTTCATAAAGTGCAAAATGGAGGATAAGTCAGACTCTTTATCCCAAAATAAAGCATCGAACGTTGATGTAAATGACCACCCTTTCTACAAGCAGCAGGTTTTTCAGTGTCCCATCTTGAGATGGGACTGTACCATACGGTACTAGACTACCCTTTTTCTCTACGCTGTAATGTGCATCAACATCCAGACGGTGACAGCAACAACTTCAGTGTTTGCACGTGTGTTTTGACAAAATATTGAAAGAGAGTTTTTCTCATCAGCGGCCTGGCGTTTCGTTTTGGTCCGCCCCTTTTTCCTTCCCCTTGTGTCTGGCAATTGAGTTCAGAGATGCGATAAACCGTTCTGTGCGTTTTCAGGAACGATTTTCCCATCGACACAGCTGGAGTTCCGTCGATTCCCTAATCCCATGTCTGGAATGGAGATTAGCTTTTGGGAACTCAAGTCGGCATTACAGACGGTTTTTGCAAATGTGTGGGGGGTGTCTTCAGTTCTGTCGAGGACATAAACATCTCTTGCCAGGGCTCGGAATTCACCCCTCTCCCGTTTGCTACTGCGGTTCTGAGGACCCAAGTGAACAGGGATTTGAGAAGAAGACTAGTGCTGAATTCGACGAAAGACAGACGTCTCTGTTTTGTGGAGAGCCATTGGTCCTTCGGCTCCAGGCAGGTCTTCAATCGTCGATGGCTGTGCCTTAACTTTTAACGTACTTGTAAACATTTTAAATATCTAAATAAATAATTTAATTTTAAAACAGCTGTCTTACATGACGGTACAGGACACTGAAAAGTCACTGATAATATTCGGTGTTCTGTGATAAATCCTTGTGAAAAAAAACTTGCTGTATCGTTGTAATGTATTCATAATTTTTATCATATTGAAAAATATTCAGTTACTTAGAACTTCAGCTTGTTTAAACAAAATTACTGGATTATTTAATGGCAGGGTCACAGAAAAAAGAAAAACCACATGATCGAAAATAATTTCTATTGCAGTGTTCGTGAAATTTGGTGTGTCCGAAACCTGACCGATTCAGCTTTAAAAAAAATTATTTTACATTTAGTTCAAATTGAGCATTTGTGTCTCGTTTATATTATTATCACATGAGTTGCTCCTTGAAGACATCCAACATGAAAAAAATACGTTAATATACAACAAAATACAGAACTATGCAAAAATAAAAAATTGCACAACCTTCTACAATCATAATAATCTTGGCAAGGTTAGGGTTTAATGGGCTCGAGGTCTAATAACGTGCTGCATCAAAAAATCGCTTGATATAATTCAATAAAATCACTATATATAAAAATTATAATTCAATATATCAAGTTTCAAGAGCTATAATTGTTATGCTGTTATAAAGATAAAATCTAATGATTATAAAAAAGTCAGGTTTTGTGTGTGTGAAAGGATTCAAATGTTATGTTAGTCGGCAAGAAAAATTTAAGAGTTTAAACGTGTATTTCATGCGTTGATGGTTTAAAACACGTTGGTACAGCCCAAACAGTAAAAAATGATGAAAGCTAATGAAATTGAACTGTAAAATTAAGACATGTTGGTCAACAGCATAAAAACGTAATATGAAATGAAGGTAAATTGATGATTTAAAACATGCATATGATGTATATGCAACATGTATGAAATTGATAAAAATGAGTGTCCTGCGAAAGGTGTGTAAAAAAAAAAGACAATACCTGATACAAAGGAGAAATTATCATTGCTATAATTGTGAAATGAGAGCAATGAATTTTAGCTTTGAATGAATGTCTTATTCTGCAAAGGTAGGATTATTTTTCCTCGGTCTATGAGAACAAGATTTGATACGAAATGGTTTTATGTAAGGCCAAACAATTTATTTCAAGTTTACAAACATGTATTGCATGCCTCACAATAAAAGGTATTTGTATGTCACTTTACACACTTAAAAGCAACTACTGAATGAAATAGGGGTTTTATGCAGCACTGCAATTTTTGAAATTAATGCTATCACAACACATACTACCAAATGGGGTTTTAGTAAACAGTGTTCGTACATTCAGAATGTAATCTTCACTTCATTCAACATGCATCTATATTGATTGTTGGTTAAATAAAAATGGGTATTTATCCTAATTTTTGCATTAAAACCTGCCATTTGTAAACACCTTACAGTATTAAAATGGCGTATATATCTATTCTAAAATATTTTTAACTATGTGATTAAAAATAACGTGTTCCATGTACGAATGAAAGAATAGCACCACTTCCATGTTTCATAGGTTTTTTTTCCGCTGAGTACACAAAATTCAAGTAACGTGGAGCAGTGGAGAGATGAACAAATTTGAATCTTGTATGTTTCAGCTTTTATTAGATAGTACACCAGACTATGGTGACTCCCGGTGGAATTCAGAAAGATCGTCGATTTGCACAGACTGAGGCCTTCTGGTAAATACTTGCGTGTGCGCGTCTTTTCTATATATAATGATGCTAAAATACCTTAAGGTTACCGATATTTCGTTTTCCAACTCTGTCTTGGCCCCTTTCTTAGATTGAGACACTCAAGATATTGCTTTCCTTAAATAAGCATCATATTCATCCACTTGAATTTGGTTCCGAAACAGGAATAGAAAAAAAATTTAATCATAAATTTACTGGTTCACTTTTTTAACATGGATACGCAATTTTAATATTACATATCAAGAAAGTGTTTGATTTAATGACCTCAGGATTACAATGAATGTTGCTTAGAAGACGATTTTCACGTCTCAAGCACAATTCATATAATAAATCACTTCTTTCTTTTCCTCTGCCAAGATAGGGATGGAAAGTGAAATATGGGTAACCTTAAGGTAGTTCAGCATCATTATATATATATATATATATCGTAGAAAAGGCACACATACAGAGGTATTTTAGCTGTGGACCTCTGTCAATGAGTACCATTTTGAAAGCATTCTTCCCGAAAATGTTTTCTACCTTTTCCATTTTCCCAGCAGGTGCACTCTTAAAAAGTTCTTTTATTTGATTTTTCACCAGCCTATGGCATGGATATTTGTATATTTGTCGTCTGGAGTGATGATTGGTTTGGGAATTGATGGCGCGAGGGCCATAATTGGTCAAGCTGTGACAAACGCAAGACAACAATGAGGTAGTAGGATAAAAAGGAAATATGTAGAGCAGGCCAGGATAAAACAGAAAGGAGGAGAGATCCCTCGGGTTCCTTAGAATTGTAATTCCATACATACCTAAATATGTTCCTCTCAGGGGTCACTTTAAAATGGAGGTAGATATTTTAATTAATGCCGCACTGGAGCAACACAACGGGCTATTGGCAATGGTCCGGGATCACTCCTAAATGGAAACATCCGTGCGCAACACCTCGCAATTTTAAACCACGGTCAGATGACAAAGTCAACACCTGAGCTGGTACCCCATTCTCCAAAATTTCACATCTCGTCAACGTGAGAACCCTTGAGACCCCGACATATTTAACATGAACCAGCCTCCTTAGGTCTTAGGCTAGATTCGAACTCCCAACCATCCAGTTGCTAATCCGCTACCACGACCCCCACTTCAAAATGGAAGAAAATCTATTCTGGTACATAACGTGCAAATGTAACAGTTCGGGACAAAGGTAATATTATTATGAAACTACTCTAGCTGAGGAAATAACACTTTTCCTTTTTTCCCCAGATATTTGGTGTAGGGCAAGTGGATCTTTTTGACGTCTATCTGAAACTGTTTCTGGATCTGAAATGAAGAGCATTTAAAAACCTCTTTAAAAAACTCCGCTGCTTTATGTGCTTCTGTGGATCTATGAAATGCGCCTGTAAATAAATTATTTTCCCGTCATACTTCTTGTCGTTTTTTAGAATCCGTTTTTCGAATGACTGAAACTAAAATTTATCTACTTGTATGAATTTTGGAAATGGGAAAGAATACGTAATCAGACTGAAAGACGATTTCTATGGGTGCGGAATGGAGTTTAAAAGCTATTCAACATCCCACTTGAATTTTTAATCTTGCGTCATAAAACCTAAATCAACCAAATTTAATTGAGTTATTCTCTCTACACGATGGTTAATTAGACCTAAGCAACCAAGCTGAAATATTAAAGTTTAGAAATCAGTAGCTGTAAGACTAATGTATGGCTAAAAAGAAAACATGTTTCAAAGTTTAAAAAAAAATAAGATATCAATTCAGTGAACAAGTATAAATTAAAAATTTAACATTTCATGTAATAACAATACAAATCTAAACCTTTTAACTAGCCTCTGTCGGTAATAAGACACTTTTGTAGTCTCATTTGTAAATTAGGACGGCTTTTTGAGCCAGAAGAATAATCTTTTAAGGAAATACTGATATGCTCCATTTTCTGTAACCCCCACAATTTAGGATAACTACAAAATCATACAAATTTATAGAGGTTGCAATTTTGAGAGAAATTTGCATTTAAAAATCAAAAATCTTATCGAAATATGAAAGCTTTGGTGCTTAAAATATAAAATTTAATTATCTTTGATTCATATTGATACATAGGTATAAAACATAGTCGAAATATTCTATCTCAGATAAAAACCTACTTCTAAAATGATGATCACGAAACCAAACAATGCAACACATAACAACCAATAAAATTATTTTTTATAAAAATTACACATTTAAAACTATAGCTAGATTTTCATATTAGCTATGTGTTTATAGTTAAGAAACTCGCTTAACGCGTTTGTCGCCAAAGTTGGAACAGAAATATTTGACACAATATCGAAATTAAACTCTTCTTTCCTTACCGACTACCAAACTAAACCTTTCGAAATGACAATTTAAGCTTCAATCGTAAGCTAAAATTAAAATTTTAAAAATAAAATAGTAAAAATTAAATTCCCCTTAGTTTGTACAGTAAATTCTTGAAACACCAAAATAATAATATCCCAACAAAAATTTCATAGAGGCCTGATGTTATATGCATCTGTGTTCATACATGCAAAGGAGGTATTGCTATAAAATATGATTCATCCCCAAATGAGCTCTTTTCATGTCACTTTTAGGGAAATTCTATGTTGAATAAGAAAAATATTAAAAAATAACCATTTTGTACATGTTAATATAAACTCTGAAAAGACTTTAATTTTGATGTTGTTGGCTACAGAATTAATTGAACTGCAAAACTTCGAATTATATTAGAGCCTCGACTCTTCCGTTGAAAAATTTAATTCAAATTTTAACAAAATGAGGCACAAAAACCCCTAAAATAACCCAAAAGAATAATTTTACTCGTAATCTTGAGTCTACTAACCACTTTCTAAAAGTTGATTGATTTGGGTTTTTTCAGCACATGTGACACATTTGACCAAGCTGCTCCAAACACAAGACAGACAATGTCAAGTAATTTTGAAAGCAAAAGATGGAGTAACGTAGAAAAAGTTTGCTTGGACATGATTGTGATCCCATGTAGGCAGTAAACCCCACAGGAAAAGAATAGGATCTCTAGGGTACGATGGGTTTGTGAAGCCTGCACACACCTAAAGATGTGCCCTGGGGGCCAATTTCCAACAGATAGGCAGGGTTCCAAATCTATTTCAGAAATAGACTTTTCCAGACAAATTTTTACAAAATTACAGGACATACTTTAGCAATTCACGACATTTTAAAGGTGAAAAACCAAGAAATAATCAAGTACTCAATAGCCAATAATAAAAACCAATTAGGAATTATACACTGAGAAAATTACTAAACAAAGCACAATTTTGCATTAAAATAACTTATTCAAATAATACAACATATTTGACTCAAATAAATTTAAGATTTAATCTCTAATATTATAAATGAAGTGTTTGTTTCGCAGCCGCAATATCCTGACGATTTATGGCATTTACAGCAATGAGATTTGGCACACAAGGGGTCCGAATTTGTTTGCAATTTTTGCTACCCACTTGACCTTGCCATCAGGCTTTGGAATCATGCCAAGTTTTTTTCATTGCTGAAGATTCTAAATTTGTTTTTCCGTTTCCGCTTTCATATTGCCCAGAGGAAGGGAATGATAGCAAAAAATAAAAAACATTTTTGACTGGGATTGTTAATTCTTTTTCGTAAAATCGGAATCGCTAAAGACAGATTAAAAATTTCAACGGATTTGAAATCTGCGAAACTTTTTACACCAGATTAATAACTAACACCAAGGGCATGGGCAACGCCGGGCTAGCCACGCAGTGGCTAGTGTATAATAAGCATGAAAATTTTCAATTTAAGTCAGCGAACAAAACAAAATTCTTTCCCTGTTCAATATTAGCTGTTTCTTTTAAAATCAGTTGAAAAATTCTATTTATAAAATAAAGTGATACGAAACCGTGTATGAATCGTATTGGCTACTTTTCTCCAAAGCGTCTGTGAAGCCATGATCAATCATTTTCCAGGTCATTAAGTTGATTTTCCAGGTTTTAGACAAAAATGCATGATTTTCTGTCTTTTCCTGATTTTTTTTGGACAAAATTAAATTCCCTGACAATTCCAGGTTTACTCTGACCCGTGGCAACCCTGGATAAAATATCACAATTAAAAACTGTGCACCTAAAAATCTTTAACCAAAAGGGATGACAGTAAGATAGTCTTATGTTGAAAAAAAAACAGGAACATTCACTTCTAATTCGCCAAAAATGGTTAAATTGTATGTGATACCACGGGATGCATAATAGGCACATACCTCTGAAATTCACTAGTACAGTATGTCCCCAGGTGGCCTCCAAAGTTACTCCTTTGAACAGAAGAAAGTACAGTGTACATGCCATTAGATACCTGAAGAACTTTTACATCTAAGGATGTTCCACCCATACGAAACAATGTGTTAAAAGAAAAAGATAATATAGTTAGGAGAGAGAGAGAAACAATTAAAATATTATACAAGCTTAATAACTTTCTAAGTTAATATGATTGAAAAGTTTACAGAATTCAACAGTCAGGCTACTCATTAAATAAACATAAGATGAAAAATCCTGTTTAAAATATATTTATATATAAATGGATTTTATTGATTTAAAATAACTTTTATTTCAATCATTTCTGATTTTCAGGGGTGAAAACAGTCAAAATGTCGAAAAGAGGAAAATATACGCAGCGTTATTTTTAACTACAAAAATAGCAGAATAAGAATAGTATATTTGTATACTAATGTGTGCACAGAACAGTGGTTTAGGCAGAAATTTTTTCTATGGTGTGTGTGTGTGTGTTTTAGGCAACTTTAGTCGAAAAAAGCCCTATAAAGTCCAGTGAAAACAATAAAATATTTCTTTGGAAGTAGGGGTTAACCCTTAAACCTCCCATGGCTATGCACCACTAGTATAAAATATGTGTTTATGATAAGCATATATTTGTGTCTATTATTTAGCTTTAAAAGTTCTATAAAGTCCACTATAAACAATGAAATATGTCTTTGAAAACGGGCTTTAACCAATACCTCCTAGAGATAAGAAAGCCAAACCACTGTTTTGTGAGGTCAGAAAAAATAGGCGATGTAAAACATCATTGTTGAGCGTTTGTTTATCAGCGAGTTCCGACTTCATTCAACGAATTATTTAGTTATTGGAATTTGTCAGCTTAAAGTAGCATAATGAAATGAAATTGAAAGCAGGGGAAGAAATATATAGATATACAATTTATAATTGTGGGAAACAATAAAATATGACAAAGCAACGTTCAGAAGGTTAAAATATAAATAGTAATGTTTGCGATGCTTCATTGAATATCTGGAAAGTTACGAGAGGAAATAAATGCGACCCAGTGAAATTAAGAGTTTAAATTAATTATGGATACAAAATCAAATTGACAGTTTAAATTATATTTAATAGGCAATGATTAAAAAATTCTGAGACATCTGTGGGAAAAATAAATTTTGAAGAATACCCATCATCCTTGATAAATGCAGCCATATAAATATATTTTTTATTTAGATTAATTTTCGGTTATTCATAAGAAAGGTTAAAATTTTCCAGGGCTATTTTTGTTGGGTTCTAGGACCTGTTGATAAACTATTGTATCTACGTGTATAGCGACAATATGATACATTTTATACAAAGAAAAGCTAAATTATGATAGTAACATTTAGTAAATCCATTATTCAAATGAGTTTGCTAAAAAAATAATTTCCTTGTTAATGGAATTTAAAAAATGACGAGTTTAGTATTAATGCTTTTTTTTAGGTAATTAAAAAACATAACTATAGAAGTTGATCAGATAATTTTTTTTTCAATTAGAAGCATTTGAAAACTATTTATATTTAACTTGGAGGATGGATGCATATATCAGGTATCTCCAATGTCAATTGCATAATATTTTTTGACCAATATATCCATATAGTCCCTTTTATATTGTGTCAACTATTTAAAAAATATTTTGCCTTAACTTTTGAAAAAGGAGGCTGGAGAAGTAAATCCTGTATGCAAGAATTAGTGAACACCCATGGTATATTAGGGTAATTCCATGCTGAAAAGTAAAAACTTGAAAAAATAAAATAAGATATATTTTACATAATTTTGGGCTTAAAAAAAACTGGAGTTCTTTGGTTTTGATTCATCGTGATTGTATTTGATTTATTGTAATGAAAATTTAGCTATTGGAATAAAATTTTGGAAAAATGGAATGTTACGTATGTTACTTAAAATTTTTTTTAATTAAATTTAATTGATGAATGACAGTTTTAAAAAATTTGCATGACTACAATTATGAAAGGCTTTAGAATTAATGTATATACTTTTCAAACTATATCATGTTGAACAAAACAGAATTTTATTCAAATGTTCATGAACCTTTTCTGTTATTCCTCTTTACTGTAATGCAAGTTATTACAGTAAATTTAATTCTGTGGACTTAAAAATATCAGTAAATTAATAACATTCTTATCAAAGTTTAGCTTTTTACTAGTTTCTTGAACAATTCAAGTAAATATTTTGTTTTCTATTATTTTTTGCTAATATATTTACACTTTAAGATCAGTATATTTGTCTAAATGTAAGTTACCTTGGAATTGCCCTATATACATATAACTTGACATGAAAATTCAATTCCAATAATGGATTAACTTTAAGCATATAGTGATTAGTACATTATTATCATACATGAAATCATTGAGCTAACAAATTAATATAGAATTATATCAACCAGTCATTTCCAATGTACCCTATTGATAACATATTGAATACTATGGTAAGAAATTTATTTTAGAATTTCTAAAGTTCACACACTGAAAGCAAAAAAATAATAGGACACTAGAAAAATAAATTTAATTATCTTTATTAAACATAAAATTATCATAGCATAAATAAATAGCATAAAAATCAATACAATAAATTATTCATTTTAATGAATTTACATAGCATATCTGCCAACACCACATTGCAATAAAAAACATCCACAGTTACCTTTAAATAATTAAATTTGTTAAGAGTTTGAATTGTTCTATCTTTAAGAAATTTGTCATTTTGGGATTTTTAGGCCTTTTTTTTATCGTTAGCCGACAAAACTAGCACAAATAATTTATTCTTTTGCATCAGTTCTTCAAAAATATGTTTGTTGATTTTTTCAGAATTGACTTTTGTCGCAAGTTTCAACTGTCAGGAAAATTTCTGACGAGTTCAAAACATTTGACGTGATATTACATACAACATTTCTCTTATTTTGAAATTCAACAATTTTTAAAGTCTGTGGATAATAACTTAGATACAATTATGTAATTGTATATACTTTGGTAATTACATCATTAATTGGATACTTCAATCCACCTCGATCTAGATTTTTGATCAAAGCATAACATGAACTTAATTCAAGTTCTCTATCAACAGATAATTGAGCTTTACAAGATACAGTTGATGGTTTTTGAAAGAGAATGAACACAATAGCCAGCTACAAACACAATAGCAAGAATAGTGTCATTCAAGTCAGAGTTACAAACATTAATTTTAACCAAAAATTGAATTTTTTCCCCCCAAATTTTCAACTTCAACTACATTTTTCACATCTGAAATACTAATATCAATTTTACCATTTTTTTTAGCTTAACCATAATGGAAGAAGAGATATATTTCTAATTTTTTTTCAGTTTTAAAGAATTCTGTCAAATTTATATTATACTGGGCACCTGCTAGCTGGTGATAACTGCCAAAACAGTCTTCTAATTAATCAGTTTGCAGTTAATATATACTAAAAATTTAACTCTTCTATACAATAAGTTGTTAGTTCTAATATTGCACGCGTTGTGTGATACAATGCTGTTTGTGTATCAGCATATTTTACAATAGCATTTGATTCAACTTCATGAAGCTGTTTTAGTGTTAAGAGAGAGGCAGATTTTAATCTTTCTGTGATTTGTTCCGCATTCGATAAATTATTGTCCAATTGGTAAAACATTGGATAAAACATACATTGTCCACAAATTTTTTTGGTTTAGCCAATTATTTCTAATACATTTCAGTATGTGGACAGGTTCAATAATGGAAAACAATGGTTTTGAAGGGTCAGCAGGATGATTATAACAAATACTCAATTTGGGTGGGGAAGCAAAAAAAGAAACAGCTTTACGATTAATAGCATTATTGTCACTGGATGTACCCAACTTTAAAACCAAGATGTTCAAGACCTATAACAATTTTAAACAAGAAATCATAAAGAATGTTCAAAATAATTGTCTTAACGGATAAAATGTGTATAACATCTTTATAACTAGATTTTATACTTTGCAGCATAAATACATAAGCAGAATTAGTTGCCTTCTCACAGTTATAGGATACCCCAATAATATCACCACCCTTATAATCAAGAAAGGCTTTCAAATGAATTTCATCAATAAGTAATGATACATATTTGTCAGCATCATGTAAGTGTAAAATCTTTTCCTAAGCATATAATAAAAAATTATTATCAAGTCCTTCAGTTTAGGGATCAACATTAAATTTTGAACAGTCTCTTTACTGTCGAAGTATGGGGTATAATTACAAATCCAGAAATTCTTAAAAATAGATACGCGTGTGGGGATATGGTAAAGATCAAACTGTTTAAAATTAAGAAATCAGAACTGTACCGATTTCGATTCTTGTGATTTTCAGCAAGTGATAGTTGTTCAGCAACAAACCCAATAATAAGCTTTGACTTTCACTTGCGACACACTTTAATAAGTCTTTAAGTACATTCTGCGTTAAACTAAACATATTTTTAACATTACCTTCTCCATTTGGAGCATTCAGGTTTGATGTTTCCAAAAGAATGGAATCTAAAGTATTGATGTTATTAATATGAAAGGGAAGTTTGTAATTTCCAATTTCAGAGATCATAACATTCTCTTTATAGGCTTTTATAAAACAATCTGAATCAACAACTACAGACAAGGATATCACTAGTGCTGACGTTGAGATAATAAGAAATAAAATGCCCTTTTCTTTTTTTAATACAGAATAGCAAGTTGGCACATTGATCATTTCAACACCTTCCAAATGCTGGGGATCGCTGCCTTTTGAAGCCGAGGCTTACAAAGGCTAACATAAATTTTCCTTCCATTTTTTTCGTCGAACTCTTCTGCGACGTACCTGATGTCACTTGACAAAGTGAAATTCGGAAACCTAAAATTATGTAATAATTTTAAAATAGAGTTCTTATTTAAATTTCTAACGCACAAACACACATAAATCGCACCCCGGCTAGAAAAGTGAAGTCAAAAAATTTAAATTTTGATGTTATGTTATTGAAAAATATGTATGAGGTGCCCTATATTACTATTAAATACAGGGTGTCCTAAAAGTTCCTGTACTGACGATTCGTAAATTTACTATACAAAAACAACAGACTTCAAAACAATAATTTTTATGCTAATGGTAAAAAGCACTTTCAACCTAACGTAGAAAAAAACAATTTGAACTTACGTTTACAATAAATGTTCAAAATTTCCATCTTTTTCTTGGAGGCAAGACTGAAGTTTGCTCATATTTTTAGAAACACGTTTCAAGATGCTGAGTAATGGCAATTTTCAGATTTCCTATTGTTTGGTGATTATCTTCATAAACTTTGTTCTTTAAATATCCCCACAGGAAAAAAAATCAGGAATGTGCAGATTAGGGAACGAGATGGCCAAAGGTTTATTGAGACGAGGTGATCGCCAAAAAATCTTGAAGCATGCTCATGGTTGTTTCAAAACATTTTGAATGGCAAGTTGCAACGTCTTGTTGGAACCAAGAGTCTCATTCATTCACTTCTAATAATGCAACAAATTGGTGAATAAGTTGATACAAGGTATCTTTACTTAGTATTGCATCCTTTGGATATTTCTGTCGGTAAAAATCTTTACATCTTTCATGCGATATATTCTAAATAAGCCTCAAACAGGACAATTCTCTGAATGCATGATAAATTTATCTTGCAATGAAGAACAAAATGACATGGAACTCTTTTATCGCACAACTTGAGTGCAAAGAAAATCAAACGATAAAAATTAAAGAGTCGATAAAACAATATGCAGACGATAAAATTCAATAATTAAAAAAAAACACTGGCAATAATTTTTTTTTTAAATGGAGTACAGGATCTTTTAGGACACCCTGTAGAATATAATAGAAGTTACCACCATAAATACTTACCTAAAATTTAAAGAAAGCTTATACTATTTCAATGTTTTATAGTACCCTTTAAGTGATGTTTCTCAAATTCTGCAATTTTGAGCTGTGTCACTTTTCTTGCCAGGGTGCTATATGTCTATACAGAAATGCAGAGCTCCCCCAGACAGTTTCAGAAGGACGCAGAAGGATAATTATGAATTATTACTCAACAAAATTTTCTCTCAATGTATATGCTTTTATTTTTTTTAAAAGTAAAATTGCATTATTACTATTTTTGTTGATTGGCTACTGTCATAAACATGGAGTATTTTACAAAATTAATGCCTTACAAATGATCAAAACATGCATTTTACTCAATGAAAATTATTATTTTTCAACTTTTATCTCAATACTGTCTATGAATATTAAATTCATGTCACTCAACAGCAAACTTTCCAAGTTGATATTATGACATGGGAGAGGTTTAGGATATATAAACAAAATAATACTGTAATAGGTTTATTCATTATTTGTTCGAATTGTTTTTTAATCATAATTAAAGTCAATTAAGATGTTTTGCTGTATTGTTATCACTATTATTGATTTATACATTTTAAACCGTAACTTTATATGTACTCAATTATTTATCATTTACCATATCTTTATCATTTATAAGTCATGTATAAGTTTCAACCAAGTCTTTTTACTGCATATATCCAATCCGGGTTCTTGCTGGCTTTTAACAAATTACGTTATATTTTTACTCAAAAACAAAAGTCACCACACAAAACTATCTTTATATTTTTTCAATTCATGGGGTTTTCTATATGCTTCGATCATTATAAAACTACAGAATATAATGCCAACTTAAAAAAATATCTTCACTTACTTTAAAATTGTTAGTTAAGACATAATCCTTCCTCGGAATTGCCGATATCCATTTTCTTCCGAGCTCTGGATCAGATGGGAAGCTGAAGTCTTGAAACTTGGGATTTTTCATCGAAGTTACCTCGTAATTGAGGAACTGAACACTCAAAGATATATTAATACTGCTTTGAGTACTAAAACATGTGCTTCAACAAAAATCTAACTTTATGAAAGTTAAAAATAATCCTTCGTCAATTTTCACCACACAGTGTACGTAGATATTTCAGGCTTCTTCGTAACCAGTGCGTTCCTATCATCGCCTAATTTTTGTGACGTCACTACTTTCTAGTGACGTAGTGGTTCGGCTTTCTTATCTCTAGGAGGTATTGCTTTAACCCATTATCCCCTCATCATGGCTGCACGACTTGTACAGAATATGTATTTATGACAAGCATGTATTTTTATAACTCAAAAGCACTTTATTCAGTTTTTCTTTTGCATCTTTGCAAACACTCTTTTTAATTAGGATATTCACACTTTCCTTATTATTTTTTTACAGTTATTCTTTGGCTGTAATTCCATGATATTACTTTGATTCTAAAGAAGAAATTGCAGAAGAAAAAAAAAACGGAACTTCTCAGAAAAAAAAAAGCGGAAATCTGCGTAAATGTGGAAGATTTTCATCCCTGGATTTTCTTTCATTCATTGCTACTATATGTTAAAATGTATCAGACACGAGACATGCAATTCAGTGTAGTGTCTAGATAGTTTTGATAGGTATAAACATTAATACATGCAAGTTAATGAAAAGGAGGACAAACGTTTGAAAGATTCAAAGCAATTAAAATAATTATATGTTCTTGCTTTTTTCTTTTATTCTTTCATTTAAATTCTATTTTGTGATAAATATATGCAATATTTAAAATATACACTAAAAGATAACATTTTAATAAAGACAGACAAAAGTTAATTTAAATTTTATACATGAAATATATTTTTATAATTCACAATGAATACATTTTAATTCTTTGTTATCCAACTAACTTATTGCAAGTGTAAGAACAAAACTAAGTTACAGTGTTAAGTAAAAAATATTCTTTCTACAAATATTGGAGGTAGCAGCGAGGATGGTAAGGTAGCTTTACGAGCGGCTTTCTTGTGCACTAAACAAATGCTACAATTAAAATGAGTTTCGCCAATGAAAAACGCATTCGCCTTCTTTTGAATTTTCGTTATATTACAGGCTTATTAGATGCCTCCTTAATGTTTTGCTTCTGTGGAAAAAGAGGAAGAGGTTCTCTTATTTTAAACTTTCTTACATTGGGTTCATTAAATAGGCAGGGAAGTGCAACTAGTATTCGTTTATAATTCAGTTAGTAGACAGGGCAACTAGTATTCGTTTGTAACAGCGAAGACAGATATCAAACAGCGCTGATTCCTTCATCAGAAATAACAATTTCTTTCATGAAAGGGCAATTGTTCAATATAATGCAATCTTTTCATGGGCAGAGTGAGTCAAATTTAACAGGATTGGATTTTGGGGTTTTAGAGAGCAAGGTTCAAAAGCAGACAAGCTGTGCTGTCAAAATTAAAAGGATTGGATTGGATTTGGTTTTGTGGCATTGAGTCCTCTTGGGACATATTATGCCAAACTCAAGATAAAAAAATAAAATATATAATATAGCAAGAAAGTGAGGTGAGTCAAAATGTAATGAATGAATACTACATAAAATTATATGTGATGAATAAAACCAATGTCATGTAAAAAGTTAAAAATATTTGGATGAGGATTCTCCCCAACCATGTCTTCTAAAGTCAAGGTAAAAGAATTAAAATATTTAAGACGTTGATAATTAAAATGAGAACACTCTATTAAAATGTGTTTCACAGTAAGTGGACAAATGCAGTAGTTACAAATGGGATGATCTTCTCCGAGGAGGAGGTGTCTGTGTGTTATCCGCGTATGTCCAATACGGAGACGTGTTAGTACTACCTGCTGTCTTCTTAAAGGTGGAGACTGCCATTGAGTTATACTTGGTTTTAAAAGGTGGAGTTTGTTTTCGATTTGATCATTCCATTGGTTCTGCCATTTTTCCTCTAAAAATTTGTAAATTAATGATTTTAAGTCGCGATAAGGAATGGTATGGTCAATGTTATTTACGGCCGATTTGGCGGCTCTGTCGACAGTCTCGTTTCCCGCTATCCCAACATGAGATGGAATCCAACAAAATATTATATTAAAATTTTTGGATGAGAGATGATAAATTATTTTTAATGACTCTAAAACAATGGGATGACTGTCATGATCAGGATGTTTCAATGACTGTAAAACGCTTAATGAATCTGTGAAAATAATACATTTTTTATGACAATGATCAGATATATTTTCTAATGCTTTAAAAATGGCCATTATTTCAGCAGTAAAAACAGAACATGAAGAATGAAGTTTAAAACTTTGAACGGAGTGATTAATAGTGAACGCAGCCCCAACATAGTCTTCCCTTTTAGATCCGTCGGTGTAAATTTGAATAAAATTAGAGTAATTTTCTAAATGCTTTTGAAACAGTTGTTTGTATATAATATGAGAGTTATCTGCTTTATTGAAATTTTGGAATGGGTTTTGGAATTCAAAATAATGATTAAACCAAGGAGAGAAATAAAACATTTTTTTCTGGGTGACGTCAAGTGAACAAAGTTCGGATCCGTTCATCAAATCTAGCATTCTTAAGTGAAATGTAGGGATGAAGGATGTTTTAGCTTGATAGAGGCGTTTTAAATACGGACTGTGATGAATGGTATGCAATGGGTGATGAGGAGTTGAGGTAATTCTAAAATAGTATTCCAGTGATAACAACTGTCGTCTTAAGTCCAGGGAAGGTTCAAATGATTCTATGTACAAGCTGCTTACGGGTGAAGTCCTAAAGGCACCAGAACATAAACGTAAAGCTGTGTGGTGGATAGTGTTCAGGGTTTGAAGAGCAGATTTTCTGGCTGAACCATACACCACGCAGCCGTAATCTAATTTTGATCGTATTAATGCTCTATATATTTTTAGAAGACAAGTTCGATCAGATCCCCATGATAATTTTGATAAAACCCGTAATATATTAAGAGCCTTTTCGCAGCGTTTGCGTAGATTTAAAATATGCGGTTGAAAAGTCAACTTCTTGTCAAATATGATACCTAAAAATTTAAAATTGTCCACAACATTAATTAAAATATCTTTGAAGAATATTTCAGGGTCAAGATGAAGATTTCGTTTTCTGCAGAAATGAACACATGCAGTTTTTGAAGGTGAAAAGCTGAATCCATTTTCATTTATCCAATTAGTTATTTTGTTAACGGCCTGTTGAAGTTGTCTCTCTATTAAACGAATGTCATTTGCTGCGCATGAAATTTGCAGATCGTCAACGTAAATAAGACTTTTAACTGATGGCGGCAAATCAGAAACGATATTGTTAATTTTTAAAATAAATAAAGTTACACTTAAAACACTGCCCTGTGGCACTCCCTCCTCTTGTATAAAAACATCCGAGAAAATAGATCCAATCCTTACTTTAAAATATCTTTTTTTGTAAAAAATTTTGAATAAAAATAGGCAGATTTCCTCTTATGTCATAGTTAAAAATGTCTTTTAAAATTCCATGTCTCCACGTTCGATCGTACGCTTTTTCAATATCAAAAAATATCGAGACGAGATGTTTATTTTGAACGAAAGCATTTCTAATTTCAGTCTCGAGAGCAACCAAATTGTCAACAGTGGATCGACCTTTTCGGAAACCACTTTGAAGTGGAGAGAGACATTTATCTGTTTCTAAAATAAAAACTAATCTCGCGTTGACCATCTTTTCTAGAATTTTGCATAAGCAGCTTGTCAGGGCTATTGGACGGTAGTTCGAAGGATTCTTGGGGTCTTTATTCGGTTTCAGTATTGGTATTATGGTAGCATACCTCCATGACTGCGGAAAAGTGTGCTCATTCCAAATTCTGTTATAAAACTTCAGGAGGTTATTTAGAGAACTATTTGATAAATGTTTAAGCATGATATAACTAATATTATCTGGGCCAGGAGTTGATTTGTGAACTAAGGATAAAGCCTTTGTCAATTCGGAAAAAGTAAAATCACTATTATATGATAAAATACGGTTTGAAGTGAAATTAACTTTATTCTTTTCAGATACAATTTTAATTTTTTTAAAACTTTCAGAGTAGTTAGTGGAGCTGGATATTTCGGAAAGGCATGAAGCAATTGCGTTTGCTATATCTTTGGGTGCTGATAGTACTTGGTTATTGCATTCTAGAATCGGGATTTGTCTATTGGGGTAAACACCGGATATTCTTTTGATCCTGTTCCATAGTTGTTTACTTGTGGTCTTGCTATTTATATTGTTTACATAATTCACCCAAGAATCCCTCTTACTACGTCGTTGTATTTTTCGAAATGCCGCTTTTGTTTTTTTATAAATAATATAATTTTCACTAGTTGGATATCTATTGAAGATATTCCAGGACTTCCTTTGTTTCCGGTAAGCATCGCTACAATCCTCATTCCACCAAGGTTTCTTCTGTTTTTTAGGCTTATTAATAACTTTTTTAATTGAGGCGTCAGCACTATCTATAATTATGTCTGTTATTTTATTAGTAACTTCATCGATATCATCATTTTCTACAGTGTTAGTAATGTCAGCAAGGCTAGTAAAAAGTGGCCAGTTCGCAGTTTCAAAAATATAATTGGATTGGTTGACAGTGAGAGGTTGGCATTGGCCTGCATATTTTAGTTTAATTGGATAATGGTCGCTATTGTAAAGGTAAGAATCCACAGAAAAGGTCCAAAACGATAAAATTGAAGGAGTGCAAATTGCGAGATCTATTGAATGGTAAGTAAGTGAAGGTGAGTGAAAGTAAGTAGGTTGGCCGTCATTCATAATACATAAATCATTATCTGTTATTACTTTTTCAATTTGTTTCCTTCTATTATTAATATCTGAACTGCCCCAGAGAATATGATGGCCATTTAGGTCACCAAGTATGACGAATGGTTGTGGGAGCTTGTAGGGTTAGGATTCCTCGAGTAGGGTTAGGATTCCTCGATAGCTGGATTTTCAAAGCGGGTAAACTAAGTTCAGATTTGCGGTGTAACAAGTGAGAGTGGACTGTATATTGAAGAGTTGATTGCGGTGAGAACACAAATGATGCAGTGATGCCTTTTAGAGAAAATTGCTGTTTATTTCAAAACGAAGAAGGAGCATAGCATTGCTCCGCTATGGGAGAACATCACATATCAAGGGCAAAATTCGTTCTGAGGTTTTGGCGGGCAAAGCCGGTTACAAAAGCAGGCAACCCCTCAGTGAGTGAGGGCGCGCCAAGCATGGCGCGTTAGCAGCAAGTACTAAACATGCCGCCCCCGTTGAAATATCTATTTCAATTATGTACAATTACAAAGTGTCCCCTTTTCAATGTAAACACAAATGCAATGAGAACAAAGAATGAAAATGAATTTACACATATACAGCAAAAACAAATAGCTGCAATCATAATGTAAAATAAATTTCAAAAAATACAAGTAAAATTTAACACATATAAACACAATACACAAAACGCTAAGAAACTAAAGTATCCAGATTAAATAAGAAAAATTTTCAAACTAATCTTTATAGATTAACTATAAAATCTAATATCAGTTTTCCAGTGACAAGAATGCAATTTTAGAAATGGATCTCTTATAGATTCCAGAATGAGTTTTTAATTTTATCAGGCAGAATAACTGGATGTTTCTGATCAAATTTTACATTACTATTTTGAAGACGACCACCAACTCTAAGAATTCCTTGTTCATCCAAAAAAGGGTTTAGATTTCTAACCTTACCTGTTGGCTGTTTTCCATGGATGAGTGATTTAATATCGTCCTGAAAGGTAATTTCTTGCACAGATTTTAATATAAACACCTTGCTTCGATTTATTTCCCAAGTAGACAGAGGTTCGAGTAACTTACCCTCAGAATTTCTTAAATTGTGGGAGAACCTGTAAAGAAAACTTACAACACGGATTAACTTAGAATATCTATTACTAATGCTTAAAAGTGAGTCTAAAAAGGTAGAGTCCACAGTTAAAGTGAGAGTCTTGTCATAGTCCTTTTTCAGTTCATGAAAATATTCATCATCAGGAGGCAAGTCATCTTTGTTATTAATTTCAATAGGCACTTCTTGAAGAAATTGTGGACCCTTCCACCACAAAGAATTATTCATCAGTTGATGAGGAGTTGTACCACGGGAAATGACATCGGCGGGGTTTTCAGAGGTTTTCACATGATGCCACGAAAAGTCTTTTGTCAATTCTTGTATCCGGGAAATTCTGTTCGAAACAAATACTTTAAGCAAATGGGATGAAGTATAGATCCATGCTAGAACTATAGTTGAATCTGAATAGAGGAAAGTTTTATCAATTTTCAAGTTGAGAGATGACACAGTTTTAGACATCAACTTGGCGAGAAGCTCAGCAGCACTTAACTCTAGTCGAGGTATTGTCATTGCTTTAATTGGAGCAACTTTGGATTTGCTACACAGCAATGACACCTTCACACAATTCAGCGTTGTAAGACAACGTAGATAGATGACAGCACCGCAATCATCCTTTGACGCATCGGAGAAGCCATGCAGTTCGATTTCCCTTATGGAATCAGTTAATATGCAGCGTTGAATTTGGACTTTTCCTAGATCCCTTAAACTTTCTCTGAGCACTTCCCATTTGACCTTTTCATGATGCGGCAACTCTTGGTCCCATTCAATTTTGTGTAGCCACAAATTTTGGAGAAAAACCTTTGCCTTTACAATCACTGTCCCTAATAAACCCAGTGGATCGAATAATTTAGCGATATCAGCTAATACAGTTCGTTTTGTACAAACACTTGCTGATGGAGTGACAGTGAAACTGAAGCTATCTTCCTTTGGATTCCATCTCAAGCCAAGTGTTTTAACGGTATCTTTATCAGAGTCACCAAATTGATATCCTTGATTTTCAGTAGGGACTGCTTCTAAAAGCCTTTCATTGTTTGCACACCATTTTTGCAAGTCCATACCACCTGCCTTTAGTAGGGAAAGCAGCTCCTGTTGCAGTTTTATAGCAGTAGGAACATCTTTAGCTCCAGAAAGGACATCATCAACATAAAAATCATTTAAGACTACAGCGGATGCTAGAGGAAATTTCTGTTTATCATCTATCGCTAATTGGTTCAATACTCTAGTAGCTAAGTAGGGAGCAGATTTTGTTCCATATGTTACTGTAAGGAGCTTATAAAGTGAAGGTTCCTCACAGTTTCTATTTTTCCAAAGAATGCACTGTAAGTTACACTGATCAGGATTCACCCAAATCTGCCTGTACATTTTCTTCACATCAGCAGTGAATGCAACTTTATGTTTACGAAACCTTAATAAGATTGAAAACAAATCATCTTGAACGACACCTCCTTTCATTAAACAGTTATTCAATGAAACACCAGAAGTAGATGCTGCAGAGGCATCGAAGACAACACGTAACTTTGTTGTACTACTATCAGCTCTGTACACACCATGATGAGGCATGACATATTTGACATTATCACATTTATCTAATTTTTGCATATGACCCAGTTCTTCATATTCTCTCATAAAATTACAATATAGATTTGACATGTTTGAATCATGATTTAAGCGTTTCCACAAGCTATCTAACCTCTGTTTTGCCATATGAATTGAGTTTCCTAATTGCATATTTTCCTTTAGAGGAAGGCTGACAATGTATTTACCTTCTTCATCCCTGTGATGAGTTTGCTCAAAATGACTTTCGCATTCTAATTCTTCCTTAATTTTAGGTGATGGTACGTCCAAGATATTTTCGATTTCCCAGAATTTTTTAATTAAACTATCCAAATTATTGTTTTCCGAAATTAAACCACAATGTTGTGATTTTTCTTTACTCTCTACAGCTCCGCTTAGAATATGGCCAAATACAGTTTCTTGCAGTGTTAATGACTTATTTATAAAGAGTCTATTTCCCTTTAAGATACTTAAGAATAATTCTGCTCCTATCAATAAGTCCACTTTAGCAGGAGAAAAGAAATTAGGATCTGCAAGTTTAACATGCGAAGGAATTTTTATAGTATCTAAATCAATGAATGTAGACGGCATTAGATCCGTTATCTTGGGAATAATCAAAAAGTCCAATGTTGCTTTAAAGGAACCATCAGAATTCAAAATAGTAGAAATACTTTTTCTTTTTATATTGAGCGAAGTATTGGAGATCCCTGTGACAGGAATATTTATTTTTTCTTTTCTTAAACCAAGAGAATTGGCAAAATCGGTAGTCATTAAATTACACATACTTCCCGAATCCAATATCGCTCTACCGGAACGTACATTTCCCGAGCTATCCAAAATGTAAACAGTTGACGTCGCCAAAATAACGCGTTTCTTCTGTGTTACAAAACAGGTTGTTAGAGGCGAGGGGTTTAACGAAAGGGGGAGCGAGGGGTTAAACGAAGGGTGAATATCAGTTTCTACCATCGGCGTAGAGTTCGAGCAATAGGAGCTTGGTGCTTGAAAGGGAGTTGCAACTGCTGATTCATCATGGTTCCGGTGTAATAATGTATGATGTTTGCTTTGCAATTAAAACAAAGGTGTTTCGATTTACATAAGGCCACTTTGTGCGATCCAAGACAATTTAAACAAAGATTATACTCTCGTACAATTTCGTATCTCCTTTGTGGAGAGAACTGTAAGAACTGGTCACATTTATGCAATGAATGGGTATAATTTTTACACAGCGTACAAAACTTATTGTTAGGCGATTTCACAAATAAGCTTCGCGTCTTATTCGTCTGTTCATGGGCTTCAAATTTAGGTTTAAACGAGAGACTTCGCCCAATCGAATTTAAAATTTGACATCTTCTTTCCAAGAATTCCAAAAATTCGTCAAAGTTAGGAACTTCATTATTTACCAAGGACAGTTCAAATTGTTTCCGAGTTTCCCGGTCTAGCTTTTGAAGCATTATGTTGATTAGCAGACCATCAGAAAGATTGTTCCGATCATATTTTAAAACTTTTAGAGCTCTCAAATTTTTAAGAATGCAGTCTAACAATTTACGTAAGTCTATTGCAGATTCATGTACAATTTTTTCTAGATTAATTATATTTTTTATATGCGTATCAACAATGATGCGTTTATTTTCATATCTTTCTTCCAGAGCTTTAAGGAGAGACTGATATGTATCTTCATAGGTTTCGACTAGTTTAGCTTCATTTCTTAAACATGACCGTAAATAGTAACATTTTTGATTTTCAGTTAAACTTGAATTATCATTGATCAAATTCAAAAATTGTTGCTTAAAAGAAGCCCATTCTTCAATTTTACCATAAAACAATGGCAGAGGTATATCAGGTAGTTTGATAGACACAGAATTCTTATATACCTCTTTATCACTAGAACCATTCTTAAGCAAACTAGAAATGGCTTTAGTTTCTTTTAGTTCATTTAGTAGAGATTTTAGGCTTACCTCTACATTATTGATTTCATCTATTTCGGAGAGGTTCTTTTCCACTTCTTCGAATTCATCATCGGATGCAACTTGATAGAATACTTCTCTGAGGTTTTCGAATTTGATGAGCGTTCTTGATAGAATGTCCAATTGCGTAGTAACTACCGTTTCCGTGCGAGTTTCCTTTTTTTCAATAAAGGCATGAAGCTTTGTTAGCTGCCCTTTGATGCTACCTTTCTTTCGATTTAAAGTAGTTAAATCTGTAGACATGGCGTATTAGATGAATGTCCAAGATGACTTCACTGGTTGGCTCCGGCTCTATCGGAACACTATATGTAGGGTTAGGATTCCTCGAGTAGGGTTAGGATTCCTCGATAGCTGGATTTTCAAAGCGGGTAAACTAAGTTCAGATTTGCGGTGTAACAAGTGAGAGTGGACTGTATATTGAAGAGTTGATTGCGGTGAGAACACAAATGATGCAGTGATGCCTTTTAGAGAAAATTGCTGTTTATTTCAAAACGAAGAAGAAGCATAGCATTGCTCCGCTATGGGAGAACATCACATATCAAGGGCAAAATTCGTTCTGAGGTTTTGGCGGGCAAAGCCGGTTACAAAAGCAGGCAACCCCTCAGTGAGTGAGGGCGCGCCAAGCATGGCGCGTTAGCAGCAAGTACTAAACAGAGCTGATCTATTATATTATTTATGTCAGAAGTGGCGATATGGGTATTAGGAGGTAGGTACAAATTGCATATTGTTAATAAAATATTGACATGAAGTCTTACAGCAACAGCTTGGAGATTTGTTGCAAGTTTAATTTGGGTCACTGGAAAGTCATGGGAGGTAAGCATTGCAACACCTCCACATGCTCTTTGGCCATCATTGTAATTTTTTCTAAATATTGTGAAATGACGAATGTTGATGGTATCATTGCTTTTTAGATAGGTCTCCTGGAGGGCGATTGCAACTGGATTGTGCTTGTTTATGATGTCCTTAACATCATCAATTTTTTGTCGAAAACCCCGGCAGTTCCAGGAAAGAAAGGAAGCCATAAAAATAACGGATAAAAGAAAAGAGAAAACTACTTGTGTTTTCTCGTCCTAGGACGAGATCTGTCTTGCCGAAGATCCTTCTTGGACTTGGGTGGCGAATTCTCCAAGCCATCACTCTCTACAGATGAAATATCGCTTTCAGTGTTATATAGATTTATGAGGTCGTTGGTGGAAGGATTAGTTATCAAGTTTCTGGATGTAACATCAGGCTGAAGAGAGGTTTGAGAAGTACTTTTAGCTATTTTGATATTACTTTGTTGAGATGATATGGCTCTTTTTAAAGAAGTATTGATAGATCGATTTGGTTGATTTATCTGTTTTGTATTGGATGAGGTTGTAGCTGATGCTTTAGAAAAAAGAGGCGTTATAGGTTGGTTCATTGAAGTTTTATGTTGGGCAGATGGCTTAAAAATAGTTACATCGGTTTGAGTTCCGTTAGTTTTGAAAGTTTTTTTTACTATTGAAGAGTAAGAAATTCCAGGTTTTGGGGTGCGATCATTTATAATTTTTCGGGCCTCCGGAAATGAAATGTTTTGTTGAACTTTTATTGTTTGAATTTCTTTTTCAATTTGGAATTTAGGGCAAGACCTGGCAAAAGCTGGATGATCACCTTTGCAGTTGACACAGCAAAGGGACGATGTAGTACAGACATCGGTCTTATGTTCTGTACTACAGCATTTTGCGCAGGTTTCTTTGCCGCGGCAAGCCATGAAAGAGTGGCCGAATCGTTGACATTTAAAACAACGTACTGGGTTTGGTATAAAAGGACGAACTGGACAATTAATATAGGCTATTTTAACATGCTTTGGTAAATTTGGTGAATTGAATGTTAGTATTATGTGTTTGGTGGGTATTTTTTGGCCATTTCTTTGAATAGTTATTCTTCGGACATTAGTTACATTTTGTTTTGACAGGGATTCCAAGATGTCTTCTTCAGTATCGTGGACTAAATCAGATTCCGAAATTACTCCTCGAGATGAATTTAAAGTTTTTTGGGGTGTAACTGTGACTTTTCTATTGAACCGACGGAATTTATTTTTTGTATATTTAAAGCCTGTGATTTATTAGAAATTTCTATGAGTACGTCTCCTGCAAGGTTTTTTTTTATGTTTTTTGTCTCTCCGACCATTCCTAATATCGTTTTGTGGAGTAGTATAGCTGATATGTTTTTTAAATTTCCTTGGTTACTCTTCATTATAAAAAAAATTTGTATCGGTAAATTGTTATCATTTTTCTTAGATTGGTGCTCCACTAAAGGAGAAGTTGTAGTTTGGTTTTCCATGTTAAAAAAAGGATGTTCAGTCCCCGGCGGCACCACCCACCATGGAGTCCAACGAGGAGATACAGGTTCCTGTACCGGTGCTAGCCAGGGACTATACGGACCCAACTCACCTCTATGACTGCCCTAAGGAGCTAGTTGGTGAGCGGGTCCTTAGCCCAAGCAGGGTATTCCCACCAGCCGATTAATGTACTGGGACCATAGTACACCTCCTGTTTATCCGAAGCAGGAGCCGAAGCAATGTATTGGGGCGTTATGTTGTCCCTCAATCACCAGGATCACCTTTTCCGAAGACACAGGTCTCCACGCACGGCAAACACGTGGGTGATATAATCCCCAAGAGGAGCTAAAAGCACAGACTGGCGAAAAGCTTCACAAGGGGAGCCCTCACCTCCGAAGAGGCAACCACAACGAGGGAGGAAGAAAAAGCAAAATGCAAAGGGTAGAGGAGAAGAAGAACGAAAGGGAGGGAAGATCACTCAGGTACCCCGGGGTTGTGAAGCCCGTACAAACCTAAAGAAGGAATGCCCCTGGGGGCGTCAAAATTAAAAGAAAGCATTGTATGCAAAGTGGATTAGTCTCATATATATGAGGTCTGTTCAATAAAGAATGATCATAAATTAATAAAAAATAATAAATGATTCATGTAACCAAAAAGAATTATTGAGAGAAAAAATAATTAAATTAAAAGTCTAAAAAAAAAAGGTCTTATTCTGACCAATGCATGTCTAAAACTTGCTGTATTTAAACCCCACAATATTATTTCAGAAATTAGTCTCAATATGTTGAGGTTCATTGAACCACACAGTTTGACCAAGTTTTCAAAACAATCTTCATGTGTATGTCTTAAAGTAGGATGATACATCAATGAAAATGTTAACTCCTTTTCATATATATTGTGATATTTTCATTCTTTTCAAATATAGAATCCGATGTTTGCACAAAAAAAAGAGTGGTATTATTTTGTCAGACGTAAAAAAGTTAGTTCTAGATTTTACAGATAGAGGGAGACTACAGTGAAGACAGTTAGAATGACATTGAAACTTTGTATTTGTTCATATGCTGAAATAAATCTAATTTACGATGCCACAGTGCCAGCATGAGCAAATAATAACACTTGTCTACAGGTGCGAGAGCAATCTGATAAACTTCCAGTTCCCTTGCTATATGGTTCTGGTAAGCATTCAAGACTAGTCTAACAGAAGTTAGAGGACTTTTATCTTTCTTCTATGTCAGAAACTTTCATGCAGCTTCCATTGTAGATTAACCACTTGCAAAAAACAAGCTCTTTATCATTGCCTTATCCTCTAACGTCAGCAACGAACCTTACGACTCTTCGCGACAGGAATACCTATGTTCATCATGATCTGACAGAGATACATTTCCTGTTTTATAGGGTGCTTATTTGCATATCCCGTGTACATGTGACATGTATAGTTCCCTCAATAAGTGAATATTTGAACAAGTTTTTTTTCTCTGTACAAAAAAATCTTCTCGAGATCCTTGCCACACTTCAATATAACAATTTTTGCAATTATGAAATAATGATAAACTAATGGGGTACTTCGTACCTTGGACAATTACAATTTTTTTTTTTAAAGTAAAATTTTATAATGATAAAGTACTGAGAGTTGGACTCTAGATTAGTCAAAATGGTTGTGCTGTTAGGGTTGATCTGATTTTCATGTATTAGCTTTTCAAAAAATTTAAAACAACTCGAAATTTAATATGGGGATGAGTGATCAGTAGCATGCACCGCATTGGTGAAGTGAGGCCTCGTATTTGTCAGATCAACGAGATGTGAAAATGTACATTAGGGATACCTAGTATTCGATTCTTTAAAGTTTTTTGCTCCTCCTGTAAAATTGGTATTTTCACCTACGAGGTATCGCATCTTAGCCGACGATATGCTGCCTAGTCCTTGTTTCCTGTGACGTCTAACACCTAGTGATGATTCTGAATTAGGTTTTGCTTTGATAGAATTTAATGGCAGATGAAGATGGGAAGTGTATATTTTACAGGTAATAGAGTTTGGTGATGAAGATTGGTGGTTCATAGTTTTGATGTCTGGTTCATGCATAGAAACTTCATACCCATAATTAAGTGAGCTTAACCATGTGCTCTGAGTGCTGGGTATTCAAAATGACAAAAATTCCCAAATACACAAGAACTTTGCAACATTCATTAATTTAATAATTCATTGTTCACTGTTAAGCAAAGTTGTTATAGCCAAAAGTTTATCCCACAGTAAAGTTGTTCATTGGATAGTGCTATGATAGCATTGGAGTCATCAAAACGCTATCATGAAATCTGTTTCCACTGAGGTCTGAGTTAGCACATTTACTATAAATCAAGGCTTATTCATTTTGTGTAGGATAGGTACTTGTAGTTGAATTTATGTTGCACTGGGGCAATATAATGAATTGTTGGCAATGGTCCAAGATCAATGCCCAATACCTTGTAATTTTGAACTACGGTCAGATGACGTGGTTAACACCTGAGCTGTTACCCCACTTTTCAAACTTCTATCAACAGGATAGTTTCGCCATGACAAATATAACGAGTACCAGCCCCCACATACTGGTTTGTAGTGACTATGGGTATGCCCACTGCACTAGCAACCTGCGAACAGTTGGTACAAAGTTTAATTTCTATCTGGGTGTATTTGTTTCCTGTGTCAGTAAAACTGTTCTTGTGTGCATGTCCACTATTGATTGATGTGACACAGCATGGTCTTTGCGCTATAAACATCAATCAACCATTGATGGATCATGTTTTGGATCTGCAACTTATGGTATGTACTAATTATCAAACTAGGGGTATTTTTTAAGGACAATAGTCTCATATGCTTGTATTTTCAAAATTTTGACAGCTTTTCTCGAAATTATTTACTAAAATTTAGTTTTATTTTTCTAGTATCTAACAGACACGAGAGAGAGAGAGAGAGAGAGATGCCATGGTGTGGAAGTTTGGAGAGTAGGGTACCAGCTCAGATGTGACCTCGTCATCTGACCTTGGTTCCAAATTACGTGGTGTTTTCTCAAATTTTTCCCTTCTGGTTGGATATTGGACCATTGGCGATAGCCTTTTGTATTGCTTCACACACACACAGTGTAATGTTAATTAAAAATAGCTTACAAAAACTATTTTTTTTTCTTATGGAAGAAAAATTTTCAAGGACGTCAATTTCGAAGTTTTGGTGCCTAGGCACTCTACTAATGCCCTGTCAACATTTTAAATTAGGATTTTTTTTTTGTGAGTTAGCATGGAGCAATCTCATGGAGTCAAATCTTAAAATTTAAGTGATAATCTTGATATATGTTTCTTGTGAATGAAGCAAACATAGGAAGTTTAAATAATTGTTTGTGTGAATATTCAACAATTAATTTACAGACTGTGAAAGTAGTGTAGTTTAATAGCTTTCAAATGACACTATTTATGATGTCCTCACTCAACACAATCCAAAGTTACATTGTTTCAAAGCTCACCAAATAAATGCAGCATATTGCTGACCCCTTTCCCACACTCAGTGTGTATTTCTGGGAATGTAGTGTATCCCATACATAGCACCCAAAATATGTTTTTACAGCTATCTAACAACGTTTATGCTGTTTCGTATTAAAGCAAATTGGTGACATTTATAAATTGCATTCAATTTTATACCTACAGAAAAATATTGTTAAAATGTCTTGTGAAAAGCAGTATTTTTCTTTAAAAAAAAGTAACATATGAAGACTTTAAAAGAAATCTATATGAAGACTTTAAAAGAAATCTGTATGAAAACCATAAATGGAACAAGGAAACATGGAAAACTGGGTAATCAGTAAAATTTTTAATTCTGGAAAAATCAGGGAAAATTTCCAAATTTTACAAAAAATCAGGGAAAATTTGATAATTTAAACAGCAATTTTTTGGGCATTAAATTAATATTTTTTGCTTGCAATTACATTTTTGTAGAATTTTTTATTGATATTTTAATTTGATTTCCATGTATAATATGATAATGTAGGATCAGATGTAATAAGTTCATAATCAAAATATTTTGTTTATATATCATATATATATATATATATATATATATATATATATATATATATATATATATATATATATATATATATATATATATATATATATATATATATATATATATATATATATATATATATATATATTTTTTTTTTTTTTTTAATTGCTATTGCAAGAGTTCCAACACTTAAATTATCGGAAGAGAAAAATACAAAATTTTAGTGGAGAATTATCCTTTCACCGCATCTGACCCTAAATATTTAAAAATAATGTGGATACTGTATATCGATACAAATCACGTATCATAACATTTATTAAGGGAATTGTAAAATCAGGGAAATTATTGTGACCCGAGAAGTATTAAACTTTTTTCGAGGATTTTGTTGCCACCCTGTGGAATAAGCAAATTAAAAAATTACAATGGGACTTTTTAGATTTTGTGAATTTTTTTAAGGAAATAAAATAGTAACAAATTCATTGATTATAATTTTTTTTTTGTGTGGTTTTTGCAAAACCTTTTGGGGATTAAAATTTGGTAATAGACTGCTAATTTTGGGTTTAAAATTTTATCTCAACAGAAAAGAAGAATATAATTTTCTGTTCCGACTTGAAAGGTTAAGTAAAATGTTTTGGGCGCAATGTAGGAATCGAGCACTTCCAAGTCATACCCGAAAAGCACATACTGAAATCTCTGAAAGTCCACAGTGTGTACGTCAAGTGGTACGTTTTTCATCCCGAAAACTCCCTGATTTTACTGTCATCGGGAAGTTTGTGCAATGTTATGCATCCGTTTCATTTCCGACCGGGTTCTGCTTATAAGCTGTATAAGTTCGAAATAGATCTCCCAGTAACACCCCAAACTCAAAAGGTGTGTTTATTAGAATGATGCGTCAGCAATGCTACTGTTTACATCAAGACGTACATCTTCGTCCTCCGACATGAACCTAGGTCAGTTGGGACTCCAGGTGCTGAGATAGCAGCGTACAGTGTGATAAAAGACGGGCCACCTCGTAAGACATATTTTGAGACAGGATAACAGTGGCCGCTTTGCCATAAATGTTATAGACAATATCAACCATCAAGCTTCCACAGAATATGTTGTATGATATACAGACACCTTGCAAATCTGATGACTTCATGTACCTTTCACCCATTGTGAAGTGTCCAACAAAACCTTCTGATAAAAAGTCCTGTCATGTCCAGCCAAAGCCTTACCATGGAACAAGATATCAGCTGTGAGCTGTATTCTCCTAACTGGGTCGTATTTCTTCCCAATATCATAATAGATCCCAAGTTAGGTTACTTATGGTATGTCATCACAAATCTCTAATTGATATTATTAGACACATGCTTGCCGATTGATTTTTTGCTGTTGCGACTCAACTCAAAATTCATCGTGTTGATAGTTTGTCACGATGCAATAATGTTCAAGAGTCGTCTGCCTCTTGCAACTCTGGCCAAATTTTTTAATAAGCTGAATTCAGCCATCAAGGTTAACATTGATATTCAAAAGCAGGAAACTGTAAAAAAACAGTCCCCCAAATCTTTCGAATCGCAAACCCAAAACTGTCGTGAACTAATCCGACATGTAGGCTCTCGCAACGCGAGTTCCTATGCGCACAATTCTGAATGAATCGGAATGCCACTTTAGATTTAGAGATTTTTCAAAGTATACTCACGAGAGTAATGTTAATAACAAGAAACGAGCCCTCAAGGTAGATACAGTTAACCGTCCATTTTTTTAGATACAGTAGATACAGTTAACCACCCATTTTTTTATTGCAATGTGATCGGTGCAGTGAAAAACCAAAAATGGAGTTGCAATTTTACCATTAGCTCCAAAAGCAGCTATAGAAGAGTATTGTCAAAGAAGATGAGAGTGAATGATAACAAGCAGCAGTGATAATGCATGTAATTTGCATAAAATATGAATGAGTTTCTCCATTCCAAAGGTTGATTGGTTTGGATTTTATGGCACCGAGTCCAAAGGCAGACAGGACTGAATATGACTAGTAAAAAGTCCTTCCAAAGATAGCCCCCCCCCCCAAAAAAAAAAAAGCGGAAATCAGGAAACCATCTTTCGCTTAAATATTCGTAATTACTGGCATGGTACTAGATGAATATTTTTTTTTGCAAATATCAAGAGGTCCATTCTATTTAAACTGATGATTTTCTTCCAGATCGTTTATTAAATAAGCTAGGAAGTACCGAGCACTCATTTGTAACGCACTGAAAACAAATGTTAAACAGTGCTAACTCCTTTATTAGAAATAGCAATTTCCCTCATGTACCTGCAACAGCTCAATTCTATCCAACTTTACCATGGGGAACTCTAGTCCACATTTTGTACAGTATATGGACTAGCCCTATATGTATAAAACTCGGCCTCTGCTGCTAAAAAGATTTGTAAGTGACTTGTTTCAATGAGCAAGTAGAAAGCAGTATTGGTTGGTCAGTTGCCATTCCAACTCCTAAAACGGGAGAGGTGACTATTTCCAATGAGTAACCAAATAAGTTATATATAATAACTAACCACTGCGTGGCTAGCACGGCATTGCGTGTGCCAGTTGCTTTTGTGGGGTTAGGTTTGACCATTGTTAACGCTCATCAACCACTGGTGTTTGCTCTGCATTCCCATTTGGTTGGCTTTGCCAACCAACACCACGGACAACGCTGTGAATGCGTCGTCATTGTGAAATGCGGCCAAATTCGAAATGCAAAGAGATTCAATCTGTGCGACGTCGCAATTTCTTGGAATGGGGAGCCAGCTCAGATGTTACCTCCTCATCTGATCTCTTTTAAAAATTACGTAGCAATGTTTCTAGATGTCAAATGTTAATTTTAGAAACATAGTTATAAACTGAAAAAATAGGAATTATGAAGGAATGCAAGTATAACATGTAAAATATTTATTTAATAAAAAAAATATGTATAAATTTAATTTTTCTTCTTTCTTGACATCCTTACTGGGATTTCCAGGTAAATTCAACGCCTGCAAGTAACCAATAAATAGTAATTAAAAATCTGAAAATACAGCATTTTTGAAAATTATCTTTTTTTTTTAATGAATTGTTTGCGTGCATGTGTGCACTGTCCTGACAAATATATGGCACTAATGAGATTTTTCACACAGGAAGTCTGAATTTTTCTATTCATACGAATTTAAAAATTCAATCTATAACATTTTAAAATGAATTAATAGAAATTTAATTGTTATTGTTTTCTTTGGAATGGCAACAGCATAAAAGATCACATTCTAAATTTATTTTTCCGTTTTCATTTTGAGCGGAGTTATGATTTTCCAGCAGACAAATGTTCACAATGGACACACCTAACCCCACAAAGTACAGCACGGGCAACGCCGTGCTAGCCACACAGTGGCTAGTCTCTAATATTATCAAAGGAAGTGTTTGTCTGTTTGTTTATTTATTTCTTGCATAGAAAAACCTGGCGAAACTATGGCATTTACAGTAATGGGATTTGGCCCACAGGTAGTCCAATTTTTTCTGCAATTTTAGGGCCGTGGCAAATTTTGAAATTCAATCTAGAACATTATAAAATGGATTTAAGAAAATTTAATAATTTTTTAATGCAACAGCATAGAAGAGATCACAGATACTAAATTTATTGTTTCTGTTTTGATTTTGCGTGGAGGAATGATTTTCCAGCCAAGCGATAAAAATCAATAATCTTTTAACTGGACTCACTTAGTTCTTTTTTCTATCTCCTAGATCGTTAAAGATAGAGTAAAAATTTCAACGGATTTGAAATCTGCGGAAAATTTTACTTTAGATCGATACCTAAAAATATGATTTTCTTTTAAACAAATAATTTTTTAATTGAATATATCTTCTATATTTTCGCAAGAGATTGTGAACGTCATGTGAACTTTCGCTGTCCAAATATAAACAGATTGCATCTTCTGCCCTTCGCAAAAAAAAAAAAAAAAAAAAAACTATTCACATTAAATTTCCTACCTTATTTCATTTCAACGAATGAGAAGGGGAAATTTTTTTTTAACTGGGACTGTTAAGTTCTTTTTAGTAAAATTGGAATCGCTAAAGACGGATTGAAAATTTCAACGGATTTGAAATCTGCGGAAAATTTTACACCAGATTATCACCTTACATCACGGCGTTGCCTGTGGTGTTGGTTTTCGAACGCAAAACAAATGGCCACGCAGTGGCTAGTTCTTTATATTTAGCTATATTTAGCTATTATATTAGCTATTAGTTCTTTATATATGCTATTACGTAACACTGTATCCCATAGTGTGTAACACTGCACACCGACAGTGGGGCAGTGTTACAATGTACGTCACTACCAAAAACATTAAATACTGGAAATAAATGTTACTCTTTCAGGGCTTATAACAGGTTTTAAGGTCTAAAAAAGTGACTAATTGAGCAGAAAAAAGTGACAAAAAGTGACTAATCGAGCAAAAAAAGTGACAAGTAACAATAATGCTAAATATATTTAAGTATAAAGATAGAAAAAAAAAGATCCTCCTCAGCTTCCCCTATCGCTTTCTTTCCTTTCTTTGGAAGGAAATTTTATTTTCTTCATACTTAAAAAGTACATCATTTTAAAATATTAACATAAAATTAAAAAATTGTAACTAAGATTTTTCAATTCGTTCATATTTGACACAGTTTGAAGAATTTCTTCCTTTTCTTTGAAAGATATATTATGTCTCATTTGTTTTGTTTAAAAAGTCTGATTTTTTTTTCCTTCTGAATAGAAGAAAGTGCTTTTTTAAAAGTCTGTCTTTGCTGACCAGCATCATCTGAGAATTTTGCCGCTCCTTCAATTATTGCCTAAGCAAGTGCTGCTTCCTTAAAATCTTTATTTTTTATCGCATTCTTTAGGCCTTATACTTTATCTGTATTCCCCTTATGTTTAATACATTCTAAATAGACATTGTAGGCTTTATATGCAACTGCTCCCAATCCATTAGCTTTGATGTGATCGGCACGTAATAAGGTTGATTGTCAAAATTTGTCAAGCTACTTTTAACCGTCATCAATACATTGAGTGTGCGTTCTGAAATTGATGCTGTCTCCTGTCAAAGTTCTTCCTGAGGCTGAGAAGTCACGTTCAAAGTCAGTACTACCATGAGAAAGTGACCGAGCAGCCTTCACTAGCTTTGACACAACTGGGTATTTAGGATCCTTACCACTAATGTCTCGCAGTCTGAAGAACTGGTTCCAGTAAAGATCAATAGGCTTCATTCTAGATCCTTCTTCCTCAAATTCTCTTTGGAGTAATTTCCACTCATCCAGTAGTATGTCTGTTGGGACCTCCCAAGGTATGGCTCTTGCAGCTTCTAATACTTGTCGTAAACTCTCAAAACTGAGTCTCTCAAGAAGACCAAGACAGAATAAACTTTTAAGGACAGATAAACTGAAGGAGGACTTCTTCAAAAGATATTTAACACTAGCAATGTAATGCTTCTGAGCCCTTACAAAAAAAGAAATTCCTTTCCTTCTATGTCACATTCTGAAGTGCTTTAGAAATTTGATCTCCAATCACAATATCAGCCAGCAGCAACAGTTTCTGAGGACATATATCTTCCATTTCATCCATCTTCAAATCTCGAATAAATTTCTCTTTGTAGATCCTACCCAAAATTGTTCTTATCAACAATTCCAGTTGAGAATGCAGTGATGCATTAGTGATACCTTTTTAAGAAGACATTTGGTCACACGATTATATATACTTGTACTTGATACGACAAATGTTACCTCAGCCTTCATAGTTTCTCTTCTAAGTAAATGAACAATTTTTGTGTAGCCTGTATCATGTCGGAAGGAAATACTTTTGCACTGCAATGCACTGTTCAAACAACCTTTCAGCAGCTGGATTTAGGCTTAGCCTCCTGCTTGAACAATGCTTGATGAAATAGTGAGTGGAAAGCTTCAAGTCGAAAGTTGAATTTGTTTGTTTGTTGACTAATGCTTAGGCAACTGATTAAAAAATCGGTGAATAGAAAAAACTAGTTCAGACACATCTTCCCCAAGCTTCAAAGCCCACTCTCCCATTCTTCCCATATCGAATTCCTTAGCACCAGGCTGTGACCAATGGTGATGTGTGGGAATTCGATGGAACAGAGTTTCACTGCCTTTATGGGAATTACAAAGGAAGGAAACTATATTGTGCTGCTCCATATTTATTGATTATTTGATGGCAAAATTATCTTATTTGGTGATACTTAAGGCTCTAATTCTTTTGACAAATCGAAATCAATATTATAGCAGCCGGCGCCAGTTGTAGCATCACATTGCGATCGCCTCAAAATAGATATAAAAAAGGTTTGATTTTGGCGAAAACACAGGCGTTATTCAGATGGGGGAAGGGAATTGCCATCCCCCTCTGAATGACGCTCAAATGGCGTACATGCCTTGAAGCAAGCTAGCCTGGACAAGTTCCAATGCAAGACGAATTTACACAATATGTACTAGGCTGACATTTAACTTTTTTCAGAGGAAAAAATGAATTTTTAAAATTGTGCGATAAAAACTGTTTTAACCAAGTAGAATTTAAGAACCTAAACCCCTAAAAAAGTGAGAAAATGTCAAAAAAGTGACATGTTATAAGCCCTGAGATTCAGAAATTGAAGACTTGTCGAAGGATTGCACAGCTCGTTGAGTACTTCAAATGTCTAATAAAGACATATCACTGTTGTAACAAGAAGAGGTAATAGTATTTGTAAGTAACTAATGAAAATTATACACTTATGTGCATGAAATGTTATATGTTTGAAAATGTTCTAAACAGTTTTAATTTAAGAATGAAAAACTAAATGTGAAATAGATTAAAAGTCTTAATAACTGAAAGTTGTTAATTATTTAGGTATTAAAGAAATAAAATATTTTAGATACATCCATCAACTTGACAGATTATAATGGTGTACATTCATTACAGAATTAGTTATACATTCAACAGGGATGCTTGTTCTAGTGCTAAATAGAAATCAAGCTTTACTTTCAATTATCTCCATACAATGGAAGCAAATTTTAACTACAACTGTGGGCATGAGAACCACCCTATAGCTCACATGACCTCAATTGTAGATTTCCGTTAAAAAGGAAGTCGGAAACAATGTACAGATGCTGAGTATGTAAGAAGTTACTTTACCTGCTTAGCAGCACCAACTGCAATGACTTCATTGGATATGATGCTGTACAATACTCTGGCAGATGAGAATGTATGAGATATTAGCTGTTGCAATTTTGAAATTTTACAGAAGCTTCCAGATAGAACTACCTGATGACAAAAGGAGGTCATTTTAGAAAAAATTCTGCTTGGGCAGACATGCAATAATTTAATTATAAACTAAAATTATGAACACGAACAAATAGCGAGATTTCATGAAGTACCATGTTACCATGAAACGGGTTTTTTAATGGGTTGAAATAAACATACTGTACTGCTGAACAATGCGGTAAGGCTCATATCTTAGGTCTTGCAAAAAAATAACAATTTATTAAGCAAATGCCATTAGTGATGTGATTTATATTTACATAATTACAAACGGAAGTAAGTTTCAAGCATTCGTGATTTATAAGTTGCCCTGCACAAAACCATAATAAATATGCAAAAAAAAAAAAAAACGCCATACTGATATGCCATTATCCAATCTGACATCTTACGAATCGATGTGATTTTCAGAAAAGATTTCAGTAATGCTGTGTTATCTTATAAAAGGGGCATTTTAACGAATATTAGGATACAAACAATATACACATCATTATAGAATTAGTTTTTTGCATTCTTGATTGTATTAATTCTCTCTTGGGGAACTATTCTCACAAATAATTCAATGAATATCAAATAAAATTTTAATATTTTTCCATTTACTTGAACGCACGTGAATATGTTTTGCTATTTCAACTGTAATTGCATTTATCTCAGAATAGTAATTTTCAAGCTTGCGCGCACTATAACTCGGCAGCCCGAACGTAGAGTCCTGAAATTTTGAATGAAAATAGATTATCAAAAGAGCTTCAAAATAAAACCAAAATTTTACTCAAAAGCGAAAAATATTTTAAAACATTTTGATATAGTATAAGCAAAAATTTGGAAAAAATTAATGAAGTGAAATATTAATTGATTATGTTATATTTATGTCTCTTTAGCTTCTATGTTTTGCTTCTAATTTAAAATAAAAGTATTGTGTTACACATATCAGCCGTTAGTTTCATAGAAAATGCACAGGATGACTCAGAATGTTGCGCACAAGTTAAGCTTGTAAAAAGTATGTTTAAAAATGACCTTATGTAAATGCTAGTAAAATATTATTTAAGTTTTTAAAATCAAACCAATTTTTCTGCATTGTGTAGTATAAAGTATAAATAAACCCAGCAAAACATTTCATTATGAAACACATAAAACTTTTGGTGATAGTTTACCGATCTTAGTCTATTTTACCTGCTGATTTGTATGCTTAAATGTACTGTGCCTCCTAAGTCGAATTCCCATTTACGAACTTTTTATTCGGTCTCTACAAGTTCGTCAAACAGCGAGTCCATTGTAGTTTAAACCGGAATCAGTAGGTCGTTTTTTTTAATTACCTTCGCATTTGAGAAATACAACGGACTATGGGAGACCCTCCGGGATGAAAACCGAAGGCAAAGATCCGAGGACAACACCACGTCAATTTGAATAACCGGAATTGGAATTCTGATTGGAAAAATGAGTTTTCAGATTAGAAGCGTATGTTGGTGCCATGTAAATATGCAATTGGCAATACATGTTTTGTTTCCAAATGCAATTTTCATTCCAGTGCTGCTTCTACATGTACAATTTCGCAAAGCAATCCACTTCAGAACTTTGTTGGACACATGGTTGCTTGAAAGGATTAGAAAGCGGAAGGCAACGTAAAGGAAAAAACAATTGCGAAAAGAGTGTGCAATTAGGCATGACAGTTGAAATTGGTGATGAAATAAATATACGAACCATTGTTAAATTTAACCCCTATAACTTTACATTCACTACAGATAAGTACGAGGCGCGTTTGAGTTCTGAGGTGTAATAATTTTTAGTCGGGACTGGGAGCACATAGAAATACGGGGTTTACATTAGGGGTGGTTGTGTAACAAAAGCGTACAACAGATACATCTCATACGGCGGCCACCAGAGGGTAGGTAAATATTTTAACTAACGTCGCTCTGGAGCAATACAACAGGCTATTAGCGACGGTCTTGGATCAAACCCGAAGTGAAAAATTCGAGGATAATACCATGTCATTTTGAACCACGGTCCGCTGACAAGGACACCCCCACTCCAAACTTCTACACCAAGTTAACGTGAGGATATTTGAGACCGCGATAGATTTAAAGCGCACCAATCCCTTTTTTAAGACGGTCTTTTGATTGGATTCGAACTTGCTACATATACAGGAGTGGAACAAAAATATGGAAACACCTAAAAAAACCATGTAACCTTGCCTAATATGGTGTATAAAAACCGTTGGCATTTGAAAAAGCTTGCAGACTTCTCAGAATGGATAAATACAGTTCCTGTACATGCTTGCCAAGGAAATCTTGTTTCATTCTTCCTGCAAAACTGTGGTAAGTTCAGGTAACGATGATGGCGGTTGATAGCGGTCACGCACTTTCCTCTCCAATGTAGACCACAAAGATTCAATAGTATAAATGTCTGTTGACTGTGGTGAACAGGGGAGATGTGAAAAATCATCCTCGTGCTCAGAAAAGCAATTCTGGATGATGCGATCTGTGTGAACAAGGGCTTTGTATTCTTGGAAGACACCATCACCATTAGGGAACAAAGTTTTACCATGGGATGGACTTAATCGGCCAAAATGTTTACATAATCCTTGGCCTTAATGTACCCTTGCAGAGTAAACATGGGGCCCATAGAAAACAACGATATGGCTGCCCAAACCATCACAGAACCCCCGCCATGTTTCACTCTTGGCAACAAGCAGTCTGTATTGTAGGCTTGGGATGGCGTTCGCCAGACGTAAACTTGGCAAGAAGTGCGAAACAAGACTTATCCGACCCAATTACTGTCTTCCATTGCTCCATAGTCCAGGCTATACAACTTAAACACCATTTTTTCCTGTTATAGGCATTAGCATGACTGATGAAAGGTTTTTGAATTGCAGCTCGGCCAGAAATACCCTGCTTATGGAGCTCCCTTCTAATTATTTGGATACTCACAGGGTTTGTGAGCACGACATTCATTTCAGAAGTAACTTTTGCAGCTGTGGTCTTATGTTTTTGTCACAATCCTCCTTATTGATCGTCTGTCACGATCACTCAAAACACACTTTCGTTCGCGCTGTGATTTAGCGGATGATGTTTTTCGCTTTACATACATGAGGAATAAATCTTAGATACAGTACCTCTTGAAACACTAAACACTTCAGTTACGTTGCTTACGGAAGCACCCACTGGACAAGCTCCAACACGAATTTTACCCACGTTCGAAGTCTGTTAGTTCTGACATGATGCAATTACAACTTCACAGAGCAATGCTCTGACAACGACCGACCTGCGCAGCGTATTTACGACGTTGTATAGGTGGTGGCAGTAGGCGAAAACACCAACGCCACCTACACATTTCACTAGAATAAACACTTCTTTTCAAGCATCATTTCACGAGGTGTTTTTTTTTTTTTTTTTGTCCAAACCCTGTAGGTTGCTAATCCGTTACTCATCCAACCGGGCTACCATGGCCATCTATTGGTTGAAATAATTCGTAGATTTTTTCAACTAGAAAGATTCTATTGCTTCTTTCCTTTTATAGAATTTCTTGGAAAGATTCTACTGCTTTTTTCCTTCATAGAATTTCTTGGAAAGATCTATTGCTCACTTTCTAAAAATAGAACCATTTAGAGATTCCATTGCTCATTTTCTCAGAGCAGAGTACCCAGGAAATTAAAGTTTATTTACAGCCCTGCGAAAGACTGAAGGTTGCAAGGTGAAATAATGCTTGTGAACCTTCAAGGTTGAAATGGCCGGTGTATAATTCTGACTTCTAAGAATTAAATATGGTACATTAATCGAAATAACTCTAGTAATCACCTACTCTACTTTCAATCCAAAGAATCAGTGTGATCGAAAATTTCAAAAATTCTTCTCGGTAGAGTTTAATTATAAAAAATCCTCTTGTGTGTAACAAATGTCTGTACAAAATCTCTTTATTAGACCTTTTTACTGGAGTGAAATTTTTTGATATTTTTGGGAAGTCAAAACCATTTTAATAGTTTTTTTTTGTAATCACTGAGCTGGGTTCTGTGAGATCAGTAATAGGTTGAGGACGTAGCAGTGTCACTCCGTGTGAAAGGTTTAAAATTTTAGCAGACAAAATACTGAACATTTTTGTGCTGCTGCCATCTAGTGACATATTTGGAAACTAATATATCTTGGTGCAGACATCTAGCTGGAGGATTAATACAGTCGATTAGAATAGTCTCTTGACAACAACGAAAAGCCACACTTTGATCCAAGTGAGATGTCTACTACAGATTAGTTTAACACTGTCTTGCTATTTACCTCACTACAACCGACAAATGCGAATAGATGGCAACCCGTATGCAAACAATTATGTTGTTGCTTCAATGTTCTTTAGGCATTGTTTCTGAAGAGCACTATCAGTCACTGCCAAAGATATCCGACTTGCAATAGTCATATGTTCCTGTGTAATAAATTATTTTGTGTCAAATGTTCAAATACCAATTCCTGTGATGATTCCAATTCAGCTTTTAATAATACTGATGACGGTAACGATTACCAAATTGGCTTTTGGAATAAAGATGAAGTTTTAAATAAATATTTTTCAATGCAGAATGATATTTCATAGCAGTGGAATCTAGTATGGGCAACCAGCCAGTAATTCACCAGATGGTGCTAATTTTCCATGCAAAAATTCCTCTATAAATAATTTGCAATTGCATTTCCAGATTTTTTTGTGAATAGTATCTTGCAAATATATGGTGATTAAACTGTGCTATAGTAGAATTTTAACATTTCATTGTTTCTAGAAATTTTATCGTGAAGTTCAGAACAGTGATTGGAACATTGACTACCATATTTTGTAATTTGCAGCTATATACTTTTTACAAATAAAATTCCAATTGAAACACATGCGCTAATATTTTAGCGATCACCAGTATATTTGCGCGAAATTAAGCAAGGCTAAACATTTTTAAAATTGTATTTATTCTAAGTAATATTTATTAAAAGAACAAACTATATATCAAATATATAGTAAGTAATCTTGATGTTGATGATTAATACTAATACGTGTTGAACAAGTAGACTATCAAACTAATATTAAACAAATAAATAAATGTTGCAATAATATTAAAGAATATTTTGGCATTAGTTATAACAAACTTAAGCCAGCCATTGCAAATTCCATCAATTTCTCCAAAACACAAAACAATCGACCTCTTCATTGTCATCAGACAAAATCTTCCGAACCAAACGGCAAAGCACGCCCTAGCGAGTGGGCGTATGCGGTTCATGTCCGTCGGTGGGGTTGCCTAGGGGACTGCTTAGGGCTAGTAGACCCCTTCCTCCCCTCTAGAAACTCTAAACCGTTTGGTAAATTTGGAAGGAGAAGGCCGGAGAAGAAATTGCAAAGCATGTCTTCTTGGAATGCAATTTGTATGTTTTGCTTCTGCTACTTACCCCACATACTTTTATAAAATATTTATATTTGTTTCGTTTTTGTCAGCTACCTCCTCAATTTTCACAAATTCATTGTCTTCACCAATTAAGTCTGGAAGTATTTCCTATTTTTCCCTCATCAGTACTTTTTGCAACAAATGCAACTTTTTTTCACGCATTCTACGCTGCATGTAAAGTACTAAAACCAAAATTCCTCCTTCATGGGGTTGTAACAATGTTGAACAACTGGGGTGTATAAGTTTTGGCAGGAAGGATATTTTAAGAAAACTGAATATTGTATAGAAAACAAATATTCTTTATTTCTCGGTTATTTATTATATACAGTGCTGTTCTGTTAAACAGACAATTTTAAAACATAAACAGAGTCTCCACCAGAGACTTAACTCCCAAAATCTAGGGCGTCGCTAGTACGCCCTCGAAACAACGACCAAACTCTTCTCGAGTCAGTCAGAGAATCTCTTCGCAGACCCAGCACTCTCTGCTCCAAGCCTCGAAGCTCCGGTCCGTGGGAAAAACCCTTGGGCAGTTTTCCACCGCCTCAAAACTCAACTCCAAGATAGGAGCTTCCCTGCCTTTTCAGTTCTATCCCCACAGAGGGGCTGGCCATTGTCCCACAAGGAACGATTTCAGCCAGCCAGGCGACTGGTGAAACAAGAGGTCCTTGTATCACTACGCCACAGCCCTTCCCCCATAAAAAAATTTCCTTGTAATGACGAGGAAATTCAAGCAAGGTACAAGTGAGCCTATCCAGAAAAATCGTCCGAGAGGCAGATCCTTAAATTCCTCACAGTTCCTTTACAATAGTGATACACTATCACATAGCAATAGGAAATTTAACTAATTTTTTTTTAACAAAAGGCCCACCTGTGCTCAGTAAAGGAATCTCTCTAGAAAATAGTTTTAGGCTCAAACCATTTAAACGAAAACTCTAACACTCCACGAGACAGCTAAATTACTCTGCTCTCCTACTTTTCGGTAAAGGGTTTTATCAATCCAATGCAGAGATTAATTACTTAACTTTATCTACATTTGAAACAAATCACTCTGCACAGAATGCTAACCCAAGAAAATATATTTACATTGGCTTTACAAAGCCATTTTCTGAACCAAAAACAAACATTAACTGACACAAAACAAAAATTTACACAATTTAAAATTCATCTTATACACTAACCCATTATAATTTCATCAAAAAAATTTTTATTTTAAGGAGCCTGTCTACTCAGACCATCGGCATTTCCGTTGTTTTTCCCGGCTCTGTGAACAATTGTGAAATTGTATTGCTGCAAACATAGAGCCCATCGGGTCAGCCGCGAATTGCTCCCCATCATTTTATTTAGGAAAGTCAGTGGGTTGTGGTCCGTTTCAATTTTAAATTTTTGTCCGTCCAAATAGTAATTTAATTTTTTTAAACCATATACAATAGCAGCCAACTCTCGCTCCACTGTACTGTAGTTCTGCTCTGCTCTCGAGAATTTTTTACTCAAAAACAAAATAGGGTGCTCCTCCCCTTCTAGGTTCTGGGACAGTACAATTCCCGCACCTGTTGCGCTCGCATCCGTTTGTACTATAAATTCCTTAGTATAATCCGGAGCATATAATACCGGATTTTGGACAAGCTTCGATTTTAGGTTCTTAAATGCCTGATCACATTCGTCTGTCCAAACCACCTTTTCTTTTGTCACCCTTCCTTTCAAAGCACTTGTCAAAGGGGCGGCAATAACCGAGTAATTCGGGATATATCTGGAGTAATAACCCACCACTCCTAAAAATGACCGAATTTGGGTTTTAGAGGTAGGAGTGGAAAATTCTTGGATCGCCTTAATTTTCGCCTCGTTTGGCGACCTTTTCCCGGATCCAACTTCATGCCCCAGAAACTTGACATGGTCCTGTGCAAAACGGCACTTGGCCGGTTTGACCGTTAACTTAGCTTCTCCCAATTTGCGCAATACCCTGCCAACATCCTTAAGGTGTTCTTCCCAAGTTGGGGAAAATACCGCGATATCGTCTATATAAGGGGCCGCAAATTTTTCCAGTCCGCCTAACACCTGGGCCATCAATTTGCAGAAATAAAAGGGGGCATTAACCAGGCCAAACATCATTTTCTTAGGGATAAACATCCCAAAAGGCGTCACGAATGCTGCATATCTTTGCGCTCTTTCAGTAAGAGGTATTTGAAAGTATCCCTTTGTCAAATCCATGATGGTAATGAAAGGGGCGGCACTTACTTTTTCCACTACCTCTTCGATATGAGGTAAAGGGAAAAATTGGGTTCGGGTGATTGCGTTTAGCTTTCGGTAATCCACACATGGTCTAGGGTCCCTACCTGGGCTCTCCACTAAGATCATTGGAGAGGCATAATCCGATTGACATACCTCGATCACCCCCAGAGCCAACAGTCTCTGAATCTCATTTCGCAATATGTTTACTTGTCTAGGAGACATGCGATACTTCCTGGCGCGCAACGGAACCTCACTGATCAGTTCGATGTCCATTTTTATAAATGCGGAATTACTCGGGTCCGAAGAGAACTCCTTTTTACAAGTTTTTAGCATTTCCCTGAATCTTTCGATCTGGATATCAGACGCGCGCTCGTCGAGTCGGCTCTCTATTACAATTTCTTGCAAATCGAAATGAGTGGGGTCTTTTAGCGGATAGGGGATCTCAGCTTCATGCTCTACCTCTTCGTGCTCTTCATCGATAATCAGATTAACACACTCGGCCCTGCTATGATAGGGTTTCATTAAGTTAACGTGATAAATCGTGCTTTTGTCACGTTTTTCGGGCAAATCTATCAAATAATTTGTGTCCGAAATTTTGCTCGTAATTTTACCAGGCCCCATCCAGTTTACTGCCATTTTATTCGGTTTAGATGTAGCTAAAACTAAGACCTGATCTCCCACTTTAAAATTTCTCGTAACCGCATTCTTGTCATACCACAATTTCCTTTTTAGTTGGCATTCGCCCGTTCTTTCGGTAGCCAACTCTTGGCACCTCTTTAACCGATTTGTCAGGTTTAAAATGTACTCTACCACATTAGAGTCTGAATCCTCAGGTTCAAGCCAATTCTCGTACACAATAGTCTGGGGGGTCCTTAAATTCTTTCCCAGTACCAGTTCCGCAGGACTGAAACCTAAACTTTCATGGGTCACCGTTCGTAATGCAAATAGTGCGGATGGTAAATTCTTTTCCCAATCCTCACCTGTTTCTACGCAGAGTACTTTGAGAACGCGTTTAAGACTCGAGTGCCATCTCTCCACCGGGTTACTCTGAGGATGGCAGACCGAACTGTGCACCACTCTGATGCCAAATTTTTCGAAAAATTCAGACGTCAATACACTTGTAAACGAGCTACCTAGGTCGCACTGAATTTCCCTGGGGAACCCTGTCCTTGAAAAGACTGAGAGCAACGCGTCTATTACTTTTACCGAGGTAATATTTTCCACCGGAATAGCATCTGGGTATCTGGATGCTAAACAAATGGAAGTGATAAGATATTTGTTGTTATTTGAGCTAGTTGGTAGGGGTCCTACAGCGTCTATATTGATTTTAGAGAATACTTCTGAAATTATAGGAACTATTTTCATAGGGGCCTTTCGTCTATCTCCACTTTTCCCCACCCGCTGACAAGAGTCACATGATCTCACATATTGCTCAATTTCTTGGTAACAATTCGGCCAGAAGTAATGACGTAATACCCGATCTTTTGTCTTAGTAGCACCCAGATGTCCAGCTATTTCCTCGTGACAAAAAGCTTTTATTTTGTCCCTAAATTTCATTGGTATAATAAGTTGAACTCGCTGTTCGCCTCTCTTTGAGTATGCAATGCGAACTAGTTTCCCTTTTACAATTTTAAACTCACTTTCTCCATTCACTGAACTCCGAGCCCATAGCGCAGCGAGAGACTCGCAATTCCTTTGTGCGACTTCGAACACAGCTGAAGAGATCTGAGAAAAGCCATTCTCTTCCTCTGGCAATGTTAACGGCAAAAAGGAACGATCGCTTTCGTCAATTACGGGTGATTTTTCGTCCTCCTCTACCGCCTTCGGGGTTTTGACTACGGGGGTCTCGTTCGTATGGCTCGCGCCGGAATTATCTACCCTTGTTTTTGTTTGGCTCCGTGTGACTACTACATTTAGAGGCACAGGGCCTTTCAGATGCTCTTCGATAAGCTGGGCAGTCTTATTTCCCAGAAGATAAAAACCCTGATCCAAAACATCTGGCTTAATAGCGGCTTTGGTGACTATGGAACCAAACTTCCCCTGGAGCGTAACCTTTGCCTAAGGCAAACATTTGCATTCATTATCCAGGGGCTGCCTAATCCAGGTCACTTCGCCCAACAAATCTTCGGTTTTTATCCAACTTCTTGCGCATAAGTCGATCCCTGACCCTGTATCACGCAAGCAACTCCGTTCTATACCGTTTACCAGTACTGTATTCAAAAAAGGGGCAAAACTCGCGTCGAAATCAGTTCGAGTTCTTATATTATTACACATTACATCCTCTGTCTTTCTTTTTAGCAACGGGCATTCCGGCCTTATGTGGCCTGGCTTTCTACATTGAAAGCAAATTACCTCCTTTTTTCTGTCGAAATTTTTATTTAAGTCCGGTTTAAGGGTTTCCGAGCTCCCTCCTCTTCCCGCCTTGTCTTTAAACTCAAAGTTTTTTCTAGGATATGATTCTGACTTCCCTTTCCCGTGCAAACTCTTTTCCCCATATTTGATCTCAGTTCTCCTGAACGTTCTCTTCACACTTTCATAATGATCTAATTTTTTGGCCAGATCTGAGGCCTTTCGAAAATCCTCCCAATTTTCTAAATATCTCTCTTTGAGATCTTGGGGTACTCTTTTTTTTAATTGCTCCGTGAGCATAAGCTGTTTTAGCGTTTGAAAGTCATTCACTTCCACCGACTCCAACCAATTATCTAAATAACCTTTTAATTCGTAAACCAGATCGGACCACAACGCCCCTGGTTTCCTGTGGTGCTCCTCAAATTTTAGTCTTAAAGCAACCGTGCTTAATCTGAAGCGTTTCATGAGCATTCGCTTCATGTGGTAGTAGTCGTCTCCATTCTCTACAGGTTCTTTTACTACTAGCTCTGCCACGTCTGCTGGCAACAAGGGAATTAATTGGGATACCCACCTATCCTCCTCCACTTTTTCTTTCTGAGCTTGCCGCTCGAATATCATTAAAAACAGTGCTATATCAACTGTTCTCGGATCAAATTTGGGAACTAGATCTTTTAGACAAATTCTTTTATTAGAAACCTCACTGGGTAAGGAAACCATAGAATTTGCACTTGCCGTTTCTAGAGTATTTCCCATTCGCAATTTTTCTAGTTCAAACTCCCGTTCTTCTCTAACTATCTTATCTGATCTTTCCTGTTCGGTACGTTTCTGTTCCCTTTCCTCCTCAATCTCTTCCATTATTCTGTCTAAGAAACATTCCGCGGTTTCCTCCGTGAAATCTGGTGCCTCCAGAATATCTTTGATTATGTTTTTCACTAGGTCTGAGTCAGACACCTCAACCTCAAATTCTGCTGCTAACTGCTTTAACGTGCTCTTTTTCTGCCTGTTTAGGCGTTTTATGAAAGACGACATGGCTTCTTGAATAAACCAAAATTAAATCTATGAAAATTCTATTCTGGTGTAACAAGAAAAAAATAGTAAACACCAACGTTTCACAAGCACTACAGAGATTCCAACTGAGTCAAAGGGGTACAATATAAAGACTCACTATAAATAACCATAAATCAAACGCAAATAACCTTATGCACTTATACAACCCCAACACATAAAAACAAATTCTTAAGAACTAAGTATATTTCATACCAGAATGACCGACCAATCACTAACCCAATTTTATACCCTAACTAACTGCCTCTCGGAATGAAGTTTTCCAAAATAGGACTCACCTCTCTCTTCCGTCCGGACAGCAGGGCTCCTTTTTCGGGGTCGTGGTGCTTTTTCTCTGGGCTTCCAGAACCCGTCGATTGTATCCCTCCGACGATATTTTGGTCCACCGCTAAATTCCAGCAATTCAGCTTCCGAAGCGGTTACTCGTATCCCTCGTCGTAAAAGACGGGATTTCGGTCCACTGATGATGTCCTGCAATTCAGCTATACGAACTGTCACTCGTATCCCTCGTCGTAAAAGACGGGATTTCGGTCCACTGATGATGTCCGGCAATTCAACTTCCGGAACTGTCACTCGTATCCCTCGTCGTAACAGACGGGATTTCAGACTTAAAGTTCTCAAGCAATGGTCGATCCTGACCAGGTTCGTAGCTCATTAACTCGAGCTAATAATCCAATACCGCTGCCACCAGTTGTAACAATGTTGAACTGGGGTGTATAAGTTTTGGCAGGAAGGATATTTTAAGAAAACTGAATATTGTATAGAAAACAAATATTCTTTATTTCTCGGTTATTTATTATATACAGTGCTGTTCTGTTAAACAGACAATTTTAAAACATAAACAGAGTCTCCACCAGAGACTTAACTCCCAAAATCTAGGGCGTCGCTAGTACGCCCTCGAAACAACGACCAAACTCTTCTCGAGTCAGTCAGAGAATCTCTTCGCAGACCCAGCACTCTCTGCTCCAAGCCTCGAAGCTCCGGTCCGTGGGAAAAACCCTTGGGCAGTTTTCCACCGCCTCAAAACTCAACTCCAAGATAGGAGCTTCCCTGCCTTTTCAGTTCTATCCCCACAGAGGGGCTGGCCATTGTCCCACAAGGAACGATTTCAGCCAGCCAGGCGACTGGTGAAACAAGAGGTCCTTGTATCACTACGCCACAGGGTGTATAGTAAGTGAGTTATAACCGCAACATAAATGCAATTTTCTGCATAAATGCAACTTTTTAAAATATAGCTTAAAATTAATTAATTTCAAATTACTATTTCATTTTTTGCTCTCTGAATCAATACTTCGATCACGTGTGTCTGATCTTGCGAACGCCGAAGTATTGCGGATCAAACAAGTTCATGGCAAGAAGGTGTTCGTCCTAAGACGAAAGGGAAATAAATGGTAAGAAATTTTTTTTTAACACATTGGTTGGCACTCTTGATAATCCAGAGGAAACTTGCGTAATCGACTGCTGAGTTTGCGAGGTGAGAGTCGATCATTAACATGTTGTTCGCCTTGTAAGATGACGTTTTAAAATCTCTGCATGTTGAGCGAAAGGATTTTGCGCTTCTACTATCCGATACAGCACATTATATGACTGCTACTGGCACATGTTTTCAATGTTAAAGAAATTACTGGCCAAGGATCGGCCATTCAACGTTCTTCTGTATTTCAGTATGTATTATAATACTGTTGGATACGACTAAAATTGTCAATATATTTTGAAATTTTTCATTTTTTACGAAAAATTTATTTTAGAATTTAGTGTATCAAAAATAAATGCAACTTTATTTCCATAAATGCAACTTTTGGGAATGAAAAGTGCAACTTTTCCCATTTTTGCTGCAGCAAAAAAGTTGCCCTACTCATCAGTTAGAAATTATTTTTCTCTCTTTTGGTACACGCTGGAGTAGTCGTAGCCGAATACAAAGCAATGTGAACAAAAGTTTTGTCAATCATACAGGCAAAATACACACACAGATATGTGCGAAAACAATCGAAAAATCACCGAGCAATTCGACGTTATATCCGTCCAAATCGATTGGGATAACAAACAGGGAAGGAGATTATTTTCTAAACACGTACTTGATAGTAGGTAAGGTAGGGAGATGGTAAATAGTAGAACACAAAAAAAAATTACATTTGAGTAATCTACAGGTTGTTTCAGTGAACCGTTTCAGAACTTCTGAGAGGGGTAGGGTACATTCTGACAAACCAAAATCATATTCCAATGGGCAGTCAGAAATGCTTTCCTGACGCGGTAGATGGGGTTGTGCGTTTAGGGAATCTTCATTTCGCACAAGAACGCCAAGTTAGTAGGATGGATTATTACACGATCGCAGAGTCAGCCGATATGCATTTGGCGTACGGGCCTGCAAATTGTAGTGGGCCAGCCGCACAGCGTTTGTACGCGGAACGATATCCGACGAGGCGTATCCCAATTAATAATTTCTTTGCAAGACTGCACCAGATGTTAGCTGAGACAGGTTCATTAGAAAGAGCTGACAGGGACAGGTTAAGAACAGCACGGACTACAGACGTCGAACAGAATGTGCTGCAGCATGTACAGGGGAATCCAAGAACGCGTACACGAAGTGTAGCAAACGCAGTCGGAGTTTCCCATTGCAGCGTCTGGAGGATTCTCCGAGAAGAAGACATGCATCCGTTTCACGTGCAGCGTGTCCAGACACAGCAACCGGAGGATTATGCACCTCGTATTGCTTTCGCACAGTAGTACCTTGGAAAATGTGCTACAAATCCCCTTTTTCCTGCTGAAGTGTTGTTTTCCGATGAGGCATCCTTCACAAGGAAAGGAATTTTCAACACGCATAACTACCATATCTGGGCGGTCGAGAACCCGCATGCAATACGACGTCGTGCAGCACAGATTCTATTTTCGGTCAATGTATGGGCCGGTATTATGGGAGATCACCTCATCGGACCTTACCTGTTACCGTCTCATCTAACCGGACCTAACTACTTGCTCTTTCTGCAGCAAGTATTGCCACAACTTTTGAGAGATGAACAGATTTCTGCATCGACGCAACAGACAATGTGGTTCCAACATGATGGAGCCCCTGCCCATTATAGCGGAGATGTTCGTAACTACCTGGATGTCACATTTGGTCAGCAGTGGATCGGACGTGGTGGTCCCGTGCGTTGGCCTGCTCGGTCACCCAACCTATCATGTCTTGATTTTTATTTCTGGGGTCATCTGAAATCGCTAGTTTTTGACATCCCTGTTGACAATGTTGAGGAGCTGGTTGCAAGAATTGCAGTAGCTGCCGGAGAAATTCGAGATATGCCTGGAGTATTCCAGAATGTTCGGATGTCCATGCGTCGGAGATACGAGGCGTGCATTGTAGCCCGTGGAAGAAACTTCGAACACTTACTTTAATCCATGTACCTTTTGCTACTTTTCATGTGTTATTAAAACGATTTCTCACTTACGGTCTCTTTTGTTTACGGTGCTTCTGTGTACAACACCGCTTCAGGAAAGCATTTCCGACCCCACATTGCTATATGATTTCGAGTTGTCAGGATGTACCCTACCCCTCTTAGAAGTTCTGAAACGGTTCACTGAAACACCCTGTATACTTTTATTAACGTTAATGCGAACATTTGAAGCTCAATGCATCAGCACTGAATTCGTTTAACTCTTCAGGCAAGTTTGTTAACTCATCTGTTAGTTAGAGTACCGTACTTAATAGGAACGTGTGTATTTGAGTAACAGGATCGAAGAATTTCCTTAAACCACTTTTTCAGTTTAGACGTGATTCGACATTCTGTCTATTGCAGAAGAAGTAATCCTCAATTCCCACTTAAACGATTCTAGAGTTGCAATTCCACACGGAGATTCATGCAAAACATCTCCTGATAATAGCGCAAGTACAGGATAAAAAATGACTTACAAGGCTACTTACCATTTGGTCACAGAAGCTTCAACAGCGCTCGGTTTCTTTAAACAGCACTCTCTAAGGGGTTCCATCGTGATTTATTTCGTTGGGTTCGTGTGGAAGTTTAGAGAGTGGGGTGCCAGCTCAGGTGTAGCTTCGTCATCTGACCGTGGTTTAAAATTACGAGCTGTTGTCCTCTGATATTTCACTTAAGAAACTGATCTCGGACCGTCGTCAATAGCCCGTTGTGTTGCTCTGGTACGACGTTAACTAAAATTACCAATTACCGTATTACGCTAGGTGAATGTGGAAATACCCACGAGGCAACACCTGAGTTGTCACCCCATTCTCCAAACTTCCACACCAACCCAACAGGGGGACTTTCTGTCACGACATATATGTATAAGTTACGAGTACGAGTGTGCTATATTCAAACATGCGAGTGCAAACTTGGGAAACCTATTTCGATTCAAGTATCGGGGAAAACGCGAGTTTTTTCAAGGCTACTTTTGCGCTTTCGCCTTCTTTGGGATATCGTATTACTCTAGGCCTCACGTTGGGTTGGCGTGGAATATTGGAGAGTGGGGTGCCAGCTCAGGTGTTACTTCGTCATCTGACCGTGGTTCAAAATTACGAAGTGTTGTCTACGGATCTTTCCTTTAAGTGACTGATCCCGGACCGTCGTCAATAGCCCGTTGTGTTGCTCTAGAATGACGTTAACTAAAATTACCAATTACCGTATTACGCTAGGTGAATGTGGAAATGCTTGTTCCGCAGGCAAGCTCAAAGAGACGCTGTGACGTCAACCTCCTATCTCGACTTTAAACAAATAAAGAAGCAACATTTAATTTTGGATTAACGAATGGGACGAAACTATGGTGCCTCAACTAAACCCCGATCGGAGGTGATAAAAATCCTGGCCAAGAGGGGAAAGCCTTAGCATACACTTCTTTCCTGAATGCAGAGCCTGAAATCACTCCCCGGACGACCGGCACATTTTGAAAAAATGGCTAAATCTACCTGCCATTCCTCGATAATGATTACATCTTGTCCGCGGTGTGAGTTCACTTTCCTTTCTGTTTATTTCATCAGCTAGTTCGAGTTTGTTCTTCTATTCAAATTGTCTTATATCCATCAGTAGCATTTCTTTTAAGAAAAATGTGGTTCTTTCTTGTTCAGCACATCTTATCCTTTCTAATTAGCACTCGCATTGGGCACACTTTTTTTATTTCTTTTATACATTATCATACGCATAGCCTAGTTGTTCTAATAATAGTTTAATAAATCTAAATTTGCTTTATTTGTTAAAATTATGCCTTTTTCTTAGGTGCACTGTTGGTGCCTAATGTATTATTTATATCACTGATTCATTACCCCGTGCTTTGAGCAGATAGTGTATATAGGCCTTGGTCACCCAATTTGAAATTGCTTTTTATTCGAAACAAGATAAATCTAACCACTATGAAAATCGATCACGTTTGGCAAAATGTTGATGTATTTACCCTAATGTAGCGTTTTGGAACACCACAGTAATATAAATGGAGTTGGACTAATACCTGTATAAGCTTTTTTTTTATTACACTTATAAGTTTTGGATTTACTACTGGAACTATCTACGCACCTATGTACACAGCGTAATTAATGAACTAATGTTCCTGAGACAGCAGTAAGTTTCACTTCTCATAGTTTGTCTTTTGTTTTCCCCTGGGTTTGACTTCCCCGTGTAACTGTCCAGAGAGTTACTTCGTTCACCACCTTCCTCTGTGGCTTCTCTCACTGGAGTTCCCTTTTTTCTTCCTTCTCGGGGCATACACCTTTTTCTCGCCCGCTTCGCTTCTGCTTCAAAATCACCTCCCACAATCAAGGGATGTCAGATCCCCAACACGTCCGAAAAAACAGGCTGTCGGCGGTCCTTCACAAACACCAGCTGTCAGGTGGAAATCGGGGTACACAAGAAACGGACGCCGACCCTGAGTTATTTCCACACATGTGGCTGTCGGCTCCCTTCTCGAGGAAGCGTTTTTATTTCCTGCCGCTATGATCTCACTACTGATTATGCTGGTTATTACCAAGGATAATGTTCCTTAATAAATAAACTAGAAAGGGACACACACAACAAAACTGTCTACGAATATGTCCCTACCTTTTGGAGCTTGAATCGTGTCAGGGTTCTGTTGCGGAGATGTTGCCATCAACATGCGCACCACGAAGAGTCATAAGCAGTTTTTTGTAAGCAGTCATTTCATCCCGGACAGTCACCAATAGCCCGTTCTGTTGCTTTAGTGCGACTTCAATTCAGCTACCTACCTACTTTGGATGGTTGGTAGAATTGCATCTTCAGCATTTACAAGAAACTTGTTAGAGCCTAGGGCATACCCCCTGAGCCATGAGGGACGCCCTAAATACCTAGGTAAACATGCACTATTTTAAGAGCCATATTAGAAAACGTTCAACGGAAAAAATGTAATTTTTTCCAATATTTTCAAGCTTTTGTGGTCAAATCAAAATTGTAAACCAAAAACAGTTAAAACAATCCAGCATTTTTTTAGTTCAAACTACCGGTCAGAAGAGGTAATGGTAATTTTAGTTAACGTCGTTCTTGAGCAACACAACGGGCTATTGACGAAGGTCCGGGATAAGTCCCTCAAGGGAAAGATCAGAGGACAACACCTCGTGATTTTGAACCACGGTCAGATGACGAAGCAACACCTGAGCTGACCCGTTAGAAGAGAAACAGTCTAGCAACAGGAGGGTTGTGAGTTCGAAACTCGAGCAACACAGCGTACTATTGGCGACAGTTCAATCTCAAAGAAAACATCCGAATACAGCGCCTCATAATTTTCGACCACGGTCGAATAATGAAAACTACACCTCTGAACTTTCATCACTCTACAAACTTCCACACCACTCCAACATCAAGACATTTCAGGCCACAACAGATTTAACGCGCACCAGGCGCGGTGTTTACCACTGTCATTGGCTGGACCTAGTCCGGGCATGGATGTTTGTAAACGTATGGTGTAGAGGCGGCTGGTGCACCTTAAATCTGTCGTGTCCGAAAGTCCTCACGTTGTGTTGGTTTGGAAGTTTGGATTGTGGGGTGCCACTCGGGTTTTGTCTTGTCATCTGACCGTGGTTCAAAATGACGTGTTGACATTGGACCTCTCCCTTAGGGTATTGATACTGGACTGTCGTCAATAGCCCGTTGTGTCGCTCTAGTACGACGTTAATTAAAATTACCTTACCTTACCCTCCGACGTAGCAAAATTATATATTTAGAAACCTTTGGAGGTTTCTTTTCATGTTTAGGAATAGGTATTTTAATTAACGTCGAAATGGTGCAACACAACGTATGACTATTGACGACGATATGGGATCAAACCGGAAAGGAATGATCCGAGGACAAGTAATTTTGAAACACGGTCAGATGACGAGGCAATACCTGATCTGGCACCCCACTTTCCAAATTTCCACAATATGCCGTGAGGACATTTGAAGCCACGACGAATTTAACGAGCACCAGCACCCCTTTACCGCGATCGGTAACGAAATAATAAGAAATTAATTTCTTAGTCATTTTTGAGAGACTGAGTAAAAGTATTGTTTTCGAAGTACAATATGACATGTTAATATACACGTATTACAAACTATATGGAATTTGAACATTACTAAACTGATAAGGTTAAAAATCAAGGAGGTTTTTAATATATCAAGAGATTGTAATAAGTATTCCATGAGAATTAAAAATTTTAATTGCCACTTTTGTAGTAAAGTTTGTTTTAATTTAGATTGAAACTATGATAATAATGAATAATGTAAGAAGCTTTGGTTAATAGTACTAAAACAAACCATACAAATGAATCAAAACGGCACTTGGTAATACGTAAAATTTTATTTCTACCTTGGGATCAAGGCACATCCACGCACAAATTAACACACATACATAGGAATCGAATACAACAGCATAATTTATATTCTCATCAATGTATCTTACACATGAATAAAATTTAATAAAATGAACAATCGCATCGCTTTGTCAATGTGATTTATACCCTCTGTTGAAATTCAAATGCATTCAGTTTCAGGACATTTGAGACTGAGTATTGCTGTCTAATAAAATTATCGGGAAATCTACACATAAAATGGCGACATTCGTAAAATTAATCTCACCATCTGGAATCTGTAGGTGTTTGAACTTGTTCATAGTTCCAATCTATTTTTATTGAAAATGAACTCATACTTCGCATCATGATTGCGATATAGTCGTACTGTATATTGCGGATCGACATTAGTGCTTGTTCAGTTTAAGCTTTATCGTGTATATCTGATGCATTGTTTTTCTTACAACATCCGGATCATTTCCTACAAAACTCGCCCATTTGTCGGATTCCATGACCTCATCGTAGCTAATCAAGTTGAAGTCGTGGACGAACGATATCACCTCTTGGTCCCTGTGTCTGTCCGCCATAGTAAGTATGTCGCTCACATTCGACACTGTGATGCTGGACCATAACATAGAAGAACACTGCTGCTTCAAAAATCGTACCTGGAACTTATCTGCCCCGCAGTGCATCTTGACCACTGTCCCCCATTGCATACAAGTAGTACCCGGTAAAGGGTGTGGGGGATTCCTTGATGACTATTTCATCTTGCCCGCGGTGAGCTCACCTTCATTTCTTTTATCGGCTAGTTCCGAGTCCATCTTTCTATTCAATTTGCTTTATCAACCAGCTACATTTATTTTGAGAAAAATGTGCAGTTGCTTGTTCAGCCCCTCTACTTAGTACACTGCATTAATTTGATTTTATCCATAATGTTTAGAGCGAATTATCGATATTGCTGAATGTTACGATTTTTTTTTTACACTGTCGTACGTATAATCCAGATGTTATAATCCAGATGTATAATCATGATGATGATGATGTGTCTATGGATTGCCAAAGAAAGTCTCAAATATTGTCAAAGGTCCGAAGGACCGTAGCTGCCAGCTTTGGTGCCTCAGAACTGTAGAGGGTCTCCCACATTAGATCTCTATCTGGTAACAAACCGAGTTTCAAGATCTCTGCATCTCCTATTGGACATTCAAAGATATGTTTTGGTGTGAGTTGGATCTCTGGGCAGTTCTTGCAGTAAGGATAGGTCCTTGTCCCGTCAGGAAGTATTTTCATTCCCTTATAATGATCCGTTCTTAGTCGAGCAAGTGGGGTCGTTACGTCTCTAGGGAAGTCGAAGTCGGTTATCAAAGGTTTCTTTGAGGGTTGGTTTAAAAGTCTGCATCTGGCCACTGCATTCGCATCTGCAAGTGTGATGGTGGAAAGAGGTTGATCAAGTTTTCGTGCCTCTTTGGCCAGGGCGTCCGTACACTCATTCCCCCTCGATGCCTACATATGCGGGTATCCACTGCAACACACAAGATTTCCCTTTGCAATGCATCCGTTCTAGCAAGTTTCTTATAGTGAAGGCAATGTTTGTCTCTCCGTCTCTGATGGCCTCTAGGGATGATTTTGAGTCTGAGAAGACAACCAGCCCCTCAGCAATATCCATAGCTTGAGAATTAGTCAGGTAAAAGGTTAAGGTTTCTTTGATAGCCACGAGTTCGCTGGTGAAATTAGAGGAAATCTATCCTGTGTTAATTTTAATATTGAATTTTTTCACCGCTTGGCAGAATAAAAAGGATTTCTTCTCCACCTCTATTGAGGGATTTGTCTGAAGGACCATCAGTAAAAGCAATAGCTAGGTTCTCCCGGGAAATCTTTTCTATGGTTTCAAGACCCTTTTGTTTGAGTACAATGGGATCTTTTTTAGAGCAGGGTTGGAGCAGATTCAGATCTGCTCCAACCCTGCTCTAAATTCCAGATGTTCATATAATTGTTTAATAAATGTACTTATTTGTTAAAATTGTGCTTGCATCATTTTTCCTTAAATATGCTATCAGTGCTTAATGTATCGTTTATATCACCGAGTCATCACTCCGTGCTTAGAGTATGGATAGTGTAGGCCTTGGTCTAAATTTGAAATTCTTTTTATCCAAAACAAGATAAATCTAACCACTACGAAAATCGATCACGTTTGGCAAAAATGTTGAGGTATTGTCCTACCGTTTATGCAGGCTTTTAACAAGGATAATAATCCTTACTAAATTAACTAAAAAGGGACCCAACAGAACAACGGACAGATGACTGGCATCCAACTCTCAAACTTCCATACCACGCCAACGTGAAAAATGCCTTCAGGACGAATTTAGTGATACAGTCTCCACATACACGAGTCTTCTGTAATATCGATCTTCGAACTCTCGACCCTCCGGTCGCCGACACACGCCTACTAACTGGGATATCGGTATCGAAACAAAAAAAAAATTTAGAAAAGAAATTGTCATTCTCGAGACTGATTGAGTAAAAGTATTTTTTCAAATGTACAATAAGACACATAAATATACACACATCACAAACTATGTGAATTTGAACATTACTATATAAACTGACAAGATTTAAAATCAAGGAGGTTTTTAATATCAAGTGATTGTAATAAGCATTCCACGAGAATTATAAACTTGTATTTTCTACTTTTGTAGTTAAGTTGTTTTCAATCTAAATTAAAACACTGATAATGATGAATGGATATAACTGAATGATATACGAAGCTTCGATTAATAGTACTAAAACAAATCCGACAAATGAATCAACACGACACTTGGTAAAACGTAAAATTTTATTTCTACCTTGTGATCAAGGCACATCCACGCACAAATTAACACACATACATAGGAATCGAATACAGCAGCATAATTTATATTCTCATCAATGTATCTTACACATGAATAAAATTTAATAAAATGAATAATCGCATCGCTTTGTCAATGTGATTTATGCCCTCTGCTGAAACTCAAACTCATTCCATTTCAGGACATTCGAGATTGAATATTGCTGTCTAATAGAATTCTCGTGAAATCTACACATAAAATGGCGACATTCGTAAAAATACTCTCACCATCTAGAATAATCTGTCGGTGTCATTTGAACTTAAACATTTCATATTTCCAATCCATTTTTATTTTAAATTAACTCGTGCTTCGCATCAGAATTACGATAAAGTAGTACCAAATATTGCGAATCTACATTAGTGGTTGTCCAGTTAAAGCTTTTACTTGTATGCATCTGATGCATTGTTTTTCCTGAAATACCCGGATCAGTTTCTGCAAAACTCGCCCATTCGTCGGATTCCGTGATCTCGTCGTAGCGATTCAAAATGTAGTCGGGGACGAAGGATATCCAATCTTGGTCCCGGTGTCTGTACTCCAATGTAAGTAGGTCGCTCACATTCGACACTGATGCCGGAAAGTAAGATAGAACACTACTGCTTCAAGAATTGTACCTGGAACTTCTTTGGCAGCACAGCTTGATAGCTGCCTCCCACTGCGGGTGGTCAACTGTCCCCGCATAGAAGAAGGTCAGTACCCGGTAAATGGACCTCATCCAGGAAGTTGCTGTCCGACTCCTTATGTCGCTGGAGAACATGTACTGAACATCAGGGTACGGGTACGCAGAACGTTCTTGTAGACGGGGAAGGTGACATCACCCGAGAGGGAATCGAAGTCAAAGAGACGATGACCCCTGTACAGAAACGGGATGTCTTCGCCTGCATTGAACAAGGAGTCGCCTCTTTCTGCGGAGATGTCTTAGGAGTCAACACTTTGTTGGATGGTTCGACAACTCGTTTCTGAAACATGTATAAAATAATCGCTTGAGAGTTCTCTTTTAAGGTTTGAGGGGCCAAAGTAAGTTCGCTTTATTCTTATAGTGTGTCCTTTATCAATGAAGGTAAATACACAAAGTAGAGAGAGAACATCTCCGCGCAACCATTCGGATTTATTTCCCAGCAACTTTTCCCTCAACATCAATTCCACAACAAAATGAGTATTTCGGGGACTGAAATCAAGTGTCGTTTCCTGGAATTTAATCGCATTCTGCCCGTTGTCCAAAACAAACACTTCAACTGTCATGATCGGTACATAGAAATTTGGAGTCTTAATGATTTCGCAGTTGACCAAAGATTTGAGAATCGATTCGCCCGTTAAGTAAAGTTTCAACTGGATACCTTCATGTCCAAGAACAAAGTCTGCTGGTGTGGTCACACTCTGTCCTAACTGAAGAGTGCTGAACCCTTTAATGGGCCACACAAAGGAATGTTCACTGGTTTCTATTGAAGTGTAAAGGGAAAAGTATTCGGTTTGTGGAAACTCTCCTCGGGTTTTCCAGATGCTGCAACGCACAGTCAAGGTGTCGTGTGGCAGGAATGACGACTTCCTGGTCTCGAAAACCTCTTCGTTAGTCAGGCATTCAGGCAGATCAAGTGGTATGAATTGTTGATAAAGATAATTTCGTACGGTACCCGAAACCAAAGGCGATCCGTCAGAATCTAAGAATGAAAATTCGCAGTCTATGGGATAATCGATTGCTCCATCCTGCTGGACAAAACTTAAGCGGAGATCATTTTTGCCTAAACTTCTACCATTCGGAAGCAGACGCAGATAGCAATGTCTTCCATCTAGAGTGCGAGGTTGAAATACGGAAGTTCGGAATCCAGATGGGTGAAATCCATGCTTAGAGTAGATGAAGTTCTGGATTCGCCACAGGATCGTGAGAGCGTGTCTCTTTTCCGTTGCCCCTCTGTCCATCGCAAGGCGCTGCATAATGCTTCTCACAGGGGATTCTAATGCGAAAGGTTCGCTCTAATGTGCGTGTGAGGGATCAGAATTCTTGCGTAAAAGCGGGAGCTGTCAAAACGAAAAAATATTTTTTCAAAACCAAATTGTTTCTATTAAGCACAAAAATGCACAAAATGGAACTTTCCACTACCAAATTGTTCATAAGTGTGTCAAATGACGCAATGGCGCCCAATCATGCACCTTTAGCGCTGTCCATCCTCGAGAATATCATCAGGAAAAGCACAGCGAAATGGGGGTTAAGCTTTTCGATGTAATGTTCCCGATAGCATTTTTTTATCAATTACACGATTTTCGGTATTTTTCCCCAATGACGGGCTCTGGACTTTTTCCTTGGCCACTACAAGGCCGGAAGTGATGGTCACTCGTGAAGGGGCATCCAGTGGGTGGGCCATCATTGCCCCTAACAAAGGACAGCAAAATTTACATCCATTCCCCGACCCAGGATATTTATCAGGAACCTTCCGATCCAGAGGCCAACACCTTGACCACTATACCGGTTGGTCGGCATTTTCGGTATTTTGTAGCTACTAATTTGTTCTCACAGGTGGTAGAGATAAGTTTGACTTGCCAACTTCATTTTTCTCCCCTGTTGTAATTACACCAGTTCTGGACATCCCTCTTCTCGAGCCTAATGCTTTTTCATCAATTGTTTCAGTAGTTAGAACGCGGTAACCCAGTTGGTATAATCGCGAATCAGCAACCGAGAGTTGAGAGTTGTAAGGACGTAAAAATGATTATTATGAGTATATAAATTTCGAAAAAAAATTTGGATTAAATTTGATTTTTGAAATTGCAGATTGGAATTTAGAATTTTTTTCCCCTTTTGGTTGCTCATTTCCCCTTAGTTGATTTGATATAGCAGTGGATAGTGTTATTGAAAGTTAGAAAAAGTTTTTTTTTTTTGCAAACATGTAGTAGCTTGATTGGGAAGAGGGTGAAATGTCTTTCATGTGAGAATGATATGATTTTAACATTGAGAAAGGATGCTGGTGATAGGTAGGAGTGGAAATGTAGAAAGATAGGACAAAAGTTTGGCAAAAGAAAGTATAACAGGAGTAAGAAATTGGAGGGTAAATGGGTGTTTGGAGGACTTGAACGAGGGACGGATAAATGTTTTATGGTTGAGGTGAAAAATAGAAACCAGAAAGTTTTAGCTGAGGTAATTCAGAGCTGAATTTTGCAAGGAACTACAAAAATGTATGACTATTGGAAGTCATATGCTGGTATCAATACCCGAAGGACAAAGAGTTCAAGGGTTATCGATTCGAGCATATGACTGTTAACCATAGTCAGAATTTCAAGGACCCGGCTATGAGGGTAAGTTTGATTTTTGTTTAGCTTTTGGTTATATTACAAACACTGGACTATGCTTGGGTGGGCACCCAATACGGTGACATACGCATGGAAGCCAACGGTGAAAGGTCCTCGCCGGCCCCGGAGGGGCGGCGAGGTAGCCGGCAGGCGGGGATCGCGCGTTATACGCTGTGACTTATCTACAAACAAATTTCTCCCGGTATACTGGTTTAAACGCATTGAAACCTTAAGCGCAATACGCTTTAACTTCTCTAAAAAACAATTTCCTCTTGTAAAGCCGTTACAATAAAAATATTTGTTTTGCTTTTCCATATACGTCTCTGTAACCTGGAATATCCCCATTGAGTTGCTCACATAATGCTAATTGCTAGAAAAATTGTGAAAAAATATTTTTCACACTTATGGATAGCAGAAGAATTTTTAGATTTTTTTTTTCTCATCAAAAACCTTTGTGTGGATTATGATCACAGAAAAGAACTACCTTATTAAATTACCTTCTTGTTTTGAATTTTCTATGCATTGCAAAGTTTCTAATTCAAAATTGATGAAAATCCGGACGTTTAAAAAAAAAAATCTCGTTTTTTTTTTTATTAATTTTTTTTTTTATCAATTAAAAATTTATTTTTTAAAGTGACAAAACTAGGATGAAATTGACGCAAAATTGGGTACATGTTCGGAGAAAACCAGACTGAAATATTAGAAAATTTTCAAGTGAAATTTATATTGCTTTTTTCTTAATTTTTAAACAAATTATTATTATTATTTATGCACTGTATGCAAAGGTTCACGTTGTATATGGCGGCCATCTTGGAATTGCTTACATCGGCCGCCATCTTGATTTGGCGTAAACAATCGCTTTGGCGGCCTAACGTATCGGATGCTACCACACTCCACCAATAATTCTTTTCATGTCCAGATTCCCAAATGCAGGAATCTTTGTTTACAGTAAGCGAAATTTTAATTTTGGATCGTAAAAATGACTTTGATAAAAAAAAAACAGACCTTGGCCATGTCCATATATTATACACGTTGCAAATTTTTTCCCAATAACACTCTAGCCAAGAAAGATGTCATGTCGAGGTAGCTTAAATACATGCCCTGAAAGTTTAGATTCTATATATAGTTCCGAAATTCGTAATACCAACTAAAGCCTTCAAGATACCCGATCCTTAAATAACTATTAAAGCTTTTAAATTTCAATAAGCCCAAGATTTTAAGCAAATGTCCTTTTGTAAAGTAACAAGACTGGTATTCAAATTTTTATAAACCCAGAGTTATTTAACGCTAAAATAAACTTTATAATTGTATATTCTCTACAAGCCTACACCGTTTGATCCATCTACACACAATTTGGTACACGTATACTTTAGAACACTGTGGAAAACAAAGACTATTTCTTTCCCGTCTTCCGACCCATCTGTAGCAATGAAAACTGGTAGTCCTAAAAATGCCCCTCGAAGCTCCAATTTTAAAATCTTAAGTTTGTTTTCCTGCAATAGATGAGACATGGAAACACGTTCTTCAAGGTTTGTGTATTTGAGCTAACAGATGCAAATCTAGAGATCATATTTTAGCTGTCGAGGTCAGATCGCGATTCGAACCTTTAGAACAGAATCGACGCTTGAACACATATGCAGGAAAGTAATTAACGCTACCAAGATGTGAAATTTGATACAACAAAGATCGATAGATCTTAAAGTGTCTGCAACAACCGTTCCTGAAGTTAGTTAGGAATAAAATCTTTTAAAAATCGTTTTGCGATAAGAATATTGTTTTCTTGGAGCAATCGAATATAAACGGAGTTAAAATTTGCGTATAAAAAATTAGAAAGGAGGAATATGAACACTAACTAGATTTTCAAGACCGCATTATGAAAACAAACTCACGACATTTTACATTTTAATGTTACTCCAAATTGAGAATACAGGGAATAAACGAAAATTAGAAACCAGTTTTTCAGCTATATTTGCTAGTGAGTAGTAAAAGTAAAATAAACAATTTTTTTACATTTGAGTAATCTATATTTTTATTAACGTTAATTCAAGCATTTGTAGTTAAATGCCATCAGAATTGAATTATTCCAACTCTTCCGGCAAGTCTGTCGTTTAGAACATCTGTTATTTAGAACATCTGTTATTTAGAACATTGTTCTTAATGCGAGCATATGTATTTGGGTAACAGGATCCAAGAGCATTGTTCTTAATGCGAGCATATGTATTTGGGTAACAGGATCCAAGAGCATTATTCTTGATGCGAGCATATGTATTTGGGTAACAGGATCCAAGAGCATTATTCTTAATGCGAGCATATGTATTTGGGTAACAGGATCCAAGAGCATTATTCTTGATGCGAGCATATGTATTTGGGTAACAGGATCCAAGAGCATTATTCTTAATGCGAGCATATGTATTTGGGTAACAGGATCCAAGAGCATTGTTCTTAATGCGAGCATACGTATTTGGGTAACAGGATCCAAGAGCATTGTTCTTAATGCGAGCATACGTATTTGGGTAACAGGATCCAAGAGCATTGTTCTTAATGCGAGCATACGTATTTGGGTAACAGGATCCAAGAGCATTGTTCTTAATGCGAGCATACGTATTTGGGTTACAGGATCCAAGAGCATTGTTCTTAATGCGAGCATATGTATTTGGGTTACAGGATCCAAGAGCATTGTTCTTAATGCGAGCATATGTATTTGGGTTACAGGATCCAAGAGCATTGTTCTTAATGCGAGCATATGTATTTGGGTTACAGGATCCAAGAGCATTGTTCTTAATGCGAGCATATGTATTTGGGTAACAGGATCCAAGAGCATTGTTCTTAATGCGAGCATATGTATTTGGGTAACAGGATCCAAGAGCATTGTTCTTAATGCGAGCATATGTATTTGGGTAACAGGATCCAAGAGCATTGTTCTTAATGCGAGCATATGTATTTGGGTAACAGGATCCAAGAGCATTGTTCTTAATGCGAGCATATGTATTTGGGTAACAGGATCCAAGAGCATTGTTCTTAATGCGAGCATATGTATTTGGGTAACAGGATCCAAGAGCATTGTTCTTAATGCGAGCATATGTATTTGGGTAACAGGATCCAAGAGCATTGTTCTTAATGCGAGCATATGTATTTGGGTAACAGGATCCAAGAGCATTGTTCTAAATGCGAGCATATGTATCTGGGTAACAGGATCCAAGAGCATTGTTCTAAATGCGAGCATATGTATCTGGGTAACAGGATCCAAGAGCATTGTTCTAAATGCGAGCATATGTATTTGGGTAACAGGATCCAAGAGCATTGTTCTAAATGCGAGCATATGTATTTGGGTAACAGGATCCAAGAGCATTGTTCTAAATGCGAGCATATGTATTTGGGTAACAGGATCCAAGAGCATCGTTCTAAATGCGAGCATATGTATTTGGGTAACAGGATCCAAGAGCATCGTTCTAAATGCGAGCATATGTATTTGGGTAACAGGATCCAAGAGCATCGTTCTAAATGCGAGCATATGTATTTGGGTAACAGGATCCAAGAGCATCGTTCTAAATGCGAGCATATGTATTTGGGTAACAGGATCCAAGAGCATCGTTCTAAATGCGAGCATATGTATTTGGGTAACAGGATCCAAGAGCATCGTTCTAAATGCGAGCATATGTATTTGGGTAACAGGATCCAAGAGCATTGTTCTAAATGCGAGCATATGTATTTGGGTAACAGGATCGAAGTATAAGAAGCATTTAAATAATTTCATTAAACCACTTGAAAATAAGTTTAGACGAGATTCGACTTAATTAATCGCAGTCTATTACAGAACAAGTTATCCTCTAATTTCACTTAAACGATTCTAGAGTAGCAACTACACACGAAAATGAATAAAAGGCCAGGGCCACCCGAACCACAGGGCTAAATGAGCTATAAGCTATAGTCCCGGTAATTTTGCTTGCACTCGAATCAGTGTGACAGCTGGAGAGCAGCGAGTGTCTGACAATTCTAACTCGTAAACTTTTAAAACCACATCTCTCCCGCTTTACAATCTAGTGTACTTTCTTATGAAGGATTGCACATTATTAATAGTAGCCCATGGGTGCCAGATATCTTAAACGACCCTGTGCAAGGCATCTGTTACTAATAGCACAAGTACAGGTGAAAAATAATAGCTTACCAAAAGAAAAAATTACTTAAAAATAAGGCCACTTGCCATTTTATTCCAAGTAGCCTCACCAACGTTTGTACAGATCGCGCTCAGGGATTCCTCGTGACTGACAATTCTAACTCTGAAACTTTTAAAACCACACCTCTCCAGTTTTTTAATCAAGTGTACTTTCTTATGAAGAATGGCGCCTTATTATTATTAGTAGCCACAGGTGCCAAATATCTCAGGACGGCCCTTTGCAAAGCATCTATTGCTAATAGCGCAAGTACAGGAGAAAAAACTCTTACCAAAACTTGAAATATAACTTTAAAATAAGGCCACTTACCAATTTATTTTGCAGTTGTACAGTAGACGCTAAAGGCTACCTTTACGTCATGATTAGTCATTCGTACACAGCAGGCTGAGGATCTGAATATATAATGCGGGAAACTGGGACGTCATCGGCCAGGTGTTCGATACCAGGAAATGCAAATTTATAATCAACTTTCTACTTATCAGAGAATGCGTCCCTACCTTTTGGAGTATACAGCGCGTCAGTGTTCTCTTGCGGAGATGTTGCCATCAAGATACATACCTCGAAGAGTAATAACCAGCGTTTGTGGTAGGAAATAAACATCGCACTGGAGAGACACAACGGGCCATTGATGGGGTCTGGAATCAATCTCGAAAATACAACGACGCCTCGTAATTTGGAACCACGATCAGATGACGAGGTCTACGCCTAAACTGGCATGCTGTTGAAGGTTAGAAAGTGAAGTGCTAGCTCAGGTGTGTTGACCTCGTCATTTGACCGTGGTTCAAAATTGCATGGTATTCTCTGATATTTCCCTCCGTGTTTTGATTCCGGACAGTCACCAACAGCCCGTTTCGTTGCTTCAGTGATACGTCAATTCGGCTACATACCTACTTTGGGTGGTTAGTAGAATCGTTGTAGCGCTGTGGGCATACACAATTGAACCATGACGGTCTCGCTAATTACCTCGGTAAACAAGCACTGTTTTTGTAGTCAAAATAGAAAACATTCAACGTAAAAAAATTACGTTTTATCCCATTCTTTCGTCTTTTTGTGGTACGAAAACTAAATTGTGAATAAAAACAAATTAAAAGAATCTATCAAATTATGAGTTAAAACTAGTTTTCAGGCCGTGGAAGCGCAACATATTAGCAACAGTAGGGATGTGAATTGGTAATGTTTCGGTTGGTGGTTAAGGTGTTATCCTTTAGATCAGAGCCGCCCAACCGGTATAGTGGTTAAGGTGTTAGCCTCTTGATCAGAGCCGACCAACGCCGACCAACCGGTATAGTGGTTAAGGTGTTATCCTCTAGATCAGAAGGTTCCTGGTTCGAATCCGGGTCCGGGCATGTAAGTTTGTAAGCGTATGGTGCAGAGGCGGCTGATGCATCAGAAATCTGTCGGGGCTGAAAGTCCTTAAGTGGGTTTAGTGTGTAAGTTTAGAGAGTGAGGTGCCAGCTCAGGTGTTGCTTCGTCATCTGACCTTGGTTCAAAATTTTTGTGGTGTTTTCCTCGGATCTTTCCTTTAGAGGATTGATCCCGGACCTTCGTCAATAGCCCGGTGTGTTGCTCTAGTACGACGTTAATTACAAATTAATGATGGTAATGGTAAATTTTAGTTAACGTCGTACTAGAGCAACACAAAAGGCTATTGACGACGGTCCGGGATCAGTCCCTTAAGGAAAAGATCCTAGGACAACACCTCGTAAATTTGAGCCACGGTAAGATCACGAAGCAACACATGAGCTGGCAACCCATTATCCAAACTTCCACACCAACCCAACGACAAATTACTAAAAATTACCCACTGGGCAACTACGGGTCTACCCAGACACCTGAGTAAATAGTACCAGTCTATAGATGTGTCCAAGGTATGATTATTTCTTGGATCATGGTCATGAAAGTCCACTAGTACGAAGTCTCCCTACACAAATCATGCAAAACTCGCTCGTTATAGCTTGGCCTCACAAATCCTCATGCTGGAGTGAGAAGGAAGTTTGCAGAGTGGAGTGCCATTTCATGTGGCGACCTCGGCATCTGAACATTGTTCAGAACCACGTGATGTGCACAACAGGCCATGGGAAAGGATACGGGATCAATCCCAAGGTCGGGTCGTGTGTTATGGCGCTAGGTGTGTCTATTCACTCCGATAATCCGAAAAGGGGAAAAAATAACCATCATTAGTTGGTGCTAGTTTCGGAGAAAAGATCCGAAGGTAAAAGGGGTGGAAACATCCACTGGAGATAGAATCCAGATGACTGCAATACTGAGACCAAGACTTGTGATTGGAAACATAGACTTCTAATATAAGTAGACTGAGCATCGCTATTGAGAAGAGCTTCGCAAAGCGTACGCAAGATGTTGTCAGTAGTCACGTGACTGCTCCGCGAAAATTCAGCTTGGTTGCTTGATTTGGCCTTTTATCGCCTCTCTCGGCGACATTTTCTTATTAAAAAGTTAGCGATTCGCTGAGCATAATACTGAGTATTTCTGGAATTTGAGTTACATTTTAACATTTTTGGGCAATGCAAATGAATATTTACTTTTTCACTTCTGAATATTTTTATCACTTTTAAATGTTTTTAGTTTTATTATAGAATTAAGTTCTCATTGGGATTAAGGTTAACCAGTACACGTAAGATAAATAAATTGTAGTCAATGGATTAATTCCATATTTTACATTTTGTTCTTAAACTATATTAGGTGTGGAGAAATTATCTGATTCAACTTCAGAAAATATTCGAAGCTTTTGGAAAAATTTATTGAGGTTAGCATGAGTTGGAATTAATTGAAAAATAAATACCCATGTTTGGAAATAACTTCAATTAATGTGCATAGTATTGAATATGCATAATACTGAATGCTCCTTGAATTTGAGTTACATTTTACCATTGTTGAACAATGCAAATGAATATTTACTATTACACTGCTGAATATTTTTTTAATTCATATTACTTTTTAATGTTGTTAGTTATTTGAGCTTTTTTATAATTAACTGAAGTTCTCATTGGAATTAAAGTTAACCAGAACATATACAAACTAAACAGTACACTTGATATAATTAAATTTTAGTCAATAGATTGCTCTCAGGTCAGGAGTTCAGATTAAAATTTGGTAGTAGATAGTTGTTCTAAACCCGACATTATTTAATTAATACAATATTTTATATATATTTCTTCAAAAACTGTATTAGGTGTGAAGAAATTATCTCAAAGATTTCATTTTAGAAAATAATTTAAACTTTTAAAGTAATGAGGTTAAAATGAGTTGGAATAAATTGAAAAATAAATGCCCATGTTTGGAAATGACTGCATGAATAAATATTTTACTGATACATAAAACAAAAATACTGAAAACAGATTAGAAGATTCCCTATTCAAATGACGTTTGGGTTACAACTAAAGCTTTCATTGATAGTATGGATTCTTAATTGCTTACGTTTCCATAAACACAAATTTATTCAAGGAGTTACGCATAAAAATATTAACAAGAAAAGTTAATACATATAATCTTTAAGGTTGAAGGAAACTATTTTAAACCATTCCCTTGATGTTAGCTGTTTTGTAATTTTAGATTTCTGGTTCAAAAACTAATTAAGTTGCAAATGTGAGTCTATATATGAATTTTGAATTCATCAAAGTGACTATGTAAATAACTATTGACAATTTTTATGCTTTTAAGCATGTATAAAAGTTTGGTAAAGATTTTGATATTGAATTTTTATTACTTATTGTGTGTGAAGTCAATATTTAATAAATACAAAAGATAAATAAGAAACAGTAAACAAATGAAATTTATTGTCACATTCATCACATTTTAAAAGACAGAAACAAAATTCTTCGATCAATTAATTAAAACGATTTTCTTCTTTCTTCATCTTTGGGAAAACTAATAAATGTAATAAAATAAAAATTTTAAATACATAAGAACTGAATAAATGAATTTTAAGCAGGTGCACATCTTTACAAGTTCTTATTACAAGTAAATATAAATTGTTTTTCTTATAGTTCTAAAAAATCATAAATACAAATTCACAATTATAATACGGCTTAGAAAATGCTTTAATCCTATTTTTAACAAATTAATTTTATTTAATATATAATTAAAAGTTTCAAACGTTATCTTTTATTTTAAAAATTATTCTTATGTAATTACAGTTTGCACAGATGGGTGGATACAAAACAATTTTTCTCAGAAAGAAAAATAATTTATGTGATGTTCTTAAATTGATGTTACCAAACTCATAACATTTTTATCGTGAGACACGAAAGAATATAGTACTCTTAGTTGTGCCAAAACATAATCGCCAAGACAGAGAACGATTTCGCACAAGTTTTTACACTTCGGTTAACTATTTTTAATATTTTAAGACAGCATAAATAAAAATTTGCAATTAGAAACACCATTCCACCCGTTATTTTGTGTTACAAACATTATTTTAGATACATACTGATTGCAAATGTATGAAATCTTTTCATAGAACGGGAAATGTACGTAGGTTGTATTTATTAATTCCAAAGTTCGAATATCCATTTTTATCATACTACAGGGTGTCCTAAAAGTTCCTGTACTGACGATTCGTGAATTTATTACATAAAATCAACAAACTTTAAAACAATTATTTTAATGCTAATGGTTAAAAGCACTTTTAACATTACTTAGGGGGGAAATATGAACTAACATTTGGTTATCGTTGACTGTATAGTACCCCTTGGCGACTTTTCATACAAAATCGCCAAACTTAAGATGGCGTCGATGAATAAGCCTCAAACAGCGAAATTCTCTGAATGCGTGATAAATTAATTTTGCAATGACGAACAAAATGACGTGGAACTTTATTATCGCACAACTTGAGTGCGAAGAAAATCAAACGATAAAAATTAAAGCGTCAATAAAAATATAAGCAGATGAGATAAAATTCAATATTTAAAAAAAACACGGGCAATAATTTTTTTTAAAGTTGGAGTACGGGAAGTTTTAGAACACCCCGTAGAAAGTATTACAAAATACAAATTTGAAAGAAACGTTTTCACCTTTAATAAATTTGGAATTTCCTCCATATACGCAGCACTGTAGATCGAATTTAACTTGAGTATTCAATGCATTTGCTACATGCTAGGGAAGAATAAATGTGCAAACAAATGCGAGAAGAGAGAAGGAGTCACGTGACTGCTGATTTGGGTCATATGATCATGCGGACATAAAAAGGTTGCCATAGCTCACTCTACTATTATATCTCCTCTATGATTGGAAAGAGAAAAAAGAGGGAGTTTTTAGAGGATGTTATTAAAGAATGGTGAATTATAAAGGGTACAGCTACACTCAACGTTTATAAGCGGTAGCAACGGCCTTGGCGATTTTTTTTGGCGCACTTCTAGTAGCGAGTTATGGTAGATTAAGGCAACCCATCTGTCTTAAGAGCTATTGTGGTATTCATGACAACTTCGGCAAAGGGTAACGTTCAATTTTCATTTTGGATATTCCAGAAAGTTTTTCCAAAATCCGTTAAAGTCATTGATTTGTTTGAAATATTGTCTTTGCTTCCATGGGTTACTATAATTTTAAAATATCCTTTGATTGCATTGGTCCTTTAAAAAAAATGTCTGCAATATCATTGGTTCATTTATTTGTATTTATACAGTTGTGGAATTTTATTATATTAAAATATTTTTCACGAAACGTTTCTGAGTTTTGTTTTTGTCTCCATTTGTGGAATTTTCGTTTTTATAATTTTTTTTCCCGGAACAGATTTGTATCAGGTTGTACTATTTCCTTTTTTTTTTTACTTTTAAAATTATTTTTCTTTTCAAATGTATTTCGTGTAATTGATAAGTTTCAGGATATTCTTACCCAGCATTCGCAGCTTAGTTTTTCTGTTGGTTCACAAATGTGTTTGAAATGTGTTTAAGCTTTCTTATTTTTGTGAAAGTTTTTTAAAAGTATACTTCTCAAAATGTTCTCAAATGTGTTTTCAAGCTTTTATTTTCCGTTTGTTTAAAGAAAAAGATTTTTGAAATAAATCTTGCCTTGACAACTTTAGAAGTGCGCCAAGAAATCACCAAGGCCGTTGCCACCGCTATTAACGTAGACTGTAGTTGTACCTTATAAAGTTTTAAAGATTACATTTAGTAATGTTCCGTGTCTTTAATCGTCTGCTTTCTATTCATGTCTCATTGCCAGATTTCACACTATCATCCCTTATCGTAACTCTCTCTCTTAAAGATGATAATAATATTGAATGCTACACGAGGTGAAAAAACATCGAAGGGTTATATATGTTGGAAAGATAAGAATTGAGTGGGGTTGTTCTTTCATATCACAACTGCAAAGTGCAGAAAAGGACCTTTCTACCTGTTTTAAATCGATCGCCATTGTTTTTCCAGTGTTGCATGCCTCTAACTTCCAGTTCGGTGTTACGGGAATGTAATTCGATTTGGGATATTTGGCAACGACGTACAAGAGACGTGTAAATGGTGTTCAGTAGAAAGACCGCCTATGCGTGGTCACTGAGTGTCATAACATTAGCGATATCAGCTGCAGCAAGCGACGTGAGTGGTTTGTTGACAAAACTGAGCTCTCGGAACAGTTCGTCGCTAGAGCACTCCTTAACAACGAACACAGACGGAGTTTTATCGGGAAAACCTCTGCAACTAAAGAGTGGTAAGCAATCTGTTGGTTTGTATATAACTTTTTATGACACTTTATACTATCGCTAGCCACTGAGTGTCGAGCACGGCGTTGCCCGTGACGGTTCTTTTCGCGGGGTCAGGTGTGACCACTGTTTGCTGCCGCTCGTCAACCCCCAGTGATTGCTACGTATTCCCATTTGGTTGGCTTCGTAAACGAGCGCCGCGGGCAACGTAAATCAAAACATGCTAGAATCGGAAAGCGTAGCATGCTTCCTATGATATTCGGACTAAATATGGCATTCATACTGTGATGATCATAATGGTAATTAGTTTACGTCGCACCTAGCAAACCAACGTGGTATTATCGACTATCTGGGACGCCATATTTCCTACCTTTACTCGAGTAGAAGTTATGGTAAAATTTTAAGCCCTCTGATTCATTGTTTTCTCACAGTCATCTATGACTTCACTCACTCAGAGCATTTGCATGGGAATTATCAATATTTACGTGCAATGGCAAGTCTCGTACTCAGTCATGATTGGTCCGTGGAGATATATTAATGATTTTGAATTTTCCGTTCTGAACAACTTACAAAATATACAACGCACATTTTCAAGATTATAACAAACATTCTTTTAATTCGAAAACAGGTATGTATTTACAATTCTGTACCTCAGAGTAAAAGTAATTTGAACTATTATAAGTGAGCAACCATTTTATTTGTCTTTAAAAGCCTCTTACTTAAAGTAAAGAAAAAGGCCTTTTAAAAAACTGTTAATCTATGTACTGTAAAATATTCCAAATGTCAGTTACGATAGTTTACCCCTGGTATACATAACTGTAATTACATTTCACAGTTCATAGGCAATTAAATATTTTAGTTCTATTTTAGTCATCCATTTCTAGTGACAGTTACATTAGAATTTAATTGAATTTTAAGATCAATTAGAGTGTCCACGCAGTGAGTTAAAATAAACTGTCACCTTCTATTAAGCTGATATAAACTTAAGGTGTCCGACTACGTTTAAAACGTAATTTTGACCATAATTCTCAAATTTGTTTTATTCTCTCATGTTGAAGCCCAGTTTCTTAAGTTTCAGAATCTGTTATTGTTTTAAGTTTACGATAAATAGAAATAAAATTATAGCAATTTTAGTATTATTGAACGACATAAATAGAAACCGGAATTGCGATTGAAATAACCGGAAATTGGGTGGTATTCCGCTAATTTTTCAAAAATAAAAATAATTTTAAACATAAATTTGTTGAAATTATTTTCTACAATCAAGCATCGACATTTTACATCAAGTTTCGATGAAATTGTTCGAAGAATTTGGCTATGACAAAAAACACAAAGGTAAACTTGAAATGTTTTTTTCTGAAAAACACATTTTAAGCAATTATTGCACACGCTTAACATGATTTCTCAAAACGTTGCAGAGATATCTCTACGAAATTAGACATTATTACTTAACATGTTGTAATGACAATATACAATAGGTTTAGTTGCAAAATACATACTTTTTAGTTTATAACTGTTTAATTTAAACGACAAGTAGACATTTTGTAAAATTAAAATTTTAGCTACATATAACGAGCGATACTTCTTAACATTTCAATATATCTCTTTGATTGTAGTATATTGTCGTCACTAATGTCATAGATATATGGTGCAGCAAGGAAATTAAAATTAATTTAATATAAATTTATACAGAGCGTTAGCCATACTGTGGGTAGTAATTTTGATTGAATTTTACCTTAATTTGCCCAATTGACAAAAAAAAAATATGAGTCGGTGCATTATTTTTTGCTTTATTTAATGATTTCGAAACATTATCTAGTATGAAAAATGTTTAAATTGTGATTTAAGAGTCGTTTTAAAATAAATTGTTCCGAACCTAGTCGGATACCTTAAGTTAAGAAATACACACAAGGAAGTCTTTTAAAAATCAAAACTAGAATTTATTCAAAATATAACAAATGAATTCAAGTTAAATTTAAAAGATTACAATCGACGCATAGTTACATTGAAAAGTAAATCTAATAATGTGATCAAGCAAGCGGGTACGTAATCCAACAAATGAGAGCGAGAATAAAAGCTGGAATTTTGGTACAACAGATTGCAACCGCTTTTATAATAGTATGAAAGATCACGTGACAAGATTTGCATAACCGTGACAAGATTTACATAAAGTACGTATTATCAAATATGTTGGCTTAATAAAACTCAGAAAATAAAGGTTTTTCCTAACAGAATTATTATTATAGACATTGTTTTGTTATGTATATCATCAACGTTATCAAGCCTATATTCGAAATCACTAAAATCATAAGGCAATAAAATTTCCAAGATTTTTTCACGTGTTTTCTATTTCTTTTGAATAATTTTCCATGCTGATTTTTAACTATGTATGAGCGAGTTTGAAGTTTGTGATATTATTTGGACATGTTCCCAAGTTTTGTATTTGCACTGAATCACATGGGCTCAATTTGCTCAGAGATTTAGAAACGAAAGCTTTCGCGTTGTGTGTCAGAAACTGATAGCGAAAAACATAATTTTTTTATAGAATCCTTAGCAAACAACTGAAACGAATTGGACAGTTTCTCAAATTTTAGTTCTCATATTTTGTATTTGCACTGAACACCTAGGCTCAATACGGAGTTAAAAACAAAAAGAAAGTTTTGCTGAAAGTAGTGAGCCCACCACGATACTCGGCATTGCACGTAAATATTGATACTGTTCTCACGCAAGTGCAGCATGATTGAGTGACGTCATAGATGACGGCGAGAAACCAACGAATCAGCGGGCTTAAAATTTTACCATAGCTTCTACTCGAGTAAGGATAGGTTATGCAGCCCGGTTGGAAGAATAACGAATGAGCAACCGAAGGGTTGCGATTTAGAATCCAACCAACCACTGCCTTCTACAAAGGTGGATGGTACATGTCAAATCTGCCGCGTCCTCAAATGTCTTCACTTTCGAGTTGCGTGGAAGTTTGGCGAGTGGGGTATCAGTTCAGGTGTGACCTCGGCATCTGTCCGTGGTTCAAAATTACGAAATATTTTTCTCGAATTTTTCACTTTGGATTTAATTCTGTAGCGTCGCTAATTGCCCGTTGTGTTGCTCCAGTGCGACGTTATTAAAACGCCACTACGTACCTACATTAATATTTCTTAAACTATTAATTTAATAAGCTTTAATGTACAAAAATGGTTGCTTGACTGTTAGAAGACCTAATTGCATTAGTTAACGGAACAGGAATTTGGTAGGTAGGTATTTAATGAACGTCGCACTGGAGTAATACAACGGAACGTATTGTGTGTGCATGATGTAAGATGATATCAAAGCATTCCACCATATACGGGGAAGATAGATATGAATTCTTTTCAAACAATTTATATTACGTATTTAGAACATAGAGGTAATTGGTAATTGGTAATTTTAGTTAACGTCGTACTAGAGCAACACAACGGGCTATTGACGACGGTCCGGGATCAGTCCCGTAAGGGAAAGATCCGAGGACAACACTTCGTAATTTTGAACCACGGTCAGATGACGAAGCAACACCTGAGCTGGCACCCCACTCTCCAAACTTCCACGCCAACCCAACGTGATTAGCACATAGAGGAAATGTAAACGTAGAATAAGCAATGGTAGCATCTTCATGTACTCAGGACCATGTAACCAATACTAGATGTAACCTGACCCTTACACTACTTTCTTCAGCCGGGTGGAAACGAACATTCATGATCTGATTGGTCCACGTGACGGCACACGTCGCCCATTCATTGATTCATCGTCTGATTGGTCCATTTATTGATTATCTGATAGAAGTAGGCATTGGCAGTTTCACCAGTTTGGTCGCCAAGTTCGAATTTACGCGCCTACCCTAAAAGGAGGCGATGATTTACCAAATCGGACAGCCAAATCAATTTTTCAAAGACCAGTCACGTGATTTTTAGTCCATGAAGGTCACTCATCATAAAGCTCCTCTCAAAAGCAATATTCAGTGTAGGTACTTATATTTCTAGTCTATGGTCTCATTTTAAAACTTTCTAGAAAAAAAAGTATATATATATATATATATATATATATCAGCATCATTCCAGCCTGATAGAGCCAAGCAAAACTCAGCATGCTGTAAATTTCGGATGCAAAAATGTTTTTGACCAATATGCAAATCATTAAAATTTGGTGTCCAATGAATGAATAGTGCGATCTCCAGCGCATCAGAACTGCGCATCCAGCAGATGTATATAAGGAGTTGTACTTGAACTGTTGTTAAAAATTTCTGCTGCATTGCGATTTAGGATACCTTTCAACGTCTGAAAAAATGCCTCGCCGCAGGATTCGAGCTCATAACGAGCAACTTTCAGAGTTTGAAATAGGTCGTATCATTAGATTGAAAGAGTCAGGTTGGGCAAATCGGAGAATCGCTCGTCATGTGAGTCGAAGCGATACAGCGATTAGAAGATGCTGGCAAGAGTGGGTGGACAAAGGCAGATTTCAGCGTCATGATGGTAGAGGTCGACGTAGGGCCACAACAGATCTCGAGGACAGAGTGATTGTCAGATCAGCTGTCACAGCGCCTGATTCATCGCTATCAACCATTAGTCGTGCGACCCACACACGAGCGTCCACCATGACCATTCACAGACGGCTGAGAGAGCGAAATCTACGCTCGCAACGACCGTTACGCCACCTGCCACTCACGCCTGCACACTGTTGAGCCATATTACAGAGTTTTGCTTGGCTCTATCAGGCTGGAATGATGCTGACTGGGGACGTATAGTCTTTAGCGACGAATCCTGCTTCCAACTGTGTCCTGACGATCATCGAAGACGTGTCTGGAGACGCCCAGGGCTGTGTGCCGATCCTGCTTTCACTATTCCACGCCACACGGGCCCTCAACAAGAGGTTATGGTCTGGGGTGCCATTTCCCTTGATAGCCGGACCCCTTTGGTCGTCATTAGAGGTACACTTACTGTACAGCAGCACGTTGACGATATCCTGAGACCTGTTTTGCTACCGTTGTTTTCGCAGTACCCTGGGCTTATTTTTCAGCAAGACAATGCCAGACCACACATGGCACGTGTTGCTATGAACTGTCTTCAAGCTTGTCAAACACTTCCTTGGCTAGCCAGATCACCAGATCTCTCTCTCATCGAGCATGTCTGGGATATGATGGGAAGGCGACTGAATCCGGTAGGAAATGTTGTTGACGTAGTCCGACAATTGGAGCAAATTTGGCAAGAAATACCGCAGGAGATAATCTGGGAGCTTTATCGGTCTATGCCACGCCGTGTGGCAGCTTGCATCCAGGCTAGAGGCGGGTCAACACCTTATTGATCTTGTTACTGCAACTCTGAAATAAATCATTCAATTGTTCTGAAATTTTAATTATTTTCTACTCTGTACATAATTTTCCTATCCACCAATTTTTGTCTCCATCGGACAACTCCTTCTGGGTGCGTCGATTTTTTGTTATAGAGTGTATATATATAAATATATGAAAAACTGCACACTTTTTCCAGTTTAAAAGTTATATAAATAAAAAAACTATAGCAAATACGACGCTAAAGTTTTAATAATTTTTTATATGTGTCAGGAAAGTTAAGTAGTTAATTTACGTCGCCTGAAGCAGCACAACTGGTTATTCGTTACATGTGACTGGCTCCCAAAACACAGAAAACTTAATGGATAGTTTAATTAATTAATTATTTCCTGGATACATTCCCGTTCTCTTTTAATCCTCGTACAAAAAACACCCGGCTGAGTCTGTTGCAAAAAAAAATATTGCTAATTCGTTTAAAAACTTGGTAGGTTGGTTAGCAGATGAATTTACGTCGCCCTCAAGCAACACAACGGACTATTAGCGACGATGAGGGATCCATCGCGAAGGGATAGATCCGAGGACAATACCAAGTAATTTTGAACCACGGTCAGATGTCGAGAACAACACTTGATCTCAAAACTTCCACACCACAACGACGTGACATTTGAGGTTGGGACACATTAAACGTGCACCAGACTCCATGCACATGAAAGTACTTGGCTGGATCGAGTTTCGAACTCTCAACCCTTCAGTAATAACGCGTAGTTCGGTATCACGTGCAAAGCTCAACTGCACATGTCAACAGGACTGGTGTTAAAATAGCACTCGGAATATAATCCTCTCTCCAAACTTTCACACCACAACTTCCACCTTTCACATCGCAACCGTCCAGTTGCTAATATGTTGTTATGCCAACTAAGCTACCGCGACCCCGTGAGTGTTGAGAGTCTCGCTTGGTACATCTTCACAGCTTCCCTCCATAGCCGACAAACCGTTCTGGTGGTTAAGGTGTTAGCCTCTAGATCGGAAGGTTTGTGGTTCGAATCCGGAGCAGTGCATGGATGTTTGTAATCGTATGTTAGAGGCAGCTGGTGCACCTTAAATCTGTCGTGGCCGAAGGTCCTCATGTTGGGTTTGTGTGGATGTTTGGAGAGTGGGGAGTCAGCTCAAGTGTGGCCTAGTCATCTGACCTTGCTTCAAAATGACATAGTGTTGTCCTCGGTTCTTTCCCTTGGGGAGATTGGACCCGAAACGTCGTCAATAGCTCGTTGTGTTGCTCTAGTACGACGTTAATTAAAATTACCTAACCTTACAATAGAGTTAAATAATTTCTTAATTTATTGTGTATTCGCAACTCATCTTTACTACTACAAATAAAGCAAACACGTGTTAGACACTTTTATGCCTCATTGGTTTGTCAAAAATCCACTCTTTTATGTCTCATTGGTATGTCAAAAATCCACTCTTTATAGGCTGCATCAAAACCATAAAAGGAGTAATTGATTTTTGTTTTTTGTAGGTTGCGACTGTGGTCCTCACGGATATTGTACATATGATTACGCTTGGAGAGAAGTTTGTGAATGCAATATCGGATTTGAAAATAAAAATGGCTATTGTGTTGGTATGTATATCACAAATATATATTTACTAGCTGAATAACCCGGCGTTGATCGGGTTTCAAATATGACCACGACAGCTAAAATATGACCGCGGCATTTCCCTGTGTTATCTCAAATGCACAAACCCTGTAGAACGTGTTTCCTTATCCATGTCCATTTATTGCAGAAAAACAAACTTTAGATTTCAAAATTGGGCTTTCGAAGGGGCACATTAAGGACTATCTGTGCGCAATTTTCATGCCAACAGATGGGTCTAAAGACAGGAAAGAAATAGCCGTAGTTGTTTTCCGCAGTGTTCTTAAGTATAAGTGTACCAAATTGGGTGTGGATTGGTCAAACGTTGTAGATTTGTATAGATAATATACACTACCCTACAATAAGGGACCGGACAGCAAGATGTGATAGTATAAGGGAAAGAAAACATGCTTTAATAAGGAGATGGTTTCACACGTATTGCAATTACGCTAACAACCCTTCTGGGCATACTTTCAACAAAGTTTTGATACACAGCTATGGATATTTGTGTCCATTCCTGCTTCCAAGAATATCGCCAGCTCAGCTGTAGATTTCGGACGCGGTTCCCTGGTCCGTTAACGTCGCTCTAACTCGTTCCACAAATGTTCTATGGGTTTAGGTGGGGGCTCTGAGCATACCATGGAAGACGTTTTACGTCCATATCTTGATACCACTTCTCAACAGATTCTGCAACATGGCATGGAGCGCTGTTGTCCTGGAAGTAACATTCGTCCATTCCATAAAATTGCCAGAGCGTAGGAAGACCATGAATGTCCAAAATGTTCATGTAGGCGTCAATGTTCAATTGACAAGGTACAACATGTAAAGATTTATATAGATGAAACACAAACAAAAAACTAACCCCGCAGGTACAAATCTCATCAGAGTTCAGTTCCTTAAAGTTTCACTTTTTTCCCAGTCTTCGTATCCTTGTCCAAGTGGTCAATATAACTTGCCATCCTCTTTCACCTATGAACTCAAGTCGTCTCACTAATCTTGACTACCGGCGGATTCTTTCTTTCAAAGTGTGTAAGATCAAATCACCCCTTCGTTAAACAACTAACTTCTGACAGTGAAATTTCTGTAGAGATCTCTGGTTCAATAATCTTTATTCCTATTTCGTATCTACCTGGCGAGTTCATTGTAAACTATTCAATTCTTTCACCAGTCCCTTGAGCTATTGAGCTCTAAGACTAGGCCTCCACTTACGATTTCTAGTAGCGCGATTGTTTAGTCGCAAAATTAAAACTCATTGTTTTTCAAATACAAGAGCACAAACTTGCGACTAAGCAAATCGCAGCGATTAAAAAGTTGCAGCTGGTCGTATGGTTCTATTTTCGCTGCGACGTGACTGTCGCTCTTCCCAATGAATCACACAGACATGCATGGACATGCACTCACTTGCGAAAGTTTAGCCGCAGTTCTGAAGCAGTTTTGTTATGATCTCTGTTTAACACACTGAAAATACTTGTCTAAAATGTCTGACAACGAACCTACCGGAGGTGATGATGGACGAATATTAATAGTAATTGATACTTAGTTACTTATTAAAAAGAACTGAAAAGAATTTAAAGAAATTGAAGATTGTTATTGATATGGACCAATTATTATTCCCAACAATTCATAAAAACTTTTTGTCATTCGGTAATACTATAAAAACTTTTCAGGGTGCTTGTGACATAATAACTATTATATCGAGTCCATTTCAATTTTGAACATATATTTATTACAAGGCAGGAACTGACACTGACACAAAGACGATGAAACACAAAGAGAAGTGAGAGGTTATTCCGACGTGGTCTTTCTGATACCACGTTCCAAGCCAATCTGACGAATTCCCCATCGGGTAGGGAAGACGCGCGTTACAATTTCCCTTTCATAGGGATTATCTGGAGACCTGTGGCTAAGTTGCAACAGTGCTCACATAAGTCACATTGCTCTTTCAATAATCTTTGGCTTGTTATTGGGTGCACCTAATATACTATATAACTATGCTTCCTCCATTTACTTCTCTCATGAAGGAAAAGAGAGATTGTACAAGTAGTTTCAATGACATCCATTGGAAAACTGTTCTAATTTAACGATTTATCTATCGCAGTGTGTGTACCCTGTAGATTTTCTGCGGCAGCGATTTTTCGGTCGCTGAGACCTTCAACTTTCCCCTATGCTGACCCCTTTTCGACCCTTTTTTCGACCGACTACGGGGTAAACGCTTTGTCCTCTTTTTCGGCAACACCAGGACCACCAGCCGAGCACACTCTTCTCACTCTTTGCTTCATCAAGATGTCGAGTGTGGATGATGACAGTTTGGCGAAAGATGTGTCCAAGGCCAGCGATCTGGACAAAATATCACAGAGAGCGGACCAACGACGGCGTGAGCTACCACGTGGTGCCGAAGGGCAGATGGGAGCGGTGATTGTCAAGCAATCGTCTCGAAGAACCCCAAAAGTTGCAATCCTTTGATCTTTACAGACTTCCGGTTGGTAAACAAAACTGGAGTTGCAGACTCTCCAAATCACTACTCCAACTCGAGATTTCGACGATAAAAGTAATGCCGTTTCTTGGAATAGCTTCGATGTTTGGAGGGTTTGCAATTACGGGAAAACGCGGCTTTCCGGTGTAAACGCGGCTATAGAGTCGTCCACAACACCCTACCTCCAACAGCCTACATGTCTTATAATGTCCCTACTTATTTGTTGTATAAGAAAATAAACTGGTTGTTATACAACTTTCTGCCTATCATCATCTCCGGTTGCCTTACACCTCTCACGAGTGCATGCTATTTTATGCGTCAAAATAAAAGTAGAAGAAAAGTAGAAAATATACTGGAAGCCTTCCAAAATTAAACGTGCAATCACAGTGCAGCGTATTTCAATATAGGTCGTATATACATCGAATTTAAACGATCTACATAATAAATCAGCTTTTTAATAGTGATGTATTGAAACTTAACACGTTTTAAATATTATTTTAGATTTACGTGGCTCTGAAAATGTCTTACCCCTTAATGGAGTTTGACTTCTGTTGCTACGTATGGATTCCGCATGGCGCTTATTGCTTGTATCGATTAGTTATTCTATTTAGCATTGTACCCCTTCCCAACTCTTGCCTTCCATAACTGATTCAATTCTCTCTTCATCAGAATGCGATTGCGGCTTCATGGGCAAATGCGAGTTTAACGAAGAAGGTGAAAAAATATGCAAATGCAGAGAGGGATATGGAGACAGGAATGGAGAATGCGCTTGTAAGAAATATTTTGCTAACTTTATTAGATTGTAGGCTTTACCTTTTAAAGCGGTTAAGTACCTTTTAAATGTCAAAATAAGCAAAAAACATAAATACATTTCGAATCTTAATATCTCCATGAATAAATTATTTACATGAATGAAAATTTTGTATGCAGATTTTAACTACCTTTATCTTTTGTAAAATATTTGAAAATTATTTCTACCCCTTAAATATTTTGTAAATTGGACCAAAATGAAATGCATTGTTTTTGTTGTTAGAATAGTATGGCATTGCGCGCAGTATTCTGGGCAAAATAATTATTATTCTGAGCTGATTTTTTTATAAACTTAAAATATATAGTATAACTACAATGACGAACTCTTGTATTTTTTTTTTTAATTTCTTACAAAAATTTGTAATAAAAAAATGAAATGTTTTTTTTTAACACAAAATTAACCTTTTTTCAAAAACTTTCAACAGAATAGACAAAAAAGTTGGTCATTTTAAACATATATATGGTTTACATAATCAATTAAAATTTCATGTAATTCTAACTAACCATTCCAGAGAAATCTTGCGCGCAAGTGTTAAAATCACAGTTTTGAGATATAGTCATTTAAAAACAATTTTATTATTAAAATGCTGCAGCAACATATGTTTCTCCTTCTTGCAGAAGAAAATTTTCTGCAACAACTTTTTGCTTTCTTCTTTTGCTCTTTCGAACCTCTTTCGTGCTATGAAGAAAGCGTAAATTGATTAAAATTACATCACAATAATTTTTTGGATTTTTTTGAAAATTTAAAAGGTTCTTAACCCTTTGACAATCACTCAAAATTTCGTATACAGGGAGTTTCGAAAATATCTGGCCAAATTGTAACGTATGATAAAAGGCCCAAATTCGCATTTTTTGCGAAAAAAAAAGTGTCCGGAAAGGCCGATGATAGGTGGTAGAGGGCGCTGTTTAGGTGAGTTGTAACATTGTTTCTGTGGCGTGAGGCATCATTCCCCACACGAATTTTCAACGGTAACCATCGCTTCACAAATTAGGAGCCTGAAAATCCCAGTGGGGGATGACGCCTTACGCCACAGAAACGATGTTGTCGACTGGCCTTAACAGCTCCCGCAATCATCTAATTGCCGACCAACCAGTCTGGTGGTGAAGGTGTGAGCCTCTAGATCGGAAGGTTCCTGGTTCGAATACGGGTCAGCGCATGGATGTTTATAAGCATATGGTGTAGAGGCAGCTGATGCACCTTAAATCTGTCGAGGCCGAAAGTCCTTACTTTGGGTTGGTGTGGAAGTTTGGAGAGTGGGGTGCCAGCTCAGGTGTTGCGTCGTCATCAGACCAAGGCTCGAAATGACGTGGTGCTGTCCTCGGATCTTTTTCTTAGATTATTGATCCTACACCATCGTCAATAGCCCGTTGTGTTGCTCTAATTCGACTTAATTTCAAATGACCAATTACCAATCACCTAATTGCGGTATTTCCACCATTTTGACAAGAGATGTACATTTTGGCCTATTCTAACCCCCTTTAGAACGACCAGATATTTTTGAAACACACACACCGTATAGTTATCAACCAATCTGAACATACTTTTAAATTGCTGCGATTTTATTTCTTATGGATGTGTTTTAATTCTTTTAAGGACTGAAAAACTTTAATCTCAGCACATCGAATGATGGTAAGGAATTTCAGTGTTTTATATCATTCAAGATTCCGAGGTTCCACATCAAATACTTTTTTTAAACATATAATCTATGCAGCTCTATTTGCTTATGAAAGACCTGAACGAAAAGATAGTTTGTGAAGGGCAAGGTAGTAGAATCGAAAGGGGCATCTATTTCTATAGGATATTCTGAAATTATACTTTCTTTATACTTTATATCCTTCACTTGGTCTGAAAAGTTGAAAAGATCAAGAAGTTAATAGGCGACTTTAATTTTATCCTTCAGTGAATCGTCAAATTGAAGCTGAATGTAGCACGAAAATGGCATATTGTCAAGGGTTAGGGTGACACGCCAAGGTGTTTCTAGTAGGGATGCGACATCGATGTCTATGTTTTTTAATGAATTTAACATCGATGTATTGGAGTCGATGTTATTGCAACATCGATGTTTTTACTTTGTCGATGTTTTATTTTTAAATGAAAAAAGTACCGTTATAAAAATTTAAAAAATAACAAAGTAGCATAATTTTCATAATCAGCTAATTGAACATACTTTCAGACCAAAGTGGCCAAGGGTGAAGGGTAAGAAAAGTAGGGATGCGAGCGACATCGATGTCTTCAAAACATTGATGTTTTATAAAAAAAACATCGATGTATTGAACCCGATGTCGCATTACTAGTTGCTAAACCAGTTTTAAAAATGGGGGAAAAAGTTCAAATACACTGAATTTTAAAAACATCGATGATTTGGGGGCGATGTATTATCAACATCGATGTTTTAATTTTGAACATCGATGTTTTGCTGTCGATGTCGCATCAATAGTTGCTAAACCAGTTTTAAGAAATGAGGAAAAAAGTTTAAATACACTGAATTTTAAAAACATCGATGGTTTTGGGGCGATGTATTATCAACATCAATGTTTTAACTTTGAACATCAAAGTTTCAAAACATCGATGTTGTACTGTGAATGTAGCATCACTAGTTGCTAAACCAATTTAAAGAAATGGGGGGAAAAGTTTAATTACACTGAATTTTAAAAACATCGTTGTTTTTGGGGCGGTGTATTATCAACATCGATGTTTTAAGTTTCAACAACGATGTTTCAAAACATCGATGTTTTGCTGTCGATGTCGCATCACTAGTTTCTAGTCGCGTATTCTTGTGGGTGAATAGATTTCTACTACGCCTGTCACTCGGGGTCGTCAAATCACGTGCGACAGTTGACCATTCGATACTCGGCGCGAATAACGAGTCCCGCCACCTCGTCAACCTATTGTTCTCTTAAGTGGGTGACGCATGAAGCGACCGGTTGACCCGCTCGGAACGAGCCAAGATCGCGAATCTCATCCCGGGTCACCCTTCACAAAACGCCCCTTGTGTCACCACCCTTAGAGACCGTACAAAATTAGTGCAGAATCGAATACACATACACGGCACATTAAAGATAGGAGTTACTATGGTTCTTCGCAGCCTTCCTCAAATTATAGAATTCAACAGCTACTTACAAAATACCTCTATGCATACCTTCAAGATTAAAAAAATGCAAGCACTTGAGCCCACGAAGCCCTCCTCTTAACACAGCCATATCTGTCAATAAAACAAAGTACAAGTACAACAAAGTCAGCACAACAACAAAGTACTGCAATGCCCAACAGTTTTTGTAGTCTAATAGCTTCATAGAGTACTATTTGGCGAGTGTGGATCCATTATATTTATTTTGAATCAAGACCAAAATTATACTTTCTTACAATGAAAATACGAAAGATTCTACAGCATAATATATGCCAGTCGTCCCTCAAATCCAATTTAAACTAGCAGTGTGCTCAAATTGTTGTTTTACTGAGACTCTTCCCCATCCAATTTCAAGTATTCTTTGTTAAAATTCGAGGTTGCTTCAGTTGCCATAAGAGTTTCGATCAATGTCACTGATTTTCAAAGTTTTCTCTAAAATATTTTTTGTTTCGACTTTATATATTTTTTTATTTTTTTTATCTATTCAACAAATGATCACTCTTGTTTTAATTCCTAGATTGTTCATGCTATTTGGATTACATGGCAATCAGCTGCAATTTCACCAATGGAATACAGAAATGCATTTGCCCGGAAGGCTATCAACTCAATTTCAACACTTGCGAGGGTAAGAAACATACGATTTAGTGTTCACTTCGATCGCTCCTGTCCATGTATGTCATTAAGAACATTAGATTGATCTTAGATTGAGGAAAAGTGTTAGATCTCAAACTGTTCTGAGGGAGGGGTTGATAAAAAAAAATAGCCCTTTTCTCTCCATCTTTGCCCACATCTATGAAATTAAGCTGTCTATAAAACCAAATCACTCCAATGTTCTTCATTGATTTGGTTGTATGGAGAACTTAATTAGCGGAGATACAAGTAATTTTGCATTAGTATCTTGCTCAACTGAATAAAAAGAGTTAGATCTCAAACCGTTCCGTTATGATAAACAAAACATAGTTATTGATTTGGTTGGACAGAGACCTTAATCGCTGGATGTATCGATAAAAGTAATTTTAAATTAGTACCTTGCTCAACTGCAGCTAAGGCGTTATATCTCAAACCGTTCCGGTTAGATAAGCACAAAATAACCATTTTCCATCCAGATTTGTCCATAGATCTATCCATGAACTGTCAAGTTCTCCGTCCAACCAAATTAAAATATGCAGTCGCTTAGTACGAATTGAAAGTGGGCATTTGTTACAACTAGAACACTTGCTAACTATTAATACTATTAATTATTAATACTATATTAACTATTATTAATACTATACTAATATTAACTATTAATACTATAATAACTACTAACGTGCTATAAAATAACACAGGAAAACTATTTATTATATGGATTACCATCGATCTATATCTAGAATTTATAAAAGGCAGGTTTGAGGAATACATATGAACGGTTTTCGATTAAATAGAATTTTGTGACTGTATGTATATACGTTACGTCTCATACGACATAACGCTACTTCCAAGCCACCGCAATTAGCAACCTCCCAGCCGCAACTATCGATAGGCGTCACGAGAACGCTGACGCAGATGATAATAAAAGCCCGCGCAAAACGAGCACTCGCTCTCTCTTGACTTTTCCCCGCCCGCCAACATGTGAGAAGCGCGTTCCTTCGCGTAGCATTCCGTGCCACTCCAATTATGGATACATATCGTTTAGTATTCTTTTTTCCTTTTCACTCTGCAGAGAGTAGAGATGGTGTATTTATTGGACGAAATGTCCCAACACCACTCTTTCAAAATTCCGCGTGAGTCGTATTTTCCACCGTAATTCTAACCTCAATTTTCCCATTAGCGTCATTTGTAATTTTCTCCCCTTGTTATTATAAGTTCCAATTTATTAATCATTCATTTATGTTCCCTGTTTATGTTGTCTAGCGTCAATAAACTTTTGTTATTTTTAATTGTAACCAGGACTAGTCTTTTTGTGTTTTTTAACCATTCTATTAGTGACTTTTGATCACACTTGTTTACCATGTTTATTTTACAGTAAACTTTCGTAATTAAGATATCGGCATCTCCTAATCGATAATTCATCTACAGGGTTCAGTGAGTCTTTTTATTCAACATTTAATTCCCACTATACGATCAAAATTTGTCTTAATTGTGGTCCTTGTTTTCGAATCTTTACTCATTTCATTTAATTTTATTTTATTATTAAAAAAGGATCCAACATATAGCGTTTGTTTAGTTCTGCATTATTGTGTGTATTTCGGGTTCTGTGCAATGATTGGTGCATTGCATGCCCCATGTAAATTAGCCTTGCTGTTTTTAGAAATTCGAATGACATTTTGCTAATTTTGATCCTTGTGTAAACACTAAATCTCTATTTTGTGCAGAAATCGATGAATGCCGTAATCGATCTGCTTGCCCCGAGAAGACCACTTGTTTGAACACGAAAGGAAACTACACTTGTAGTTGTGATTCCGGATATCGTCCGTTGGGCGATAAACTCGACCCCAAGTTCTATGGATGCACTGGTGAGATTAATCTAACATTTCTTGCTCATGAACACTATCTGTCTTAAACTCAGATGCTTCCCGCTGTGAGTGTGTAACCTAAACTAATAACCTTTTCATCGTGCTTTTTCGTCGTACCTCGGCAAATTTGATTCCCAGGTATATTGTATGAAACAAAAAATTTCTAACTTCCAACATGCAATAAATTTCTGTGTATTCCGGATAATATTCTATGTATATCTATTCCAGCGGAGCCTGCAATTCTGATGGTTGCGAGATCGCCGCTTAGACCTGGCTAAAGACCGTCGTGTTCGCTAATGGTGGCTGGGGCACGTTAAACAGGTTGTGGTCACAAAGTCCCCCATGTTCCCATACCAAATCAATAGCTCTGGGGGTACCTGATCAGGGGGTTATCGGCCTCTGATTGGGATCTACATTACGATATGTGTGAGTGAATTGATGTGTGAAAGGGACCTTCCTGTAAAACGGATGTGTCATACATGAAGAAGTCTAACCCTCCGGGGCAATGGCACCCCCAATTGGGCCATATATGGCCCACACGACAACACCAACATGTATTGTTTATCAATTTTAATTTTTAAAACTGGGCAATTTTTCATGAGTTTACACGAGCTGAATATCCTGTACCTCCTCTGTACCTGATCGACCAATAGTATTGACTGAAAGTTTTATGTGGGAACATGCATAACCTTTCTAATGGCGTATCATGACCTTTTAATTGACCTATTCAATTTCACGGTCATTCAATTTCACCTTTGACCTACAATTACAAAAAGTGTATATAATTTTCAAAAAGTAAATTTTGAAGGTGCACTATTTATCGCTGCTTTCTGAAAGTTTCATGGTGATACACGTAAGGGTTCATAGCTAAAAAAACATTCGAAGTAAATAGAAGTATGTAATCAGTAACCCTAAACACCTGTATCTTTTGACCTGTATGTCCAATCAAGATGGAAAAGGGATTATATTATAGAAAAATCATAAAATTTCTGATGATGTATAACATGATACCATCAACAGTTGGTTGAGCTATCCTCGTGTCATATAAGTGTTGAGAAGTATCAATTATTTCTCTACATACCTAGCCGACCAACCGGTATAGTGGTTAAGGTGTTAGCCTCTAGATCGGAAGGTTCCTGGTTCGAATCCGGGTTCGGGCATGGATGTTTGTATGCGTATGGTGTAGTGGCGGCTGGTGCACCTTAAATCTGTCGTGGCCGAAAGTCCTCACGTTGGGTTGGCGTGGAAGTTTGGAGAGTGGGGTGCCAGCTCAGGTGTTGCTTCGTCATCTGACCGTGGTTCAAAATTACGAAGTGTTGTCCTGGGATTTTTCCCTTACGGGACTGATCCCGGACCGTCGTCAATAGCCCGTTGTGTTGCTCTAGTACGACGTTAACTAAAATTAAATTAAATTAAATTAAATTAAATTAAATCTCTACATACGCAGCATGCAACCATAGTTAACTGTAGAAGACCAAGCTTGGAGGAACTGCCGTTACTACGGGCTCAATAGTGGAAATGTGTTTCCGTAGCTATTGGATTTTTGTAAAATGAAAAATTGTTTGCTTTCAGGAATAGCTTTGACCTCCATTTGATTTATTTTGGGTTGGGGTTGTTTCGCAAATCCCTTTCTTCGGATACTCAACAGTTCATGTTTTGAACTCAATGGAATTCGCCATCGAACATAGAAAACCAGTTGCGTAGGCGAGACTTCGTCAATGGACATTGGACCCACTAAGCGACCTCTCCGAAACTAAGATTGAACCCGGCTGCGCAAAAATCTGGCTCTTTTGTCTTCAAATTTACGACATTTTCGTTTGATAATATGTTGTTAAGAGCAGTTACATATTTTCACATCTCAAGTACTATCTCAAATCAATTGGTCTTTTAGAATCACAAAACACATCTCAGATCATGAGTGGTATTTTAAAATTTAACGTCACACTGGAGAAACGCAACGGGCTATTGGCGACAGTCCGGTATCAAACCCGAAGGGAAAGATCCATGAACGACAACACGTAATTTTGAATCAAGGTCAGATGAAAAAAATCGCACCTGAGCTGTCACCAGAATCTACAAACTTACACAATCCCCCCCCCCTCCCAACGTGAGGACATTTGAGGTCGCAATGGATTGAACATCCATCAGCCCACTTTGTACACGACGGTCTTTGGTTGGAATCGAACTCACAACCCTCCAGTTCCTAGTCTATTACTCTTCCAACCGGGCTCGCTGATCAGAGTAGTAATTTTGTTAATTTTTAATTAACGTCGTACTAGAACAACACAACACGCTATTGAGGCCGGGACGGGATCAATCCCCTAATGGAAAGATCCGAGGACAACACCACGTCATTTTCAACCACGGTCAAATGACGAGGCAACACCTGAGCTGGCACCTCACTTTCCAAACCTCCACACCAACCCAAAGTGAGGACTTTAGGCCTCGACAGATTTAAGGTTCATCGGCTGCCTCTACACCATATGCTTACAAACATCCATGCACTGACCCGGATTCGAACCAGGAACCTTCCGATCTAGAGGCTCATACCTTCACCACCTGACCGGTTGGTCGGCAATTAGATGATTGCGGGAGCTGTTAAGGCCAGTCGACAACATCGTTTCTGTGGCGTAAGGCGTCATTCCCCGCTGAGATTTTCAGGCTCCTAATTCGTGAAGCGATGGTTTCCGTTGAAAATTCAATCCGGGAGTGACGCCTTACGCCACAGAAACAATGTTACAAAATCGCCTAAACAGCGCCCTCTACCACCTATCCACGGCCTTTCAGGACACACATTCTTTCGCATAAAATGGGAATTTGGGGCCTTCTACCACACGTTACACTTTGGCGAGATGTTTTCGAAACTCCCTGTACACGAAATTTCGAGTGATTGTTGAAAAGGTAAAGCCTACAATCTAGTAAAGTTAGCTAAATATTTTTTACAAGTGCATTCTCCATTCCTGTCTCCATATCCTTCTCTGCATTTGCATATTTTTTCATCCTCGTCGTTAAACTCGCATTTCACTATTAAGCCGCAATCGCATTCTGGTGGAGAGGATAACACCTTAACCACCAGACCGGTTGGTCGGCGCAGGTAAGAGTCGAGGATTTCTAATGACAAAACAACGTAAGATTACGTTCTTTCGTCCCGAAGACCTTTCGAGACTGTCGACACCAAACCCTCTTGGCGAGTATCCCGTCATTAGAAAACCTGACTCCATATCAGACGAGATATCTCGTCATTCGAGAAAACCACCCAGATCTCCATGTTGTCATTGCAAAAAAATTGCCAAATCCTGATGACGAGATAACTCGTCATTGGTGAAATGGGTCGGATGTTGACCGACGAGATCTCGTCGAAAACACTTGGTATTTGGTAATTTTAGTTAACGTCGTACTAGAGCAACACAACGGGCCATTGACGACGGTCCGGGATCAGTCCCTTAAGGGAAAGATCCGAGGACGACAACACCTCGTAATTTTGAACCACGGTCAGATGACGAAGGAACACCTGAGCTGGCACCCCACTCTCCAAACTTTCACACCAACCCAACGTGAGGACTTTCGGCCACGACAGATTTAAGGTGCACCAGCCGCCTCTACACCATACGCTTACAAACATCCATGCCCGAACCCGGATTCGAACCAGGAACCTTCCGATCTAGAGGCTAAGACCTTAACCACTGTACCGGTTGGTCGGCACCAAAAACACTTGGAGGGTAAAGTAATATATGTAGCAGCATGGCGGTGTGCGCTGTGTTTCGCTATTGTCTGCTCTTAGAAAGGGGTGAAGAGTACGAGCTTTTTCACCACCCTCCTTTAAGATGAGATACTCGATTCCCCATTCTGTTCCCTTAGCAATTGTTTTGTCTTCTTCCTCAGAATGCAATGAACCAATTGACGCAATGGGTGCTAATAGAAATTTTTTCACTTTCCACAGACATCGACGAGTGTTGGGAGCAAAACGCCTGTCCTTACCGGGACACGTCATCATGCGTCAACTTGGAGGGAAGTTATGATTGCTACTGCAATTTAGGATATTACCACAGGTTGTCGGAAACCCCAATCCAATTTGTAGGTTGTGAGAAAGGTAAGAGGATTTGAACGCAGATAAATAATTTATTTCGGTCGGTTGGTTTTGGGTTTCAGGGCGCAAGGGCCGTGTTTGGCTAAGCTGCGCCTAACACAACTGATAATGTCAAGCAAGTATGAAAAGACAGTGTTGGAGGAAAACGCATGTCCTTACCGGGACACGTCATCATGCGTCAACTTGAGGGAAGTTATTATTGCTACTGCAAAGCAGGATATTACCATAGATTGTCGGAAACCCCAATCGAATTTGTAGGTTGTGAGAAAGTTAAGAGGATTTGTACGCAGATAAATAATTTCTTTCGGTCGGTTGGTTTAGGGTTTCAGGGAGCAAGGGCCGTGTTTGGCTAAGCTGCGCCTAACACAACTGATAATGTGAAGCAAGTGTGAAAAGACAGTGTTGGAGGAAAACGCATGTCCTTACCGGGACACGTCATCATGCGTCAACTTAGAGGGAAGTTATTATTGCCACTGCAATTCAGGATATTGCCACAGGTTGTCGGAAACCCCTATCGAATTTGTAGCTTGTGAGAAAGGTAAGAGGATTTGAACGCAGATAAATAATTTATTTCGGTCGGTTGGTTTTGGGTTTCAGGGAGCAAGGGCCGTGTTTGGCTAAGCTGCGCCTAACACAACTGATAATGTGAAGCAAGTGTGAAAAGACAGTGTTGGAGGAAAACGCTATAGGTGCTGGTTGCTCAGTTGAAGATAATTCTACGAAAAATTTATATTTCCAGCACATTTACTTTGGGAAACATCGTTAATTTTATCTTTTGGAATCAGAAAAATAATCAGAACAACATTCTTTCGTTTGCAAGAATTTATTCTCTTTTTTTATTCGTGTTGCCAGGTTTAGATATAGAGCTTTTAGAAAAGAAAGATTATACTCAGCATTCATAGATGCTACATACTTTTAACCCAGCATACACAGATGCTTCTAAGATACATATAGATGCTACATTACTCCCTTCCCAGTAACTAAGTTACGATGAAGAGAGGAGCAGTAATAAGAACAATTTACAGTTATATACAAATTATTAAAGTATCTGAAGAAAATTTTTTTTTACAATAATCCAAATATCCTTTTGAAAACATCTTGAAATATAACAATAATGACAATATATGTATATACAATATATGATATTGATAAAAGAAATGATAATATATAGTTAAAGTTAACAATAATTTGTACATTCAGTCCCTAAAACGAACAGGTCGTTGAAACTTTCTTCCAACACGGGAAAATCTTTGTTCTAGAGGCTTATCTGTGGTAACGTCCGGTGTATCCGCTTGCACAGGTACTGGTGGTTCTGGATGCTTTTCATCGGCGGCCAAAATGTAAGCAGGTTTAAGTCGGTCAATAGAAATTTTGACTTCTTTACCTTTTATGCAGACTAGGAAGTATTTCTCAGTTTTCAGAATCACTTTGAAGGGTCCTTCATATGCAGGCTCAAATGGTTTCTTGACTCTGTCTGTTCTTATGAACACATGGGAACACGTTTTGAGATCCTTATGTATAAATGCTTTGAAGTTATTTCTATGCCTTGTAGTTTTAGGTTTGAAAGATTGCATCTGCTCTTGTAATTTGTGCAGAAACGTCTCTGGGGTCGTAGAAATAGTTGGATCATCAAAGAATTCTCCAGGGAGTTTTATGGTTTTTCCATACACCATTTGCGAGATTGAATGTTCAGAATCCTCTTTTATAGCTGCTCTGAGGCCCAAAAGTATAGTTGGAATAGATTCTGTCCATCGAAGAGTATTGTGTGACCGTATAGCTGCTTTCAGGGTCCTATGAAGTCTCTCGATTTTGCCATTACACTGTGGATGATATGCAGTTGTGTGTTTAAGTTTCATTCCACAAATAGCTGCCAAAGTTCTAAAAAGTTCGGATGTAAATTGCAAACCTCGGTCTGTGATGACTTCGTAAGGTACACCAAATCGGGTTATCCATCCTTCGTAAAATGATCTTGCCACGGTTTCGGAGGTTATATCACGTAAAGGGATAACTTCCATCCAACTAGTAAAGCGATCTATGCAAGTTAAACAGTAAACAAACTCATTAGATGGTGAGTAAGGTCCAATGATATCAATATGAACTGTGCTGAATCGTTCATCCGGTTCTTTGTAGGTTCTTAATGGTGAGTTAGTGTGCCTCGTAATTTTGTTTTTCTGGCAACTGATGCATGTTTGCGACCATTTCCTTACGTCTTTCCGAATGTTTTTCCAAATAAATCTTGATGTCATTTGTTTCACTGTTGCTTTGATACCTGGATGAGCTAAACCATGGATTGCTTGAAACATTATCTTTCTAAATGATTTAGGTATATATGTTCTTACATTCGAAGTTGAAATGTCACACCAAAGAAATTTACCAGATGGAAGGTTATTTAGTTTAAAATTTAAAGATTTGTTGTTACGTAATTCATTCAATTCTTCATCATTAATTTGATCTTCAGCTATTTTATCGAAATCTATTACAGTTAATTCTTCAACTCTTGACAACGTATCAGCAATAATATTATCTTGTCCACTAATATGAACTATTTTCGTTGTGAATTGAGAAATGTATTGTAAGTGTCTTAACTGTCTTGGAGATGCTTTTTCATTCTTTTGTTGAAAGGCAAAGATTAGTGGTTTATGATCGGTTATTTTTTTAAAATCTCTTCCTTCTAATAAGTGTTTGAAATATTTTATAGATTGGTATATGCCTAAAAGTTCACGATCATATGTACTATAATTTCTTTGTGCATCGTTTAGTTTTTTGGAAAAGAATGCTATTGGTTTCCAGCCATGTTTGTCATGTTGTTGGAGGACTGCTCCTGTTGCGAACTCTGAAGCGTCTGTACATAAAGACAGTGGTAATTCAGAATTCGGAACAGTTAATAACGCAGTATTTGCTAAGTCCAATTTACATTCTTCAAATTGTTTCTTCGCTTCGTCAGTCCAAGGAATTTTTCTTCGATCTTTTTTTCTAGCACCTTTTAAATATTCGTTGAGTAAAGATTGCTTGTGAGCAGCTTTCTTCAGGTACCGACGGTAAAAATTTAGCATTCCTAAGAAAGTGCGAAGTTGATGGATAGTTTCTGGTAATGGAAAGTCAATGATAGCTTGAACCTTTTGTGGCAATGGGCGAGAACCTTCTGGAGTTATTAAGTATCCTAAAAATTCGAGGCTATTTACTCCAAAGATGGATTTTGACAGATTTATCCGTAATCCATATTTAGCAAATTGGTCCAAAACTATTTTTAGGTGTTTTTGATGTTCTTCCGTTTCGGATGCGATAAGAATGTCATCTAAGTACGGGAAAACAAAATCTAATCCGTGCAAAACTTCATTTATGAACCTTTGAAAGGTGGCAGGGGCATTTCGAAGACCGAAACTCATTACATTAAATTCGAATAGTCCAAATGGGGTTATAATGGCGGTTTTATGCTTGTCTTCTTCTGCTATCGGAATTTGGAAGTAGGCTTTGAAGAGATCAGTTTTTGAAAACACACGTTTATCTTTAAGTATATGATGGAAATCTTCAATCCTGGGGATTGGATATCGGTCTGGCACTGTCCTATCATTAAGTCGGCGATAATCACCACATGGACGAATCGAGCCATCCTTCTTTGTGACAAGATGGAGAGGACTTGCCCATGCAGATTTTGATGGTCTAATAATGCCGTTGTTTATCATGAATTTAAATTCTTCCTTGGCTATTTCCAAACGTTTGTTATCCAACTGTCGTGCTTTACTATAAACTGGTTTTCCTTGAGTAGTAATATAATGTTTAACATTATGATTAACATTTGATATTAATAAATTCGGTTTAGTAATACTGGGATATTGTGATAATAAGCTAGAAAATTTAGAGTTTTTATCAAAAATGCTTACACCTATTTCTTCAATTGCTGATGTGGCAGTGCCCAAAATATTGAGTTTGGTTACACCATCAATCAGTTTCCTTTGTTTAATATCCAGCAATAAATTAAATTGATTTAGAAAATCAGCACCTAAAATTCCTTTACTGATTTTGGCTATGATAAAAGGCCACTGAAAATCACGACGAAGACCTAAATCGAGCGTTAAAATTTTGTATCCATAACAAGGTATTTCAGTGCCATTAGCAGCATACAGTTTGAAATCACTATTCAGGGTATCAGTTGATTGAGCTGGGATGATGCTCACGTCAGCTCCACTATCCACAAGAAAACGCAAGCCCGTTTTTCTGTCCGAAACAAATAGTCGGTACTTGCGACAATCATGCATATCATTTGCAGCAGAGCTTGCCGCTAATTCTGCTGCGCGGTGAAGTTTTCCGTCCTTTTCCAACTGCAAGGAGAAACGCATTTGTCCGGCAAACACTTGCCACCAAATTTAAAGTGATAATAGCAGTATTTTCCGTTAGGATTAAATTTGCGGAATCTGCTACGAGATCTGGAACGAGAACGTATCGTAAAATTTTCAGTCGATCTCGGAATACGATTTACAGTTAATTGAGCAATTTGTTGTTCCAAAGTTGTTATTTTGAGCATTAAATCATTAATTGTAGGAGTAGAAGGTTTTTCATTATTTACAGTATAGATGTCGCTTCGGGAGCTCATATCGCAGATTTTATCAGCCATTAACGCCAATTTATTCATATCTTCATCACTAACTAATAAAATGTGTTTCATTGCTTCTGGCAATTTGTCGAGCCAAAGTGTTTTTATTAAATTCTCAGATACATCTGGAGTAGCAACAGCACGTAATTTTTGCAAAAGTTGGCTGGGTTTCATATCTCCCAGTTCAATTCCTGTGATAAGACGTCTGATTCTCGTGCTTTCACTCTCTTTAAAGAGATTTAACAGCCTTGTTTTAGAATCAGCATATTTACAACTACTTATACTACTAACAATGTCCCAAATGTTCTCGACATGTTTCGGCTCAAGCTTAGACACCAAATGGTTAAATTTTGTTTCATCAGACACAATATTGTTAATTTTAAACTGAGCCTCAACTTGAAAAAACCAAATTTCTGGTTTATCAACCCAGAATGGAGGTATTTTGATGCTCACCTTGTGTAGTTCCGAAGACAAAGGAAGCGTCTTGGTTTCAGTTTCATTTTCAGTCATCTTGTTGTCGTTAGTCCAGGGTCACCAATTCATATAGGTGCTGGTTGCTCAGTTGAAGATAATTCTACGAAAAATTTATATTTCCAGCACATTTACTTTGGGAAACATCGTTAATTTTATCTTTTGGAATCAGAAAAATAATCAGAACAACATTCTTTCGTTTGCAAGAATTTATTCTCTTTTTTTATTCGTGTTGCCAGGTTTAGATATAGAGCTTTTAGAAAAGAAAGATTATACTCAGCATTCATAGATGCTACATACTTTTAACCCAGCATACACAGATGCTTCTAAGATACATATAGATGCTACAACGCATGTCCTTACCGGGACACGTCATCATGCGTCAACTTGAGGGAAGTTATTATTGCTACTGCAAAGCAGGATATTACCATAGATTGTCGGAAACCCCAATCGAATTTGTAGGTTGTGAGAAAGTTAAGAGGATTTGTACGCAGATAAATAATTTCTTTCGGTCGGTTGGTTTAGGGTTTCAGGGAGCAAGGGCCGTGTTTGGCTAAGCTGCGCCTAACACAACTGATAATGTGAAGCAAGTGTGAAAAGACAGTGTTGGAGGAAAACGCATGTCCTTACCGGGACACGTCATCATGCGTCAACTTAGAGGGAAGTTATTATTGCCACTGCAATTCAGGATATTACCACAGGTTGTCGGAAACCCCTATCGAATTTGTAGCTTGTGAGAAAGGTAAGAGGATTTGAACGCAGATAAATAATTTATTTCGGTCGGTTGGTTTGGGGTTTCAGGGAGCAAGGGCCGTGTTTGGCTAAGCTGTGCCAAACACAACTGATAATGCCAAGCAAGTGTGAAAAGACAGTGTGGGGGGAAAACGCCTGTCCTTACAGGGACACGTCATAATGCGTCAACTTGAGGGAAGTTATTATTGCTACTGCAAAGCAGGATATTACCACAGGTTGTCGGAAACCCCAATCCAATTTGTAGGTTGTGAGAAAGGTAAGAGGATTTGTACGCAGATAAATAATTTCTTTCGGTCGGCTGGTTTGATGTTTCAGGGCGCAAGGGCCGTGTTTTTGGCTAAGCTGCGCCAAACACAACTGATAATGTCAAGCAAGTGTAAAAAGACAGTATGGTAGGTAGGTATTTCAATTAACGTCGTACTGGAGCAACACAGTTGGCTATTAATGGCGGTCCGAGATTAATCCCCCAAGGGAAAAATCGGAGAGCAACATCACGTCATTTTGAACCGCGGTCAGATGGCGAGGCAACACCTGAGCTGGCACCCCATTCTCCAAACTTCCACGCCAACGTGATGACATTTGAGGCCACGACAAATTGGACGCACAATAGATTTCGTGTACATGACGATCTTTGGCTTGGCCTAGTCTCAAAATCGTGACCCCCGGTTGCTAATCTGATTTTAATCTGATGGTTACCACACCAAGCAACAGAAAATACCTCACATTTACCACACATAGTTACATATATCGAGACCGCATTAGTGTACATTTAGCAAAGCGTGAAGATCTTGCAACTTTTGTCTACCAAAAATTGCTTCATGGTGTATACGCTGTTATGTATACTATTGAATTGTAAGTTAATTTTCGTAGTGGTGGCTAAGATAACCACATACCTGACAAAGATCTTATTTTAAGAAAAAACAAATTTAAAAAAATGAAGCTTGCAGACTATTTTCCGTGTCTGTATTAACTCTGTGAAACAGTTTAAACTGTAAATAACCATACCCGTAATATGTAAAATCCTAAAATTTCACAAAATTCTTCAATTGCAAAAGATGGAATAACTTCAACAGAACAAATACAACCTCCTCTAAAATGCTCATACGATAGCTGGTTTTTTAAGTTATTGAATAAGTAACGCATTTTAATTTCAGTACAACCATAATCATCTGCATGTCGATGTATAGTTCGCTTTTAGTTGATAACCTATTTTTCTCCGTGTCAGTATAAATTCATGACTTACGACAGTATTCAAGGATGGGAATTCATGACAAGCAGTGCCACCTTCCAATCTAGAGGCTAACACCTTAACCACTATGCCGGTTGGTCGGCAGATTGGAAGTGAAGTAAATCGTGAAGACGTGGGTGGTCGCGATAGGAAGAAGTTGAAAATCACTTAACATTTTTTTAATTAAAAAATTTCAAAACATTTAAAGAAAATTGAGTAGAATCTCTTAACAATTGAACAAAATTAAATCATTTCAGATCGAAGAGCGTGGAGAACCGGTTACATCGTTCTCATTGTACTGTTCATAATCGCTATCACCGGGCTGTATATCGCTATCATTAGAAAAAGGTAAGTCGGATCTTTTCTACGTCGTCGTTTAGATTATTCGAGCGGTTAACGACATAAGAGTCCCCGGTGTCTGTAAACTGGTTATGTTTTTAACTAGCGTGTCTTTGCTGAACTGGCTCCCAGTCGGAGCCCGTTTTGTGTACGATTCGATTTAGGACCGCACGTAGATGTAAAACTCGTGAAAAGTGAACCGATTCTTCAGTTCGATTACTTTCGTAACTTGTTTGGCAACATGAATGTGAGTATGATGGACTTCATGCGTGGTGGTGCTTCAAAAAACTGTATATCCTTTTTCGTTTTCTTGTTTTTTGAGAGAGTGTTTCTTTTAAGGTCGTTTTTATGCTTGTATTCGAACAAAATGCCAAACAAAAACACACCCAGTTATCTCATTTTCCTATCGTGATGGAAATCTAATAACCATTTCGAATTCATTCATAAAATGTGACACAATTTCAGAAAAATTCACATTATAGTTCAAATTTTAAACATAAATTCAAAATGCTACGAACAAAATCTATATAAATAAGAATGGAGTGTTTGTTTGTACATTCAATATTTTCGACCCATTTCAAGTTTTCTATCCGTTTTGGACCCTTCTGATGCCGAATCCGCCTTTTTCTCGTTTGGTGTCTGTCTGTCTGTCTGTCTGTCTGTATGTTGTGCCCTATACACGTCCACGCGGTTTAAGATATTTCCATGGAAATTTGCATACAGTGAGTACTTATCTTTATTTAGTGAGTGGAATTGGTTGCGAAAGTCTGTCTGTCCGTCTTTCTGTTCTATGCTCGATTTTGTGTTTGTGTGTTTGTGTAGACATCACGTGAATTGTATTTCAGATATTTGATTGCAATGTATTTTATTTTATTTATTATCTATTAGTTTAATGAATGCAATATTAAACATTTCTTTATTGTTATATTTAGATGAGTTTCATGCTAAAACACCTGAGTAAGTATACTTAAATCAACCATAATTTGGTAGTTTTGAAAAAATTGGAATGTCTATTGAATATTACGATTACTTCGATTGCTTTACCAGTACTGCTGAAAAAGTAATTATTCTTCAAAAAATTATATTTTTTAATAGAATTTCAGCTCTGATACTTCATTTATTTCGAGTATTATTTTTGTTCTTTGCGCAATGAAAACGATTTCGGAATATTTGAAACGGACGATATTTTTCAACGAAACGAGAATGAACAAGATCGCGTGAGTAGTGATATTTTCTGTTTCTTTCGCTCTGCATTAATTTCACATTTCTAAATTTTGTGCACTTTTAGTTGTAAGTTATGTCAACTGTGCGAGATCAAGAGATAAAAATGAATCACAAATTAATATCTTTAGAACAATTTTTCCGACATCTTTTATTTTGTTCTATTTCACTGTTTTCTGTTTTAAATATTTATTATTTTAATAAATGTGTTTTCCTTCTCATCACACGCAACAGCACCACAAAGTATTAGACTTAAAATTGTTAGGTAAGTCAGTATAAATTTTCAGTAAATTTTAAGTGTAGTTATGCCATTATTGAAAGAATAATGCCGTTTTTTAAAGAATAATGTCGTTATTGATAGAATAATGCCGTTATTGAAAGAATAATAATGTTTAAAAATCCAAACTAGAACTTTTTCCAACGTTAAAAAATTCGTTGTAATAATGACAGAAGATTGCAAAATTTCACAATGTCGCATACCGGAGGCAAGAGTGACACAAGTAAAAAAATATTGTTTTGTTGACTATGAGTGCGAGAGCACTCGCCGTAAATGGTAATTTTAATTAATTGAGTTGAACATGAAAAGAACTTAAGAAAGGGAATTCCAAATCTTCCTATAAATCGTCTTTTATAGTAGTAACCTTAGTAACACCTTTTGTCATTTTGTAGCTTATTCATACAGCAACTGTGCGATGTATGTGAAATGTATTACATGAATGGATATGCATGTGTAGGATTTGTGTCCAAAGTAAGTTGTAGAAAATATAAAGATGGCTAAAGGTGTGTTAAAATAAATTTTTATTCTACAAAAAACGTAAGTCATTATATATTTTGGTTATCTCTTCAATCTAGAGTCAACCAATTCAAACCGAGTAAGGTCGGGTATTTTGCTAGTAGTAAATAAAAACATATCCAGTCATCTCAGTTTACCGTCGTTAACCTCGTGATAAAAATCGAATAACATTTCGAATTCATTTATTCAATAAATCTGCTTCAAAATCGTTGAAGACACGCCGACCAACCGGTATAGTGGTTAAGGTGTTAGCCTCTAGATCGGAAGGTTCCAGGTTCGAATCCGGGTACGAGCATGGATGTTTGTAAGCGTATGGTGTAGAGGCGGTTGGTGCACCTTAAATCTGTCGTGGCCGAAAGTCCTCACGTTGGGTTGGCGTGGAAGTTTGGAGAGTGGGGTGCCAGCTCAGGTGTTGCTTCGTCATCTGACCGTGGTTCAAAATTAGGAGGTGTTGTCCTCGGATCTTTCCCTCAAGGGACTGATCCCGCACCGTCGTCAATAGCCCGTTGTGTTGCTCTAGTACGACGTTAACTAAAATTACCGTTACCATTACCTAAATAGAATTGTCCATACAACTGTCTCCGACTCGGATATTGTTCACCAAAGACACGCTAGTGTGTTACACACAACCAGTTTACAGACACTCTTCGTCGCAGTTGAGAGGGAAGGTGTACATGCGTGCGTCACCTGTCTTACGTCACATAGGCATGCGCAAGACAGTTAACTTTACGTCCTGGTCACCGATGTGACCGTTCGTGGTATTCTCGTCATTAAGCAGTCTCTCACTTCATTTTCATAATGTAAGAAATTTGTAAAATCCATACCAAAAACTAGGCTATTGACGACAGCCCGGGATCAAACCCGAAGGGAAGTATCCCAAAACAACACCACGTAATCTTGAACCATGGTCAAATGACGAGGTCACACCACAGCTGGAATCTCACTCTCAAGCTTACACACCGTGAGGACATTTGAGGGCACTAGAGATTTAACGTGCACCAGCCTCCTTTGTTTTTGATTGGCAACCTTTGAAGTATCAAGATATACACGGGAATTATTCTTTTAAAATTGGTGTGAGTGACTCTTGTTTCTCTTGCAGGTCTTCTTCGTAAATTGCGGATTTTACAGATTGAACTCATTTGATTTGTAAGACTAATGGATTTCAGATACACGCGTTGGATAAACGAACTGAAAATGCACATATTGTTTATTTTTGTATTAAAACTATTTAATTAAATAAATGTTTTGTGAAATGCTTCTGTCCTGGTTCACTTACAGCTGAATTACTCACATTGCACACAATCAGTGACTCCTATTGCACAAACCAGCAAGTCAATTTTCTCGTTCAACGACGAAATAAATTGATCTTTCGAGGTGGCACGTTGTGTGGGAAGAACAGAAGGGGGACAATGAACGAATGGGATGTGCGAGATGAGATTATCAGGCTTTAGATCTATTTTAAGGGATAAATGAATTCTTGCATTTCGCAAAGGTTTCAGAATGTATCCAAGGTGCAAAAACTTAGGTAGTTGAATAGGTATTTTAATTAACATCGTACTGAATCAACACAATGGGCTATTGACGACACAAACACTAAGGAAAGAAGAACTAAAAATTTTTATATTCAGCTCGTATTGGCTGCTCCAAAAGCACCCACTTTCCGTCTTAAGGGTTCACACTCATATTTCCGCCTTGTCCCTTGCGGTCATCCCTGCGTGACTTCTATCCTGTTTTGATATTCTTGATCAATAGAAACTATCTTGATTCTATTTTAAGGAGCAATAGATTCTTTCGTAGGAATTCTTTCCGAAGCATTTTATTCCACATTAAGGGTCAATTGAATCGGCCTAAATAAAATACTCTATTATAGAGGAATAAAATATTTCCAAGGGATTTTATTGTTAGGAAAGAGGAATAATAGAATGTTACCAAGTAAAGGACCAGTAGAATAGTTCGAAAGAAAATTTTGTATTCTATGGCGAGGAGAAATAGAATCTTTTCAAAGAATTATATTCCAAGTAATGGATCAATATAAACGTCCTAAAGAAAAACTTATATTTTAGAAAGAAATGGGAAGTGTAAATTTTCGTTAACAATCTTTAACACATTATCAATGTGTCCTTAGCCGGGTTCACACTAAGGCCCGGTGCACACATCCGGTTTTTCAATGTGAGGCGCCACTGTAGCACCCCGACTATGCACACATAACCGTGAAATGACGCGGGCCATTTGCGATAAATATTCTATCGAAGAAAACGTGTTTATTTCGCTTACTTGGAGTAAAAAAAAGTATATTTTGAAACACAAAATAGACGTTACTGGATACAACCATTTATTAATTATTATTTATATTCCATTTGTTCATGAAAACAAGGTACTTCAGAACAGAAACTCATGTGCGGCGACGGTGGGGAACTGCGGTACAAATTGCACGCAAGTTGGACGTGCGTCGCCCCAGCGGCGCTGGAGCCATGTGTGCCCTGCTCCTTTGGATCTAATGTATCTTAGACCGCACTTGCGTTGCGGCAGCGGCGCCGCACGTTGAAAAGCCGGATGTGTTCACCGGTCCTTAGTGTGCAAGGCCTTTGTCTTTTCATAATAAAAATCGGGCATCTGTGTGCTTCACTGAATTTGCGTCACCCCAGGGGCTTAGCTTATTTAACAAGAGTCTAGATACATTGGGGTCAGTGGGAGGAATACTTTACAGAAGTGGAGTCTTAATAGTGTGCTCTTTTGCTCTCTATTCGTCTCACCGTCTTCCCTGCTGTTCCTAACTACTGGCTCTTGATTAGGTTGATCGACTCCAACTTCATGATTCTCATTCGTTTGGATTGTGCGACGTGGTTTTGAGATGAGTTAATAGTCCAGGCTCCGAAGTTTATTTGGTCTCGTTCCTTAAGGTGATTGCATACCGTAAGTGGCCATCTGAAAACGTAGGGCTCTATGGTACCAATTTTCCCACATGGACTGTACTCGTTTTCTGTGATGTCGAATTTGTGGAGGTACCTGGGAAGGGGGCTCTGTTCAGCTTAATATGTCGCAAGGTACGGTCCGCTTGGTTTTTTATCTTTATTCACTTTCGGAAAGAACTTAAAGGTTCTCCTTCTCGTGTTGCCTAGTCCTTCTGCCAAGTTTTGTACGTTAGCTCCTTGAGACGATTCTTAAAGAAGCTGTTGAACATTTTCAGTATGAGTTGAATGTTGGCTTGATTTGGGTTATGCAACCTTTTTCAACTGGTCCTCTCTTTCCTTTCCCTCTATCTATACCGACGTGGGCTTTTACCCATTGGAATTTTGTTCTCAATCCTCAGGTTCCGTCTTATGCCGTAGGCAAGTGGGTCTTTGTTTTGATTTATTTGCAAAAGTTTGATGGTTGAACTATCTGTGTGTATTCTACACGATTTCTTTTGATGGACCGCTGCCCAACTTGTGGTGAATAATATTTCCTGTTTTTCCGCCTGGTTTACACTGTTATTTTCTTGAAGTGAGGCTGTCCAGTTGTATATCTCGTTCATTTTGGCATTATCCACAAATGCCACCCCACTCCACTTTCGGTCTTGGAGCCGTCCGTGTAGACCCCCAGCTCTGCTTGGGTGGCGGTTCTCACCAACTTGGGAGTAATCCACTTACCATCGTCATCCCTTCCCAGATAAAGCTCTCGTTGTCCGCGGTTTTTATGTTAGTTCCCACTATATTAACATTTGGCCCGATTATAGTAAGATGGGTGACCGCCCCCCCCCCCTCCCCCCCCCCCTTTGTGCCACTAATCACAAAAACCTAACAATCCAGAAGATAACGTAATCAAACAGGAAGGAAAAGAATTACTTTTGCGATCAGCTTAAATAGTGTGCTTCTGATCGGTTGACAGCGGTTCTGATACAAAATATTTCCTATCGATAGTCCCAAATTTTATTGTAATACGAATATAAAATTTAATTAGATCAACCGAAAAGATTTTATGCTACAGTTTATTATTTGCAGTGATCTAAGTATAGCCGATATACACTTGGCCTACCATAATGGACCGGACAGCAAGATGTGATGGTATAAGGGAAATAATCATGGAAGTAGGAAATATAAGGAAGTGCCCTAACAATGTTACGCTACCGGTTTAACTGAAGCCGATATTTCCATGGTTTTAAGGCGCCAAGATGGCGGTCGCGCATGCGCTGTTAAAAAAAATTTATCAGGCGCATTTGTTTTTTTCATATTAAGATGTGTTCATTCATTTTGCAATCAAGCGATGCTAAATAAGAGAAAATTTTCTAATTTTGGCTATATTTTGTTTTTTAAATGATAATTTAAGTATGATATATATAAAAAAAATGTATTACCTTTTCTCCTTTGCTTTTAAATTTTGTGATTGAATATGCTATAATATAATTACAATAAAGAAGCAGAAAACTAACAATGCTAGTTTTTTTAGTTGTTTTTTGTTTATCATTGGCACGCGCGCGCGCGCGCGCGCGTAAAATGTTTAAAAACAGCTTTTAAATTGGTAAAAACTCAATGATTAGTAAAATTATAGGTATCCTACAAATACCATTTCTCAGTAATTTTTTAATTTAGATTAGCTGATCCCGCACATAGCTTCTGCCCTCTAGTGCCTAATAGTCTAGCGCTAATTTGTATCCCTCATTCTTGTTTTTATAAATTGTATCCAAATTGGTTTCCACAATATAATTACAATAAAGAAACAGAAAACTAACAATGCTAGTTTTTTTTAGTTGTTTTTTGTTTATCATTGGCACGTAAAATGTTTAAAAACAGCTTTTAAATTGGTAAAAACTCAATGATTAGTAAAATTATAGGCATCCTACAAATACCATTTCTCAGTAATTTTTTAATTTAGATTAGCTGATCCCGCACATAGCTTCTGCCCTCTAGTGCCTAATAGTCTAGCGCTAATTTGTATCCCTCATTCTTGTTTTTATAAATTGTATCCAAATTGGTTTCCACAATCGGGCATTGAAATTCATTTTATTGATTTCCTGCATACATTGAAGTACACACACTTTTGGCCCAATCATCCATTCTAAATATTTGTTTTCTTGCGTTATTTCACTTCTTATTATTGCAACGCTTTATGATTATGCACTGCTTATCCATGCATCACTACGTTCTGGGTCTTTGGGAAACCTGAAAGTAAAATTATTTTAGTTAGATACAATGAATTGATAGATGCATTGAAACCTATGTATATTGATACTGTCTAACCATATTTTTTCCAAATCCCAACTGTATTACAGGTTTTACTGTTTATCTTAGACTATTAAAACAAAAATTTATAAACATAAACTAATTCAATCTAAAAACCACTAAATCAAATTATTTTACAGTTACTTACTTTGATAATAAAAATAAACATGCTTGATAAATGGAAGACTGATTATTCAATATACTATGTCTGTCCACACAAATCCACCCATAGAAATTATCTTTTTTATTATAAATTCATGCAAATACAGTAAAACCTAGGACTGCAGGTATAAATGTTACAATGTTTTAAGTATTTTCTTGTCTTCTAAAAAACTCATTAACAAGTTGCTCGCAGTCCATGGTTTCAATAGCATTCAAGCAGTTAGTTGCTCAACTCAAACGAACTTAGCTAACAAAAAAATGCGTTTTAGAAAACCAAAAGTAATGTTTATAATTCGAATTTATAACTGCTTGCTAAAAACGGTTTCATTCTAAAACATGTAACATGAGGTAATGTTTTCACCGCATTAAATCCGTCTAATTTTGAATATAATGCTGCTTGGACACTAAGAAGTTACAGGTCAAAAAGCTATCAGCCTAAAGATACATTTAATTAAACTTACCTATGAAACGATATTCCACGGATCTTCTTTGTCTTTCGGTTTGTACTCCCGTAAGCGACACAAGACGTCATACTCAAATCAAAACTAAGAAAATGGTGCTAATTATTTCGTTAAAATCGTCAATAAAAAAACCATGGAAATTCAAAAACGGTATAACCACGTTGACTAACATGCACGAGCACAATGTTTTTAAAGCACCAAGATGGCGGCGCGGTTATGGTTTTGGCTTCAACAGTTCAAAGTAAAGGCACTTCCATTACCTACTTGCATGGAAATAATACATGCTTTAATAAGTGGATGGATAAGTCGTGCTGCAATGACACTAGCAACCATCTGACCGTGGTTAAAAGTCTGGAGTTGTTGTAGGATGTTTCCCAACTGAGGTCCAAATGGACCCCAAGGGGTCCATAGAAGCTTTGAGGGGGTCCACAAGAACAAAATTGTATTTCGGGGGTCCATAATATGAGCTAAGGGGTTCGTGATAAAATATTGTAAATAAAATAATTTAATAATAATAAAATATACTACTATCATAAAAAAGTCCAGAAATGCGAAGTTTGAAAATTCTCGTATTTTCTGGAACCTTATTTAATTGATGAGAAAAAAAATTATTTCCTTAGGTAATTTGGTAATTTTTAATTAACGCCGTACTAGAGCAACATAGTGGGCTATTAACTACGATCAGGGATCAATCCTCTAAGGGAAAGATCCTTATTTCCTTAGTAATTTTTCGAGAAAACATTATTTAGGCACCGACTAATCCAGAACGAGTTAGCCAGTCAGGGGGGCAGTCATTTTATTCTATAGTGAGTAATTGACATCTTCGTTGTAAAATCTATTGTTTGTGTTATTGAACGTTTTTTTTCTAGTGAACAATTATTTCCATTTGTACGTTTCAAATATTAGTAGTGTGTTTTAGGTTAATAATATTACTATTTCTTTCGGATTACCCATGGCTCATGCAAGGAAGAAAAAACAGAATATATTCGACTGAATATCTGTCGTATGGTTTTATTCAATCACCAGATAATGTCACAAAACCAATGTGTCTTACATGTATGACTGAGCTGTCTTATGATAGCAGGAAGCTAATGGTAATGTAAGCTTCTTCACCATTTGGAGGCAAGGAACAGCGGAAAGAAAAATATATCCGCGAGTTTATCCGAAAACTACGAGACAATTTTCAATTAAGAAACAAATTGGATCAGATTTTTAATAAACAAGCATGCAATAAAAATAGCGGCTTATTAGCATCATATGAAATCAGCAAAATGATAGCTAATTCTGGAAAGCCCTATATCAGTGGTGTAACTGTCATCTTGCCTTCGATATCAGTTGTGATTTCAACAATGTAGAACAAAATTGCACGTGAAATTACCAATAACTTTCCTTTGAGCTTTGATGAAATGTCTGAAGATGTAGAAAATCAAATTGCCCTATTACGAGTGAAACAGTTTGCAATGCAAATCGATGAATCAGTTTTGATTGGCAATGAATCACTTTTACTGGCATACTTAAGATATATGGATGGTAATCAATTCAGGAGAGGAAATGTTTTTGCAAGATTATTCAAGGTGAAAAAATATTTAAGGAAGTCCTCTTATTTTAGAGGAAAAAATATTCTTTAATTTATTTTTTTGTGTCTGTTTCAGGTCGTCTTCCTAAATTGTGGATTTTGGGGACTGAACTCTCATTTGACTTGTAATAGCAGTGGATTTCAGATGAAAGGACTAAGAGTGCACATTGTTTTTTGTATCAAAAACTCAATAAATTTTAAATGATATTTGTTTCTAATCAATTTAATTTACAGATGAGTTTGATATCCTATTTCACAAAGGAAAATAACAACTCAATTATCTTGTTCATTATTAGAGAGAGAGAGAGGGGGGGGGGGAGAAAGAGAGGAAACATACTATTTTTACTTTTCAGATCTGTGAGGATCCTTTACATCTGATTGATTTCACGTGCATCCATGCGAATTTACCTGAATATAATACGCGCACGGAATACGAAATATCGCGTTATATCTCTACGTTTGTGAGAAGGGTACTGTCTTTTTTTTTGTCTCTTAACTAGCTGAATAACCAGGCGTTGCTCAGGTTGAAATGTTAAATGTTGATTGAAAAGTGAATTAGAATAATCACTTTTCTTACATAGAAAAGTGCAATTATTTAAGTTGTACGGAAAATACTTTTTAACTTCGTTTTAACTTTTTCAGAACTTTTACAATTTTTTTTCGAATACAAATATTTACACTTAATTCCTGAATAATATAGATTTATGAAATTGATTAACACACAATTATGAACGCGACATTTCCCTGTGTTAATTCAAATACACAAATACGGGATTCTAAATCAAATTTATAAAATAAAACATTAATTCTGTTTAGCCAGATCTCAAATAGTAAAACTACGCTTTTATGATCAATGAGTTTTTTGTTTGGGCTTTTCGGGTTCCACTACAAAATGTAATTCATGAAAAATTGAATATTTTAATTATTACTCGCACGGCGTTTCTTGTGACAAAGTTATGCATGCAAGTTTGCAAAACACTAGGTTGTGATAGTTATAAATCAAAAGTTATCACTACAAAGAATTTAGAAAATGAAAAAGAAACTGCTTGCAAATATGTATCACTTCTAGACCGATGAAGTTTAAAATGGCAAACTGAATATGCTCTGGAAATACATGTAGAAACTTTCCAAATATTTAGAAAATTGATTAGAAAAGAATTTGAAGACAAATTATTAAAATCAAAGAATCAAAAGCAGCTCTTAGAATACCTTTTTCTTGCTAAAATAGAATTGGCATGTTCTTTTCCAGCTGTCTCGTGTGTCTGTGGAAATAATGTGGTCGCAATTGTTAAGCAATGTACTTTTGTTTCAGCGAACGCATTTTTAAACAATTACACAAAAATTAAAAATTACCAATTTAAAGCTAAAAGTTTGAAACCAAAATTAACAACATTGACTGATTAATCATTTAAGCATTTATCAGATGAAGAAACTATGCCTATTGGGGAACACGTCTTCAAAATTTTTAAAAAGGATAGAGCATCCTGAAATAGTACCTCAAGGATGATGTGGAAAGCTGTTTCAAAGATTAAAAAAAATTTTAATAATCAAATATTAATATATTGCATTTTATAATTCTGATAGAAATTTATAAAAATAAAATTTAAATTCAGTTTTCCTTTTTCCCCCAAGGAAAGGGAAGTTCTTTATTTTCTCTTAAATGTTTCCAAAAACAATTTTTTCTCTCGTTGTGACTGCTGAAATAACCAAAGACTAGATAAGTCCCATTGCCAAAATAAAAACACATGTTTTGGCTCAATTTAAATTAAAAAAGATTGGTCTAAAGTTTATGAGATATAAGTTGTTACGTATGTTTTTGTTTTCAATGTGCTTCATGGGTTATATTTTCAAACAATGCTTTTGTTTCTAGCTCTTTTTCAACTTTAAAAACTCACACAATAATGAGCTTCAGTCGTAAAATCTCAACTACGGAGAGGCTGTTGAATGTGACGTCACAAATCGAACCTTCAGGCCTCATGGTAGCTTTCGCGCACGGCCTCCGTCGAAACGGAGTCAGTAAAAGGGGTCGTAAACCATCTTCGTCGCAAAAAGAGAGAGAAAAGTATTATCTCGTGTAAACGCGGTTTTGCATGGGTTTTTCGACACAACACTGGAACTGGACAGTTGAAGAGGCAGGTACTTTAATTAACTTCGTGTTACAGGAGCTACACAACGGGCTAATGACAACACACCGGGAATGATCCCCCATGGAACGCTATTGGAAAGAAAATAAGAAATAAACATCATAAGTGGGTGTTGGTATTGGGGACGTTCAAAGGGTAAAAGCGGAACAAACATTCATGTGGGTAGGTATTTTAATTAACGACGCACTGTAGCAAAACGTCGTGTTGTGTGTCTACAATGCGACGGTCCGGGATCAAACCCGAATGGAAAGATCCATAGACAACACCACGTCAATTTGAACCACGGTCAGATGACGAGGTCACACCTGAGCTGGCATTCCACTCTCCAAACTTCCATACAACTCCAACGTGAGGACATTTAAGGACACGATAGATACAATGAGCTCCAGCCTGTACAGGATCGTCTTTGATTGGAACATTCATTGGAGACAGGATCCTGGTTGTAGCAGAGGGACGTGTGAATGGAAAGTCTTGTGTATTTTCCCAGTCACGGGTAGAGCGCTCTTGCTATTGAGCATAAAATCTGGCAGCAATCTGTGTAATAGTCCCTTCCTTCAATTGCAATATCAAGTAATAGACACACACAATTGAAGTGCTTTCTAATACAGAAGAGAGAAATATACCCACGGAGGAATGAATTTCTAGTCTACATGAAAAAAGCCAAGAGGTGGAGTTATTTTGGGAATTCTAAAAGACCCATCAATGGTGAATATTAAGTCCAATAGGTATTATTTAGTAATGTTTCATACATTGCACATCATCTACTTTCAATTTACGTCTCCTATTTTTGGATTTCAAACTATCACCCTTTATCGCAACTATTTCTCCTTTTATCTTCAATATTCGAAGCGAAAGATAATAACATCATTGAAATCTATGAGTAAAACAAAATCGAAGTCCAATAAATGGTGGAGAAAGATAAGACTGACATGAGGTTGCTCTTTGTTGTTATAGCACCTGCTGAGGCAGATAAGCTCCTTTCTACCTGTTTGAAACCTATGCCACTGCATCTCCAGCGTGTGCGTCTGTAGTTTTCAAACTTTCATTTCAGTGTTACGGAAATATAATAGCATACAACGACTCACAACAAACGTGTAAATGGCGTGGAGTAGAAAGATCACCTTTGCGTGGATTCTGAGTGTGATAACATTAGTGCTCTCAGCTGCAGCAAGCGATGAGAGTGGTTTGTCAACAAAATTGAGCTCTATGGACAGTTCGTCGCTAGAGTCCTTCTCTACATCGAAGACAGACGAAGCATTATCGGAAAAACCTCTGCAACACACCACTAGTAAGCAATCTTCTATGTAATAACATTTATTGCATTTTAATTCAAGTCTTTATATCATGCCATTGCAGATACACGAAATTTGTATTGTATCCAATGCGCGAGAAGTATGAAGATATAATCTTTCGTCAAAATATTGTGGTAATACCATGAGAAATATTATTTACTCAACTAAATTTGATTGGTTACAGTATTAATGACATTAACAATATTTGCATGTAATGTTGAACTATTGCTTGTGTAAATGTAATTATTCATTACGGTATCAGTTTTAAAATACAATTACACTACCTTACTTGCTTCAAAATTGTACATTGGAAACCTAACAAATAGTTTCGTGTTCCAATAGCCGTTCGAATATATGAATTATTCTTAAACGCAAGTTTTGACAATAGTGTTGGCCGGAAATGTAAGTAAAATAGACCATATTTTTTAAATATTTGATAGAAAAAAACAATATATCTAGTTATAATATTTAAATACGTTTAAAATATACAAAAAACACATTTTTTCCACCAAAATTATGTTTTTGTTTGACATAAATGAAACAAATCAACACGGATAAGGTAAAAACACTCTCGTATCTAATTTAATATGCATTCAAATACAAATAGTTAGTTTATAAATCAATTTTTCTATGGTAAATTTAAAATTATCATTTACATCTGACACTGGTTTTGTTTTTATACTGTCACATTAGGAAGTAATTATTAATCAATAGTATAAAAACTAACAATGTCTGTAGTGGATGGAATTGATATTTAATAAATTGCTTAGTTTTATTTATTTTATATCATCCCACTATCAGAATTTCCATACCAACGTGAGGACCATACGCTTACAAACATCCATGCACTGACCCGGATTCGAACCACGAACATTCCAATCTAGAGGCTAACATCATAACTACCAGACTGGTTGGTCGGTCCGTTATCTTTAGGGACGAAGGTTGAAGGTCGCCTTGGAGGGGTTTTACTGTCCATGAGTTTCATCCAGTTTTATAAAACACCTATTTTTCAGATGTCTGTGCCTCGAATGCCGACTGCCGAAACGGAGGGCAATGCTGGAAGGACCTGGATGGAGGAAACTATTGTAATTGCAAGAGCGGCATCAGTGGAGATTTCTGTGAAGTTGTGGATGAATGCGCCCGAAATCCCACGATGTGCGGAAACGGCAAGGACGTCCAATGCGGGTACGATCTGGTGAAGCAGAAGGCCATGTGCAAGTGCAACAACGCCAGTAAAGGTTTTGATACGTACGTGAAAAAATGCAGAGGTAGGCGAAAGCAATATTCCCCTTGTTAAATCGTTCCTGGATATATCGCTGTTTTTCACTCGTTCCTCGGTATTAATTGGGGGTTGAAAAGGTCATGAGGTTTCAAATTAATGGTAACTAATTAATGTTACACTGAGGCAACACAACAGAGTATTGACGAAGGCCCGGGTTCAATCCCAAAGTGAAAGATCCGAGGACATTACCAAGTAATTTTGAACCACGGTTAGATGACGAGGTCCCGCATGAGGTGGCACCGCACTCTATAACATCGACACCACGCCAACCTGAGGACATTGGAGGCCACGACAGATTTAACGTGCACCAACGCATTCGTACACGACGATCTTTGGTAAAAATAGGGTGGTCAAGGACCAAAATTGTTTTGGTTGGTGGATAGTTGTATTTACGTAGCATTGGAGCAACGTTACAGGCTATTGGTTTCTTCTTGGAGTCAATCCCGAAGGAAAAATTACGAGGAGTGCACGTAGTAGTTTTGAACCAAATGACGTGATGACGTGAACACACCTGAGCCGTAGTCTTCAAAGTATGAGTGCGAAGGAGCTATCAAAATTATTTTACCATATTAAAAATAATTTTGAAAATTTTGTCTTCGACTTTTTGTTTAACTTGTCGTTTTACTTACATTTTTGAATTAGAAAAGAATAATTCAGTCTATTATTTTTACCTTTTTGTTTGTTTCTAATAGGCAAATCATTGGCTACCCTCACAACATCCCGTTTTTCCTTCGTCCACAAAGAAGCGATATATCTATGGGTTTTTGGGTGGCTATCCTCCCACGGAATGGTAGTTTAAATAAGCTTAGTCAAATAAACGTGTTAACAAAATTTATTGTTTAGTCTTTGAGGGTAAAAAGCAACGGCGAACGGAGTTGAGTTATAAGTTTGTCTACTGCTAAGCCCATGATATTTTATTTTTATGCTACGATTCAACTTCGTTATCTCCAGTCACCAACGTAACGGTACACCACAGGAGACTGCTAATTGATTTTAAGACGGGAGAAGCTGACATAGCATTAAATGAGGCATACTCTGTATGTTGCGATCTATGACTAAATCTGTGTTTACACCAGAGATGCAAACACGAAGACATTCCGCGAAATGGCACTGATTTTATGATCAAGATCTTGTGTCGAGGTGGGGATTTGACATGTTTGCAACACCAATTTGCTTCCACCAGGAATCGGTAAAGATCCAAGGACTGCGAAAATTTCGGTTGACATTTCTCCGTGACGAAATTTGGTTTGAAAATCATCCCCTATTTCGACCTCTTTCGATGTTACAAACAATCACCCGCTTCCGCCCTTCGGCGCCCCGTTGATCACGCCTACTTTTTTTTCGCTCTCTGTGATATGTTACCCTCGTCGCTAGTATTTTTTCTACAACACAAAGGGGTGAGAATAGCGATCACCCCTTTGTGCTGTCGACAAAAGTCGACAGTTATTTACACTGGTGAGGGTCGAAAGGGGGTAAACAAAAGGGGATGCAAAACGTCTTGGAAAAAAAAAGGTGGAGATCCATATTAGCAACTTTGGTGTAAACGTGGCTTAATTTAGACTTTCTCTTCCAGTTCCATGCACGTCTAAAGAAGACTGTGCCCCTTTGATTCGGTGCAGGAAGAACAGGGGCGATGATCTCAAGTTTTGCATGTGTCCCTGGGGCATAGGAGGAGACAGGTGCACAAAAGAAGTCGACGAGTGCAAAGAGATCGGCTTGGATTGCGGCACCAATCCCAACGTGACTTGTTTGAAGGGAGAAAAAGGCGAATCAATCTGCTACTGCGAAGTCGGAGGTTGGTTTGTGGCGTATGATTACAAAGCCAAAGACTGCAGACGTAAGTAAACATGGTGTTGTCGTAACTCGGGTCTTAACTGCGGTAAACTCGGTGTGGTTTGGCGGGAATTAAGGTCTTAACTGTGGGTGATTTCTGAATTCTTTTCATTAAGGATCCAAGAGATTTCTCGTCCATAAGACCTGGCCGATTTTGACCACGACGAGTTATCTCGTCCTCAAGATATCGCAGATTTTCGATGATGACGATATCACGATCTGTTCAGTTTCGTTGAGGACGAGATACATCGGGGAGGCAATCCCCAAGGCGGTTAACTGCCTTAATATGCTAAGCTACAATGTTTAGAACCCTGTAACAGTAGGATAGAGTTAACATTTGGTTTTCTCTTATAACCAGCCTTAACCTAAAATTAACTACTCCTTAATCCTACTGGTTTGGACAAGATGGCTAGTCCATCAAGATCTGACCAACTTGGCCAGTGATCAATATTTAGCCATGTGGTGTCGTCGTACAAAGCAGAACATGAAAACAGTAGGAATTGTTTACCCAATGAGAAGACAAACAACAGCTAAGATATTTAAGTTCTTATTATTCCAAGACTATTACGAATATATGCAGTATTTACTCGTACATCATCTCATTAACATTATACCCCCCATACATTAAATTATGTATCTTACAGTCTAACGCGAAAAACAACGTCACCCGCTGCTTCCAGCTCTCACTCTCTAACCGTCGTCTCTAACGTGCTTTGCCGTAGTCTAAAAATAACCCAACGGTAAAAGTCAATGACCAATCAGAGATCATCTGGACGAAAGCAACTTGCAGGTGACGCTTTTTTTTCATCTGCTCTCATGCAGTCGTTGTATAGCGCGCGACGCTAAGATCGCAGCTGGCGCCAAAATGTAACCAATCAGAACACATTCGGCATTCCGATGACAAAATGGAACAGGCACCCGACCTGCAAGTGACCACGTGAAGTCAGCGCAGCTCCTGTCGACCCCAAGTGACTTGACGGTTGAGAATTGCTGCACTGATTTATCGTCCGTCTTGAGTTCATTAACTGGCATATTTTACCGTCTCTCACTTAATGTTTGTTTTTATCCATGTCAATGGGAAATACATTGTCTCTTATATTATTCTGAAAAAATATAAGGCTTCAAAATTCCTAACTGATCTTGAGAAACTAGCCCGAACATTACAACAGTACATTTCAGTTAATTTTTGTAATGTTCTTTGTATTTGGTACTAAGGGAGGTTGAATATTCTTGACACGGAGAACACTAATCTATCGAATAAACAGAATATTGCCCACACAACTATTTGGAAACAAACTTCTGAGAAATTCTTCTATTTACAGAATGCGAGTGTGGAAGATCTAATCTTGGTTGCCGATTTTTTCCCAATGGTACAAAGTTGTGTTATTGTGATCGCAAGTACTACCAAAAAGATGGAATATGCGAAGGTGAGCAATTTCAACCAATTTCAGGGTTTTGCGTTGGTCGATTATATTATGGCGCAAGGGCGTGCCGACCAACCGATCTAGTGGTCAAGGTGTTGGCCTCTGGATCGGAAGGTTCCTGGGTCGAATCCGGGGATAGGGCATGGATGTAAAATTGTGCTGTCCTTTGTTAGGGACAATGATGGTCCACCCACTGGGTGCCCCTTCTCAAGTGACCATCACTTCTGGCCTTGTATAAGGCTAAAATGACCTCGGTCAACTCTGTACTTTGTATTGTATTGTATGGCATTTGTATTTGTCTTCGTAATTGTACTATCTTGCCATTGGAAATATAAAAAAAATGGCGCAAGGGCGATATTCGAACAAGCTACGACAAACACAAGATCTGTAAAACAATGTGAAAGGGAGGAAAGTAGGTTGGTAGTTATTTTATTGAATTCACACTGGAATAACACAACGGGCCGAAATCAAACCCAAAAGGGACATATCCGAGGACAGCATCATTTAATTTTGAACCACGGTCAGATGACGCAGTCTGGGCTGGCAAACCACTCGACAAACTCCCACACCATGCCACCATCATTTGAGGTCACGACGGTTTTAACGTTCACCAGTCCCCTTTGTACACGACGGTCTTTTATTGGGCTCGAACTCGCAACCCTCCGGTTGCTCATCCAATCCGTTAGTCTTCCGACCGGGCTCATTGGGGGAAATTATTAGGGAGTAAGAGTAATGTGATGGTTGATGAAAAGGATCGCTTGGGTGTAACCGAGAGCGCGACTCCCGTGTTGACGGATGACAGTAAATCCTATTGGAAAAAATAAGATTGCTAGAGTTACTCGGGATCGTGAAGCCCGTACGCACATAAAGAGGATGTGCCCCAGAAGACTCAAGGCTTAGGAATGGAAACAAGCGAGATACAAAAACTTATACAAAAGACAGAACATGCGAGAAATTTAGGGAAATGGTTTTTTTAGCGTAGATCAAAACACACAATACATAAATTTTAATTTCAATCTAAAAAATATTTTAATGCATTTTTAAAAAGTAACTTGTTATTTGATTTGAAAGAACAATAATTTGAATTTAATAAAGAATAATAATTTGAATGCAATAAAGAATAATAATTTGAATACAATAAAGAAATGACGAATTTTAGCAGAAAAATATACAATTTAATATCTAATTTTAAAAAATGTTTTTGTCTTTGGACCCAGTTACGTTTGGATCCTGATACAAAAAAATTCTTATTTCAGTCAAATACAAACACGGCGAATTCGTCGAACGACATAGTTTAGCTTCATCCAAAATCCTTTTACTATTACTCATAATTTTTATAGAGATCATGAAAGAGATTCGTTCACTGTATTTGAGTACAAGCGATTACAAAAGCAGTCTTCTCTACTATTGTAAAAGGAAGTGTTTGTCTTTGTCTCTGAGCGCAGAGTCCTGACGAAGCTATGGCACTTACAACACTGAAATTAGGCACACAGGTAGTCCTAATGTAATACGATTTTTGTATAGCACCCTAATTTTTAAATTTAATCTAGAACATTTTAATTTATTTATACTATTAGTTTTTTCATCATTCGTTCTTCCTTCCGGAGTGTGACGTCATACTATCTCGAACGAAAAAGGAGCAGATTGTGCGATTTTTGACCGCTGACGTCACGAGCGCTTTTCGCCCTATTGCCTTTGGAACCATGCCAGGTATTCCGATTCTAGCGTGTTTTGATTTACGTTGTTTATAATAACCACTTCGAGGCAATCACGGCGTTCCCTGTGGATTTTTGCGAAGCAAACCAAATGGGAATATGTAGCAATCACTGGGGTTTGACGAGCGACAGCGAAAAGTGGTCACATTTGACCCCACGAAAAGAACTGCCACGGGCAACGCCATGCTGTCCACGCAGTGGCTAGTAAGAATATAATAATAAAAAAAAAACCTTTCTATTCCGTGCTTAGGGAATATATTGCAAATTCAAACTTTCTTACCCTTGATGAATTTTGTGTTTGCAAACAGAGGAAGGTTTTAATCTTGAGGAATGGGAGTTTCAAATCATTATCTGTTTCACCTAGTCTTAGTCTTTTTCTGTAAGACCTTTCTGCCACTATGTGATGGAGGACGTGATAGACCTTGGGCAGAGTTGCGGATTAGCAACGGTAGGATTGCAAGTTCGATACCCGATACAACCATAGACCGTCGTGGACGTGGAGACTAGTGCATATTAAAACTGACATGGTCTCAAATGTCTTCATGATGGCGTAGTGTGGAAGTTTGGAAAGTGGGGTGCCAGCTCAGGTATAACCTCGTCATAGTTTAAAATGACAATGTGTTGTCCTGGAATCTTCCTCTTCGGGTTTGAATCCAGGACCGTCGCCAATAGCCCGTTGTAATGCTTCAGGGCGACGTTAATTCAACTACATACCTACCATTCAGTTTTAGGTATTAAAGACAATCAACAAAGCAGTGGATAATTCACCGATTTCTTCTTCCTTTGCACTCAAATCCTGTCTAATCGGTTGTAACAGCAAAAATAGAACTAATAGTACACTCAAAATACAATCTGTTTGCATGAGAGAAATGTGCAGAATAGATTCATTTTTAAAATGCAGGTAGGTGGGTAGTTAATTAACGTCGTACTACAGCAACACAATGGGTGACGTTAGGGCATCAAATCTCCCAAAGGGTAATATCTGACGACAACACAACGTAATCTTGATCCGCGGTCAGATGACGAGGCAACACCTGAGCTCGCACCTCTACACCATGTTAACGTAAGGACATTTGAGGTTCTGACAGATTTTATGTGTTTACTGAGGCTATTAAAATTTTGATTGGTTGTGTGACGTCACGAGTAGGCGGAGTTTCTAATTGTTTAGATTGGTTGTGTGATGACACGAGCGAAACAAGATACGAAATATAAAAAATCCTTACATTCGAAATCGCCATGGAAATAGCATTGAGTATAAAACAGTTACCGTACGCAACTCATATTGTTTTACCAAAAACACTGGTAAACAAAATTTCACTTTTTACGTGTTTCTTTGGTCAAATAGGGTTATTCTTAAAGTATTTTACGTATTGACTCTTAATCTGCTTTCTAAACTTGTGTCAGGTAGAGTGTTGGAGTAACACGCGTTTAAAATTTTGAAAAAATTTTCACATTCTTTTTTGCATTTGTTTACAACTTAAAATAGCTTAAATTCTAATATTAATTGCAGTTCAAAAGGTATTTTGTCTTGATTTTCTTCTGTATTTCGTAGAAGAAATATATATATCTTTTTTTAACAGTAACAACTCTCAACAGTAATCGGTCAGCATGTTTGGACTTCACTTGACTTGATAACGCGATTCCATGATGGATATGTCCTAGTGGAATTGTTCACTGTGTTTGTCGCTGACGTCGCCTAGGTTTAGCAACAAAAATTCTAAATGTGAATGAACAAAATGTATCTTCAGTGACTAATTGCAACCAAGAGCTTTATAGTTCTGAAGTAATTCCTCCACAAAGTCCTTATAGTTGTCCGACTTGTATTTTCACAGAAAGCTCTGGACTACTTTCTTGAATGACTCCCATGCAGGTGTTTCTTGCTCATGTAGGGTGGCATCGAACTCGGGAACGTTCATTAATTCTCGAATTTGAGGATCAACAAATATATATTCCTTGATTTTTCAGACGCTCAGAAAAATTGCCACACAGCAGGGTCATTCCACGTGAAATGAGCAAAAATCAGGAAAAACCTGGTGAGGGTGAGACGTGTGGTAATAAATTTCCATGAAATTTGGTGTAGGGGTTTAGTTTATGCACAAATAACGATAGCCAGAATAATTTAGGTTCAAAATTAAATATTTGTGAAGTTTGAGGCACTTTGAAGAGCAGTTGTAAGATCGCTTAATGTTGCACGTTTGAAGTCCTGTTTCTGAAAAACTACTTAACGTAGAAAAACATGTTTTACATCTTTATAATCTGCACAAAATAGTCTTTGTTTTCACTTTGGCAACAACAATTTTAAATATAATATTTAGTCTAAAATTTAGTTGCTAAAAATGGAAAATTGTCATTTTTGACAGAATTAAAACATTTCTATATGCTAAAGAAATTTTAAGACATCCTTTAAATTCATGAAGGTTACAGAGTTAAGAAGGATACTACAGTAAGTTCCCGTTACAACGAACTTTACGGGACCGTAAAATTTTTTCGTTTTAACGGAAATTTCGCTGTAACGAAATTTTGCTAATTAGATTAAAAAAGAACATTTTAAAAACGTAAATTCGGCTTTTGTTTCGAAAGAAGACTACATATAATACTATTATTAGCTACTGCAATTAGAAACTTTATTGCAATTCATTGAAATCTGCCAGAGAAAAATAATGTTTTCAAATAAATACATTGTTATAGCATTTTTCTAAAACCTGAAAAAAAGTGACTTACCTCTTTTGGGAAATATTAATCCTACATGAACAAAATGCGAGGAAACAAAACTTCATTTCAGAAAATCTACGATTTTCTTCTGAACTAGGTTTGCTGTAATATTTTAAAGTATATAATTTTGCAGCTGGTGAATGTTTATACGGATAAAGTCCGGCACATTGCTTTGTGACGAAATAAATGTCCGCATTGTCTTCAAACTTGCTAAGGCTTCTGAAGAAGTGACATTGCGCACATCATCTCCAACCACAGCCTCTTCATCTTCACTGCTTGCATTGGCCTCATCTAAGCTGTCTTTAATGGATTGGATGATGTCTGCTTTGGTCAGTTCATAACATGTTGAAACGAAGTCCCCCCATCTACACTGAGATAATTTTTCAAATTCAAGTCGTCAGGAACCGAAGTTTTATTTTTTTGTAGCGTTACAAATTTTCTCCAACATAGATTGCTGAATGTCCTGCGTATTTGTTTCATCTTTCAAGTTGGCATCTTCTGAAACTGAATTGGCGTCTTTGGCTGTGGTTACATATGGTTCCAACAGTTTGTTATTGTTGATTGACTGATGTCTTCCCAAGATCCACATATCCATTCGATAGCTTCCTTCACGTTGCATTTTCTTTGGATATTTTTCTCCAAATCGCATATAATTTGACGTAACAAAAAGGTTCGGTAGCGTGATTTTACAGCTCTGAGGATGCCTTGGTCAAGAGGCTGAAGTTTTGCCGTGCAATTAGGCGGGAAATACGGTTACGACAGTGAAAAATTTCTGCTTGTTTCTTAGAAAACCAGTCTTTATTTTGGCAGCTGATTTCAGCAAGACTAAAACGAAATTCATTGAATCTAAAACTACATGCGTGTTATCAGTTGAGTGAACCATGAAAGAAAAAGATATTTTTGACTGTACAAATAGTTCGTTGTATCGGGATTTTCAAAAATCGATCATTTCGTTATATTGAGAATCATTTAACATTGTTTTAATTGCTTTTCAGATGGGGACTTCCTTGACTTTCGTAATAACGGGATTTTTCGTTGTATCGGTATTCGTTGTAACGGAATCTTACTGTATTACTGATTGAGTTTGGAGGTCGCATTTTAATTCCTAAATCTTCAAAATAGATAACGAAAATAACGAAATCACATAAAGGACAGCTGTGAGAAAACCGACATTTCACAGAAATACATATTAATATGCTTATTACTTGTAAAAAAAATTCAGAGGATTGTAATCTGAGTCCTAAAGCAGCAATAATAAAATCACAACATTTGCTCTTCCCAGTCAATGTATATTACGAAAACTTCAATGATAACAGTGAAATTAAATACATATAATGAAACCCTAAATCAACAAGGAAATACCAAATCATTTTAAACTTAAAAAGGGAATTATAAAAGCAGAAAAAGTCAGTGTCAAAACAAGCTTAAAAATTTCAACTTAGTATCATAGATATTATGACTTAAAACCAATTATCTTTTCAAATTCACTATGTGGTAAAACTTCCATGTTATGTTTTGCATCTTCTATAACTGAAACTTGGTTTTTTTTTATGCTGCCGATTTCTTTTTAAACTCTTTACTTCTTTTGCCGATGACTGTGACAAATGACAGTTGAAAATTTGTGACGCGCAATTTGGAATAGGAATGCAGCAATGGTAGCTACGCGTTCCCTTACTGGCTACGGTCATTGACTGATAGAACACATCTGGATTGCCACTAAATGATTCGCCGATGATCGAAAACTTTCGGTTCAGCAAGAAATTATCAGTAACTAGCCACTGCGTGGCTGACCCGGCGTAGCCCGTGCCCATGATATAAGGTATTATTCTGGTTTAAAATTTTCCGCACATTTCAAATCCGTTGAAATTTTTAATCTATCTTTAACAAATCCGCTTTCATGAAAAAGAACTAAACAATGCCTGTCAAAATGTTTCTATTTTTTGCTCTCCACTGAAGTCGAAGAGGACGGGACGGACGTATCAATTACGGAGTACCTTGCATAAAACTGCGAACCTCCACATCAGAATTAATAGAAAGTTTATGATTGTAAACAATAAATGAGGGAAGAAAGTTAAAGGAAGTGACAAATGCACTTTGAAAAAGGTGAATAATTGAGATCGAAGATAGAATTTAATAATTGATACAATTAGGAATCCAATTCACGCTCCAAAGGGGTGGGGACATCGAGGAGGGATAAACAATTAGTACCGAAAAGAAATGGCGAAATGCATGAGCTGTGGTGATGATTAGGAAAAATCGAAGAGGGCATGAAATGTAATCTGTTTTTTTTAAAGGAAAAGTTACTGTGGTGTTACAATTTTGTGCGAAAATATAAAAGATGTATTCAATTCAAAAGTTATTTATATAAAGAAAATCATATTTTTAGGTATGTATATAAAGTGAAATCTTCCGCAGATTTCAAATCCGCTGAAATTTTTACTCGATCTTTAACGGTAGAGATAGAAAAAGAACTAATTGACTCCAGTTAAAAGATTGTTTGTTTTTATCGTCTGGCTGAAAAATTATTCATCCGCGTAAAATAAAAACGGAAGTGAAAACAATAAATTTAAAATCTGTGATCTCTTCTATGCTGTAGCATTCAATAATGATTAAATTTCCTTAAATTCATTTTTAAATGTGCTGGATTGAATTTTAATATTCGCCGCCACCCAAAAATTGCAAACAATTCGGACTACCTGTGTGCCAAATCTCATTGCTGTAAGTGCCATAGAATCGTCAGGATTTTGCGACAGACAAACACTTCCTTTTACAATAGTAGAGAAGCAAACCCAAGCACATTTATAACCATAATCCATTTAAAAGTGTTTATTTATTCGTTGAACTGTCCTTGAATTCAATAGCTTCTCTTTAAAAGGCGTAAATGGATGTTTAACTGGTGTGTTCCCGATTTTTTTTTGATAATTTGCATCTAGTTAAAAATGTTCCTGGGACGAAAATAAACAAATTACAATGCCAGAAATTTCAGGTCAGATAATATAGATGTTGACACATTATACTGAACATTTGTGAAGTTTTCGGAGTCGTCCTTCACAAAAATAATTCTATTTAAAAAAATAGAAAAAATCTCTGTTTTCTCAATTTTATTTTACTTTTTCATTATTTTTTTCTTAACTAAGGAATAGAAATACAATCACAAAATTTATACAAAACTTTTAGATAGAAGTGCTTTGTTAAGAAGAATTTTTGATACTGTCTTTCCCCATTTTTAGAGGTACTAGAGCAATTTGAAAATTGTATCAAATACACAAAATCGATAATTTCGCAGATACCTGAGAATGAGTAGTGACGGAGAAAAAACTATTTTCTGTCAGTTCCAAAAAAAGCTTTCACTGAAAAATGTAACAAAACAAAAAAATTTTAATTTGCGTCAATAACTTATTGAAATATACATTTGTGTGGCCTTGAACTTTAAAATTCAATAAAAAATAAACTATATATTTTGGACGCGTAATATTTGGCAGTTCCTCCTTACTATATGTGATCTATTTAAAAACTAATTTTCATTAAAATCGAGGTGATATGTCAGCCACAGCCTATTTGCTCATTTTACGTAGAATGACTCAGCAAAGAGCTACATGTAACTGTAACCAGGACATCTCGCTCTCCTAAATATTTCGATTCTGCTGCCTACCACACGGGAACCTCTGTACCATTCTAGGGCGTGCGGCTTGGAGGACTACTGTTAACCACCCTAAAGACTATACTTAGTGACTCTTGGACTAGTACGGTAGTATGGGTAGCCTAGATGTCAGTCATCTTATTAGACAAAATGCTAGATTCTTCTGTGTTTATTACTGTGGTTATAAAAGTTTTGATTGGTCTTTTGACATCACGAGTAGGCGGAGTTCCTAATTGTTTCGACAGTTTACCGTGGCTATTAAAGTTTTGATTGGTCTTTTGAAGTCACGAGTAGGCGGAGTTCCTAATTCTTTCGATTGGTTATGTGATGTCACGAACGAAACGAGATACGAAATATCAAAAACCATAACATTCGGAATCGCCATGGAAATAACATTGAGTATAAAACGATTACCGTATGCAGTTCATGTTGTTTTACCAGTTTTTATCAAAATTAAATTTTCCAATAATATTGTTTTACCATTATATATAATAGTCAAAAAACAACACCTTGCGAAAACAATACAAGTTGAAAGATAGTGGTGGGTACAGGTTTATACATAGTCAGTGATCAACAAAAGGTGACAGATAGTGGAGGAAAGATGTTTATACACAGCAAGTGATCACGTGCTGTCAGATTTTAATGAATACATATATGAAGTTTGACCATAATAAATAAATTTTGTTATACACCCGTCGTATGACGGGTCATTTATCCTAGTTGTCTATAAAATCATAAACACCTGTGTGTCTGTCTGGGCGTGAACTTTGTGATTACGAGTAAATGACTACAGATGGTCATTTTTTTCAGATTGCGGTTGTGGTTCTGGCTCCGACGGATGCAAATACGAAAATGGAACGAAACGATGCAACTGCTTTAGGACCTACTTGGAGAACAGAGGCGTCTGTGAAAGTAGGATATTTCCTTTCGGATATACTTCAAAGGTTTTTGACACGAATACTTTAACCCTCTGGGTGATTTCGACGAGATATCTCGTCCATCGAGATCTGACCAATTTTTCTAATGACCAATTATCTCGACTTTAAGATGTTGGAAATTTTTTTATGATGGCGAGATTCAAATTTGTATCTTTTGTTCGAATGATCTGTAATCTCGTCCATCAAGAATTGGTCAGATTTCCTGATGACGAAATACCTGGTCGAAGCAACCAACCGTAGGTTTAAAGTAACAATTCAAAAACTTTTCATATGTGTTTCGTAAACATTTTCATATTCATATAGTGAGTTGGAAAGCAGAAAGATGATCTCGAGGAAGACAATTTCTAAAGAGTTCCGACAGTTTCAATTACAGGACTTACGAAACATTGATTGACTGATTAGTGTTGCGTGTCTTTTCAATTATTTGACAACATCAAATATTTTTTGGGGTTGTACTCGAAACCTGGTTATGATTTCTATGGTAAAAATTGGAGGTTTATTGTGAATTAGCGAATTGGCATATTCCCAAACCCATTCAAAAATGCTTGATTATCAGCATTAAGCATGCTGAACGTCTGGTACACAGATGAGTTGGTCGATCAGCCTTTTTGTAGCCAAATATGTCTAAACCGGCACTCACAATTTCAAAACGCATTTTATTTACAATTTTTATGAATAAGTATGTTTTGCATATTTCCTTCAAGTATTTATTTTAATGAGTTGTTTTAGGTATTACTCTCTTTCCTATGTTTACATTACTCTTTCCTATATGCGTCTTCTTATCAGTTCATTTCTCTCGTGTAGAATTTTTCATGATATGCAGGGAGTTAGTTGCCTTTGAGTCTTTACGTTGTTCGTATCGTTATTATGCTTGTATGTTGCGATGTCTGTCTATAATCCTAAATTTATTGTTTGACTTTTAGTTACACTCTTTTTCGCTATTACAGGGCATGTGATATGACAGTCACATCAAATATTTTTTTGCCCTAAAAGCAGGGAAACACAACCTGCAAGGTACTTGTTTCAATGTCCAGTTCCCTAACAAATCACTGAACTTCTTGAGGAGAAACCAAGTTCATCACCCCTCGATTCCGAGAAATTGAAACGGGTGCGCTTTCACACTTCCCCCAATGGGGTTGATACCTGAAGTGGCGCAATGTAACTCGGCCAATAGAAGAACTGACCCCCTGGCAAGGTCAGGGCGTAGCACCCAGAATATTGGGGGAAGGTGAGACGGGGAGAACGATAAATGCCGGCACTAAAAAAATATACGAGGGCTTTTTTTGGTTGGTGACCAGCTATTTTTAAAAATATGGTAACTCTACAATCAAGAGATGTACCATCGACGAACTGAATAAAAAAATAACGAAATTACCAACAAGAATCCAGTTTCCTTTACTGTGTCCTTCAACCTGGCGGTCACCATATATAAAGGTATGTCCGTATTTCTATCCGATACCGATTGAGAACTTCACTTATTCCGATCGAACCTGCGGTCAAAACTGGATGTTGGTATCCAGATCAAAATTGGGTATAATAACCAGTAGAGGGCTTAACAGTATGCTTTTCAACTTGCATTCATAGAATATTATTATTTACTTCCACTAACACAGAACTCTTTATTTACTTCTAATTCGAGGTCCATTACCGTCTTTTACTGTTCTGCGAGGAACTGAAATTGGCAAATTATAGTCTATATATATTCCTTGATAGTTATTTTGTAACCTCTTCATTCGTGGAATAACAGGCAATTCAAATTTTTGAGTCTCTAAGTACTTTTAATGCCCGATGAAATACTTCTTTTAGGGGGAGGGATTTCCTCGGGAATGAAGAGGTTAAAGCTTCAAGTCAACTGAGGAATTCCCGTCTACATACAAGACTTCACTCAGATTTATCAGAATCAGGGCATGTTATCAATCAAAATAAAGTCTAGCTTGCAGGCGTTTTCATTTCATATGCAATTATTGATCAACCATGACAATTTCCCTAGTGTAAGTGGAAATATATGATAACAAACTCCGAAACTACCAGATAAGACTCACCGAATAGATTATCTGTATTTATTGTTCTGGCGGTATAGTTTAATACCTAACGTCATTTCATGACACTGGAAGTGCAAGGATGGGTTTAATTTTATCTATTCTACATACAAATATGGGCTTTGTTTCTTGGCTTTTAACTATTTTTATGTTTGAACCACTGTATTTATATATAGGACGGTAGTTCACAGGACTCTGAGATTTGTAAGACATAAAAAATGTATAATTATCTATAAAATAACCTTAAATAATGTGTTTAAAAACTTAACAAATTTCAAACTTGCAAAAATGGTATAAAAATTAAAAAAATACCTCTTTTCAATGTTTTTAAAAAAATACCCTTTTTTAGGATCTTTTAATAAATACCCTTTTTAAATTTTCTTGTCTTTGATAGAGTGTGACTGTGGCAGCAACCAGAATGGCTGTTCCTTCAAAAATGGTCAAAAAACCTGCGACTGCAAACCGGGCTATATTCAGGCGAATGGGATATGCAGAAGTAAGTATTGTATGTAGTTAAGCAATGCCTTCATAATGGCAAAAATATGGATTGAATTCACCTTCGAGCTGCTTCTTGTATTTATTATGTTATCAAAATTTTAACTATTCAGTTTTAAAATAAAGTAGAACTCCAAGTATCCGAACTCTAGTAATCGGAATCGATTTGAAAAAATGAAATCAGCAAAATCCACATTTGATAAGTTTCTTATCGGTAAATGATAAATACGAAGATTAAGTGTCAGTTCGGGACATAAAAAACATAACAGTGAAAATTCCTGGATGTTGAGAATGCAAGCACAGAGGACGTAGGCGAGTAGCTGCTGTGTGGTTCTTCAGACCCCCCCTGGATTCCATTTTAGCGCTGTTTCAGGACACTCAATCGCCTTACTACCTGACGGTCAGGTTGAGTAGCAATGGCGTTGTCATCTTACGGGTCGTCAATGAGTTCTTCTCTCACACTTTGAAGGAGTTCATCGTCACTTAGAATTTGGAATCCAGAGTCCGAAGAATCGCACATCACCCACTCGTCTACGTCCTCTGCACTGCACTCGGAACATCCAGGAATTTTCACTACGATGTTTCAAATGTCCTCAACTGACACTTCAGTTTCATCATTCACCGATAAGAAACTTTTAAAATGCGGATTTTGATGATTTCATTTTTTCTCAAAGTGATCCGGATAGTTGGCGACCGACACAACGGGCTATTGGCGACGGTCCGGGATCAATTCTTTATATTTCGAGTTCCGCCATTAGCCCGTTGTGTTTAGGGATTGCAATCTGATCCGGCATCATTTGGCTACCTACCGGAACCAGCAACATCTATCGGATCCGGTTCGGATCCGATGAAATTAATTTTTTTAATTAAATAAACGATTATTTAAACCCAATTTTAAAATCGTTTATTAAGCAATCGATTGTGAATAAATCGATTTTATATTTTTAAGTCATTAGTTTGGAGAATTCTAGCAAAAATATTAAATTAAATGATCAATAATATTTTTTTAAAGAAGAGGAATTAAGAAAGTAAACTCTGTAACAAAATGAAGACTATTGCAAAATGACAAACTTTAGAAAAGAAACAGATTTTGAGAAAATACTGAAGAAAGAAATGACTTCATATCTATGAAATGGAGTCAAAGGAAATTATTTGTATCTGATGTACGACGGTTAAACAAACTAGTGTCGAAGCTGAGAGTACCTTCTCGACCACTTGTTATATTTGCAGTTCATTGATAAGTAGGTTGGGGGATGACACATTTAATTCGATTTGTTTCCTTACATCGCTCTTTCAAACTCAAAAGGAATTTTCACTGTTATATAAGGGTCATTCTTGTGAAATAGGAAAAATTGGCTTCTTAAAATTTTTTCAATCGAAGGTTTTTAAAACTTTATTTTTTGGCCTAAAAATTTTCTACCATGTTTATTAAGTAAATTAAAAATATCAGCAATCTAAATTATTAACATTTTGTTAAGGAAAGAAATGTTTCAAAATATTGGAAGGCAAGACAATGACGAACCTGCCAGGACAATGATGAAAATAGAAAAAAATATATAAATTTCTTGTTGAACATTTCATATGACCATGTATTGTTAATTCAGCTGATTAAGTACATAAATAAAATTACGAGGAACATGACTATTCAGGAAATTATGGATTTCCGAACATTTAAGTATTATTAGAAAGTAGGAACACTGTGGATAATTATTACTGCAACTTTTATGCTTTTTTAACAGATTACGTGTTTTGCTGTGTGGTGATAAATTACTGCAATCATTTCTCAGCTATTTTTGATCTGTAGTATTTCTTTTTGTATTTATCCATTTGCCTTGTATATTTTTAAAATTTTTCTTCCAGTTTCTTTATACGAATGTAGGTCTCTGTTCTATCTCTTCAAACTTTTTTCACTAACTTTTTTTTTAACATTATCATCTCTTGTGTCTGGGTTTGAAGAACCTGAAAGTTGAATATCTATACCACTCTCACTTGGTTTGGGTAGTCAATTCTATCGAATGACAATTTCTTGTTCAAGCGATAGAGTTTTGAATTTTCTTTCCTATTTTTATAATTCCCCTTTTCTGCCTCGAACTCATTTTAACTATAGGCTTTACCACTCCTTTTTTCATTTGGTTAACATATATTTCACATGCCTCTTCAATTTCTCTTGTATCAAACGTTATGGAATTTTTTTAATATGCTCCTGACGACGTTTCTCAGCTAACCTTTTCTTTAACAACCTTTCCTCATATGTTTGTTTCTTTTTACCACTCATATCTGTCCATATATTGTTTACAACTTATAAAAAAGAGCATGTGATAAAGAATATTTAGTAGGTAATATCTAGACATTTTTAGGTGCAATGACAAAAACATTATGTTTTAAATAAAAGAAATAAATAAGTTTCAAAATTTCAAGCCCATTATAATGTATTTTACTATTAAAAAAATTACAATGGATAATAAATAATCAAAAGTTAATAGTTAAAAGTAAAAAATATATTTGTCTTCAGTTAATAATTTAAATATTTATAAAATACTGAACATAAAACATCATTTTCCTGTCTTGACATCATTGACTTGGTATGTTAAAGGCAGGACAATGATGGCCAGGATAATGATGAAATAGGCTTGTTCAGGGCTTAATAGATGAACCCTTAAAAATTTCAGTTTGAATTTCACACACATTTAAGAAATATCTTTTATACACTTGATAATAAAAAAAATTAAAAATTTACTACAAACATTTAATTTTTATCAAAGCCAGGAAAATGATCTTCAATATACATAAACCTTGAACTCTGAACTTGTATGTGCTGACCAAAAAAAAAGTTGATAACTTTTCAAAATGGCAGTTATTTATTTAAATAACCTCAACCCCAGATTACTTGAAAAGTATTCTTGTAACTCAGTGCTGTCATCTATTAATTTCCCACATAATGTTATCTGAGATGCCAGGAAAATGAGGATATTACTTGGGACAATAGTTATTGAAGTTACTTTTGGAAATTTTTGCAATATTATTTCCATTATTGTAACTAATAACCTTTCAAATGTATAAAGAAGCAGAATAAATTATTTACAAGAATATATAAATAAATATTAAAACCCTAATGAATGAAGAAATTGTAAAATTTCACTCAGGGACATGCCAGGACAATGATATTTGATATTTTAAAGTTTTAAAAATGTATAAAATAAAACAATATGTCATTAATTTTCTAATTCTGTAGATTATAAAAGTTATCCCAAACTATTCTTGAAAGTTGACAAAATCTTCAGAGTGATAGAATTCTATAAATTTTGAAGGGACATATGAATTTTGCCTATTTTGCAAGAATGACCCATAACTTTGATTTAAACAGTTAAGAAGAATTAAAAGTTCTCTTGTTTGTTATGTTGACCAAAAACTGCCACAGATTAGATTTTTATGTTAGTATGAGACAAGGTTAGGTACAATTTATATATCATTTGCTCATCTCGACATTACAATAGACTACTTATTTTTATATAAATAGAATAGTTCTTCGTTTTAAACAAACTGATGTTTATTGGTGTGGAAACAAGTAAGCATTATCATCATCAATTCGTTTAATACTTACTACTAGTACCATTAGTATTTTCTATAATTAATTGTTGGTGATTGATTTCCTACCTATGGATAAGTATTAATAAAGTTGATTTTCTAATGCTAAAATAAATGTTTTGTTCGTCAATTTGAAATAATGTCCTTTTTACGTTAAATACAATCAGCCGATTTTGATAAAATACATACTGGTTAGATAGACTTATTAACAAAATACCAATCCGGCTGTATCCCACCGGATTAGTGTCAATCCGGCAGGAACCAGCCGGATTGAAAATCGTACCGGATTGCAATCCCTAGTTGTGCTGCTCCAGTGTGAAGTTCATTAACTACCTACTAAAAAGTAACTCACTAGTGTTTCGTTTCAGAGGACTGCACGGCTTCGGACGTCGAGTGCAAACACGGCGGCAAGTGCGAGGACAGAGTGTGTCAGTGCCTGCCGGGCACCAATGGAGATGTGTGCGAATTCATCGAAGGGTGCAAAGATTCGTGGGAACAAAATATGAAATGTGGTTATTCCGGAGACGCCTACTGTGATTTCAACGAAACCTCTCTCAAGTCGTACTGTCGGTGCAAACACACGAGCTTTTCGTACGATCCATACTACAGGGTATGCAAAGGTAAGATCGGACACCAATATTTACTATCCAGTACAAGTAACTGAATGGGGAATGTCTTATAAAATGACCTCAAACAAAATATTACATAAAAAAGATATTTTCATAAACCTTCAAGTAAAATAAAAATTCCCTTCAAATTTGTTTTTGCTAGGAGTTGAGTTTGAATTAAATCAACACGAGGAATTATGTTTGCATTTCTTCAACACCATTGCAACCTCATAAAAAAGCCTTCAGGAGTATATCTTTAGGTGCGTACTGGCATCACAACATTCCCCCTTTGTTTTCCACCTTTGTTATCTGTCTTGTTAAGCTCAGCTTGATCGTATTTGGTCTATGAGTCATAAAACCTCGAAGACAACCAATCAACCACGTCACAAAAGCACTGGGTTGGTATGTTTCGCTTTTCCGCAAATGTGTATATCTTTGCCTGCAATCGTTTCGGACATTCCACAAGTGCAGACAAAACTCAAAATAAAAGGCATTCTAAAAAAAAATTAGTGGTGGTCGTCAAATATCTGAGAATAATCAGGGCAAGCAGATTTAGAGTTATCTGCACAGATGCCCCCAAAATGAATTAATCCGCCTCTGAAACCTAAAAGAATGAAGTGTCATATCTAAGAGAATCGGTTTGAACTTCCATTAAGTTCATTTAACAACGCATCTCTTTGTACGATTCAGTTACTTATCATCTTAATTAAGCGATAATTCAGCAAATTAAAAGTATGTGTTCGCCCAGTATCGATGTTTAACGTGCACAATTGCACACTTCATTGACATGCCAACATTTTGAAGAGGGAGGGAGGGCAAGACACTTTTTTACGATCACAAACGAATCAATCATTAATTTTTCCTTATTTACCAGTTTGGGGCCATATATGTGTTGCAGCATTATTTAAATGCTAATTACACCTTTTCTCTCCCCAGTTCTACGCACAAAATGCTTTGACAATAGAGTTCAGATCAATTTTTGTAATATTGGACTCATGAGTATTAAGTAGGAGATGTCTTAAACATTTTTGAGTCATGTTTGTGCACAAATACGTTTACACTCGTCTAAGAACACTAACAGACCTTTCGACTGAAGCTGCAGAATTTGGAACAATGGAGATTAATTCAACAAATTTGAACACTCACTTCATTCATAAGCTCCGTAATTATACTCGACTCTGCCACCGACTTCTGGCAGATATCAAAATATGACCCAAACTTCTCTTTTACTATACTAGATAACAGAACCAACTGGGCTTCCACTTTTTCAAGATCGAAATCACTGTAAGGAAGTATCTTTAGAAATTTCTCCTTTTGTTGCATTTGTAAGTACTTCTAATATGACAAGATTCACTATTCCTGGTTGATCTAATCGTTTTTTTCAATTTCGGTGGTTACTATGTCAACCACTTCAAACAAGTATTTTCGAAGGTCAAGAAGTTTTATTGATGTTGGCGGGGATGAATCTTTCAAAATTGCTGGAATTTTCATACCGACATGGAAACTTTTTTTTTTCGAGATGGCTGTGGCAGCTACAAATCGAAGAGTTAAGCAGATTCTTTTATTTCTCTCCAAATGCATTCAAAATTTTCATCGCTCCGCAAGTTTTAAAGTGTGTCCGAGAGGTATTGTGCCGATTCGTTTGCTTTCGTAACAGTATATACGGTCTTCTGCAAAGCTATAGTAAAATGCTCACATGAACCGAAATTTTTAGAAATTAATTTTAATGCGAACAGTGTTTTGGCTTTTTTTAATTGTCTTTTATGTCCTCTTACTGCTTCCCTTCGATAATCCGAAACTGCATTTCTGTCATTCAAAATGACTTGTACTGTCTGCAGTACACTTTCGTAATTTGAAAGGAATCTGTTTAAGGCGTTAACTCTAATCCATCTTCTTGGACAAAGTGGAAGGAGGTTAGGTGCATTTTCTTCATTATCTTGATTGCATGGCGTGAACACAATGTCCAAATGGATATTTTTTCTTTTCGCTGTAGATAGTATGATATTCGAAACATCCTTTACCAACCCCAAGACTTCTGAAAGTAGTGACCAAGTCCTAGCTGCTTCTTGGAGACACGTCCAAGGAATGGTTGATGAAATGAACAAATAATGATATCTACTGAGATTTTGGACACCATTTAAATGACCACACATTTTCCGAGCTCAATCAAAGCAGTGTCCTCTAACTTCTTAAGATTAATCATTACGACCTCAGTGGTATGAATTAAAGTATTACCATTGGTATATTTTGTTGAATTGCCCATGAGGTCTTATCTCACTTCAGATGTGATGGGGTTCATTCATATCAGACACAAGCTGAATTGTTCCTTACCTGAAACATCAGTAGTACCACCGGCGATGAGAAAGTGCTTTGCCTTAAAATCTTGCACCAGCTGTCGCTGAACTGAATGAGGCATTATTTCAAGGATTTCACTTTATATATTCTCATCCCACCGGCTGTTGCGATTTTGGAGCCATGTCTGTATAAATGGAACGCTTTCACTTCTTTCCTCCTAAAGATGAAGCAAATTCCAACTGTCATTTTACCATTCACGAAGAGCTCTGTTCAAACCATGTAACAAATTGAACTGATCATAGTATGTACAGCCTGTTTAGCTTTTCCTTTTCTGATTTTTGTACTGCTGACTAGTTAAGATTACGAGTACCACATGAACGCCACAATCTTTACGGATTAAGAAGTGTGTAGATTGATTATGGAGATCACTTTTCTCATGAACTTAGAATAGTTCAGGCCCCTTCTTCCAGTTCTTAAAGCTATTCTGTACTTGCTCAGAGTTCCTGTTCAGAATCTTTGGGAACTTTTATTCCTTTGTTAACTGTTTCCACGCACTAGTAACAAATACAGTTCTTCTGTTTAAAATAATGAAGCCATTTGAAGGATGAAAACTGTGATGGTAGTGTTAGAAATATCTTCCATTTTCATCGCGAGGGAATTCATAATCCAAGCACGGTTGACACTTTTCTACAATGTCTTGTGCAACTAAATGTGATTCTGATACATGGGCTTTGGAACTACTGTTGATGACTGTACTTGTGAAGTGTCGGATGTTTCTGGCTGGTTGGGTACCTCGACTCCTTGTAGCAACTCTCTTTCTACAGTTCTGTGTTTGTTTTCATTTTAATTAAAGGGTTTGCAGTAATTTGTCAATGTCATCGAAGGGTCGCTCGATTATCTTAAGTACCTGCGGAGTGCTTACAATGTACAACACGTTCATGTCTTATAAATTTGTGTTTGTTTAATTACAGTTTATTTTTACACCTATTTTTTCGCGCGCCCCCCAAATAAATACTGCCGTTACAAACAAATGTTAAGTTTGCCACCTATAGATCTAGGCCTGCATCTATTGACAGCAAATGAAGTTAGAATCCAAAGTTACTTTAATGTTACTTTTGAAATTAAATTTTAATAATGTTCCTTGATAAGGGGAGCAGGTGAGATATACCTTTTCCCCCTTCTCCTCAGAGACAGGAAGGCCGAAACGCCTGCACGTGCCTGGCACACTTTGACAACTTTATTAGGGCTTTCAGCCGTCACGGATGGGTCAATTCATTGCACATTTTAGTCTTCAAAATGATTTTATTTTATTGTTCTTTACTAATTAGAAACCTTTTTTCAACTCCATCTTCCCACCAAGTTAAATTAAAATCTAATTTTGGGATTCATCTGTGTTTTTTTCTATAAAAAATAGCTGTTATTAAGAGGTCAGGTAGTAAGGCATCTCTAGTCAGGTTGTTGAAACACATTGTAAGTTTAAAACTTGTCCCTTAATTGTACGAATAGCCTCCCCAAAATCCACATTACTCTGTGACCTAATTACTAGAGGACTAGTGTTGCCAACTTTTAACCCATCCATTATTTGAACAAATATTCCTCTGAAACCATACGACTCAAAGACCAACACTCCAGAGAAAGACTAATATTGTCCACATTTAACCTATTCTATAATTAAACGAGTAAACTACACCAAAAGCCAATTTACTCAAAGAACAACTCTTCACAGCCAAACTAGTATTGCTCATGTTTAACCTGATCCCTAATTGGACGAGAATACTATCAAATAATGTAAATAGTAAGAAATGATAATGTAAAATAATAATAATAGACAAATAATACAAAGCTGCGTGCCAATGCTCCGACTATTTCATTCTAGGGTGGATGTAAGCCTCATATACTAAACCTTGTTTCCTTTCTAGCTTGTGACTGTGGTCCAGACGGAAGCTGTTCTTTCGTCGACGGGCAGAGAACGTGTGCCTGCAAAAAAGGCTACGCCGAGAAACCAGCCAGTTGGTACAGCACAGAGAGCAAATGCCATCGTAAGTATAACGTTAGTTAACCTTTGTACCGTTCAGTCACAAGTACCTTTTAAACATTAAACTGGTAATTATTGAGTGACCCCTCAAAAAGATGATGCGAAGAACCAACAGCGGTTTTTTTTTTTTTTGGAAGAAGGAAAGAGTGCGACCGGAGGGAATGACTAATGAGAATGTTTTGCTAGGACAACAGTTTTTCTGTTAACTAATTCTTGTTTAAATTACCCCCGTTCCTTTTGAAACTGTTCTGTAAATAAACCTTAGTTTTTAGTTATTTCATCAGCTTCTGTTTAATTGACCTCTTCATCAGTGAATCCTTCGAAGCAATACAAAATGGCCGCGGCGTGCCCATCCGAGAACATATGAAGGAGGTAGGAGGAAAACCATTACTACCTTTTCCCTAGTGATTGTTTCGACGACATATTTAGCGTGCACAGACCCAGAGTACACGGTCTTTTTCTTGATTCAAACTCGCAACCCTCTGGTTACTAGTCCGTTGCTGTTCCTGGCAATATCTTTATGTCGAGTTGTTTCATTATTAGTAAAATTGGTAAGATCTCGATAAATGCGTCTTCGAAACCACTTGGAAGTTAAATTCCCTTTTTCCTGGACTGTCCACCAGGATGTATTAAGAAAATAATGTTTCTTTTTTAAAGCTTGATATTATTCCTCTTGCGCTTTTAAATCTCTTTGGGTAGATAGGTATTTTAATTAACATCATACTGCAGCAACACAACGGACTGTTGACAAAGGACCAATCCTCTAATGGAAATATTCGAGGACAACACCACGTAATTTTGAGCCACGGTACACTAACTTCCTTCTTACATGACTGTGTTTGTTGAATTCAAACTCGCAAACATCCGTTTGCTAACTCGGTACTCTTCAAACCGGGCTACGGCGACCCTAAATCTCTTGGAAAAACCTTTTTGTCAAAGTAAGAACATTTACTAAACCTGCACTACCCTACAATAATGGACTGGACTACAGCGGATTTGCATAAAATCCAACTACTTGTTTGGGGTTACTTTTCGTGGTATGGCCTGGGACCTTTGCACGTTGTTCCTGGTCAATTGAACGCCGATGCCTACATGACCATTTTGGACCATCAGGTTCTTCCTACGCTCTAGCAATTTTATTTTAATGGACGAATGTTACTTCCAGGTCGATAACTCTCCATGATATGTTACAGCCTCTGTTAAGTAGTGGTATCAAGATATGGATGTAAAATGTCTTCCCTGGAAAACTCATATTCCCGACCTAAACCCCATAGAACATTTGTGGGACGCGTTAGAACAAAGCTTACGGACAAGGGAACCACGTCCGAAATCGTCAGATGAGCTGGCGACATTCTTGCAGCAGGAATGGACACCAATACCCATAGCTGTGTATCGAAACCTTGTTGAAAGTATGCCCAGAAGGGTTGCTAGTATCATTGCAGCACTTGGGGAACCATCCCCATATTAAAGCATCTATTCTTTCCCTTATACCATCTCATCTTACTGTCCGGTCCATTATTATAGGGTAGTGTATGTGCGATTCAGAGATTCAGTTCCGGGATGTGAATGGTGTCGAATGCTATAAAACCAAAAGCGAAACATTTTCCTACATTTTGTGTACCCATATAAAATAAAATATAAGCTAAAACTCAAATATGAAAAAAAAAATCCATTTTTTTTATTATCTTAATATACATATTTCTGAATAAAATGGTACCTCAATTTTTTTTCTACCATCAGTAAAATCGGATACATTCAACTTTTCGTAAACATAACAGCTGCAAATCAAATCGGAAATATTCATTTTTTTATAAACATGACAGCTGCAAATCAAACGAGCCTTCATAATTGTAAACGCTCTTTTGATTGATTGGCTTGAATTAACGTCCAGATATATAACGGGCTTTAATTTTTTAGGGCGAGGAATGTATTACCAGTTTTGTTTCCAGATGATCGGTTTTACAACCTTGTAATCCTATACTTTTAAACGCGCAATTCTTGTATAATTGTTTGTAAATTCCATCGTAAAAAACAGACCCAATGAATTTAATGAAATTTGGTCGGATATCCTTTGGATGGTGAAGGAAGGTGATTGAACTAGGTCTCGATTTTGACAACACTTTTCTGGACTTGTTTGCTTTGCTAGTTGTGTATTTTCTCTACAAGATACAAATCACAAGAAAATGTTTGGACCTAACAAACTTGCGGCGCTTGGGCGAAATTAATAAGCCACAGTTGATTTTATCACTAATACGAATTCTTTCTTTCATTAAAGCTTGCAACTGTGGTCAACGCAGTGCAGGATGTACCTTCATTGATTCTTACACTAAACAATGCCACTGTGAAAAGGGCTATTCACAGAAAGATGGTGAATGTTCAGGTAAGTCATGTGTTTATGTATTACTAGACAAATTATACTCCTTTGCCAATATTTTGCATCTGATATTATTTCTTTTATTACTCACAAACTTTCCTTTCCTCGAAGCACATTTAACCCTTTCATATCACAAACTAAATTAGTTTCAGACCCTCAATTTCTCGATAATCGCGTCTGAAAGATTTCTGTTTCAGAGACATGTCCAGAAAGGGGGGGGGGACAAGCGCCTACCTGAAATGTTCTAGACATTACAAAATAAGTGCCTAACCCATTAACGACCGCACTACTTTTCGCTTGAAGGAAATGAACAAAAATCATTTTTATACTTATTTTAAGTCTGATTAAGACAATAAAAGTAACATGAAAAAAAAACACATTTATTTGTATAAAAGATACAAAATGTTGCGAAAACGCAACGTCAGTCAAAACCGAATACTTTTGGGAAAGATGAAAATCTTTGAAGCACTTGCTATGTAACGGCACATAATATTTTTAACTTACAGTAATTGTTTCGCTGCTACAGTTTTTACATCTTTTTCCTTTGTTCGTTGGATATTTCTCGATAATATGACATATTGGATCCTAGGCCACCACCATTTCTTTCCCTTTACTTGCACTCTATACATTACAACGAAATTATCAAGCAGGTCCACCCCACCCACATGTTTGTTGTAATCCCCGAGGAGTTTAGGTTGCTTTACAGATGCGGATTTCTTTATTTTCTTGAGTATGTCTTGGCTATTGAAGATGGATTGATAGTATTAAAGTTAGTGGCCATAGAGTAACAACGTAATTTTCGTTCCAACGAACTACTGCGATACTATGCTCCTTATCAAAAACTAAGTTATATGTTCCACGTTGTTCTTTTTTCATTTTGATTATAGGAATAATAATTAAATGTAGTAGGACATTTTCGTAATCTGTTGTCACGGATCATTCCAGTGGCATGAAACCACGACTTTTTCAATTTCGACAACAACATATGTGATGTAAAAAGTTGTCAAAGTATACATAGTGGTTTGAAGGAACTTCGACTACACTTAAAAGACGTTTCCACTTAACCCAGGTCCGTTGTTTTATCTGCATATTTACCTGAGTATGTATGAAAATGATACAAGTAATCTTCAGAAGAACACAAACGCCAAACTTTATACCCTAAAAGAAAGGGTTTTCCTTTCAGAAACATTTTTCACTAATGTCTACCAAAATAAGGTATCATTTGTTCATAGATAGAAAGATTTGATGAAAAAACACACACCACTGCATGAAATTGACATTTAAAATGTTTACATACGGACGAACTTTAGCCATTTTATCTATTTAATCCAATACATTGTTAACCGCTAAATGCAAATTCTGTTTGATAATAGTTAGTTCTGTTAGATAGTGTTAGTGCTGAGCGTACTAATGGAACACTGACATCTTCTGCAACTGAACAGTAAGTCTCTCTTGGGAAGACAAACATAGCCAATGTAAAGCAGAAATCCTATAAAGCTCTTCAATATAGGAACAGAAAGAGAAAAAATGTTGAAGGTTTTCTGTTGTGCATATTGTATACATTCTTGGGTAATATGTTCCAAAATATTCTGATTGTACAATTGTAAAAAGACATCTACTGGCTCTAGATCATGCAATTGTTTTCTTTTTTGCTTTTTCTACGTTTTTTTTTTTTTTGTTAGCAGGAAGTAGTGTGTATACGGGAGGCAAATTTCTCGAAGAAATTGTTTTAGATGATTTAGACAAATGTTCATCATTTTGTGATGAATCCAACAAATTTTAAAGTTTTTTTGAAGAAAAAAGTTTGATATCACCAGATATGTCTTTCGGTCTCGGCAAATTATCTCCTAACATATCGTAATCAATGCATTCCGTGTCGGTCAGTAAATCAGGATGTCTGGGGGGGGGATCACAACTATATCTGCTTGACCTTGACAATCTTCATCTGATGAAAATTCAGAAACATCTTCATGATCTAACTCTTTTTTATATATTACAATGCTTCCTTCACGGTTAAAAACAGTTTTCTTCAACATCCGTTATTTTCGGTCAAATGTTTTATTAAGATACTGTTTTGGACTGACGTTGCGTTTTCGCAACATTTCAAAAAATGCATATTTATACAAACAAAGACAAAATAGTAACCTTATTTTTTTATGCCATTTTGCAGACTTATGTTTGAAAAACATAAGCGTCTCTTCAAGAAGTTCTTGGAGTATTTCTGCCATAAGTGAGATTTTTTCAAAATTAGAGTAAAAAAATCGCAAAAACATGATAATTTTAGAAATTTATTTCATAAAATCTTGCATTGAGAGAAAAACAATTTTTCTCCTGGAGATATTGAAGTTTTCTCTACAATATACAAAAATATTGTAAAAAAAATATTATAAAATTATATAAAAAAACGCAATACAGAATAAGAAAAAAATGTTTTCACTAATGTTGCTAAAACGCAACGTCAGTCGTTAATAGGTTAAGTTATAAATAGCTTATTCAACTCACAAGAGGAGAAAGTGTGAGAACAGCTGAAAATAGTCAAATGCATTTGCAAACGAAATGCTTCTTCAGTATTCGGTTGCCAAAGCAACCGAAGTTTCCATTCACGTGCGAGATGGCTAAATGAGAAAAGATTGAAAAGTTGTGTATCTTTCTCCACAACATACAAATCACAAGGAAAAGTTTGGACGTAACAAACTTGCGGCGATGGGGCGAAACCAATAAGCCACAGTTGATTTTATCACTAATGCGAATTCTTTCTTTCATTAAAGCTTGCAACTGTGGTCAACGCAGTTTAAGATGTACCTTCATTGATTCTTACACTAAACAATGCTACTGTGAACTGGGCTATAAAGAGAAAGATGGTGAATGTTCAGGTAAGTGCATGTGTTTATGTATTGCTAGACAAATTATACTCATTTGCCAATATTTTGCATCTGATCTTATTTCTTTTATTTCTCACAATCTTTCCTTTCCTAAAAGCACATTTAATCATTTCATATCACAAACAATATTAGTTTCAGACCATCAATTTCTTTACAATCGCGTCTGAAAGCTTTCTATTTCAGAGACATGTCCAGAAAGGGGGTGACAAGTGCCTACTAGCGATGCGACATTGATGTCGATGTTTTCAAAACATCGATGTATTTAACATCGATGTATTGGAGTCGATGTTTTTGTAACATCGATGTTTATACTTATCGATGTTTTTACGTTACCGATGTTTAATTTTTAATAAAAAAAAGTACCATAATTTAAAAAATAACCAACTAGCATAATTTTTATAATCATCAAATTGAACAAAATTTTAGACCAAAGTGGCCAAGGATGAAGGGTCTGAAAAGTAGGGATGCGACATCGATGTCGATGTTTTCAAAACATTGATGTTTTATAAAAAAAAACATCGATGTATTGGATCCGATGTCGCATCACTAGTTGCTAAACCATTTTTAAGAAATGGGGGAATAGTTGAAATACACTGAATTTTAAACGCATCGATGATTTGGGGCGATGTATTATCAACATTGATGTTTTAAATTTTGAACATCGATGTTTTGGTGTCGATGTCGCATGAATAGTTTCTAAACCAGTCTTAAGACATGGGAAAAAAAGTTTAAATACACTGAATTTTAAAAACATCGATGGTTTTGGGGCGATGTATTATCAACATCGATGTTTTAACTTTAAACATCAAAGTTTCAAAACATCGATGTTGTACTGTGAATGTAGCATCACTAGTTGCTAAACCAGTTTAAAGAAATGGGGGAAAAAAGTTTAAATACACTGAATTTTAAAAACATCGATGTTTTTGGGGCGATGTGTTATCAACATCGTTGTTTTAATTTTGAACATCGATGTTTCAAAACATCGATGTTTCGCTTTCGATGTCGCATCCCTAGAGCCTACCTGAAATGTTCTAGACATTACAAAAAAGTGGCTTAAGTTGTAAATAGTTTATTCAACCCACAAGAGGAGAAAGCGTGAGAACAGCTGAAAATAGTCAAATGCATTTTGCAAACGAAATGCTTATTCAGTATTCGGTTGCTTTGGCAACCGAAGATTCCATTCACTTGCGAGGTGGCTGAATGAGAAAGGATTGAAGAAAACAAATAACAACTCGTATGTTACTCCAAATGTAAGCAATGTGGTTCGGACCGTTCCCGGTCTAGTTAAATTTTAACACTCCAAGTGGTTTCGACGAGATATCTCGTCCGTCAACATCTCACCCATTTGGGAAATGACGATTTTCCGATTTTTGTTTGATAATGACGAGATCAAGATCTGGTCAGCTTTCTTCTAGTGACGAGATATCTCGTCCATAATATCTGGTCAGTTTGCTTCTAAAGTCAAGATACCTACTCGAGGCAATCTCCAAGAACAAGCAGTAACACGCACCGAAGCTTTTTTTCATCAGTGTGAATCGAATTTTCGTTCATCATACAAGTTGTTTGGTTGTGGTGTTTTTAAGGTACAAAGACCCTATCTTGCCATGATGAGCTAAACAAAAGACAGACAGCTTCAAGTGACTGACATAGGTAAACAAGGAAAGTCTTACTGACATAGAAGAACGGAAATACACCCGGGGAGGAATCGCATCTGCGCCGCCTACATCTCGCTGCAAATCCACTGAGCCACGAGGGTCCTGTAGATAAAATATGCGTATATATGTCTGAAAACAAACCCATTGAGCAGAATGTTCATATAGTGTTAGAGACATTCGAATGGAATAGAAATCAGAGACTGGGCCCCTTCGCAATGATTTTTCAATACGTGAATATACTTTTTGGACCTTTGTACAAAAAAATACTTATCACCCTCTCCACTCTGACCACCTGTCAAAAGCCAGAATAACCACCTTTGGCAGAGCGGACTGGGTTCACTGGGATGTTGAGCCATGCCGACTCCAGTGCCGTGGTCAGCTGCTCTAGATTACGCTGTTGAGGATCCATGGCAATTGTTGCAGGGTGTTTGCTTTCATACTTTTCACGCCGAATACGCCAACGTCCATCCGTCCGATGAAGCATAAAACGTGATTCATCGGAAAAAGCCACCTGTCGCCACTCTGTGGAGTCCAGTTGCGGTACTGGCGTGTAAATTCCAGCCTTCGTCGCCGATGAACAGCAGACAGCATAGGTGCATTAACCAGGCGTCTGCTGTGGAGGCCCATGCGAAGCAACGTTCGCTGAACCGTTGTTGAGGATAAACTAGTGGTAGCCTCTTGGTTCATCTGCGCTGTCAGTTGCTCAACAGTTGCACGTCTATTCGCCCGAACGTATCTCCGTAACCTTCGTTCGCCTCTGTCATCTATAGCCTGTGGTGCACCCCATGTGCCACGCCGCTGATTTTGGAGAGTGCCATTTTGCAATGCACGGTATACTTTTACCACGTCGGCTCGCGAACAGTTCACAAAATTAACCGTTTCCGAAATGCTTCCACCCTTGGCCCGAAAGCCAATAATCATGCCCTTTTGGACGTCGGATAAATCGCTACGTTTCTGCATTACGCCAACGATTGAAATGCTTTCCGATGCCCTAGGACATCCTTTATATACACTCCACTGCAATGTGCTGCCACCTGCCTTTTGTGATTGGTTATTTCACGTTGACGTCGGTCGAAAGTAGCTGGTGGTCACATTAATGTGACTGGACTGTGTGTGTGTGTATATATATATATATATATATATATATATATATATATATATATATATATATTGGTGTGGATGGGTCAAACGATGTAGATTTGTATTATGCACACACATTCTTTTATATATACCACATGCATACATCCACTTTATTTCTAGCGCACTTCATAATAGAGAAACTTCAAACATATCATTTAATAGAGAATAACGTCCACAAATTCAAATGCAAAACAATTGCATAAGGGGGGTGTCTTCATGTCAAGTTTGCACAAACAACGAAATTTCTGATAGATACAACCTGCTTTGATGCCATAGTCAGATTTTGCATCGTTAAATTTATCTACATCTGAAATTTAAAGACTTTACTATCTTTATGTCTAGAAACTTTCAATCCTAAAGTTAGTGGGGACAGTTTCGGGGATCATCTAAAAATAGAAATTCGCTTTTTGTAGATCAAGAATCAGTTGTAGGTACAGCTATCCAAGTTTCAAAATTTGAACACTATCTCAAGCGTATAAGTCAGCGCTGGCAAACGGTCGTAGAGTTATTATATTTACTATGCAATTGAAAACGATTGGATGATCACATTATTATACTTATGCGAGTGGAAATGATCCGAGAATTGCTATCCAAGGTTTGTCAAACGTTTTTCAAACTTTTGATTGCCCCCTGAAATAGACATAATGAGGAAAATGTAATGTCACGCAAAAACTAACCATTGGAAAAGGCTGAAATTTTGACGAGCCATATCAGAAGTCCTCCTGAATCGATTATCATCAAAATATAGTAAGGATCCAATTAATAATTATTTCAAGCATTAAATTAATAATTTTTATTGCATACTTTAAAGTATTTTTAAATAAAATATTAAGACGATTTAGTTTGGGTTGTTTCACCGTAACATGGTACAAAATATCAGCGCTATAGAAATATTATTTAGGAAGGCGTGCATAGAAGGGTGTAAGAAACGGATTTAATATTAGTTGCTCCAATGTTTCTGTATCCATAACTACGAAACGGAATGCTCTAATGATATGAAAATTGGTATATGGAGTTACATTTTTATAGAGATTCGAAATTGCATGTGGAAATAGGGGGTTCTGTTGGAAATAATGAAGTTGGTGATCAATTTAACCTTTTGACCAAGGCTACAGATATAACAAGCGCGATTCTTATAACTTTAAAGGTGCAACTGCTGTAACGGCCGTAGTCCAAATTCTCTTTTTCGACGCGATTCTTGCATTCTTATCATTTAAGGTACAACTAACTTACTGGTTGTTGTTTAAACACGTTTTCGGCGCGATCACGGTACAACTGCTGTACCGGCCGATGTCGAAAGATTAATATGAAGACGGCACCTTATACAAAGTTTATGCATTTGAACTTATAGAAGACATTAGTTTCTGTCAAGCAGATTTTTGGAATTTTATCTACTGTTGAAATTGCTTGAATTAAGAGAGGTGGTTTGTTTTTTCTCCACCGACTGCACCTATATTCTTTCTTTGAGTAATAGGGCAGTTTTTTCTCGTCGAGATATCTCGTCATTAGCAAAATTGACCTTACCTTGGACAAGATATCTCGTCGAAACACTTGGAGGGATAATTGCTTATTATTGGACACTACCTTTTTCCGCCGAGAAAAAAAAAGCATCCTCTTTATCTAGTTCCTATTTCTCCAAAACTTGTGTTACTAAAGCTCCATTATTTTCTAAAAATTATCGCTGCAACTACATCAAAAACAGAAAGTCATTTTTTGTTTCTTTCATAATGTGATTGTGGTCCTAACGGATGATGCTCGTTGGATGTTTTCGGAAGAAAAGTGTGTCATTGCGAGTCAGGGTTTGATGATAAAAATGGCTACTGTACTGATGAGTATTGTAAAATATATTTTTTAAACAAGATGTAATCAGAATGAAGATTTAAATTAAAATTTTTAAGGTAACATAAAAATTAATAAATTTCTGAACATTTAAGTGGCACATGTTTAGTATACTTTAATACCACAGAACTAAATGCATTGGATTTAATCTCTACAGTCTTCAATAGTAATAGTGCCGACTGATAATTTAAACACATTATTTTACGTTCAAGTAGATGACCAGCATCCGAAAATGTGGCTTAGTGGAAAGTGGCCTGATATGACACTAATTTAAAATTGCGTTGTCTAATGAAAAAATTAAACAAACATCTTTTTGAATTTCATCACTTCCACTAAAGCTGTTTCAAGATTTTGATGTAATTTTTTTTTGCAAAAAACACTGCCCCCCCCCCATATACACAAAACAAAAAAACACTTTTATAAAATTTTTCGAATAAGTTTTTACAAGGTTGCCCAATATGAGACACAGAGCTTTCTTAATATGCTAATGTGCATTCACGATGACAAAGAAACACAATAGTGACCCAAAAATCTATTTAATATAAAATGTATTTAAAAACCTTCCAATTAACTTAACATCTAATCTTATACGTCTAAATACCAGTCAAAAAGAAGTATTCCAAACTCATTAAAGCGATAGGTTGTTACTGAAGTATGCGTCGGATAACAATGGGAAAGGTTACGTTTACAATGACTCTACAGTCTCCCTAGCTAATAATTCATGACACTTCCAGTAGATGACAACATCGTACGGTAAAGATACTCGATACCGATGTTTTAGTATTATCTCATTAGGCAAGTATCTCTTATTAGGTCACTTCCCCTAACTCCTTATGGTGCAGTTAGACTTGTATTGTTTCGTGTGGATCCAGTATGCGTTCGTTTTAACTTCCCAACTTCTGCTTCCATTATTGATCAACTAGGGGGCCTGCCCCCTGCTCGCTAACGCTCGCCAACCCCCGGAGGATAGCTTCGCAATCCTCATTGGTTCGCTGCGCGAACCTATGCTCGCTTCGCTCGCCTCAATGAAGACATGTGTCCTAGCAGAAGGGATTGTTTCCAAATATGTTACCAAAAAAATGTTTTTCAAATATAAATTTGCTGTATTACAGAAAAAATATATACAGTATCTCTAAAATCAGAATTCAAATGAAAACTTTGAGCAAATTTTGACTCGAAATGTGAGCGTCGCTTTGGAAATTGAATACCCAGCATGTTGTTTGTGTGTACATTTTCCCAGCACTCAAACGACCCACACTTTTTCATTGCGTTTGTTGCCGAAAGTTGTTGTGCAAGCGTCTTGTTGAACTATAATTGTAGGCCCTGAAAAGGACCGTTTTTTAAATGGCCCTGAAAAGATCCTCCGCTTTCTTTGATTTATATTATAAACTAACTGCAACAGCTCATTAAAATTTCCTTTTTTTTTTCAATAAAATTTCATCCGATAACGCTATAAATTCAATCGATGCGCGAGACTTCGCGATAAACAAACAATCGTACAGTGTTGCCAAAACGCGATTACAAATAACGTCTTTTTTGCGTGCCACGTAAGAGAATTATATATAGAGATCTTTCTTTTCCCCAGAATGTGTTTGCGGCAACAATGGCAATTGTGAATTTAATGACGAGGGTGAAAAGACTTGCAACTGCATAGAAGGATATGGAGATGACGACGGAATATGCGCTGGTAAGAAATCATTACCTAATTTTACAAGCTTGTAGTCAGTAACTCACTTGATATCTCGTATGTAGGGAGTTTTGAAAACATCTGGTCAAATCGCAAAGGTTGGTAGTGGGGTGTAAAATAAACTTTTTGGGTCAAAGAATGTTCTACAGAAAATTCCTCAGTAGGTGGTAAGGGTATCACCTACTGAGAAGTACGTAGATTCACTCAGTAGGTGGTATATGATATTATCGACTGACCTATACACCACTTAAACTGCATTTCCAGATATTTCTGGATAGAAAATGTTTCTTTAAGTCCCTCTACCACTCCAAGAACAACACAGCGTCATTTTGTACCACGGTCAGATGAGGAGGCAACACTTGAGGTGGCACCTTACTCTCCACATCACGCCGACCTTTCCCTTCGAAATTGATCCTGAACCGTCGCCAATAGCTCACTGTGTTGCTCCAGTGCGACCAAGCGAACCAGTAACTTCATATTATTCGACGAGTCGAACCGTTGCTGATTTTATATTGAAGCAAGACCCAAATTTACCTGAAAACAAAGCAAATATGGGAAATTTAACAGCGTATGATTTCGCGCTAATCTAGAATACTTCAACAAAACGTACCCAACAGAGTTGCAGTATTACTGAGAGAAACATCTAGTGTACACCCATTCATTTAAAATTATTTCTTAATAAAGGTTTCGTAGTGTTGCTACGCTATCAAATCTAATCGATTTTACCGAGTTGCTCGATTCTAAATTGTGACTTTATATTGTTCTTTTTATACATTTTTTTACAAATAATCACTTTTGTTTCAATTTCAGATTGTGGCTGCTTTTTAAATTACTATACAACCATCAATTGCACTTTCACAAATGGGGTACAGAAGTGCTTGTGCCCGAAAGGCTATATAGATGACAGCTTGGTTTGTAGAGGTAAGAAAGAGGTTTCTGGTATTTGCATCTGGTTCCTCTAAACCACTACAGATGTGGACCGTGAAGAGCATTTGATTGATCTGTATGATACCGATCAGATTAGATTAGTTTTGAATACGTACCTTGCTCAACAGAAGAAAGTGTTAGATCTCATACCATTCCAATGTATTTCGGTGGACAAAAAATAGACGCTTTCCATCCAAATCCGTCTAACGAAAGCTCTTTCTGTTATTGTCTATGAACTCAAAACTGGAAGGTTGATTCAGAACACAACCGGAAAAAGTGTATTTTCATCATTACGTCTATCTGGAATTTTAGTGGGCCACTTTAAAGAAGTTTAGCCCAGATACATTTTGTGACAGTAGGATCCCTTTCTTTTCCTACATTCTTATGAGCATTTTGGGTTCTCTACGATGGTTGGTGTATTCCGTAATCCAAATAGCCGTAGACGGGTTTTGCCTTCAACAAATTAGAATTACTGTTTTTACAAATTCAATTATTGACAAAGCATAACTCATCTCTACTTTATGCAGATATCAATGAATGCCTGAATCGTTCTGCTTGCCCTGAGTATACCATATGCAAGAACACGGAAGGAAACTACACTTGCACCTGTGAGGACGGATTTCGTCCGTGGAGCGACCAATATGATCCCAAGCGCTATGGATGCATTGGTGAGATTCCTTTAACATTTCTTGCACTTGAACACTATCGGTCATAAACTCCACTCTTTGCACAGTCCAAGCATAACCCAAAAATGGTACACATTTTGACATGCTTCGATGCAGTCTCAAGTGGTCAAAGGCTCTTGTCAAGAAACTCAAGCACAGAGTTATGGAGTGAATATGCAAAAATCATAATATACAGATTTTTTCTTAATATACCAATATTCGTATGGTTGCCACACCCATAAAATACCGTGGGAATTTGGTAAACAAATAAAATCAAAGTGAATCAGGTAATCAAGTATTTCAAAGAATGACCAATAAAGATAAAGGAAGTGAAAAAGTGGCAAACTGTAATTTCTCTGGAGCAAAACGATCACCATCAGGTCGTGGTAGACAGGTTTCCCTACCGAAAAAGCTTTCTCATTTTCTTTCATCTTTATTGGTATTGCTTATATTTGGCTTCTGGGTTTTATAACACAAATGTACCATTAGTATCGGTAATGATTCGTTTAAACATAATAAACTAATTCAAAACACCACCCATGTGCACAGTGCATTAACTAGCAGCAGGTGCACCCGCACAGGGCCCATTTGGAAGGGAGCCCAAAAGAGAGAAAGAACCCAAAGAGAAGAGATAAGATGATGGGAATAGATGAAACACCAGATGAAGGAAGTTACTTGACACACTATTGTCGCAAATAGATTTTCGTTACCTAAAAATGAAAACTATCTGTGACGATTTTTGCTTTCTCTATGGCTTGTCTTTACATTAGTGTTTCCGATTGAAAATAAAATTGGTTGCTGATTTTGCTATTAAATATAGCAAGTATTTAAAAAAGTACGAATTCACATGTGAAATTCAAAGTTTTAAGTTTCAAGTAACGATTCTTATAGGAAATATAGAAACTGCTGAATGTCGCTCTTCTAATATTTCTTAACTCTTCTCGTTTCTATTGTTTCGTGCGAAAAAATTTTAGCAAGTTGAAATAATTAAAAATTATTTAGGACCAATTAACGGACAAGAACGATTATCCAATCGTTCTATTATTTTAAAAGAATACAATATCGTTAAAAATATTAACTATGATGATGTAATTAATAAATTTCCTGAAAACCCAATACATTAAGGGGTCTAAATGCAAATTCTTGCACAGGAATGGCAAGTTACGGCACTACATGTGCATATGAAGCAAGGATTGTGTTACTTGTTTCTCCAAATATTTTGCCCCAAGTTGCACGATGCCACAACCTTAATATACACTTCAGATTCGCCTGAAACGAAGAGCCTGACGCATTTTTGACATAATTTCCGCTTACCAAGGAGTGTCACCGGTGCCTTTCATTTTATTCTTCAATGTACCTTAATTTAAATACAAATAAATTGTAAAAAAATGCTGCAATGTATTTTGAAAAAATGAAAACGAAAACGCATGTCTAACCTTATTTGCATTTTCTTATTTTAATTCTGTTTGATATCTGTTTTTGTGATCCATAGGTAAATATATATTCCTACATAAATAACAAAGTTTTGTTCTAATATTTTCTGTGGTTTATACTAAGAGCTTACTAGTCACTGTTTCTGTCAACCTAAACCAAGTGGTTTTAACACGATATCTTGTCAATAGAGACATGATCACTTTCGCTAATGACGAGGTATTTCGACTTCATTATATTTCCGATTTTGTTTTTCTGAGGACGATATCAAAATTTAACGATCAAGATAATAACGATTTTTGGTTAGACAACGAGATCCAAGATCTGGTCACTTTTCCTAATGACGTCATATCTCGCCCATCGTGTATCTAGTCAGTTTTCTAATGATGCCATATATCGCCCATTGTGTATATAGTCAGTTTTCTAATAATGCCATGTCTCGCCCATCGTGTATCTAGTCAGTTTTCTAATGATGCCATATCTCGTTCATCGTGTATCGAGTCAGTTTTCTAATGATGCCATATCTCGCCCATGGTGTATCGAGTCAGTTTTCTAATGATGCCATGTCTCGCCCATCGTGTATCTAGTCAGTTTTCTAATGATGCCATATCTCGCCCATTGTGTATATAGTCAGTTTTCTAATGATACCATATCTCGCCCATCGTGTATCCAGTCAGTTTTCTAATAATGCCATGTCTCGCCCATCGTGTATCTAGTCAGTTTTCTAATGATGCCATATCTCGCCCATTCTGTATATAGTCAGTTTTCTAATGATACCATATCTCGCCCATCGTGTATCTAGTCAGTTTTCTAATGATGCCATATCTCGCCCATCGTGTATCTAGTCAGTTTTCTAATGATGCCATGTCTCGCCCATCGTGTATCTAGTCAGTTTTCTAATGATGCCATATCTCGCCCATTGTGTATATAGTCAGTTTTCTAATGATACCATATCTCGCCCATCGTGTATCTATTCAGTTTTCTAATAATGCCATGTCTCGCCCATCGTGTATCTAGTCAGTTTTCTAATGATGCCATATCTCGTTCATCGTGTATCTAGTCAGTTTTCTAATGATGCCATATCTCGCCCATGGTGTATCGAGTCAGTTTTCTAATGATGCCATGTCTCGCCCATCGTGTATCTAGTCAGTTTTCTAATGATGCCATATCTCGCCCATTGTGTATATAGTCAGTTTTCTAATGATACCATGTCTCGCCCATCGTGTATCTAGTCAGTTTTCTAATGATGCCATATCTCGCCCATTGTGTATATAGTCAGTTTTTTAATGATGACATTTCTCGCCCATCGTGTATCTAGTCAGTTTTTCTAGTGACGTTATATCTCGTCCATCGTACATCGATTCAATTTTGCTGATGGTCAGTTACTTCGTCGAAACAACCACTTGGAGGGTTAAAGAACCTATTTGAAGGTGAAGTACTTGATCCCTTCTAGAGGTCCTATTGCCTTTGTTTTGATTGATTCCGTAGATTGCGACGAACAGCTGAATCACTGAGCTTTAACAGAGATCTTTTCAATTTCCGCAGACATTAACGATTGTTTGAAGGCCAACTCCGATTGTTAAAACTACAAAACAAACACCACAGATAAAGACTGGAGTGTTTGATGACTAAATGCCGTAAGAGAATGTACATTCGTCGTGAGGACCTTTCGTACTTGTCCAAAATTGGCAATGATGCAACAAGCATCATTCATCTTCATTACATTTGACTGTTGTTGTAACGTAATGGGCCGAGTGGTGTGCCTTTCAACAAAATGAAACAGCTAGTTTTACGAATAGCTTGCATTTATTTTACAAAGAATGGTATGTACACTAATTGCACAAGAGATTTGCATCCCTATGTCATGAGTGGTGCGAAACAGGCAAAACACTCAACAGCCGCGGCCTCAACAACGAACATCGCAAAACAAAAAAACCTTTGCTCTCTTCGAGCTCTGCAACCAATCTCCCTGTTTCGCCAGAACCCCCCCCCCCCCACCCCCACCCCCATTCAGTCAGCCACAAATCACTGACACCTCAAAACAAACGGGACAGCTTTTGCGACATTTATCAGCAGGGCTCGGGCGTAAGTGTTAGGAATCCTCGTTCAAAAGTCAATGGCGGTGTTTTCGACTCCTCACTGTCCATTCTTAGAGTACGATCTATTTTAACACTCTACCTTAAGATAAGATAGGATAATCCCCTATAGTGGTCCCCTTACAATCGTTAGGATTTATTCCGTAGATTGAAATGAACTACTGAAACAATGAGTTTTGACAGACATCTTTTCAATTTCCGCAGACATCAACGAGTGTGTGGAGAATAACGCCTGTCCGTATAGGGACACGACGGAATGCGTCAACACCGTGGGCGGCTACTATTGCACGTGCAAGGTCGGATATTCCGGCCCGCAGATTTCAATGGAAAGGAAAGGTTGTGAAAAAGGTAAGGGTATTCGCACATAAGTGTGCAGATAAATATATATATATATAATTATCATAGGATTACAAAGATTCGACTGAGTAAGCAAGATTTGAGTGAATGGTATTCTAATTGAATCAAAGGCACAAGGTTGGATTGGTTTGGGATTTAAGGCGAAATGAACCCAAATGGACATACTGCCCCAAACACAATTCGATATAATCAAAATGGATTAAAAGAAAGATTAAAAAACTTAAATAACCAATTATGAAAAAATTATCATTGATTGCCAATCATTATAAACCAATCATGGAAAAATTATTATTCATTCAGAATTATTGTAAGCCAATTATGAAAACTCAATTTAAAAAAGCATGCGTTTATATAAGAGGATGGATGTGGTTTAAGTGACGTAAGGAGTGTGTGTTAAAATATGAGATATATAATCACAAATAGGTCGTCCATGGAGCAATTTATGGAGGCTATGATTACTCGATGTGAAGATTCAAGAAAAGCTGAGATTAAGATGGGGTATCACCTATCTTAATTGATTGTTGAAATTAAGTATGAAATGTAGTTAAATGATTATAAATGTGATTAAAATCAAGTATGCAGAGATCAGTCTTTAAATATTCTATCGCGTCTTTTCTATTTGGGATATTCTTTTGGCTTTCATATTTTTAATTTTAAACATTAATACAAAGAAACTTGAGACACATTCAAAAGATCTTGCTATGAAATCCTGTTGTCTTTTAAAAACATTTTCTTTCTTATTGATTGACTAATAATGCGTATTGGATCGCGAGATTCATTGTTTGTTGCAATTGCGTGGTTTTTCTAAAAATTGATCATAGATTTCATTCAATCTTGCGATGAAACGTGTTTACCATAGCAGGAGCAACAAAAGATGTCACACATAAATACTTATCGGAACAGCATTAGTAAACAAAACTAAGATTTTACTTTATTATTAAGATTTTACTTTAAGCAAGGAAATAAAAATACGGCGCGACATATTTAAGAGTACTATTGGCGTTCTTCGTAATACATGGTTCAGGACGAATGAGAATATGACGATGTAATGGAATTTAATCACACATCAACCCATATACAGAGCACAAGGTGCGATACCAAACCAAAACGGAAATACTCTTAAGGGCACAGAAAACATAATTTGGCTCAAATTTTCGATTTTTTAAAATTTGGGCTTAAAAAATAGCGGGAATTAAGACGATTATAAAAATGTATAACTTGTATAGGTTTGAAAACTATAAACACATTTAAACAGACGTTTACGAATGCAAACAACACCTGTCACACACCAATGGCCTAGCCCTCTCCCATTAAAATTACATGAACATACGTTTTGACTTGCACAATGTTTCGGCTAGTTTTCAGCTCATTTTCCTCATTTTTACTGAAATATTGACAGTATGTTTTTCTTACTTTTTACTGTATGCACATGTCTTTTTCAAGACATATGCCTTGAGCAGGTGATGTATTTTTGAACCGAGCTAAGGGATTGAACCACGTGTTTTATGATTTGGTAAAAATACAGCTTCATATATTGATTAAAAAGTTCCTTTTGCTTGTTTGCAATGGCGAGAAAAAAGTTGTTTGGTAACGCAAATTTAGTGGAAATCGGTTTACTTTTGTGAGGAAGGTAAATGCTGCTGATGACTCAGTGACCGAAATTAGTGCATCTGAGAAGATTGACACAACTTTTCCGAAAGCTATCTAAAAATGCCAGAATGAAGTTAAAGCTGTTGAAACAAAAGAAATGTGATTCAGAATTGCTGAATCAAAATGATTATGGTGCTGGAAAATTTTAATCTAGTGAATTTTAAGCATAGTAAGTATTTTTATGTTTTTTTTTTTTTTTTTTTTTTTTTTCATTTTTCTCAAAATGTGTTTTTTTCATGCTTTGGTACACTTTTCTTAAATTCTATTGAAGCTACACTTTTCAAATTTTACACACTTGTTCAAACAAGTGTTTTCAATAAAAATACCTATTATTTTAAATTGAAATGCAGAACATATGGAAATATCACAAAAAAAGTTTTAAAAATTCTGTTATTTTTGAAAAAAAAAATTTTTAATCTAATTTTATTTCTATTAGATTAAAATTAAAAATCCTTCTTATTATTTTCAAATGGGATATTTTTTGTTGCCAGGTTGGGATATTGTGAGAAAAAAAAATTTTCAAACAGTTTAAAAGTAAGTAGCTACAGAAAACAAAATTATGAAGGGAATACATTTTGTTACAGTTAATTATAAAATGTAATGCGGATATTTTCAAGGAAATTTTTTTTATAGTTATATGGTTATTTTTAAATTGTATATGGCTTGACCAATGGTGAGCTTAAAATTCATGCATTTAGTCTATTGAGGTGGTCCGTGTGCCCTTAAAAGTACAAGCTTACTTATACTGAATATCAAAGACACTCCATAAAAGAACTTCTGGCCAGATTTGTTTGATATCGAAAGCATCTTTAACTAGTGAGTATCTTAAGCTTCGCAGTCGCCATCCCTATGGAGCTTATTTTTTCTTTCTCTTTTTACTGCCTTATTTTTTTTAAATAACCTTAAGTGTTGCTCCATTGATTTTGCATACTTAAAAAAGCAGTATTATTCTTTAGTCTCAAGACAACGTGTGCCAAATTTCAAATAATCGGATCAATTTCAGCCATAAACGACCTCGGCGCCCAAATGTAGAATTTGAAATGTAGGCCGCCTCTTTGTTCGGATGTTGTCGAAATGCTGTAATGCTGAAATGCCCCCTTCACAGTGCACACTCTCGTTCTGGGCACAGACCACTAAAATGCAAGTTGTAAGCAACTGTTTTATTACAATTTAGGTTTCGAAATATTCGTCACAAGAATTATAACTAACCAGAAAAGAGGATTATAAACGAAGTAATTCATGGATCGCGGTGGCATATAGAGTTGTTGAAAATCAATTAATAACTTTTAAATTTAAAAAAAAAAGACATTCGATATATATCCTATTATAATTGAATTCCTCAAACAATTAAAAAATTGAATCATTTCAGATCAATCGGGGTGGAAAACGGGTTACATCGTTCTCACAACAATGTTCCTCTTCCTGATCTTGTTGTTGGTGATCGCCATTATTAAGAAAAGGTAAGTCCTATCTTCACTTCTTCATTCAAGAATCCATCGTCATCTGACCATGGTTCAAAATTACGCTTGTTTGTCTAAGGATCTTTCAGTTAGGGGATTCATCACGGACCGTCGTCAGTAGCCCGTTGTGTTACTCTAGTGTGACGTTAATGAAAATACTTACCTATTATTGAAGGATCTACGGAAACCTGATTGGAAGAGTAGTAGCAGATTAGCAACAAAAGAGTTACGAGTTCGAAACTCGATCCAAACCGAGATTGTCGAGTATGTGGAGGATAGTGCACGTTCAATCTGTTGTGGCCTCGAATGTCCTCACTTTGGTGTCGAACTTTCTTGCGGGATTCCAGCTCAGGTGACTTCGTCATCTGACCGTGGTTAAAAATCTGGAGTTGCAGGATGTGTCCCTTCGGGTTAGTCTAGACTAGAGTGCCTATATAATAAGAGTGGCGACATATGGGAAACACTTTCTGATTGGCATAGAGACCTTTTCTACTGCCCGAGGCGGTCTTTTACTAGCTCCCGTAGACTTAACATGGGAACTTTTTGTGTGTTCAAGAAAAACGTGTGTATATTAAATTAAAAAGAAAATATAGCTTATTCTTGTTCCATTTCGTGTTCTATAATATTTATTTATTATTTTTTTAGTGTTTTGTCAGTATAAATTTGAAGACTTTTTAAGTAAATAGCTTTTTTTGAACAACATGGTGGTTCCCGCAATCTTTTCTTAGCGCGTTTTGCAATGAATTACACATGTAATTGAGCGTTTATATGATACATTTATACCGAATGTATCCATATTAAAACAATCATATGCTTTTTGTTCTCCTTGAAATGATATATTATTTCGCCCAGCAACCTTCTTTGAGACAATTCTGGTAGAAAAATTGTCGCCACTCTTACTATATAGGCACTCGTCTCCCAACTGGGGTCCATAGAAGTTTTTGAGGGGGTCCACAAGAACAAAATTGTCTTTCGGAGGTCTATAATATGAGTTTTGGGGTTCGTAATAACATATTATAAATAAAATAATTTAATACTAATAAAATAAACTAATGTCATAGAAAAGTCCAGAAGTGCGCCGTTTGAAGATTCTCGTATTTCCTGGAATCTTGTTTAATTGATGAGAAAAAAATTATTTCTATTGGTAATTTGGTAATTTTGAATTGACGTCGTACTAGAGCAACATAATGGGCTATTGACGACGTTCAGGGATAAATCCTCTAAGGGAAATATCCTTATTTTCTTAGGAAATTTACGAAGAAAACATTATTTAAGCACCGACTAATCTAGAACGAGTTAGTCCCGTCTGAGAGGGAGATAGAAAGTCATTTTATTCTATAGTGAGTAATCGGCATCGACGTTGTGAAATCTATTGTTTGTGTTTTTGAACGTTATTGTTCTAGTGAACAATTATTTCCATTTGTACATTTCCAACATAAAATGTATTTACGGTTAATAATATTACTATCGTTTTCGGATTACCCATGGCTCATGTAAGAAAGAAAACAAGAATATCTTCGACTTAATATAAGTCGTCTAGTTTTATTCAATCACCAGATAACATCACAAATCCAATGTGTCTTATACACAGTCCAGGCACATTAATGTGACCACCACCTACTTTCGACATCAACGTGAAATAACCAATCGCAAAAGGCAGGTGGCAGCACATTGCAGTGGAGTGTATATAAAGGATGTCCTAGGGCATCGGAAAGCATTTCAATCGTTGGCGTAATGCAGAAACGTAGCTATTTATCCGACGTCCAAAAGTGCATGATTATTGGCTTTCGGGCCATGGGTGGAAGCATTTCGGAAACGGCTAATTTTGTGAACTGTTCGTGTGCCGCCGTGGTAAAAGTATATCGTGCATGGCAAAATGGCACTATCCAAAAACAGCGGCGTGGCACCACGGGCTATAGATGACAGAGGCGAACGAAGGTTACGGAGATACGTTCGGGCGAATAGACGTGCAACTGTTGAGCAACTGACCGCCCAGATGAACCAAGGGCTACTAAGAGTGTATCCTCAACAACGGTTCAGCGAACGTTGCTGCGCATGGGCCTCCGCAGCAGACGCCTGGTTAATGCACCTATGCCGACTGCTGTTCATCGGCGACGAGGGCTGGAATTTACACGCCAGTACCGCAATTGGACGTCCACAGAGTGGCGACAGGTGGCTTTTTCCGATGAATCACATTTTACGCTCCATCGGACAATGGACGTTGGCGTATACGACGAGAAACGTCTGAAAGCAAACACCCTGCAACAATTGTCGGAAGGGTCCAGGCTTGAGGAAGGAGCATTATGGTTTGGGGAATGTTTTCCTGGCATTCACTGGGTGCACTCATCATCAGAAACATAATTGACTCTCTTCCTGCACGTCTCGCAGCGGTCCGCTCTGTCAAAGGTGGTTATTCTGGCTTTTGACAGGTGGTCACATTAATGTGACTGGACTGTGTATGTATAACTGTGCTATCGAATGATAGCATGAAGCTAATGATAATGTAAACTTCGCCACACTTTGGAGGCAAGGCACAGCGAAAAGAAAAATTTATCCGCGGAGTTTATCCGAAAACTACGAGACAATTTTCAATAAAGAAACACACTGGATCAGATTTTTAATATAAACAAGCATGCAATAAAGATAGCGGTTTATTAGCATCATATGAAATCAGCAAAATAATAGCTGATTATGGAAAGCCACATATCAATGGTGAAGCTGTCATCTTGCCTTCGATATCAGTTGTAATTTCAACAATGTTGAACAAAATTGCACGTGAAATTACCAATAACTTTCCTTTGAGCTTTGATGAAATGTCTGAAAATGTAGAAAATCAAATTGCCCTATTACGAGTGAAACAGTTTGCAATGCACATCGATTAATCAGTTTTGATTGGCAATGAAGCACTTTTACTGGCATATTTTATATACATGAATGGTAATCAATTCAGGAGAGGAAATGTTTTTGCAAGATTATTCAAAAAAGATTCTAAAGTTGAAAAGATATTTAAGGAAATCTTCTTATTTTAGAGGAAAAAATATCCTTTAATTTATTTTTTGTGTCTGTTTCAGGTCGTCTTCCTAAACTGTGGATTTTGGACTGAACTCACATTTGCCTTGTAATAGCAGTGGATTTCACATGAAAGGACTAAGAGTGCACATTGTTTTTTGTATCAAAAACTCAATACATTTTAAATGATATTTACTTCTGATCATGTTCATTTAGAAGATGAGTTTGATATCCCCCCCCTATTTCACAAATGAAAATAACTTAATTATCTTGTTCAACATTAGAGAGAGAGAAAGAAAGGAAACATACTATTTTTCCTTTTGAGATCTGGGAGGATCCTTTCGATCTGATTGATATCACGTGCAACCCTGCGATTTTAACTTGAGTATAGTACACGCACGGAACACGAAATATCGCGTATTATAAATACGTTTGTGAGAAGGGAACGCTATTTTTTATCTCTTAACTAGCTGAATAACCCGGCATTGTTCGGGTTGAAATGGTAAAATGTTAATTGAAAGTGAATTAGAATAATCACTTTTCTGACATAGAAAAGTGCAATCATTTAAGTTGAAAGGAAAATACTTTTTAACTACTTTACAATTTTTTTCGGATACAAATATTTACACTTATTTCCTGAATAATATAGATTTATGAAATTGAGTATTACTCATTTATGGCCGCCACATTTCCCTGTGTTAATTCAAATACACAAACACGGGATTCTAAATCAAATTTATAAAATAAAACATTAATTCTGATTGGCCAGATCTCAAATAGTAAAACTACGCTTTTATGATGAATGGGTTTTTTGTTTAGGCTTTTCATGTTCCACAACAAAATGTAATTTATGAAAAAGTTAAATATTTTATTATTACTCGCATGGCGTTTCTTGTGACAAAGTTATGCAAGCAAGGTAGCAAAAAACTAGGTTGTGATATATGTATATTTAAAAACTGAAACTGTTTGCAAATATGTATCACTTCTAGACCGATGAAGTTTAAAATGGCCCACTGAATATGCTTTGGAAATACTTGTAGAAACTTTCCAAATATTTAGAAAATTGATTAGAAAAGAATTTGAAGACACATTACTAAAATCAAAGAATCAAAAGCAGTTCTTAGAATACCTGGTGCTTGCTAAAATAGAATTGACATGTTCTTTTCTAGCTGTCTTATGTGTCTGTGGAAATAGTATGGTCGCATTTGTTAAGCAATGTATTTCAGTTTCAGCGAACGTATTTTTAATATTTTACACAAAAGTTAAAAATGACCAATTTAAAGCTAAAATATTGAAACCAAAACTAACAACATTTACGGATTAATCGTTTAGCAGTTGAAGAAAATCTGCCTATTGAGGAAAACGACTTCACTATTTAAAAAAGGGGTAGAACATCCTGAAACAGTACCTCTAGGATGATGTGGAAAGCTGTTTCAAAGATTAAAAAAATTTTAATAATCAAATATAAATATATTACATTTTATAATGCTGATAAAAATTTATAAAAATTAAATATAAATTCAGTTTTCTTTTTTCCTCCAAGGAAAGGGAAGTTCTTTATTTTGTCTTAAATGTTTCCAAAAACAATTTTTTCTCTCGTTGTGACTGCTGAAATAACCAAAGACTAGCTAAGTCCCATTGCCAAAATCAGTACACTTGCTTTGACTCAATTTAAATACAAAAATATTGGTCTAAAGTTTATGATATGTAAGTTGCTACGAATGTTTTTGTTTTCAATTTGCTTCATGGGTTATTTTTCAAACAATGCTTTTGTTTCTAGCTCTTTTTCAACTCTAAAAACTCACAGTTATGAGCTTCAGCCGTAAAATCTTAACTACCGAGAGGCTGTTGAATGTGACGTCACAAATCGAACCTTCAGGCCTGATGGTAGCTTTCGCGCACGGCCTCCGTCGAAAGGGAGTCAGTAAAAGGGGTCGTAAACCATCTTTGTCACAAAAAGAGGAAGAAAATTATTTGAAACTCTCTCGTAAACAAGTCATTACATGGGGTTTTTGACACAACACTGGAACTGGACAGTTGAAGAGGCAGGTACTTTAATTAACTTCGTATTACAGGAGCTACACAACGGGCTAATGACAACACACCGGGAATGATCCCCCATGGAACACTAATGGAAAGGAAATAAGAAATAAACATCATAAGTGGGTGTTGGTATTGGGAACGTTCAAAGGGTAAAAGCGTAACAAACATTCATTTGGGTAGGTATTTTAATTAACGTCGCACTGTAGCAAAACGTCGTGTTGTGTGTCTACAATGCGGCGTTCCGGGATCAAACCCGATGGGAAAGATCCATGGACAACACCACGTCAATTTGAACCACGGTCAGACGACGAGGTCACACCTGAGCTGGCATTCCACTCTCCAAACTTCCATACAACTCCAACGTGAGGACATTTAAGGACACGACAGATACAATGAGCTCCAGCCTGTACATGATCGTCTTTGAATGGAACATTCATTTGAGACAGGATCCTGGTTATAGCAGAGAGACGTGTGAATGGAAAGTCTTCCTTCACATGCAATATCAATAGACACACACAATTGAAGTGCTTTCTAATATAGAAGAGAGAAATATACCACGGAGGAAAGAATTTCTAGTCTCCATGGAAAAAGTCAAGAGGTCGAGTTATTTTGGGAATTCTAAAAGGCCAATCAATGGTGAATATTAAGTCCAAGAGGTATCATTTAGTAATGTTTCATATACACTCTATAACAAAAAAAAATCGACGTACCAAGAAGGAATCATCCGATTGCTTTGAAATTACGTATGCAAAAATATTTTGACCAAATATGCAAATGATTAAAATTTGGTGTCCAATGAATGAATAGTGCGATCTCCAGCGCATCCAGCAAATGTATGTAAGGAGTTGTTCTTGAACTGTTGTAAAAAATTTCTGCTGCATTGCGATTTACGATACTTTTCAACGACTGAAAAAAGACCTCGCCGCAGGATTCGAACTTTTTGAAAACCAACTTTCAGAGTTCGAAAGAGGTCGTATCATTGGATTGAAAAAGGCAGGTTGGGCAAATCGGAGAATCGCTCGTCATGTGAGTTAAAGCGATGCGGCGATTAGAAGATGCTGGCAAGAGTGGGTGGGCAATGGCAGATTTCAGCGTCTTGATGGTAGAGTTCGACGTATAGCCACAACAGATCGCGAGGACAGAGTGATTGTCAGATCAGCTGTCACAGCGCCTGATTCATCGCTATCAACCATCATACATGCGACCCACAGACGAGTGTCCACCATGACCATTCACAGACGGCTGAGAGAGGGAAATCCACGCTCGTACCGACCGTTACGCCACCTGCCACTCACGCCTGCACACTGTTGAGCCAGATTACAGTGGTGCTTGGCTCGATCAAGCTGGAATGATGCTGTCTGGGGACGTATAGTCTTTAGCGACGAATTCCGCTTCCAACTGTGTCCTGACGATCATCGAAGACGTGCCGATCCTGTTTTCACTATTGCACGCCACAAGGGCCCTCAACAAGGGGTTATGGTCTGGGGTGCCATTTCCCTTGATAGCCGGACCCTTTTGGTCGTCATTAGAGGTACACTTACTGCACAGCGGTACTTGGACGACATTCTGAGATCTGTTTTGCTACGGTTCCTTTCGCAGTTCCCAGGGCTTATTTTTCAGCAAGACAATGCCAGACCACATACGGCACGTGTTGCTATGAACTGTCTTCAATCTTGTTAAACACTTCCTTGGCCAGCCAGATCACCAGATCTCTCTCCCATCGAGCATGTTTGGGATATGATGGGAAGGCGACTGCATCTGTTAGTGAATGTTGATGACGTAGTCCGACAATTGGAGCATATTTGGCAAGAAATACCGCAGTAGACCATCCTGGAGCTTTATCGGTTTGTGCCGCGCCGTGTGGCAGCTTGTATCCAGGCTAGAGGCGGGTCAACACCTTATTGTGCTCGTTACTGTAACTCTGAAATATATCATTCAATTGTTCTGAAATTTTTATCATTTTCTATTCTGTACATAATTTTACAATCCGATCTTCTGACTTTGTGTTGTCGGTCTCCCGACTGCTGCTGCAGGTTTGATTTAAATTTTCTGTTTTCAATTTTTTTTGTATATTTGTTTTTAATGGTGTTATGGGGAGTATATGAGCAATTTGTTAGCATTTGGCGGCTCATATTCGTAGAAAACACCATTTTGTGTTGTATGGATCAGGCTCCTCCCTGATGACGCTCTGATCCACCAACACTTTCGTTTTCAATAAATTCCTTTTGGTTTTTATTTTGTGAATTTCTTCTTGTTTAAGAAAATTATATACCTTGCCATGCTATGTCTGAAGCTTTCAGCGCGCTTGCATGGTTAGTCTTAACTTTTCTTCTAACTTTCGTTTTCTGGTTTAATACATATGATTTTTATTTTGAATTTGATCTTTCAATAAATTACGTATTTGAATGATATATATATATATATATATATATATATACAATGGGTACTGACCATACATATATAATGGGTTAGATGTTGACGGAAAAGATATCTCGTCGAAACCACTTGGAAGGGTTAAAAGTTAACTAGACCGGGAACTAAAATTTAACTAGACCGGGTGTCTAGAACATTTCAGGTAGGCACTTGTCACCTCCTTTCTGGACATGTCTCTGAAACAGAAAGCTTTCAGACGCGATTGTCGAGAAATTGATGGTCTGAAACTAATTTTGTTTGTGATATGAAAGGGTTAAATGTACTTTGAGGAAAGGAAAGTTCGTGACTAAAAAAAGAAATAATATCAGATGCAAAATATTGGCAAAGGAGTATAATTTGTCTAGTAATGCATAAACACATGCACTTACCTGAACATTCACCATCTTTCACTGCATAGTCCATTTCACAGTACCATTGTTTAGTGTAAAAATCAATGAAGGTACATCCTGCACTGCGTTGACCACAGTTGCAAGCTTTAATGAAAGAAAGAATTCGCATTAGTGATAAAATCAGCTGCGGCTTATTAATTTCGCCCAAGCGCCGCAAGTTTGTTTCGTCCAAACTTTTCCTTGTGATTTGTACCTTGTAGAGAAAATACACAACTAGCAAAGCACACAAGTCCCCAAAAGTGTTGTCAAAGTCGACACCTAGTTCAATCACCTTCCTTCACCATCCAACGGAGATCCGACCAAATTTCATTAAATTCTTTGGGTCTGTTTTTAGGATGAAATTTACAAACAAATATACGAGAATCGCGTTTAAATGTATAGGATTACAAGGTTGTAAAACCGATCATCTGGACACAACACTGGTAATACATTCCTCGCCCTAAAAAATTAAAGCCCGTCATATAGCTGGACGTTAATTCAAGCCAATCAATCAAAAGAGCGTTTAAAATTATGAAGGCTCGTTTGATTTGCAGCTGTCACGTTTATAAAAAAATGAATATATCCGATTTGATTTGAAGCTGTTATGTTTACGAAAAGTTGAATGTATCCGATTTTACAGATGGTAGAAAAACAATTTAGGTAACATTTTATTCAGAAATATTTATATTATTTTCTAAGATAATAAAAACAAATGGACTTTTTTTTTCATATTTGAGTTTTAGCTTAAACTTTATTTTTGAAGGGTACACAAAATGTTGGAAAATGTTTCGCTTTTGGTTTTATAGCATTTGACACCATGCACATCCCCGAACTGAATATCTGAATCGCACATACATCACCCTACAATAATGGACCGGACAGTAACATGAGATGGTATAAGGGAAAGAATACATGCTTTAATAGGGGGATGGTTCTCCACGTGCTGCAATGACAATAGCAACCCTTCTGGGCATACTTTCAACAAGGTTTCGATACACAACTATGGGTATTGGTGTCCATTCCTGCTGCAAGAATGTCGCCAGCTCAGCTGACGATTTCGGACATGGTTCCCTCGTCCTTAAGCTTTGCTCTAACGCGTCCCACAAATGTTCTATGGGGTTTAGGTCGAGACTATAAGTTTTCCAGGGAAGACATTTTACATCCATATCTTGATACCACTACTTGACAGAGGCTGCAACGTGTCATGAAGAGTTTCGTCCTGGAAGTAACAAAAGTCCATTAAAATAAAATTGCCAGAGCGTAAGGAGAACATGATGGTCCAAAATGGCCATGTAGGCGTCGGCGTTCAATTGACCAGGAACAACGTGCAAAGGACCCAGGCCATACCACGAAAAGCAACCCCAAACAAGTAGTCGGATTTTATGCAAATCCGTTGTAGTCCAGTCCATTATTGAAGGGTAGTGTAGGTTTAGTAAATGTTCTTCTTTTGACAAAGAGTTTTTTCCAAGAGATTTAGGGTCGCCGTAGCCCGGTTGGAAGAGTACCGAGTTAGCAACTGGAGGTTTGCGAGTTTGAATTCAACAAACACTGTCGTGTACGAAGGAAGTTGGTGTACCGTGGCTCAAAATTACGTGGTGTTATCCTCGAATATTTCCATTAGAGGATTGATCCCAAACCGTCGTCAATAGTCCGTTGCGTTTCCGCAGTATGACGTTAATTAAAATACCTATTTACCCAATCAGATTTAAACGCGCAAGAAGAAGAATATCAAACTGTACATGTGACATTATTTTCTTAACCCATTAAAGGCGACTTTATAAAATAGTATAAAAATTTAATTTTTTATCTTAAAACTTGTTTATTTATGTCAATTAAAGTATACATTGAATTTTTCAGATTGTTTCGAAAATTATTTTTTAAAGTTTTTTTTAATTGTCAAGATTTTTGACCAATCGTCTGAAGTGTGCACATAAATGTAAAAGTATTATATATTCTACACATTTTTAGAAAAACACAAATAACTCTTCAAAAGAAAAATGAAAACATTCTATAACACATTTAAAACAAACAATATGAAGGAATATTGACCAGTTGTTGATCCACATTCTTCAGACACCACTTTCAGTAGCTTTGTTTTTTCCCCCGTGTTATTACTTTTAGTATTTAAGGAAGAAATTCAAACGTAAAGAGTCTATTCAAGTAAAGTAATCTAAAAAGCAATTCAATATTCATACTTATATAAACTATTATATAAAGCAATCCCATTTTTTAGAACGAGTATCACCCCTAAAGTTCAAATATTTGCTGAATTCTTGGTTTTGACTAAGCTACGAGATAAGTCTTACACTCAGGATGTAGAGGAACTTGATATTTCTGGGATTTATAGACTGACGTTCCACCACAAATTTTGCATCGTCCAAACCGTTGGTCTGATTTGTAATCCAATTATCATGTCGATCATATCTTTATTGCTCGGATGCATTCTTCTGCAGCACTAAAGATCTTCCTAGACCGATGGGAGGTGTTCCAAATCTTCCCAATACAATAGATTTTTTTTAGATGGGTAATGTAGTGATTGTGTCAAAAGTTCATCGCCAAAGAAACGCTGAAGACTCTGTAATGGGATTTTTTCACTTTCGTGACACAAATCCATGACTTGGTTTGTACATGGGAGTAAAATTCTAGATTCTTTGGGTTTTTTAGGCCTTCTACTGTCGGATTTAACCGCCTTGACCTCTTTCGGGTAACCAAAGTGGTTGGTAAGGATGTATCATCTGCATCGCTCGTTTCATGGTCTAATTGACGACTTATTTCACATGTTGTGGAAAGTATTATCCGTGGCAAATGATCGAGATATCTTTGCAACTCGTGATCACTTGTATTGCAATCTTTGCCAGTGTCTGGCTCAACATCTTCTCTCTCTCTCTCTCTTGGCAGTTTTATGGCCACTATCTGACTCAGAATCACCGTCGAGAGCAAAGAACACGTTTAAAGTTTCATTTAGCGTTAGACTGATAATGTGTGGTAGGGTGGGTTTGAGAAATAAATATTTTGTTTAAAAAAAATTAAATATTCGCCTAAAATATTTTATTTTTAGATCGTAATTAAATTTTAACCATGTTTAAGCTTTCAAATTTAAATAAATAATAAAATCGGTATAGGAACCTTCAAAGTAATAAATAACTACCGATAGCACCGAACTCACACATCCGACAGTTGGCAAGATTACTTGCCAATCAACAATACGTCTGCCTAACGTCTATAAATAAGCTTCTTTGGATTTCTTTAGTCTATTAATAAAATTAATGGATTCATGTCAATACAATAAAACACTAAAAATAGATCAAAAACATTAATAAAAGTAATTTTCTTTGCCTCTTTAGCGATGATGGACGAGACATCATTCGCATTCTCTTTCTTTGCAGTCGCACCTTTTCTGCCCGTTGACGAAAGAACAGCTTCCGTCTAGACCACAGTCACAAGCTAGAAAGAAAACAAGGCTTGGTATATGAGGCTTACATTGACCCTCGAATGAAATGGTCGGAGCATGGGCACGCAGCTTTGTATTATTTCTCTATTGTTATTATTTTACATTATCAAATCTTCCTATTTACTTTATTTTATAGTATTCTCGTCCAATTAGGGATCAGGTTAAACATGAGCAATACTAGTCTGGCTGGGAAGAGTTGGTTTTTGAGTAAATTGGCTTTTGGAGTAGTTTACTCGTTTAATTAGAGTATAGGTTAAATGTGGGCAAAATTAGTCCTTCTCTGGAGTGTTGGTCTTTGAGTCATATGGTTTCAGAGGAATATTTGTTCAAGTAGGGGATGGTTAAAAGTTGGCAACACAGATGAACCCCAAAATTAGATTTTAACTTAACTTGGTTTGAAGAGGGAGTTAAAAAAATGTTTCCAATTAGTAAAGAACAATAAAATGCATTCATTTAGAAGACTGAAATGTGTAATGAATTGACCCATCCGTGAAGGCTGAAAGCCCTAATAAAGTTGTCAAAGTGTGCCAGGCACGTGCAGGCGTTTCGGCCCTCCTGCCTCTGAGGAGAAGGGGCAAAAGGTATATCTCGCCAGCCCCCCTTATCAAGGAGCATTATTAAAATTTTAACTTCAAAAGTAACATTAAAGCAGTAGCACTAAAACAACTTTGGATTCTAACTTCATTTGCTATCAATAGATGCAGGCCTCGATCTATAGGTGGCAAACTTCACATTTGTTCTTAAAGGCAGATTTTTATGGGCGCAAAAATTGGTGTAAAAAATAAACTGTATTAAAACAAACAAAAAATTTATAAGACATGAACGTGTCGTACATTGTAAGCACTTCGCAGGTACTTAAGCGACCCTTCGATGACATTGACAAATTACTGCAAACCATTTAATTAAAATAAAAACAATAACAGAACTGTAGAAAGAGAGTTGCTACTAGGAGGCGAGGTACCCAACCAGCCAGAAACATCCGACACTTCACAAGTACAGTCATCAACAGTAGTTCCAAAGCCCAGGTATCAGAATCACCTTTATTTGCCCAAGACATTGTAGAAAAGTGTCAACCGTCCTTGAATTAAGAATTCCCTCGCGATGAAAATGGAAGATATTTCTAACACTAACATCACGGTTTTCTTCCTTCAAATGGCTTCATTATTTTAAGGAGAAGAACTGTATGTGTTACTAGTGCGTGGAAACGGTTAACAAAGGAATGAAAGTTCCCAAAGATTCTGAACATGAACTCTGAGCAAGAACAGAATTGCTTTAAGAACTGGAAGAAGGGGCCTGAACTATTCTAAGTTCATGAGAAATGTGATCTCCATAATCAATCTACACACCTTGTAATCTGGAAAGATTGCAGCGTTCATGTGGTACTCGTAATCTTAATTAGTTGGCAGTTCAAAAATCAGAAAAGGAAAAGCTGAACAGGGTTTACGTACTATGATCAGTTCAATTTGCTACATGGTTTGCACAGAGCTCTTCGTGAATGGTAAAATGACAGTTGGAATTTGCTTCATCTTTTGGAGGAAAAAGGTGAAAGCGTTCCATTTATACAGACATGGCTCCAAAACAGCAACAACTGGTAGGATGAGAAAATATAAAGTGAAATCCATGAAATAATGACTCATTCAGTTCATCAACAGATGGTGCAAGATTTTAAAGTAAAGCAGTTTCTCATCGCTGATGTTGCAGGTAAGGAACAATTCAGCTTGTGTCTGATATGAATGAACAACATCACATCTGAAGTGAGATAAGACCTCATGGGCAATTCAACAAAATATACCAATGGTAATACTTTAATTCATACCACTGAGGTCGTAATGATTAATCTTAAGAAGTTAGAGGACACTGCTTTGATTGAGCTCGGAAAATGTGTGGTCATTTAAATGGTGTCCAAAATCTCAGTAGATATCATTATTTGTTCATTTAATCAACCATTCTTGTGTCTCCAATAAACAGCTAGGACTTGGTCACTACTTTCTGAAGTCTTGGGGTTAGTGAAGGATCTTTGGAATATCATACTATCTTCAGCGAAAAGAAAAAATATTTATTCGGACATTGTGTTCACGCCATGCAATCAAGATAATGAAGAAAAAGCACCTAACCTCCTTCCACTTTGTCCAACAAGATGGATTAGAGTTAACGCAGTAAACAGATTCCTTTCAAATTACGAAAGGGTACTGCGGACAGTACAAGCCATTTTGAATGACAGAAATGCAGTTTCGGATTATCGAATGGAAGCAGTAAGAGGACAAAAAGACAACTACAAAAAGCCAAGACACTGTTCGCATTAAAATTAATTTCTTAAAATTTCGGTTCATGTGAGCAATTTTCTATAGCTTTGCAGAAGACCGTATATACTGTTACGAAAGCAAAGAACAATATCTCTCGGACACACTTTAAAATTGCGGAGCGATGAAAATTTTGAATGCATTTGGAGAGAAATAAAAGAATCTGCTTAGCTCTTCGATTTGTAGCTGCCACAGCCATCTCGAAAAAGAAAGTTTCCATGTCGGTATGAAAATTCCAGTAATTTTGAAAGATTCATCCCCGCCAACATCAATAAAACTGTTGACCTTGAAAATACTTGTTTGTAGTGGTTGACATAGTAACCACCGAAACAGAAAAACGATTAGATCAACCAGGAATAGTGAATCTTATCAAATTAGAAGTACTTACAAATGCAACAAAAGGAGAAATTTGTAAAGGTACTTCATTACAAGAAAATTTGGGTGTTCATGAAAGTGATTTCGATCTTGAAAAAGTGGAAGCCCAGTTGGTTCTGTTACCTAGTGTAGTAAAAGAAAAGATTGTGTCATATTTTGAAGTCTGCCATTCTGTTGGTGGCAGAGTCGAGTATAATTACGGAGCTTACGAATGAAGTGTGTGTTCAAACTTAATGAATTAATCTTCATTGTTCCAGCTCCTTCAGCTTCAGTCGATAGGTCGTTTAGTGCTCATAGACGAGCGTAAGCGTATTTGCGCGCAAACGTGACTCAAAAACGTTTAAGACATCTTCAATATTGCAAAAGTCCAATATTGCAAAAATTAATCTGAATTCTATTGTCAAAGCATTTTGTACGTAGAACTACGGTGAGAAAAGATGAATTTGGCATTTAAATAATGCTGCAATACATTTATGGGCCCATACTGGTAACTAAGGAAAAATTAATGCTTGATGCGTTTGTGATCGTAAAAAAGTGTCTTGCCCTCCCTCCCTCTTCAAAATGTTGGCACGTCCCTAAAGTGAGCAATTGTGCCCGTTAAACATCGATACTGGGCGAACACATACTTTTAATTTGCTGAATTATCGCCTAATTAAGATGATAAGTAACTGAATCGTACAAAGAGATGCGGCGTTGAATGGACTTAATGGAAGTTCAAACCGATTCTCTTAGATATGACACTTCATTCTTTTAGGTTTCAGAGGGGTTTTGGGGGGCCTCTGTGTAGAAAACTCTAAATCTGCTTGCCCTGATTATTATCAGATTATTGCCGACCACCACTAATTTTTTTAGAATGCCTTTTATTTTGAGTTTTGACTGCACTTGTGGGACGTAATGTCCGAAACGATTGCAGGCAAAGATATACACATTTGCGGAAAAGAGAAACATATCAACCCAGTGCTTTTGTGACGTGGTTGATTGGTTGTCTTCGAGGTTATATGACTCATAGACCAAATACGATCAAGCTGAGCTTAACAAGACAGATAACAAGGGTGATAAAGAAGGGGGGGGGGAGGAAGTTGTGATGTCTGTACGCACATAAAGATGTACTCCTGAAATCTTTTTTTATGGGGTTGCAATGGTGTTGAAGAAATGAAAATATGCAAACATGATTATTTAATTCAAACTTAACTCCTAGCAAAAACAAATTTGAAGGGAATTTTTATTTTACTTGAAGGTTTATGAAAATTTCTTTTTTTAAATAAAATTTTGTTAGAGGTCATTTTATAAGACATTCCCCATTCAGTTACTTGTACAAGATAGTAAATATTGGTGTTCCGGTCTTACCTTTGCATTCGTTGTTGTATGAATCGTACAAAAAGCTCGTGTGTTTGCACCGACAATACGACTTGAGAGAGGTTTCGTTGAAATCACAGTAGGCGTCTCGGGAATAACCACATTTCATATCTCTTTCCCACGAAAATTTGCACCCTTCGATGAATTCGCACACTTCTCCATCGGTGCCGGGCAGGCACTGACACGCACTGTCCACGCACTTGCCGCCGTGTTTGCACTCGACGTCCGACGCCGTGCAGTCCTCTAAAACGAAACAGTAGTGAGTTATTTTTAGTTGGTAGTTAAGTAACTTCACACAGGAGCAGTACAACTAGGTATGCAACAATACGGTACGATTTTCAATCCGGCCGGTTCCGGTTGGATCCGGCCGGTTTGGTACTTCGTTAAGAAGTCTGTTTAACCAGTATGTATTTTTCCAAAATAGGCTGATTGAATTTACGTAAAAAGGATATTATTTCAAATTGACGAACACAACATTTATTTTAGCATTAGAAAATCGACTTTATTAATACTTATCCATAGGTAGGAAATCAATCACCAACAATTAATTATAGTAACTATTAGTAAGTATGAAATGAATTGATGATGATAATACTTACTAGTTTCCACACCAATAAACATCAGTTTGTTTAAAATGTAGTACTATTCTATTTATATAAAATTAAATAGTCTATCTCTAATGTCGTTGAGCAAATGATATATAAATTGTACCTAACCTTAAACTTGAAGTCATTTCTTTCTTCTATATTTTCTCAAAATCTGTTTCTTTTCTAAAGTTTGTCTTTTTGCAATAGTCTTTCCTTACAGAGTTTGCTTTTCTTATTCCTCTTCATTAAAAAAATATTATTGATCATTTAAATTATTATTTTTGCTAGAATTCTCCAAACTGATGACTTAAAAATATAAAATCGATTGATTCACAATCGATTGCTTAATAAACGATTTTGCGATTTTAAAGTTGGGTTTGAATAATCGTTTATTTATTTTAAAAAATTTCGTTTTATCGGATCCGATAGATGTTGCTGGTTCCGGTAGGTAGCCAAATGATGCCGGATCAGATTGCAATCCCTAAACACAACGGGCTAATGGCGGAACTCGAAGAATAAAGAATTGATCCCGGACCGTCGCCAATAGCCCGTTGTGTCGCTCGCTAATTATCCGGATCACTTTGAGAAAAAATGAAATCATCAAAATCCGCATTTTAAAAGTTTCTTATCGGTGAATGACAAAACTGAAGAGGACGAAGTGTCAGTTGAGGACATTTGAAACATCGTAGTGAAAATTCCTGGTTGTTCCGAGTGCAGTGCAGAGGACGTAGGCGAGTGGCTGGTGTGCGATTCTTCGGACTCTGGATTCCAAATTGTAAGTGACATGAACTCCTTCAAAGTGTGAGAGAAGAACTCATTGACGACCCGTAAGATGACAACGCCATTGCTACTCAACTAGACCGTCAGCTAGTAAGGCGACTGAGTGTCCTGACACAGCGAGTTAAAATGGAATTCAGGGTCTGAAGAACCACACAGCAGCTACTCGCCAACGTCCTATGTGCTGCATTCGCAACATCCAAGAATCTTCTCTGTTACGTTTTTTATGTCCTCAACTGACACTTCTTCTTCGTTTTTATCATTTACCGATAAGAAACTTTTCAAATGTGGATTTTGCTGTTTTCGTTTTTTCAAAGCGATTCGGATTACTAGAGTTCGGATAATTCGAGTTCTACTTTATTTTAAAACTGAGTAGTTAAAATTTTGATAATGTAATAAATACAAGAAGCAGCTCGAAGGTGAATTCAATCCATCTTTTTGCCATCATGGATGTATTGCATAACCACATACAATACTTACTTCTGCAGGTCCCATTCGTCTGAATATAGCCCGGTTTGCAGTCGTAGGATTTTTGACCAATTTTGAAGGAACAGACATTCTGGTTGCTGCCACAGTCACACTCTATCAAAGACAAGAAAATTTAAAAAGGGTATTTTTTAAAGGGCTTTGAAAAAGGGCATTTTTAAAATTTTTATATCATTTTTGCAAGTTTGAAAATGTTTTACGTTTTTAAGCATATTATTTAAGTTTATTTTATAGATAATTATACATTTTTTACGTCTTACAAATATCAGGGTCCTGTAAACTACCGTCCTAAATATAAATACAGTCGTTCAAACATAAAAATTGTTAAAAGCAAAGAAACAAAGCATATTTGTATGTAGAATAGATAAAATTAAACCCATCCTTGCATTTCTAGTGTCATGAAATGACGTTAGTTATTTAAGTATACCGCCAGAACAATAAATACAGATAACCTATTCGGTGAGTCTTATCTGGTAGTTTCGGAGTTTGATATCATATATTTCCACTTACACGAGGGAAATTGTCATCGTTGATAAATAATTGCATATGAAATGAAAACACCAGCAAGCTAGACTTTATTTTGATTGATAACATGCCCTGATTCTGATAAATCTGAGTGAAGTCTTGTATGTAGACGGGAATTCCTCAGTTGACTTTAAGCTTTAACCTCTTCATCCCCGAGGAAAACCCTCCCCTAAAAGAAGTATTTCATCGGGCATTAAAGCAACATAGAGAATCAAAAATTTGAATTGCCTGTTATTCTATGAATGAAGATGTTACAAAATAACTTTCAAGGAATATATATAGACTATAATTTGCCATTTTCAGTTCCTCGCAGAACAGTAAAAGACGGTAATGGACCTCGAATCGGAAGTAAATAAAGAGTTCTGTATTAGTGGAAGTAAATAATAATATTCTATGAATGCAAGTTGAAAAGCATACTGTTACGCCCTCTACTGGTTATTATACCCGATTTTGATCTGGATACCAATATCCAGTTTTGACCACAGGTTCGATCGGAATAAGTGGAGTTCTCAATCGGTATCGGATAGAAATACGGACATACCTTTATATATGGTGACCGCCAGATTGAAGGACACAGTAAAGGAAGCTGGATTGTTGTTGGTAATTTCGTTTTTTTTTTCATTCAATTCGTCGATGGTACATCTCTTAATTGTAGAGTTACCATATTTTTGGAAATAGCTGTTCACCACCAAAAAAAGCCTTCGTATATTTTTTTAGTGTCGGCGTTTATCGTTCTCCTCGTCTAACCTTCCCCCAATATTCTGGGTGCTACGCCCTGACCTTGCCAGGGGGTCAGTCCTTCTAATGGCCGAGTGACATTGCGCCACTTCAGGTATCAACCCCATTGGGTGAAGTGTGAAAGCGCACCCGTTTCAATTGAAACAAACATCTTGCAGGTTGTGTTTCCCTGCATTTAGGGCAATATTGGGCGTAGTGATAAAAGAGGACCTTTTGTTTCACCTGTCGCCTGGCCGGCTGAAATCGTTCCTTGTCGGACAATGGCCAGCCCCTCTGTTGGAATAGAACAGAAAGGGCAGGGGAGCTCCCCTCTTCGAGTTTTGAGGCGGTGGAAAACTGCCCAAGGGTTTTTCCCAAGGACTGGAGCTTGGAGCAGAGAGGATTGGGTCAGAGAGGAAGAGATTCTCGGACAGACTCGAGAAGAAATTGTCCTTTTTTCAAAGGCAACTAACTCCCTGCGTATCATGAAAAATTTTACACGAGACAAATGAACTGATAAGAAGACGCATATAGGAAACAGTAATGTAAACATAGGAAAGAGATTAATACCTAAAACAACTCATTAAAATAAATACTTGAAGCAAATATGCAACACATACTTATCCATAAAATTGTAAAACAAATGCGTTTTGAAATTGTGAGTGTCGATTTAGACATATTTGGCTACAAGAAGGCGGATCGACCAACTTATTTGAGTACCAGACGTTCATCACGCTCAATGCTGAGAATAAAGCATTTCTGAAACGGATTGTGAATATCCAAGTCACTAATTCACAATAATGATCCAATTTTAACCATAGAGACCGTAACCGCGTTTCGAGTAGAACCCCACAAAATACTTGGTGTTGTCAAATAATTGAAAAGACAAGCTAGACTAATCAGTCAATGGAAGTTTCGTAAATCCTGTAATTGAAACTGTCGGAACTCTTTAGAAATGGTCTTCCTGATGGTCTTCTGATTTCCAACTCACTACATGCCATATGAAAATTTTTATGAAACAAATATGAAAATTTTATGACCTTTAACCCTTTGACCGTCCTAAATATTTTAGTGGACTTCTTTGAAACGTCCTCTCTGTAGCTAAAGAATGAGCGCAAATTGATAGAAGAAAACTTTTCGGACTGCACGAAAACCGGCCATGCAGTCTTTTCCATCCCCCTGTGTCTATTGATTCGTATAACAACAGGGGTCAATCTTCCCCACTTCCCCTTCAGGGTTAGGGCTGGGTAGGGCCATTCAAAGTCATAAATTAGTCTACTGAGAGGAGTATTTGCTGTCCTGAGGCTTTTCACGTGAGAACATTTCGGGTTTCTCTAAATCAGTTGTACTTGCTGCTTGTAATGTTCCAAAAATGGCACTAAAGGTTTTTGTCAAACATTTTCTTTTGAAAGGTCTAGCAATTCGAGGGAAGAGCTTTCCGCAGGAAATTCGAGTATACTTTATTAATATTTTCCTGTTTGAACAAGTATTGATGGTTTAGTAAAATGTGATGAAGCATTTTCTGGTTCCTCCAATATACTAGTGAAATCTACAGTTGAATTGCTCAAACAAAAATGTTTTATCATCATATTTATCAGAGGGTTATTGAACTTGTCATGGATTCCGGTTCGGACTATTCTGACAGAGAGGATTTAATTTCATCTTCTGAAGATGATAATTCTTCAACGAAAAGTGAATCTGACGATGATACTCTAAATGCTGCTCGCAATTGGTGTCCCATTGATATACAATGCATCTACTCCTGCTCCTCCGAATTTTCAATTTACTTCAACTCCTGGAATAAGTCCTTCGATAAAGATTTTGCTTGGAAACACATATGATCCGATGATGTTTTTTAGCATATTTTTTTATGAGAAAATCATGAATTTCATCATGGAAGAAACTGATAGATATTAGGGATGCGACATCGATAGCAAAACATCGATGTTCAAAATCAAAACATCGATGTTGATAATACATCGACCTAAAAACATCGATGTTTTTAAAATTCAGTGTATTTAAACTTGTTTTCCCATTTCTTAAAACTGGTTTAGCAACTAGTGATGCGACATCGGCTCCAATACATCGATGTTTTTTTCTAAAACATCAATGTTTAGAAAACATGGACATTGATGTCACATCCCTACTTTTCAGACCCTTCATCCTTGGTCTCTTTGATCTAAAAGTATGTTCAATTGGCTGATTATAAAAATTATGCTACTTGACTATTTTTAAAATTTTTAAAACGGTAATTTTTTCATTTAAAAATAAAACATCGACACAGCGTAAAAACATCGACAAGTATAAACATCGATGTTACCAAAATATCGACCCCAATACATCGATGTTAAATACATCGATGTTTTAAAAAAAACATCGATGTTTTGAAAACATCGACATCGATGTCGCATCACTAATAGATATGCGGAAGATTTTTTCAACAAGTCCGATCTGACACCATCATCAAGAAAATTAAGTTGGAAAAATACGGACATCAAAGAACTAAATTTATTCTTTGATTTACTTTTACTTCAAGGAATAGTGTCAAAATCAGTACAAGAATGGTACTGGAGAAAAAGACCGATTTTAAGCACTCCCTTTTTTGGACAAATCATGAGTGAGAAAAGATATAGCTTGCTAATGAAATTTCTGCATTTTGAGGATTCGGATAAATTTCACAAAAAAACGCATCCAAATCCAAAGTTAAGAAGAAAAAAAATGTTTTCATGAAATGTTGGTTCAAAAATTTAAAACCGCTTATACACCTAACCAATCTGTGGCAATAGACGAATCTTTGTTTGCTTTCAAGGGCTCGCTTGAATGGAAACAATACATTGGTGTAAAGGCGGCTGGTTCACCTTAAATCTGTGGTGGCCGTCATCACGTTGGGTTGGTGTGGAAGTTTGGAGAGTGGGGTGCCAGCCCAGGTGTTGCTTCGTCATCTGACCGTGGTTCAAAATTACGAGGTGTTGTCCTCGGATCTTTCCCTTAAGAAATTGATCCCGGACCGTTGTCAATAGCCCGTCGTGTTGCTCTAGTACGTCGTTAATTACAAATTACCATTTTTAACAGCTGTATTGACGAAGCCTTAATAAAATTTAAGGGTCGAGGGGAGCATAGTCCAATATATGCCCTTAAAACAAGCTAAACAAGATTTGAAAATGTGGCTCCTTTGTTCATCAAAATCCGGCTATGTTTTAAATTTTGAACTATATGCTGGAAAGATGAGTAATATTCCAATGTTCCCGAAAGGACTTGAATAAGATGTGGTCACGAATTTGATAAATACTCTGAAGAATAAAGGCCACGATAGATATTTTGACCGTTTTTCCTATTATAAATTTTTTTAAAAAAGGGACATCATGGTTGCGAGACACTGAACGTAAACAGAAAGCATTTGCTCACTAACATCAAGGCCTTAAACTTTCTGAGGAAAAAAATATATAAAGCTTTTCCAAAGCAAAACTAATTCCAACTTACTTAGCACGACGTGGATGGACAAAAAAAGTGTTTTTATGCTATTCCCAAACTCAAGAATGAAACAGGTCTTGTGCAAAGAAAGCAAAATTCTGTTAAGAAGACCCAGCACCTTAAAAATTAATCCGTTTTCAAAATATTCAAGAATTTTTAAAGTGTATCTTCTTTTGCAATTTTTATGATATAAGCTTCACTTTTTTTTATAATATTCCTTTAACTTAAACTAAATTTACAGATATGGAATTGAAGATACATTGAATAAAAATCTTGAAATAAAAAATAAAACCTGAAACGCTACTTAAAATATCACAAAAAACGTCACTTTACTGCACATTTATATATTTTTTAAATATTCTACTCGTAATAACTAAAAATGCATACCTGTATTTCATAACAAGATACTATCTATCATGTAAAAAAAAATTGAAGTTAATTGATTGGAAATTAAAAAAGCCTTTGCATTTTGAATTAAAAGATAAACACAAAAAATAAAGTTGGAGAAAAAGTAGTTTAAAGTTTTAAAATTAAAAAATTATGGTATAAAATTATAAAAAAAATAATTCAAATTTTTTCTATAGCTACTTTCTACATATAAGTGAAGTGTAAAACTTCCGTGGACCATAAGTGATCCCTTCTTTTTTTAAGAGCCTATTCCTTTGTTCTGATTGCTGTTTTCACTAATTTTCGAATATTTGAAATTTAATACTTCAGCTGTTCATTCTCTGATAGTTTTTTCAAGCATTAATTATCTGTCCACGTTAGAATCTCGGATCATAACCTAATCCCAACATATTTCTGAATAGTTGAAAGTACCCCTATAACTCGCAAACTACTTCGGATGCGGCCATTTCGACACGTTTCTTTGACACAAAATTCTCATTTGGACACTTTGACCAAATCATGTTGTATAGATTCTTTTTTGTCATGGAACTTGGAACATTCTTCTAAAAGTTAATTAGAAGCAAGGCGCTGGTATATTTAATACTTACTATTAAGTGTTTTTGCATCCCCATCCGAAAGTGAAGTTGTATATATATATATATATATACCTTCCTACTTCTATACCTTCAGAGCTCTGTCGTTTATTTTTAGGTATAGTTAATAATAACGCATAAACCAACAGAAAAACAAACAACAGAATAACAAATATCAAAAAGAAAATCTAATCTAAACCCTTCTTTTTCTCAAATTATCGCTATAATTTACTTGTATAGCGCTAATACTGATGTAAATAAAAAAGCCAGGATATCAGTAACAGTACGAAGAAACGTTCCATCTTCTAAGCTATTTCATTTATTCAATCGTAAATAAATATCGAGGCTCTGCAGACGTACAAATGCGGTTAGTTTCGCTTTCAAAACACTGATTGCACAGGTGTAGTCTCACAAAATTCCTTATAACTTTAAAAAAAATACAAAAATCAGTCTGATTTTCTAGGACAACATTTTAAACAGTATAAGGCAACTTTTGAAGCAAACTAATTTTTTCTGTATATTTGTCATTTTTAAGGTGCTAGATCCTCTTAAAAGAGATAAAGTTTGCCCTATCGCTTTTATGAAGTACAATAAGTATATGGGTGGAGTGGATTTAGCTGACAAAAAGAGGAAATATTACACTACTTCAAGAAAATCCTCAGAATGGTGGAAAGTATTTATTTCACTTCCTTCTTAATACAGCTGTCAATAATGCGTATATTTTGCATCATTTTAGAAGCACGCCGGTCCCTGAGAGGAACAATACTCTTTACGATTTTAAATTGGAATTAATCTCCGATATAGACAAAAAGTATTCGACTGGAAAAAGAAAAAAAAAACACATTCATTTCTTCCATCCCACACATACATAAGAGGAGCAAAATTGATGTCCGAAAAGGAAAGTGTGTTCAATGCCGAGAAAACGAAATAAAAACGTCTTCTAACAGATATGTAGTGTGCACATGGAAGTGCGAAATTTGTATTATCTGAACCTATAAATTAAGCATAAGCTATTGAGCATAAACCAATGACCTTCTGTAAAAAAGAAGGATTTTTAAAGTTGAAAAAAAATCCTATCTTCCATTTTCAATTTGGATGACTCGAGTCTAAAAATTGGCACCATTCACTCTTCTTCGAAAGCCCTGCAGAAGAATGGGGAAAGACCCGTTTAATGGATCCAGGCGTCTCGTTGTGAATCCGACAACATTCTTTTCCCCAGTCCCCGTAACCACAAAACGACCTTATCGCAGCTGACCCGCTCCCTTATTGTGAGCGAGGGGGAAAGCACTAGCGAAATTCTACGTCGGAGCCGGTTGTCGGAAAGTAAACTAAGAGCAACTTTCTACGCCGCAGCCGGTCTTAGAGTAGCAATCGAAGAACGACTTTCTGCGACGGAGCCGGTTGAAGAACAGTCATCGGAGAGCGACTTTCTACGTTCCAGCCGGTCGAAGGGTTAACCTCCAAGTGGTTGCTTCGACCAGGTATTTCGTCTTTCGGAAAACTGACCAGATCTTGATGGACGAGATCACAGGTCATTCGAACAAAAGAGAATAATTTGAATCTCGCCATCGTAATAAAATTTCCAACATCTTAAAGTCGAAATAATTGGTCATTAGAAAAATTGATTATATCTCGATAGACGAGATAACTCGTTGAAATCGCTCAGCGGGTTAAAGTATTCGTGTCAAAAACCTTTGAAGTATATCCGAAAGGAAATATCCTACTTTCACAGATGCCTCTGTTGTCCAAGTAGGTCCTAAAGCAGTTGCATCGTTTGGTTCCATTTTCGTATTTGCATCCGTCGGAGGCCTTACCACACCCGCAAGCTGAAAAAAATTACCATTTGTACTCATGAACTTGTAAACACAAAGTTCATGCCACGACAGACACACAGGTGTTTATGATTTTATAGACAACTTGGTTAAATGGCCCCTCATACGGCGGGAGCATAAAAAATGTATTTATTATGGTCTAACTTCATTTATGTATTTACTAAAACCTGATGGTAAGTTATCACTAGCTGTTTATAAACATTTTTTCACCAATATCTGTCACCTTTTGTTTATCACTGGCTATGTATAAACCTGTACCTGTACCTATCACTATCTTTCAACTTGACTTGCTTTAGCATTGTGTTATTTCACCATTATATGCTGGTAAGACAATATTATTGGAAATTTAATTTTGATAAAAAACTGGTAAAGCAATATGAGCTGCATACGGTAATCGTTTTTATACTCAATGTTATTTCCATGGCGATTCCTAATGTTATGGTTTTTGATATTTCGTATCTCGTTTCGCTCGTGACATCACATAAGGAATCGAAACAATTAGGAACTCCGCCTAGACGTGACGTCAACGTGTTAAATCTGTCGTGGAATCAAATTTCCTCTCGGCGTGGTGTAGAAGTTTAGAGATTGGGGTGCGAGCTCATGTGTTGCCTAGTTATCTGACCGAGGATCAAAATTACGTTGTGTGGTCGTCGGTAATGGTAATGTTTTTTTAACGTCGCACTTGCGCCATAAAACCTAAAATAATCGACCAACGCAAAACCGTGAAATGTTTGAAATTGCTCACCTTCGCATTTTCCGTCTTTCTGGTAGTACTGGCGATCACAATAACACGACTTCTTACCACTGGGGAAAAATCGGAAACCAAGATTAGATCCTCCACACCCGCATTCTGTAAATCGAAGATATTCTCAGAATTATGTTTATAAATAGTTGTATGGACAATATTATGTTTATTCGATAGATTAGTGTTCACCGTGTCAAGATTATTCAACCTCTTTTATTACCAAATAAAAATAACTTTACAAGAATTAACTGAGATGTATTGTTGTAACGTTCTGGCTAGTTTCTCAAGATGAGTAAGGAATTTTGAAACCTTATTTTTTTTCAGAATAATATAAAACAGTGTATTTCCCATTAACATGAAAAAAAAAGCATTAAGGGGACATAGTACCTTTTCACCTTCAAAAAATTAATGATGAGCATAATCGAGTACTTTTGAGAATCGAGTACTTAGTATTGGAGTACTTTCAAGTATAGAGTACTATTCGAATACACGAAAAAAACGATTAATCGAAATAAGAATCTGAGAATTACGATACATGGCAGTTATTTGTAAGGAAACTTGATACTTCATGTGTTATTTGGTACAGTGGTTAGAAGCACGGAATTCGAGTAACTTGAGACCTAGTTCGAATCCAGATCGAGGATTGAGCTCCCTTAAGCAAAATTTTATAATAAATCAAATTAGTTTGATTTATTTTGCTTTGATAAAAGGATTGGATTTCTTTTTCTCACAAAACTCTGAATATTTTCTATATTATGTGTTTCAACTTTTTTTCTACCGAATTATTAATATATATTTTTAAAAATTTTGTACGAATGAAAATTATTATTATTTCTCTTTTTGAACTTCCTAAAACACAACTGTATTTTGAAAAACCAAAAATACAATTGACAAATCGCCGAATTTTTTAATTTTTATCTCGATTTTACAAATTATTTTTAAAATTACATTTTTGCATTTTATGGATTTGGTTTTTTACCATAATTTGAGGAAATAATCACTCCACAGAAAACAAGACAGAATTTTATTTAAAAGGAACCCCTAATATAAGAATAAAAATTATTTTTCTACAAAACTCTAAAAACATTTTAAAAGATGTATGATTTATGTTATTTGATAGATGTGTTATTATTAATACCAGGATCTGAAACTTTAAAAATATTTCTGTAAACTTAGCCATTATTTCAATTCTTAATTTGTTAATATGGTATATTCACATTTAATAAGATTAAAATCTGCTTGTAGGAGTTCAGACAATTAAATTAATACATATTACACTTGCACTGAACTAGTATAAATTTGTAATTCCAATATTTAGGTAGTAATATTAATAACGATATACATATTAAATTTTTAATATTTCAGGATTTTTGCTTCACATACTGAGCAAAATAGGACTCTTACAATGACAAGATAGGAGGGCATATATCATCGATTCATAAACTTATTTCATAGTTCAGAAACCTGTTTGGTGAGACGTTGAAAAATTCAACTAAAATAGGACTTTATTTCTAGTCCTCTCCAACTAGTTCTCGTAATGGCTTTATTTTCCTTACGTGCTTTCTTTGAATATTATTTCAAATCAGTCACAGTAATACTCCCAAGTGCTGCATTCGCATTAACCGTCCTGGTGGTCATGTTCGGTGAGGCTTGTTTCATTAGCAAATCTGACCGCAACTTGATGTACGATTTATCTCATAACTCGAGGAAAACTGACCCAATCTTCATCTTGTAATCAGAAAATGGACTATATCTTGATATTTTTCGCCGTAACCACTAGTGTGGTTAGACTTAATTCTTATTAAATTTGAAATTTTTAGAAACTTTATAGCTTATTATTGTGAACTTAATATTTCTTAACTAAATTAATTTCAAATTTTTAAAATACCATTTGGTGTTAAATTTTGAGTAAATATTTTTATTGCAATCAATTGAATAAAAACACCTAAGCTTGTAATATCCGCATATTTTAATTGGATTTGCTTAAGTGTAAAGAACCATAAATTATTAATTTTTTGTTAAACCCACTGATCTCAAGGCCATGTCATCAACGACCCAACACGACTGAGTATCAGAACAATAACCAACAAATTAATTTAAATGCCGAGAATGGAACAAGTATTGTTCAGAGACTGTTTCTTCTGGTGTCTCATTTCTCTTTCTTCCAAGGAAGGCACTTTGGACACAATCGTCTTGTTCGAGAATTTTACTGCTACTAACGATACGCACTAATATTACAAAATAGGGTAACGTTTATACGCAACGCCATCTACATTTATAGTAAGTATATTTCAGGACTGAATACACCAATTTGATGTTCTGAAAGCTATTACGATTATATTCTGTAACTTATAACATGTTATAAAATGAACGACTCCTTTTCCACATCACCCACGGGGTAGGAATCATGATGCACTTTTTTTATAGAGGTATCGCCAAGAGCTCTAATCCTCTTTAGCAGAGGTTCTCACCTCTAAATTTAATAACCAGTTTACGATGTAAAATGATTTTTCTCAAAGGCACCCTAGATATAGAATGCAGGAAAAATTATATTTGAAATTAGTAAAACTGCAAACATTTAAATTACTTTACAAACATTAAGGAGAGGAAACACAGCAAAGATCAAGCTAGAGAGGAAAACCACTGCTCTTCTTCTGATTCCAAATGCCTAAAAGAAAAGAGAAAGCAAACATAAAAACATGTGTGCCGAACTTAGCCACCACTACAAAAATTAACTTACGTTTACTAGTATATATAACTAGCAGTGTAACCCATCTTTACTTTTAAGTACTTTTGGCAGATACAAGCTGCTAAGCATATAATGTCTGGGTACAGTTCACTATCGGGAATCTTCAAGCAATTTAATGACTAATTATCAGGACGTAAATGAAACCATGTATCTTCTTAGCCTCAATGATGGACACATCTAATCTCACTTCTAATTTAAGAGCCTGAGTTGTCTCTAATATTCAAGTGAGACGAGAACTAACCATCTTTTCAAAAAGTTAGCACACGCAACTGGTGAGTCTAATTGGTCTATAGTTATATGGATTTGTTGGATACTTTACAGATTTTTGAAAGGGTATAAGAAAGGAGTGTGCCTAAGCCAAAGAGAAGACATGTTCCTCCCATATGTGGTTATACAGATGTAATGCAGGATTATATATGTGTTTACAGGATTACACTAGATATTCGAATCAATTAAATTTTAGAAACATTAATTTAAAACATAAATGAAAACAAACAAGAACTGAAAGCAATACAACATTTACACAAATGCAAGAAAGAACCCAACATACAAATGATAAAACTCTTGTAACTTTTTGAAAAGTTTTACAGAATATTCTAGATTTTAGAATTAGTTAAATTTTTGAAGCATTAATAATTTTTAACATTTACGAAAAAGTAAACAAGAAATAAAAGAAACAGTTAAAACTTAATAATGACCCAAAGTAACTTTGTTAAGAATAATACTATCACTTAAGAGAAGAAGTCATCTAGAAATTAAAGAAAGGTAATAGTACTGATAATTCTTAAGTGATTTTCCTAACCGACAGCAAATAGTTCTTGTATAAAATAAAGGGCATATCATGTGTACTTTACTGATAATCCAGCCTGTCTATTCGGGAAATTGCTTCCAGAAAATTTCAAATCCAATTTCTTAATCGATGGAACTTTTCAGCGTTTCATGCAGCACATATATTTTCAAGGTATCATGTAAAAATTGGGAATTTGTAGCTATTTACTCTGGTCAGATACTTTGAAGAAAATAACAGCAATCTCAAGAATGAAATAATAATGTTATTTTACTTGAAGAAACAGAAAAACATTTTGAGCATAAAAGTATCTTATTTGTAAAGATATTTTTAATGCCAGAAATAAAGCTTAAGAATAATAATTTTTAAAAATTGATGAATTTAAATAAAATTTTCAATTTGAATTACAACGATAAAATGCAAACCCCATGTCTTTTGCCAAGAAATCTATTCTCTTAATTCGATGGAATTTTTAGACGCTTTTCAAGATTTATAAGGAAAAGCAAAATCGAGACAAGAAAAATAAAACTAACGAGAACCATGGATATCCATACATTTACAATATGACACTTCTGCTACTTAAGAATAAGAGTAACTTCTTTGTATGAGTACAAGTACTACTACTAGAGTACTTCCGGTATTCAAATGAATAATATTGTAAACGATACCTAGGAGAAATACAACAACAACTACTTCTGTACTTCCTGTATTCATGAATACTTCCTGTATTTGTATGAATACTTTTGTAACCTATACCTAAGATGAATACAACAACAACTACTTGACTACTTCCGGTACTCACATAAAAGTATCGAGTACAGCGGTTACTTTTAAGTATCGAATACATGAGTACTTTTGTACTCGAATACTCCCATCACTGAATATAATAATAAATTAATTTTAAAATGTTCTACATTACATTTTAAATTGGTATTAAATACCGCTATACTTTCCACAAGACATCCAAACCAAAATGATAAAAATTAAGTATACGAAAACGGAAGAACGAAACAGAAACAAACAAAAGATTGCATAAATGAAACAAACCCAAAAGTGTATAAAAGATCAAAATTAAATATCGCTTAACTTTTAAAAAGATTTCTAAACAATCCAAACTAAAAGATAATATGCTTTAAAAATGAAAATCCAAACTATCGTACTCTAAAAAAGAAACAATAACAAATTATTGCATTACCGTCATCCAGTTAAGAGAATGTAGCGATCACAGTAATTTAAAGATACTTATATTATGGAATATGATAATACAAACTAAAAGGTAATACAAACTAAAAGTTAATATGCTTTTAAAAAATCCAAATACAAGCTATCGAACTCTAAAAAAGCAACAATAACAAACAACGTATTGCCCAACCATGATCTAGTTGCAAAAGTGGAGGAAGCACAATAAAAAGATACTTATATTTAGATTATGATAATACAAACAAAAAGTTAACGCTATCTAAATGTTAATATGCTTTTAAAAAAGCAGTACATTTTTTTAAGGATATCCAGCAGTCGGCCGGTTTCACACGCACAGTAAATACGTTTTCAGTCCATACCAATTGCAGACTGTTGCCATTCGGAGGAAAACAATAATAATTAAATATCTCTTCAAATTAATTTTAAAATGTTCAGGATTAAATTTTAAAATTCAAGCTGGACTATAAAATTTTAAACAATTCGGATTAACTCTGTTCTAAATTTCATTATTGTGAGTGCCATAGGTTCGTCAGGACACGCCGAACACAGACGACACAAACTTCATTTAATAATAGTAAGACTAGCCACTGTGTGTACAGCACGGCGTTTCCCGTGACAGTTCTTTTCGTGGGGTCAGGTGTGACATCTGCTCGCCGACCCCCGGTTATTGCTACGAATTCGTAGCCTATTGAATAACAACCATCATGGCGTTGCCCGTGGTGTTGGTTAGTTTCGCAAACCAAATGAAAATTCGTGGTCTATTGCAAGAAATTACCTGCGAAATCCAATTATGTTTGCTTCGCAAATCAAATTATTAATAGTATTAAATGTGATTTGCTTCACAAACCAACACCTCGGGCTAAACCATGATGGCCTCGTTGTTGTCAAATGTGGCCAAATTCGATAACAGCCATCATGGCGTTGCCCGCGGTGTTGATTTGCTTTGCAAACCAAATGGAAATTCGTAGCCTATTGGAATGAATTCCCTATGAATTTGGTTCAACCATAGTTCATAATATTCAAAGTTTCGTCTGCGAAGCAAACCAAATTATGAATATTTTGAACTATGGTTTGCTTCGAAAATTGGATAACAGTTTCCCGTGGTGTTGGTTTACTTCGCAAATCAAATGGGAATTCGGCGGGACGTTACAATCTCTTGCGTAAGTATTTATATTTAATTAAAAAATTATTTATTAAAAGAAAATCAAGACAATTAGGTATCTGTCTGGCATCAAACTTTCCGCAGATTTCAAAGCCTTTGAAATTGAATCAACGTTGTATTGGTGCAACATAACGAGTTGTTGGCGGTATTAATCCCGATGTGAGAGAACCGAGGACAAAATCTCATCATTTTGAAACACGGTCAGATGACACTATCCACACCTGAGCCGTCACCCCATTCTCCAAAATCCCGGACCACACCAACGGAACAAACAATGCCATACAAAATGCTTTTTTATTTATTTTTTTGTTGCTATCTTTGGAGAAAATCGTAAGAGGGCAGGGAATGTAATCTGTTTATCTTTTGAACACGAAGGTTGACGTGACTTCAAAATCTCTTGCGAAAATATAAAAGATGTTCAATTTAAAAACTCACGAGCTTTTATGTGGTACCCATTATGTGCCATCCCTAGCGACATATGAATACAACCGGATTAGTTGGAATACTATCTGTACCTTCTTCTGATTCACTTTCATGTAAATTGGTGCCTGCAACGGATTCTAAATCCGAACAAGAGAGCTCCCCATCATCCTATTCATTTTCAGAAAGTTCTCGCATCAAATTAGCAATTTCTTCAGAACTTGGGGCTCTTTCACACGAAAGAAATCGATCTCTCACACCGGTTTGTAGGCGACTGAACGTATATAGAAACTATAGGAACATTTCAAACATGAAGACTCGCAGGACACCGGTTTGAGAGGTGAGAAAATAGTCGTCGACGACTTTTTTAGTATGAAGGAGACTGATGTTATATTGCGAGGTATTGCGTCATTCACACGAGAGAGACTCTCTTCTATAGATTTTTGATTCCTAGCGATATCAGCTGCCTTTCTGAATTTGTTTTCTTTCTTATATTTTTCTAGTTATGGAAAGTTTAGATAATGATAAGTTAATTAGTGCTGTGCCAATGCAGCCTGCATTGTGGGACAAATCTCACGAAGATTATGCGGACAAAGTAAAAGAAGAAAACGCACGGAGAGTGGTGATGGTGTTTATGGCGAAGAAATGCTAGAATGTGATAAACAAAAGAGAAATATGCTTTGTTACAACAATTTAGCATCAATTTATGTTGACGAACTATAGTAGGAATGCGATGTATAAAAAACGATAGCTTGATAATATAATAGTTGAGTTACATTATTTTCTTACAGTAATTTAACATCCATTTATGTTGACGAACCAAAAGAGCAAGGTTTACGGGGAAGTAAAAATTAAGTGACAAAGCGATAACTTGATAATATTTTAAACTAGCCATTGCTTGGTCAGCACGGCGTTACCCGTAACAGTTCTTTTCGTGGGGTCAGGTGTGACCACTGCTCGCTCACGCTCGCCAAATCTGAGTGATTTCTGTGCATTTCCACAAACGATTGCAGTGCCCATTGTGTTAGTCCAGTGCGGCGTTAATTAAATACGTACCACAAACAATAACGAAGATTCCAAAGGACGTAAGATTAGTGACGTCATTGTCTATTGCTAATGCGCCCATACTCGTATTGCAAAAAAAAAACACAATTGAAAATTATTTAAGTAAAAAAAATCAAATGCAAGGTATCTGTCTGGTGTAAAATTTTCCGCAGATTTAAAATTCGTTGACACTTTTAACCTACCTTTAACGATCCCTATTTTACAAAACAGAGCTAATTAATGAAAGTAAAAAATTTGTATTTGTTTTACTTCCCTTCTCTCGAATTGTTGGTGTGCAGGAAATGGAAACCGTAGACAATCTCAGGCGACTTTTTGTGTGAAATACCGGTCTCTCATACCGGTATGAGAGACCGATATCATTCGTGTGAAGGCTCCCTAATAATTGTTGAACACCTCACGGTATAGGTAGCGTGGAGGTACAGCAATGGAAAAATTTGCTGGTGCACCATCATGCATGAACCACATGTTCTGCCGCACTGTAGCCGGTAAACCCTGTAGCATATACCAGGGGGACGTACCGCAGGAAAATCAGATACGTAGCGCCATTGAAGTGTTCGGGCAGAAGGTACGGTCATTAAATCCGAGGATCCCAGGCCAGATGTTTCAACCGAACTTGGGTTAAAATTTCGATGGGACGGTGGTTTGGGGATTTTCAAACTCCAACATGTGTTGATCACGCCTTCTCGCGTAGAGATGGCTTCATTCGAGAATAAAACACTAGTGGGAAATTGTAAATTGTTTCGTGTGATATCAACAATCCAGTCTACGAACTGTACCCGAATGGGATAATCGACTTCGGCTAGGTGTTGCACGCTTTTTACTTGCAGAATGTACATCTTTTCTAAATATAATTTCCAACGAATGGAATAGAGCAAAAAATTAACGCTATATGTTACAAATCGGCAATTTTTTATAAATGTTTCAAACGCTGCCCATTATTTTGCCTTTATTTTCTGCCTTTCATTATTTTTATGACGATGAACGTTTGTACAACTTTCGCTCTCATTTTCGTTTACACTAAGCATAATTTAGTTTCTGTTCATTCCTATTAGATGCTTTACGAATTTGTAAAGCGGACAAAAGCTAGAGAATAGTTTGCGCACTTAATATATTCATATTCTTTCAATCTCTAGATAAAATAGTTGTGTGAATGATGCGGAGACACCTTTTTTTCTGACTTTTAAATAAAATGTAACACATCCGGTATTTATAAACTCTAATTCACCTGTATAACTGAACTTTGTAATATCCTATATGAATAATTTAAACTGTCAGACCTGTGACCTATTTGTATCAATTCTGTTTTTAATATATCATCTAAGCATACTTTCTGCTGTCTCTATCCCATTAGTTCAATTTTGAGATGTTTAGGCATGTATTTGCCATATTATGTGTCACAAATATTTGCTACAGATTCAAAGTCGGTATATAAAATACATGTAGGTAATCTGAAGCCTCCGAATTGCTAGATATTTTTTTTCTAAACTAGGATAATGGGTCTCGCGGTTCAGCGATGGCGTCAACCCCAAGTGAATTGATACCTTGGACAATTAATGACTAGCGGAAGATAAGCAATCCGCCATTTACAAAACAGTACCATTCAGCATTCTTTGAAAATTTAAACCCTCTGAGCACCATCATTTTTTAAGTGTAGTATTGTGTTCATAACAGCACACATGAATGATTGACCGCATTTTTTAGTTGAAACAGCCCTAGGTAATTAAATTTATTGAAGACATCGATGCTGAGATGATGCTAACAACATCGATCAATGGATGTCAAAAAATGAAATACAAAGTGTGGTCGAGTATCGTGGTCGAAAGCAAGAGTAGAAATCATATCGGAATGTTACTTTTTATCGCGATAGGACGCGACGTATGGCAACAATGCAAATAAAAGAAATCTTGAAAAAACTTTTTTTAATTTGTTTTTTAAACGTCATCACGTCAGTATATTGAATAACACATCCTTCTCTTCAATTATTTAATAGTTATGTAGATTTATTTTTAAGTACAGTGCATATTGTGTGATGTGTACAAGGTGCCACGAAATCTCCTCGACAAACTTTAAAGGGTGGTAGGATGAATCGAAACAAACAATTTTTTTGTCAGAGCATGGGTTCATAATTGTTGCTTTTATGTGCTAGAAGGCGTTGTTTGGTGCGTTACCGAATCTTTCCTTTTTTGAACTTCCTCATTGGCAATGCAGATTTTACCTGTAAATTTTCATCACATTTATTGAATAGAAGACAAAACAGTTAGATTTATAGCTTGAAGGAACACACAAAACAGAATGGAGGTAGGAAACATTTATTGTTTTATAGAATAAAATGTGATGCATGTAAATAAATCTTGTTAGTATTTTTATATTTAATGTTTTAACTGACTGGAAGTATGGTAAAGATGTGCTGAATCATATTTGGCTGATGAAAATTCTATGACACCATTAGTGTATAGTGTAACGTAGAAACTCATTTTTATAAACTAAATCTACTTATATTTACACACTGGTAAAGTAGTTATATCATTCGCAAAAAATCCACGCATTGAAAGCTTTCCTAAATCATCTTTAAATGTAAAAAGGCATCCGTTCTTTTCTTTTGACGTTTTTGGAGAACATTTTTAAATTGTTAAATCACAGTATGTTTTAATCTTGTTTTGTATTGTTGATCACAAAAATGGACATTTTTGGATTGTAACTAACTTTCAAAATATTTTTTTCTGTATGTAATTTTATATTATGACATCTGTCAGTAAATTTTCTATTATGTATTCTGTTTGTGAATTTTCTTTTCCGTATTCTCTTTGTGAATTTTCTTTTCTGTATTCTGTCTGTCAGTTTGCAACTTTGCAGGTATGCAACTTTGCCTTTATATGGCACTCCTTGGAGAACCGTGATGTTAAACCTAATCGGTGTCTGAGTCCGTGCCGAGTCTGAAAAATAGAAGGCAGTAAATTAGATTAAGAATTGTTATTATGTCTGAATTTTTCAACCGAATCAACCATAAAAATAACAAATTTATTAAACAAAATTGTTTCATTAGTTCAAATCTTACTCACTTTCGGGCAGCTTCTATGGCCGATTGGTAGAGGGCTTCATCAATCATAGCTTCGAACTCCTCCTGAAAATACTAGTCATAAGTTTATTTTCACTAGCAATAGTTGTTAAATACGAGTACTATAATTGTTTAGTACAGGCGTTGTTAACTATCGATGCCTTTCCCTTCTAAAAAGCTACTCTACGTGTATGTTGATAAAGACCATTCTTAAGAAAAAAACCACTTCACTCTTCAGATATATTTGTAATTCCTAAAAACACGACTTGCAATAATGGCACTAAGTAATTGAAATTATCAATATTGCATTAATTCCCGTTATACTAAAGGTGAATGGAAGGGTAATAGATCTATCCTTTACCTCGTTCTGGGCCACAAGGATCTCGTCACTTGTCGAGATTTCCGGCTCTTCTTCATCCTCGTCCTCATACGATCTTCCGTATGCATCGATGGCAGGGGGTTCACGCAGCCGTCCGATGGCATGGACGACAAGGCGGTGCAGCCGCATGCCTTTTGAAGTGCGGTGGCGGCTGCCACATAGCTCGCATTCCAGAGGCCATTCCTGCAAAAGATCACTTTATGAGACTGCTGTGATGATAGAATATGTGCTGATTGGTGTACTTAAAATGTGCATCCTCTGCTCTCACTCTCTAAGCCACTCAGTGGGCGATTTAAGGCAATGATGCTTGAATAGGGTTGTGAGCACTTCATTCTACCTTTTAGAGGAGGCATGAGTAGCCCATTGGGTAGAGTAGCGGAGAGGCAATCATTGGGTTACGAGTTCGAAACTCGATTTAAAAAATGACGGAAGTGTACTTGGAATCTGGTTCAGGTTAGAACTGGCCTCAACTGTCATCACATTGGAAGTTTGGAGAGTGGTGTGCTAGCTCAGGTGTCGACCTCGTCATATAATTTTGTTTCAATAGGACGAGGTGTGTCGTAATTTTCATGTAGTCTAGCACAGTTTTCTTCCCATAACACACGTGGTTTGGAAATGGACGCATCTTTCTGTTTTTCCAGGTGAAGACTTCGATCATTTCCTTCGAAATGGAGTAGTAATTGTCTCGAATAGCTCTTTGCGTTGCGGTTCAACTACCAACCCGTGCTCTAAATGCAACTCAAACTGATGTTCTCCCGAGCACAATAGATACTGCCTCTGCTGTTCCTCATTCTATCTTATTCAACACTCAATGCTGGTTTTTCAGGACCTCAAGTCTGACAGGTGTGAAATTAATGTATGCCAGTAAGATAAGTAAGATGATTACGTAAATCCGGATCGTGGTGTGATTAAAATTCTGTATGGGAAAGCTATAAATTCAACAACTCCAGCTGCATTTGCCATTCTGCCAGGAATTCCAATATTTAAGTTGACCCGACCCTTTAGATTATCTTTTTGATTCATGCAGTTGAAGCAGAATTCATGCCAGAATTCACGACCAACTTGGTAATAGTACGAAATTGAAACCCTGAATTTCTATTTCCATTTTGGACTGTTTTTATTGCAATGTGCTGATAATTATTAATTGAAAAAAATCTTGCTGATGATTATTAATTGAAGAAGTCAATTTTGAAGTAAGTGAAAAATCGATGATATTGAGTACTAGTTGACATTATGAGTGACAATTAACGCAACAACAACTTGAGCAGGAAAGGCGTTATTCGAACAGTTCGGTGACTTGTATATGATCTTATGTATGTCCGAATATCGAGTGCTGAAATTCTCTAGTTTTGTACTTGTGAGTTACTAAAATTTGAAAAATTGATCTTTCTGAAAACTGTTTGCAAAATTTAAAGCCATGTTGTGACAAAAGTATAATATTATATTTGTTAACTTTATTTTTAACACATCACCTGTGTTCAACGCATAGTTTGAACCAGAATAAATAAATTTAGTATTTCAGATAGTTTGGAAAAAGAGCAGTGAAATCTCAAAATTCATGAATTTTTCGTTTTTATCCTCTGCGAATCAAGAAAGCTCACCAAAACGATACTTGTGCATGAACTAGACTGTAAGGAAGTTTTGCAGAAGTTTATACAGGTGCTAGGAACATTGTGATGATAATTAGTATATTTCCATAGTGTATTTCTTTCAGATATCGGGTTGGAAAATATAAGGTGATTGAATGTAGCTTTTACCTCGACCTGGCGCTCAGGAATTTCGTATACAATCGGCCCGTCTTCCACATTTTCTGGGATGTAAAGATTTCCAAGGCCGTCCTTCCTTGATGGTCCAGGTAAATGGCCTATTCCATGAGCAATTATTTCATGTTCTTCTTTCTCTTCGACTGTTAAATGTTTTCTGCATATGATGCAATCTACAACAGCCTGACAAATATGATTTGCTATTAGATGCAGAAATGGGGTATGTTGACATGCGCTTAGTTTTAATGAATATAAATTAGGTGCTTTTAACCATAGCAACAGGAAAATTTGCGAGCCCGCCAACTTGATCTCTTGTACTTACTCTTAAAGGCCTCAAGTCTCACAGGCTTTGTGAGATTCATTTATGACGAGTGCGAGAAGTAAAAAGAAAATTATGTGAATTCAGGGTGTTGCGTGTTTAAAATTCTAATTGGGCGTGCTAAAAATTCAACACCTTGCTGGATGAGCACTGAACATTCCATCTAGGATTAGAATCTTGAAAATTGAAACTGGCCAAACAAATTGTATTAACTTTTACGTTTGCGCAGGTCGCCCTGAATTCTTCTCACATTCGGAACCAATTTTTATGAAATTGAACCCCAACCGAATCGCTGATTGTTCTGAATTCAATCATTTAGTTTCCCATTTTCTCTATTTCTAATGAAATGCATTGTGTTGAAAATTTTTATACACGGAGAATTTAATTTTTGAAGTCGGACAAAAATACACGATGTTATCATTTAGGTTTTAAGAAGAGTGGCAATTAACATAAAATATATATAATCAGGTAAAGCGCTTTTTTTAACAGGTTTGTAAGTTGTGTATGGTCTTAGAAATGGTCAAAAATCTTTTCTTAAAAATATTTTATTTAGTTCCTATGAGTAGTTAGATTTTCAACCTGGTTGAAAATTATTTAAAAATTTAAGGTCATTTTATGCGAAAACTGTTTTGTGTTCTTAAAACTACTACCTCATTTTTTTTGTGAATATAAGTAAATGCGAATTCAGCACTTTATTGTTCTAGATTCTAATTTGGGTAAGGAACAGTGGTACCAATAATTCATGTTCTTTTTTGTTATTTTCATTGCGAATAAAGATTTAGCTCATCAAAATGCTGCTGTTTGCTTCATGAGGTTGTGTAGAGTGGAAAATTTTTTTTTCTTCCAGAAGTTTGAAAGTTGCTTTCTGAAAACTGAGTTAAAGTTTTCCCAAAATATAATGTGATTGTTCGTGAACTGTCATCGAAAGTGAACAACTTGATTTGGAATCATGCGTACAGTCAACTAATGGTTAAAACTCTGCATTGTGTGTTTCTTATTCAGGTATATGAATAGAAATTCAAAGGCCTTTGAATGTAGTTTTTACCTTGTTCTGGCGCTCTAAAATTTCAAATTTGTCTTCTTCCTCAGGGCCATTTGGCTTGTCAAAGATTTCTTGGACAAATGCTGCTGGAATTTTTGCATTTCTTTTATTCTCCAAATAACATTTTCGTATGTCCTTCGCAGTTTCACTTCTGCTAATGTCCAAGTCACGTTTTAAAAGGAACTGAAAAATATGATTTTAAATAAGACGCTGGAACGGGAAGACATACATACTTAACTGATTTGGTAGTGATGACTTTAAATCATCCAAATATTAACGTTGCGCAATACAAAGGTTACTATATTTTATATTACTACTGTTTGGATAAACTGTAAATTTTACGACGTCAGGGCTTTAGGCTGAAGTAAAAAGCAATGAAAAAGTGCAATATTGCACAATATGGCAAAAAAAAAACTGCAAAAAAAGACCGTCTGAGAAGGATTTGAATACTAGATTTCTATTCTACATTGAGTGTACAATTCATCCACTTTACTAAGGAAGTTTTCACTTACCTTTGTAAGCCTCTTTTTTGCTTTCTCTTCTCTCCTCTTTTCTTTCCAAGTCATAAAAAAATTCCTGTAACGAAACTTTATTTACTACTTTTCGGTACAATTTCGAGATACCCTAACGACGATGAAAATAGACGCATAACATTATTGTAAAACGTGCTACTTTGTAATTATTCCGTAGTTTTTGCCCAATATTATTTACTGATAGTGTAGTGACCAAACGAATATTTTTCTTATTCCCTGCCAATATTTAACCTTTTTCTTCACGACGCTCAAGCGAGGATTTTTAAGCCACTTCGCATTACTCTTCAACACCACTGATTAGGGTTAATGTTACACCTCACCTATAATCACATCCTGTTCATAGAGAGGTGCTCATTCATAACAAGCATCCATGAACCATAAGGTAAGCATGAGCAAAGTTGAGCTCACCCTTCAGACCGTCTCTCCCAGTAAGAAAGAACCTCAGAGATATTAATGAGGATGGAAATCTAAACACTTGTGCCCCAAATGCAACCGAAACGGCAATGCATCCGACTGTTTGTGGGAGGACGGGAATCACAAAAATCTTAACAGTAAATGGTAAGATCGCAACGGTTAGTGCGATGGTCCACAATACATCGCGAAGAGAATGAAAGGAGGACTACACCTCATAAATTTCATTCACGGCGTGATTATCCCAGGTCAACACATGTTTACTAGTGTGGCAAATTACGTTTTTTCGCTCTAAAATTGCGGTTTTCTTCAGAAGGTCGAATTAATTACACCGAGACCTACTGCTTAAAGTACTGGTTAAAAAGGATTCAGGGTCTGTGGTTTAGGGAATTTCTCGAAAAGTATGCATTTCCTTTGGATTGTTTTCCTGCTTTGTACTGATGGCTACTTTTGTTTTTTAATATGAACTTTTGTTTAAATAGGATGTTTTTATATGAATACAGTTCAGTGGAAAACGTTTTAATTTTAAGATTTTTTTTGTTAATACATTTTGTCATTAATACTTTTTGTCGGGTAATAAGAATTCCAAGAAAAAGCAGTAGGGTAAGATAAAAATTAATATTTTATGAAATTCAAATCTTTTTAAATCAAACTTCATGTTTACCATAACTGTTAAAATTAAACTTAAATAATCATATAATCAAAGATTCGTTATTTCTGTGAAAAGATTAAAAAATTGAATTTTTATTAAACTGTCTCTTAAAGATTAGCACAGCATTCCATGGAATGTATATATTTTTCTAAATGTTGAGTATAACAGATGAAATAAAATTATCACCATCGTCTGAATCCCTTGCAGAGTCCACTCGCCATTTCAGTCGGTGCAGATGTCTAGAAAGATGATGAAAATCTCTTTAAAAGAAAGTATAAAAGCAGTGTATTCTCACAAATTTCAAAAGCGTCAAATTAAATTCGTTGTAATATCTTTGTGAACAGTGCGTTGAGCGGAAACTGTCTTTGACAGTGAACCACTTGACCAGGTACGGTTCATTAGTTACCCAATGATTAATACTCTCCATAGTGTGCTTGTTTGAGATATCTTAATGGAAATAGAAAGGTTATTGAATGTAGCTTTTACCTTGTCCTGGTCTACTGTAATGTGGGCATCTCCTTGGCTCACTGAATCACGAACCCGGATGTTTTGTGAAGTTCCGTGGTTTCGAGTATAGGACATCCATCCCATATGAAGCTAAGAAATATAATTTGAAATTAGATACAGGGATGGGAAAGTTTTTCACAATTTAATGCCTTTAAGGGGAGTTAGTACCTTTGAGACCTTGCGTTGCTCGCGAAAACATACTTTTTTCGATTCATCATAAATAATTGAGTTTTGTATATTGTAGTATAAAATTGATACAGTTTAAAGATAATTGTATGGCTTTTAAAAAACAGCAGTCATATTTGTAATTAAAAATATTTTTTTATATAAAACCTAGCAAAAATTATACACAACTTCTTCGTTTTGAAATTTACCCACTTAACTTTCCCACAAGATAACTTTTGAAATATGCACTGTAAAACCCAAATGTTTACACCAAATTGAAGCAAATGAATGTCTTAATTCTGTGAACTAAGGAATTTGTGATATTTGAAGTACAAATATTTATAAAAATTAATAGTATTAAAATAAGTTAACTTTGAAATTTTTTTAGTTATGTATGGATCTATAAATAAAAAACTATAGCTCTCATACATAAATCCATAGTTCAGAGAACTAAGATCTTCTTTTAGAATAACCATACAAAATTTCTTAACTCTACGTTTATTAGTTTTTTTTTAAACTTGAGGGAAAGTTAAGTGGGTAAATTTCAAAACGAAGAAATTATGTATAAGTTTTGCTAGGTTTTATATAAAAAAAAAATTTTTAATTACAAATATGACTGCTGTTTTTTAAAAGCCATACAATTATCTTTAAACTGTATCAATTTTATACTACAATATAAAAAACTCAATTATTTATGATGAATCGAAAAAAATATGTTTTCGCGAGCAACGCAAGGTCTAAAAGGTACTAACTCCCCTTAAAGAATACAAATTTTAACCGTGCAATACCAACGTTACTATCTTTTACATTACTATCATTAATGTAAACTAAAACGCCTGAGCTCTAGAGTTAACTAAAAACAGTAAAAAATTTTGTATTATTTTGCAGCAGTATGGCTAAATGTGTTTATATAACATCTGTTTGGGAAAAATGTTTGAAAGCAGAACTGCTACTTTACAATTTTTTAATTCCTTCTTTACTCAAATTTTGCTTTTCTCTTACCTTTTCAAGCCTCTTTGTAGTATTTTCCTCTATTCTCTTGCTCCTCCAAGATAAAATAGCATTCCTGTAACGAAACATTAATTATTACCTTTCGTACAAATTTGTTATGTGGTCAGACGATTAAAATAGATACAGAACAGTATTGTGTATGTCTGTCTATAACGTTCTTATTTTAAAATATATTTCGTAGCCATTGATTTACTCAACAGTATTTACTACTTGTCATGACCTCCCATTTTTTTCGTATGCCCGGAAATATAATGGAACATTTTCCTTCTCGCCACACAGAAGGAAGTATTTTTGAACTACTTAGCGTTACCCTATCAGATTCTAGGTGATACAAATTCTGATTAACATGACTTGGGCCCAAATGTCACCAGAAAGACAATTCGTCCTATTTTTTATGGAAGGACTTTAATTGAAAAAATTTAAACAGATGGTAGTGCTTAGGTATTTTAATTGCTGTAACTTGCGAGAGACAAAATGGGTTATCAGCGAAGGTACCGGATCCATCTCGAAGGGAAAGATCCGAGAACGATACCTCGTAATTTTGAGTCCGTTCATATCATGAGATCTACAGCCGTTAACATCACACAGAGAAAAGAATTGATGTGCCGCGTTAGAGTCGCTGTTTTTACCGCTAAGGTCTATTTAATTAGACCGAGACCTACGGCTTGAAGTGGAGGTTACAAAGGATTTATGTACTAGATTTTCACTAAAAGTAAAACATTTACGTTGGATTATTTGCGTGCCGTGATAGCCTGGTTGGAAGAGTATAGAATTAGCAACCAAAAGGATGCGAGTTCGAAACTCGATCCAACTAATCCGTTGTGTACTTCGAAGTGGTGTTATTTATATATGTCATGGTCTTGTCATCTACCCTTCGTTCAAAATGACAAGGTTTGACCTCGGGTGTTTCCCTTTCGGATAGATCTCGGACCGTCACCAATAGCCCGCTGTGTTATTCCAGTGCGACGATAATTCAACAACCTACCTACTCTGGATTATGTTACAGCTTTGTATTGGTGGTTTCTTTTCCGTTTGTATTTTAATACGAACTCTTGTGTAAATAGAAAAGGTTTTGCTTTTGTTTGAAAGTAAATCCGTGAAAAGTTTATAGCAATAAGAGTTTGCTTTACATTATATTATTTAGCTTGAATTTAATGATTTTAAAAATAAATAAGTCACTTATCTAACACTCTTTGTTTTATCATACAATGCTTTTTGTCAGATAATAAGAATACCTTGAAAATATTAGAAGCACTAAAAGGTGAGTACAGTTTAATTGAAATTGAAAAATATTTGATGGAATTCAAATCTATAAGAATCAAACTTCATATGTACCGTAATTGAAAAAACTGAGCTAAATTTAAATTTAGCATCCAATTCAGGATTCGTTCCTTTCCATCAAAAATTAGAAAGTTGAATTATTAGACTAGAAAAAATAGAAATTATAGATTAAAGAACTATCTTGTCAAGATTAGCACAACATCCCATGGAATGCCCGCATTTTTCTAAACATAGAAATGACGAATAATATAAAATTACCATCTTCGTCTGAAGCATCCGCCGAGTCCACACGCCATAATAATCGGTGTAGATCTCAAAATTTCTCTTTAAGAGAAGGTATAAAGCAATTAATATTCGCACAAATTTCACAATCGTCAAATTCAAGCAGTTTTAATAACTTTGTGAAGAGTTTGATATTAAAATGTTTCGAATTCGCTTTGCAACAATGTGTTCCCATATTTTTATGAACAATCCAAAGTAGGTCTATTATTGTTGCCATTGTTCAGAATTTAAACAATGTCACCACTTCGTATTTCCTGATAAAACAATTAGAGTAAAGACATTGTTATGTTAAGATGTTTTTCTGTCAATGAGTCTCGTTTAAGCGCAGCTTTAAGTAAGAAATTATTTCTTATTTATAGTAAAGTACGAGGTAATATAAAAGGTAACACCATTCTAAATCTGTAGACCTGATTCTAAATTACTGTAAAATGAAACTCGGTCGAGGAAAGACCTTCGTTCTCTCGGGAGCTAGTGTATGTTAAAAATCTGTCGTGGCCAGGGAAGTTTTGGATCGAGAAATCCCGTTGAGACACTTGGTGGGTTAATCGGGTTAATAGGCTAATCAGGTTAATCAGTTCACAATAATTAATATCGCTCATAATTTATGATTGATATTAAAATGGGAGGGGGGGTGTCTATACATCGTAATTAGTTGAAGATAGGGCCACAAGACTATAACAACTGAAGGACTATATTTATTTGCAAATAGAAATTACGTATAAACGAAACAACTTACTGTCTTGGAGTGCGTCTTTTAATTGGCTGGTTAGTAGCTGCGGTCAACAGAGGGCCCTTGTGTGTGCAGCTTTGATGGGTGTAGATGATAATATCCCACAACTCGGCAATCCTTCATGGATGCGACCTCGTATGTGAAGAGATGTAGCTCAAAATTTGACGTGACGCTCAAGTAGGTATTTTAATCAACGTCGTACTTTATAAACAAAAGAAAGATTAGAGCAAAACAGCATGTAATTTTGAACCACAGTCAAGTGGTCCGTGTCCCTTGGGGGATTGATCCCGAACGTCAATAGCACGTTGTGTTGCTCCAATAGGACGTTAATTAATGCCTACCTACCTTCCCCAGATGACGCATGACTAAAGTGACAATACGTCCAGTTTTGAACGTGGCCGCCTCGTTTTTAGGTAGGTTGTTTCACTGTCCCCAAGCACAGATTCGGTACGCCGAAAGTACTTATAGATAATTTCGGAAAATGTGAAGCAGAAAAAGTATTTCTATCGTTTTGCGATCAACGATTTTTTATTGGGGAAAATCGAGAAGACTTTTTTCCTCTTGTTTGGACAGAAGAAGACGAGATGATATTGCTTACTCTCTCAATGTTATGCGGTTTGAAAAGGTGAACTGTCAATTACGGGTTCCTGAGCCAATCAGGATTAAGTGGTAGTGAGTTAAAGCACGACACAACGCTTTCTCTGACAGTTAATTGCTCGTTTCCTTTAAGTTGCAAACCAAGCAAACCTGAAGATTACTTGGAACGCCAGGGATTACTAGAAAACTTTGACGATGAAGAATCGATTGAGATATATGGCAACAGAATCGACGACTTGGAGCATGAGCTCCAGTTGCCCCGCCCAGACAGGGAGGGTTTGACTGCCTCCATACACCCCTGCACTAAAATAAAAGCTATCAATAAATGGCTTGATGACTGCCTTATGGCCATATAGTTAGAGGCGCATTATAAAATCGATGAAACTTTAGTGATAGCAACTAAGAGCTTTATTGCAGTCAACGACTTAGCCGCCATTACAAGGAGCTCATCGTGGGGTTCGCTGTTAAAGTGATAGAAAAACTGATTATGAACCTACATACCGTTTTCGACAACCTGTTTGTGACTCTTGATTTACGACACCGATAAGTGACAACGTATTTTGACTCATTATTTTTCACGTTTATATACGGTTGAAAGAATGGACTGAATTACCAATTGTGGACACACTATCTTTTTCTACACAACCTTCTTACTTTAAAAATACATCATGAAGAAAATTATTAGGTATAAAAATATGATAATTTAATGATAATCTAGAAAAACATGCAACTGGTGGATTTTTTGCAAATCATATATAGGGGAAGACGGGGTACAATGAAACATTACTTCTAAAATCAGTACAATTTGTCACAGAAAGTTACAATTTATATTTATGTTATACAACTATTAGTTCCAATTACTGATGTTATTTGGATACATTCGCACTTCTACAACATTAGCAATAGAAGATTATTGGTTTTTCACCATTGAAAGTAGGTTTCTTTACTAAAAGTAATTTTGTTTCTTTTTCCTCGTTGTTATATGTAATAATTATTTTTTCTATACATTGTTATCTTTGTGTTGTTGTCTTCATACCTCCAAAACCAAAATTAAAAATAAATAAATATTAGAAGCTTGAAAATTTTTTTTATTTAGTAACCTCAGTACGGGGTACAATGAAACACTTGCAGATGGGGTACAATGAAACATGTTTCATTGTGCCCCGGGTGAATGCATTTACTTGAAGTAATATATCAATGGTAAATATAATATCACTGATATAAAATAACATATTACTGGTTGTCATTAATCTAAATAAAACACTTTTACTAAGGAAATGGCAACACCTAACATTAATAGGAGAAGGCAACACCAAATCAAAACAGTAATCATTTTGAAAGCATGCAAAATTAAACTGTTTTTTTTCCTTCTAAAAAAAGTACAGATTTCAATAGTAAGTTAGATTTTTTATATTCAAAAACATTTAAGAATAGTTTATTTATTTCATAGACGTAAACAACACTTACTACAGTTCACAATCCTACTAAAGTTCTTGGTCAAAGGGGCCAAAAACAAATAGGTCAATTAATTTCTGGTGAAAGGGGTGTTCTTGATACTATGTGTGGATTTATTAATGCTTCTGGAAATTCTATACCCCATTATTTAGTATTCCTAGAGTAAATTTAAAGTTTTGCGTGTTGAATGGAGCTGTTTGTGGGACTGTGGGTGATGCAACAAAATCGGTTTGGATGAATGGAGATATTTTTGTTAATGTTCTAACAGATTTTCAGGCACATACACGCTGAACGAAAGAAAATCCAGTTCTACTAATAATGGACTATCATGAATCACATATTACAATTTCCAGTTTAGATTTTACTAAAGATAACGGAATTGTTGTTGTAACCCTGACCCCCATACCAGTAACAAATTGCAGCCGCCTTTAGACAAAACTGTTCAAGTCACTTAAAAATTTCTTCAATCTAGCTGCAAATGATTGGATGCTGTGTAATCCAGGTCGTACAATCTCTATCTATGAGATATCTTCTTTGCTTGGCACTGCTTATTTTCTTATCACTCCACAAAATATTACAAAAGGTTTTTCAGCAACTGGAATATGGCCTTTCAATAGAGAAATGTTTTGTGAAGAAGATTATTTGTGTTCGTATGTGTTAGATAGGCCTTGTCCAACTGAAAATTATTCCCATGGTCAGATTAATGAAACTGATGAGCTGAGTAATGAAACTGAAGACCAAACAGACAAAACCCAAGAATCAGAAGTGGTGGATCTTGCCATAAGTAAATCAGAATCACCGACTGCAGGTTGATCAGCAATTGTTCATACACCATGCACTAGCTCAAAACCTGTGAGTAAATACATTTATCCTCAAGAGATAAAACCTTACCCCAAGTCTGGTTCAAGAAAAGTAAGAGTAGGAAACAGAAAAAAAAAGAGTTCAGTTCTAACCACACAAGTAAAAAATGCTCTGGTTAAGCAATTAGAAAGTAAAAAGGGGAAAAAAAACTAAGAAGGGATTGTTTTCAAAACAAACTCTGCCTCCTACAGACTCTGAAGATGACGATGATCAGGATTATTTTCCTGCTCCAGATGATCACTGAAGTACTAAGAATGAGATATCCACAACAACAGTGTGACACAAGCAGTATCTGTATAAATGATTGTTTTAATCAATGAGGGTGAACTGAAACAAGGAAATATATTCTGTTGGAGAAATCATAAATTTAAACGAAGTTGAATGTGACTAAAATAAACTATATAGGGTGAAAATTGCTTGCATCATTTGGAGTGTTTCATTGTACCCCAGTATGTGTTTCAATGTACCCCGCCATACGGGGTACAATGAAACACTTTGAGACATTTACTTTTTGTTATTTTACAAGCATAAAGATATTGTTTAGAACCTAATAAAAATTTATTTAAATGGGGAAAATACAAGATTAAAAGTATGCATTAATTATATTTTTGTGCATGCAAAATTGTGGATAGGAAAAAATAATTAGTAAATTTTGTTTCATTGTACCCCGTCTTCTCCTATACTTTACTAGTGTGTGAATATAAGTAGACTTCATTTATAAAAATGAGTTTCTACGTAACACTATACAGCAATGATGTCATAGAATTTTGCTCAGCCAAATTTGATTTAGCACATTTTTACGAGACTTCCAGTGAGTTAAAACATTTTTTAAACATATTACCAAGCTTTATTCACATGCATCACATTTTGTTCTGCCAAACTATAAATATTTCCTACCTCCATTCGGTTTTGTGTGTTCCTTCAAGTTATAAATCTACTTGTTTTGTCTTCTATTCAATAAATATGATGAAATTTGAAAATAAGGCAGATAAAGATAGAATTTAGTTCCATCGCAGGAGGGGAGGGTAATCTTCCCTACTGGCACTCGCCCCTTGGGGAAGGGTTCTTGGTGCAATCTTTGTGTAGCTTTCCTGTTTCCACCGGTAGCTCCATACGTCAGATGCATGGCAGTATCTCGGAATTCGTGTAAAACTCTGGCGTGTAAGATCTGCATTGCCCTATGAGGAATTTCAAAAAAGGAAAGATTGAGTAACGCATTAAACAACGCCTTCTAGCACAAAGAAGTAATATTTACGGACTCATTCTCTGAGGGAAAAAAATGTCTATTTTGATGCATCCTACCTTAGTTAGGAAATTCTCTCTTAGGACTTTTGAAGAGAACCACATAATCGTCAATCCAGTCCCCAGCAGTTCCTCTGTCCTGAGCAAAGAGCCCAGCGGAAACAACTTTCTAGTCACCTTGAGCTACGTCGTTTTACACGTATCCGGAACCCTGTGATTCGTTGTAATTTCTAGTAAATTTTTACCTAGTGTCTCAACCTACACATATAAATCCGATCTGGTGTGCAGTCTTCCCTGTATGAATTTTTCAACCAGTTTTTATTTTCTTGACCAATATGACTTTTACCTTGGATTTTTGCATCTTTACCCTCAGCACTGATCAGTAACCGTCGCCAGTTTCCCGATGTGTTGCTTCAGTGCTACGCAAATATAACACCTAGGATTCTCTCAGTTTATAAATGTGGTTAATCAATCATGTGTGTTGTGGGGAAAACAATACTACACTTATCAAAATTTATGTGGTGCTGAGAGGGTTTAAATTTTGAAAGCATGCTGAATGGTACTGTTTTGTAAATAGAGGTTTGCTTATATTCCGCTATTCGATCATTGGCCACGGTATTTGTTCCCTTGGTGTTGACGCCATCACTGAACCGAGAGACCGATTATCCTAGTTTAGAAAAAAAATATCTAGCAATTCGGATACTTCAGATTACCTATAGAGATATTATATACCGACTTCGAATCTGTACCAAATACTTGCGACACATAATATGAAAAATATACCTAAACATCTGCAATTTCAACTATTGTGATTGAGACAGCAGAAAGTATGCATAAATGATATATTAAATACAGAATTGATACAAATAGGTCAAAGGTTTCACAAAGTTTAATTTATTAATATTTGTTATTACAAAGTTTAATTATACACGTGAGTTACAGTATATTAATACAGGATGTAACGTTTTATTTAATAGTCAGAAAAAACGGTGTCTGAGCATCATCCACACAACTATTTTATCTAGAGCTTGAAAGAATATGAATATTTTATGCGTTCTTCGCAAACTATACTCTAGCTTTTGTCACCTTTACGAATTCGTAAAGCATCTAAAAGGAATGAACAGAAACTAACTTATGCTTGGTGTAAACCAAAATGATAGTGAAATGTTTTACAAAAGTTTATCGTCATAAATAATGTAAAAGGCAGAAGTTAACATTTCGAAAAGATTGCCGCGTTGTAACATATTGCGTTATTCTTTTGCTCTCTTCCATTTGTTGGAATTTAGATTTAGAAAAGATGAACTCCTTCCACTTGCAGAAGGTACAACAATGATTGGAGTGTTTCATTACATTCATCTGACCAGTAAAAATGTGATGAAGGGCAAGTGATCTTGATTAAAGGGTGTACAAGATTAGCATAATTTGGGATGAGGTGTCTATAGAATCCGCATAGTCCAACAAATCTTTTAACAATCTTTTTCTTTGGAGTAAAAAAAGCGTTAATTTTGACACTGTTGGAATTAAGGCGGGTAATAACATGATGGGAAATATTGAATCCTAAGTAATTGATCGTACGTTGATGGAATGAGCATTTTGCTGCAAATAAAGTTAACTTGTTTGATTTGAGAACTGACAGTTAATTGGTCCGATTTCTCACATGATTCTTGAAAGGAATTTGCTCAGATGATAATGTCATCTTGGTAAGAAAAATCACCAGGGATAAACTCGAGGGTAAAATCCATTAAAGCTTGGAAAATTGAAGCAGCAGTCTTAAGACCCAAAGGTTTTCTATTTTGACGATAACTACCAAAAGGGGTTGTGAAAGCATGACGGTCTCAGGTAGATTAATTTGCATATAGGCTTGTTGCATGTCTAAGGTGGAAAAGTAATTATATTGTGCAATATTTGAAATAATTGTTTGCATTTTTCGGAGTGAGTATGAAGAGTGTAATAAGCTCTAAGTAATTACACGTAGATCAAGACCTAAACGATATTTTGTAATCCAGACGAATCTACTTTCTTCTTGACTGACAACATAAGACAAGCTCATTCTGAAATGTTTCTTGAAATGAAGCCAGCTTCAACCATTTCATCTAGTTGTGCCTTAGCTGTAGATGAAAGGCTGCAGGTATGGGAAAAGGTAGTGTTGGATTGGGAAATTACTCGTAAATTGTAATTTAGGTACAATAGCGTCAGTGTGTCCGATGGATTGAAAGATTTCGAAAATGCCATTTGTTTTTGGCTAGTAATTGTTTAATTTTGCACTGCCCATTCTGTGATAAATGGGCCAAGCCAAAATCTCCAAAATAAAATTATTTTTGTCTTAAGGCAGTAATTTCAGGTGAGGCTTGTATTATATTAACATTTTAAATAGAAGTAAAAAATTATCATTGTCTTTACTTGTGCTATGAAGTATCTGTTCTATTTGATAGACGTGACCAATAATCTGTGATTTGTTTAAGTGTTTCACTCTTTGAGATTTGTTGAAAAGAAAGATATAAAATTGTTACATATTGAATTCTTTGTTGTCAGTATGTTTAGAGTCGTTGAATGAATCAGATGTTTACAATGTGTTTTTATCAAAGGTGTGTTCTAAAACGAATTTCTCAAAATTGTCATCATTACGAAACTGTATCTGAACATAAAGTTCTAAGGGTGAATGATAAACTTTCGTACTATTTTTTCAAGGTGGTTTTTGAGAGATGTTTTAATATGTGCATTGGTGTTGAGTGTATTGATGTTTTGATTGTTATTCATGTGAGGGGGGGGGATAAATTTTGATGAGAACGAGTCTCTGTGATAAATTGATGGATACCGAAAATTTTGACATAAAATTTAAAAAAAATTTCAGTTAAATCATATTTAATGGATTCAAAAATTAGGAGGATATTAAAGAAATGGATGAGCCAGTATCCAATAGAAATATGCTAACATTGTCTTTAAATTTAAGGGGAATATGTGGCAGTTATTTACCAGCTGATATTTTCATGTGTCATGGGAGAGTATTCATCAAGTGTTGAGTGATTAACAGTGTTTGAATCACAATTGTTTTTAGAAAGATCAGTAGAAGTTTGGGAGGCATTATTTTTTGGGATTATTTAACACAGTGGTCATGGGTTCCAATAAAAGTCAGAGTGGAAGCATTCAGTGAATAATTTTTTTTGAATAAGACAAGTAGTAGAAACATTTTGACAAGTAGTCGGTGTGGTGATTACATGATTACTTTCAATTTTGTTAATTACTTGACTCTGGAAGTGTGATGTTATTTGGGTCAGTCAAAGGGGATGTTCTTTGTGTATGTTGAGAAATGAACGCATCACTTGCATTTCTCTTTAGTAGTTTGGGTGTTTTTGTCTCTGAGATAGGCGATATTGTCCTTGATAATTGCCACGACGATTATGGAATGTTGGTTGATGGCAAAAGTCATAATTTTGTTAATTGTCGTTATTGTTTATTCTCAGATATTGGAAACAATCCTTCATGAATTGACCTTGTTTCCCACAAAAATGGCATCTGGAGTATCTTTGAGTATGGACTTGTCGGTACGATTGTCTATTAAATATGTTGCAGGGTTTAGTTGACTTCTACCTCTTTTGTTCTCAAAGTGCTTTTGTTGGATTCTCATAATTTTTTGTGAACTGAAGTGATATGGTTGACCTTCTATCTGTTCGTGTTTTCATTTATGAATTTGTTGAGTTGTTCTCTTAGAGCACTGACTTCAGCCTAAAGTTCAGAGGATTGTCCTGTGTGTTAATTCGATATAGGACTGTTTTCTATCAAGATGTCCTGTAGATTATGTGCTTTTTCAATGGCTTTGTCATAATGATTAGTACCTTACTATAATAGTTTGAGTATAATATCAGATGGCAATGCAGAAATGAGGTTAACATACTTGATGTCATTGATGTCTGGGTACACTTTGTTTACAAGGATGTCAATTCGATGGGCTAAATTTCTAATTGTCTCAGATGATAACATTACGAGACTATTTAGGTGTTGAATGCTTGTAGCATTTGATTTTTGAGCAAAGAATACAACGAGTTGGTTTTTTTAGGTGTGTAGATTCAACATAAAATCTTAAGGCAGCACCTGATAAATTTGATTTTACGAAAGTGTGTTCTTGTTGCTCAGACCAACCGTTAATTTTAATAGTGTCCAATACTTGTTTTTTGAAGAACCCTAATGCGGTTGGATCACTTTCATATGGGGCAATCTGTAATGAGAAATTATTTGCTTTCTTCGACATATTGAATTTAAGGGGTAAGGTCTTAAATATTAGTTTCAAATAATAGCAACAAAAATCTTAACTAGACAGTATAAATACACAATGAAAGAATTTCTTATGTATCTATAGGATGAGTATCTGATAAGTTTTTATATATATAAATATATATTCTTTTGTAAATATTAGAAATTGAACGTAATCAACAGTTAATGAAAATTATCAGAAATTACACGTTATTTTATACAACTAAAGATTTGAGTGTCATGTAAAAAACAATTGATCAAATAACCATGGCACAGTACATTTTCATAAAAGTAGTATATCGCAAAATCAGGGTTTTAAATCTTGTGGAATGCAAGAACACAAAATACAATATCAATTTTTAGGCATGAATCATCAGTTTTAAACATGAAATAATTTTGAATGAATTCAAGAAATCACCTTTCTTTATTCTTGGAACTGGATGACAGTTGTGCAATATTTTGTTAATACTTTTTTTAGAGTACTATAATTTGGATTATCATTTTAAAGCATATTAACTTTCAGTTTGGATTGTTTGGATATCTTTTTCAAAGCTAAGTGATATTTAAATTTGATCTTTTATGCAATTTTTGGTTTGTTTCATTTATGTAATCTTGTTTGTTTCTGTTAGTACTTCGGTTTTCATGTAGTTATTTTTCATCATTTTGGTTTGTATGTCTTATGGAAAGTATAGCGATATTTAATCCCAATTTAAAATTTAATCTTGGAACACTTTAAAATTAATTTATTATTGTATTTTTGTATTATTTGGTTTCCTAAAAATGTCAACAGTCTTCAAATGGTCTTTACTGCACTCCCGCCAATCGTCGAATTTCAAAGTTTTAGTGAGGAGCAAAGACCTGTTCCATCAAATTATTGTCGACATGTTTTCCAAGATTGAATCGGAAAGGGTGTTTAAATACGACTGAATCAGAGGACTGTGAACAGTATGCACATTTGAGAGATGCGTTGATGAACTATACAAAAACTAAAATACTCAGAAATCGCTAAACTTCCAAAAAATATCCAAACGAAAATTAAACTTTATGCTTATGTAATTTATATGTTGCATAAATTATGAAAATTAAATATTGCTTTGATTTCCAAAAGATTCCCAAACACAGAAACAAACAAAATATTTCATAAAAGATCCACAAAATTACAGCATTTTGCAATAACGGTCTTTTTTAATTTACTTCTCCCAATATGCAAAGAAGGGCTTCATACAAGAAGCCAGCATAGTGAAGGGTTAGAGTATTGGAGTCATTAACAAACTGATTTTTAAATCCAAGACTGACTTTTTTACATATATCTCGAAACGAAACCGTGATTGGCTGTTACATGACACATTTGTACACTTCCAACTTCCTCTGTAGCAAATTTCAGCCTCTCAAATTCCGATTGGCTTCTGGAAATAACCATTTTCCTCTCCGTGCTTAACTTTTGGTAGTGACTGTATTATAAGACAAATATTAAAAAATTACTTGTGTTGAACTAAACCCATTCGTCTGAACTGCCTGCAATTGGTATCGTAGCGCGTAAAAGAAGCCTCACAACAGTACTTTAAGTTGTGACGCGAGCTTTGTATAGAGTCTGTGTTGGTCTAACTACACTAAAGGGACAACGCAGTAAAAGGATTTCAATGTTGTGCCAATCTTTCCTCATATTTTCGTGAGGCAAAGTGTAGCATTACCGCCTTAAAGGAGAAGCTAAAACTAAACAGAAGCATAAAATCAGCATTTTTTTTTGGCCGTATAGCGAAACATTGTGGGCTGTAAAATAAAAAAGGGCCGCTATAGCAAAATGCCGTAATTTTGTTGATCTTTTATGCAAATTTTTGTTTTTTCTGTGTTTGGATGTCTTTTGAAAAGCAAAGCAATATTTAATTTTTATAATTTCTGCAACGTATAAATTACAAAAGCATAAACTTTAACTTTCGATTAGGTTATGTTTATGAAAGTTAGGCGATTTCTGTTTATTTCAGTTTATGTATAGCAACATTATGTATAGCAACATGTACGAATAAGAATTATTATTATTTCTCTTTTTGAACTTGTTAAAACACAACTGTATTTTGAAAAACCAAAAATACAATTGACAAATTGCCGAAATTTATAATTTTTATCACGATTTTACAAATAATTTTTAAATTTACATTTTTGCATTTTATGGATTTGGTTTTTTATCATAATTTGAGGAAATAATCACTCAACAGGAAACAAGACAGAATTTTATTTAAAAGGAACCCCAAATATAAGAATAAAAATTATTTTTCTACAAAACTCTAAAAATATTTTAAAAGATGTATGATTTATGTTATTTGATAGATGTGTTATTTTTAATACCAGGATCTGAAACTTTAAAAATATTTCTGTAAACTTAGCCATTATTTCAATTCTTAATTTTGTTAATATGGTATATTCACATTTAATAAGATTAAAATCTGCTTGTTGGATTTCACACTATTAAATTAATACATATTACACTTGCACTCAACTAGTATAAATTTGTAATTCCAATATTTAGGTAGTAATATTAATAACTATATACATATTAAATTTTTAATATTTCAGGATTTTTGCTTTACATACTGAGCAAAATAGGACTCTTACAATGACAAGATAGGAGGGCATTTATCATCGTTTCATAAACTTATTTCATAGTTCAGAAACCTGTTCGGTGAGACGTTGAAAAATTCAACTAAAATAGGACTTTATTTCTAATCCTCTCCAACAAGTTCTCGTAATGGCTTTATTTTCCTTACGTGCTTTCTTTGAATATAATTTCAAATCAGTCACAGTAATACTCCCAAGTGCTGCATTCGCATTTACCGTCCTGGTGGTCATGTTCGGTGAGGCTTGTTTCATTAGCAAATCTGACCGCAACTTGATGTACGATTTATCTCATAACTCGAGGAAAACTGACCCAATCTTCATCTTGTAATCAGAAAATGGACTATATCTTGATATTTTTCGTCGTAACCACTAGTGTGGTTAAACTGAATTCTTATTAAATTTGAAATTTTTAGAAACTTTAAAGCTTATTATTGTGAACTTAATATTTCTTAACTAAATTAATTTCAAATTTTTAAAATACCATTTGGTTTTAAATTTTGAGTAAATATTTTTATTCCAATCAATTGAATAAAAACACCCAAGCTTGTAAAATCCGCATATTTTAATTCGATTTGCTTAAGTGTAAAGAACCATAAATTAGTAATTTTTTGTTAAACCCACTGATCTCAAGGCCATGTCATCAACGACCCAACACGACTGAGTATCAGTACAATAACCAACAAATTAATGTAAATGCCGAGAATGGAACAAGTATTGTTCAGAGACTGTTTCTTCTGGTGTCTCATTTCTCTTTCTTCCAAGGAAGGCACTTTGGACACAATCGTCTTGTTCGAGAATTTTACTGCTACTAACGATACGCACTAATATTACGAAATAGGGTAACGTTTATACGCAACGCCATCTACATTTACAGTAAGTATATTTCAGGACTGAATACAAAAATTTGATGTTTTGAAAGCTATTACGATTACACGCTGTAACTTATAACCATGTTATAAAATACAAATACAAATACAAATACAAATATTGACGACCAGCTACAGGCTCAAGCCCAACAAGGCTGGTCCTTTGTTTATGAATTCTCCAATTCCCACTGACTATCCAATTGTGTCTTAAATTCGTACACTCCCTTTGAATTAACTATATTTTCTGGCAACGCTTTCCAACTGTCTATTACCCTATTAAAGTAGTAGTTTTTCCTTAAATCCCGATTAAAATGTGTCTTATTCAATTTATACCCATGGCCCCTTGTTCTGTTATCCCTATTGAAATTTAAGCCCTCTGTGTCCTCTTGTTTCACAAACTTGAAAAGACTTGAACGATTATATTCTGTAACTTATAACATGTTATAAAATGAACGACTCCTTTTCCACATCACCCACGGGGTAGGAATCATGATGCACTTTTTTATAGAGGTATCGCCAAGAGCTCTAATCCTCTTTAGCAGAGGTTCTCACCTCTAAATTTAATAACCAGTTTACGATGTAAAATGATTTTCCTAAAGGCACCCTAGATATAGAATGCATGAAAAATTAAATTTGAAATTAGGAAAACTGCAAACATTTAAATTACTTTACAAACTTGAAGGAGGGGAAACACAGCAAAGATCAAGCTAGAGAGGAAAACCACTGCTCCTCTTCAGATTCCAAATGCCTAAAAGAAAAGAGAAAGCAAACATAAAAACATGTGTGCCGAACTTAGCCACCACTATGAAAATTAACTTACGTTTACTAGTATATATAACTAGCAGTGTAACCCATCTTTCCTTTTAAGTACTTTTGGCAGATTCAAGCTGCTAAGCATATAATGTCTGAATACAGTTCACTATCGGGAATCTTCAAGCAATTTAATGACTGATTATCAGGATGTAAATGAAACCATGTATCTTCTTGACCTCGATGGTGGACACATCTAATCTCACTTCTAATTTAAGAGCCTGAGTTGTCTCTAAGATTCAAGTGAGACGAGAACTAACCATCTTTTCAAAAAGTTAGCACACACAACTGGTGAGTCTAATTGGCCTATAGTTATATGGATTTGTTCTATACTTTACAGGTTTTTCAAAAGGTATAAGAAAGGAGTGTGTCCAAGCCAAAGTGAAGACATGTTCCTCCCATATGTGGTTATACAGATGTAATACAGGTTTATATATGTGTTTACAGGATTACACTAGATATTAGAATCAATTAAATTTTAGAAACATTAATTTAAAACATAAATGAAAACAAACAAGAACTGAAAGCAATACAACATTTACACAAATGCAAGAAAGAACCCAACATACAAATGATAAAGCTCTTGTAACTTTTTTAAGTGTTTTACAGAATATTCTAGATTTTAGAATTAGTTAAAATATTTGAAGCATTAATAATTTTTAACATTTATGAAAAAGTAAACAAGAAATGAAAGAAACAGTTAAAACTTAATAATGACCCAAAGTAACTTTGTTAAAAATAATACTATCACTTAAGAGAAGAAGTAATCTAGAAATTAAAGAAAGGAAATAGTACTATATCTTAAGTGATTTTCCTAACCGACAGCAAATTGTTCTTGTAGAAAATAAAGGGCATATCATGTGTACTTTACTGATAATCCAGCCTGTCTAATCGGGAAATTGCTTCCAGAAAATTTCAAATCCAATTTCTTAATCTATGGAACTTTTCAGCGTTTCATGCAGCACATATATTTTCAAGGTATCATGTAAAAATTGGGAATTTGTAGCCATTTACTCTGGTCAGATACTTTGAAGAAAATAACAGACATTTCAAGAATGAAATATTAACGTTATTTTACTTGAAGAAACAGAAAAACATTTTGAGCATAAAAGTATCTTATTTGTAAAGATATTTTTAATGCCAGAAATAAAGCTTAAGAATAATAATTTTTAAAAATTGATGAATTTAAATAAAATTTTCAATTTGAATTACAACGATAAAATGCAAACCCCATGTCTTTTGCCAAGAAATCTATTCTCTTAATTCGATGGAATTTTTAGACGCTTTTCAAGATTTATAAGGAAAAGCAAAATCGAGACAAGAAAAATAAAACTAACGAGAACCATGGATATCCATACATTTACAATATGACACTTCTGCTACTTAAGAATAAGAGTAACTTCTTTGTATGAGTACAAGTACTACTACTAGAGTACTTCCGGTATTCAAATGAATAATATTGTAAACGATACCTAGGAGAAATACAACAACAACTACTTCTGTACTTCCTGTATTCATGAATACTTCCTGTATTTGTATGAATACTTTTGTAACCTATACCTAGTATGAATACAACATCAACTATCTTAGTACTTCCTGTATTCATATGAATACTTTTGTAACCTATACCTAGGATGAATACAACAACAACTACTTGAGTACTTCCGGTACTCACATAAAAGTATCGAGTACGATGGTTACTTTTAAGCATCGAATACATGAGTACTTTTGTACTGAAATACTCAAAAATCACTAAAAAAATCGATTTTTCAAAAGTATTTTTAAAAAATAATTTGGAATGTTGGGAGCATTTTAAAACAACCTGCATTGAAATCCAACTAAAATTACGCTTTCAGCAGTAAAAAACGTAAATGTCAATTCTGACTGACTTTGGGATAGTGAGTCGAATGTAGTTAGTTTGGGTTTCGGAATGGAAAGTATCCTTGGTATTTTATATTCAGCCACTCTGCTGATCTGTGTAATACATTTATTTAACAGGGAGAAGGAATTGTTCAACTTCACACAAATCTATTATACACCACGCTTGTTAACAATTGTTATTCTTGTTATACTTGCTGCTTTCATGTGCTCTCTTCTGTCTTAGCTTTCGAAAGACATTGTGATTTTTTGTTCCTTTTCTGTTATTGATATAAATAGTCTTTTTATAAATCTTGCTAAAATGCCTAGCAAAGCAGATCGTAGATCTGGTGATTTTCGCAGAAAGTTTAATTGATGAGAAAAAACTTATTTCCATTGCTAATTTGGCAATTTTTATTTGCCGTCGTACTAGAGCAACATAATGGGCTATTGACGACGTTCATGGATCAATCTTGTAAGGGAAATATCCTTATTTTCTTAGGAAATTTACGAACAAAACATTATTTAAGCACCGACTAATCTAGAAAGAGTTAGTCCCGTCTGAGAGGGAGATAGAAAGTAATTTTATTCTATAGTGAGTAATCGGCATCGTCGTTGTGAAATCTATTGTTTGTGTTTTTGAACGTTATTGTTCTAGTGAACAATTATTTCCATTTGTACATTTCCAACATAAAATGTATTTACGGTTAATAATATTACTATCGTTTTTGGACTACCCATGGCTCATGCAAAGAAGAAAGAATATATGTCGTATAGTTTTATTGAATCACCAGATAATGTCACAAAACCAATGTGTCTTACATGTATGACTGTGCTATCTAATGATAGCATGAAGCTAACGATAATGTAAACTTCGTCACCAATTGGAGGCAAGGCACAGCGAAAAGAAAAATATATCCGCGGAGTTTATCCGAAAACTAAGAGACAATTTTCAATTAAGAAACAAATTGGATCATATTTTTAATAAACAAGCATGCAATAAAGATAGCGGTTTATTAGCATCATATGAAATCAGCAAAATAATAGCTTATTCTGGAAAGCCACATATCAATGGTGCAGCTGTCATTTTGCCTTCGATATCAGTTGTGATTTCAACAATGTTGAACAAAATTGCACGTGAAATTCCCAATAACTTTCCTTTGAGCTTTCATGAAATGTCTGAAGATGTAGAAAATAAAATTGCCCTATTACGAGTGAAACAGTTGACAATGCAAATCGGTTAATCAGTTTTGATTGGCAATTAAGCACTTTTACTGGCATATTTAATATATATGAATGGTAATCAATTCAGGATAGGAAAATTTTTTGCAAGATTATTCAAGGTGAAAAAATATTTAAGGAAGTTCTCTTATTTTAGAGGAAAAAATATTCTTTAATTTATTTTTTGTGTCTGTTTCAGGTCGTCTTCCTAAATTGTGGATTTTGGGTACTGAACTCACATTTGACTTGTAATAGCAGTGGATTTCAGATGAAAGGACTAAGAGTGCACATTGTTTTTTGTATCAAAAACTCAATACATTTTAAATGATATTTGCTTCTGATCATGTTCATTTAGAAGATGAGTTTGATATCCCCCCTATTTCACAAATGAAAATAACTCAATTATCTTGCTCAACATTAGAGAGAGAGAAAGAGAGGAAACATACTATTTTTACTTTTGAGATCTGGGAGGATCCTTTCCATCTGATTGATATAACGTGCAACCCTGCGAATTTAACTTGAGTATAGTACGAGCACGGAACACGAAATATCGCGTATTATCCATACGTTTGTGAGAAGGGAACGCTTTTTTTTATCTCTTAACTAGCTGAATAACCCTGCGTTGTTCGGGTTGAAATGGTAAAATGTTGATTGAAAGTGAATTCGAATAATCACTTTTCTGACATAGAAAAGTGCAATCATTTAAGTTGAAAGGAAAATACTTTTTAACTTCTTTGCAATTTTTTTCGGATACAAATATTTACACTTAATTCCTGAATAATATAGATTTATGAAATTGAGTAATACTCAATTATGGCCGCGACATTTCCCTGTGTTAATTCAAATACACAAACACGGGATTCTAAATCAAATTTATAAAATAAAACATTAATTCTGATTGGCCAAATCTCAAATAGTAAAACTACGCTTTTATGATGAATGAGTTTTTTGTTTAGGCTTTTCGGTGTTCCACACCAAAATGTAATTTATGAAAAATTTAAATATTTTATTATTACTCGCATGGCGTTTCTTGTGACAAAGTTATGCAAGCAAGGTAGCAAAAAACTAGGTTGTGATATATGTAAATTTAAAAACTGAAACTGTTTGCAAATATGTATCACTTCTAGACCGATGAAGTTTAAAATGGCCCACTGAATATGCTCTGGAAATACTTGTAGAAACTTTCCAAATATTTAGAAAATTGATTAGAAAAGAATTTGAAGACAAATTACTAAAATCAAAGAATCAAAAGCAGTTCTTAGAATACCTGGTGCTTGCTAAAATAGAATTGACATGTTCTTTTCTAGCTGTCTCATGTGTCTGTGGAAATAGTATGGTCGCATTTGTTAAGCAATGTATTTCAGTTTCAACGAACGTATTTTTAATATTTTACACAAAAGTTAAAAATGACCAATTTAAAGCTAAAAGATTGAAACCAAAACTAATAACATTAACGGATTAATCGTCTAGCAGTTGAAGAAAATATGCCTATTGGGTAAAACGACTTCAAAATTTAAAAAAGGGGTAGAGCATCCAGAAACAGTACCTCTAGGATAATGTTGAAAGCTGTTTCAAAGATTAAAAAAATTTTAATAATCAAATATAAATATATTACATTTTATAATGCTGATAGAAATTTATAAAAATTAAATTTGAATTCAGTTTTCCTTTTTCCCCCAAGGAAAGGGAAGTTCTTTATTTTGTCTTAAATGTTTCCAAAAACAATTTTTTCTCTCGTTGTGACTGCTGAAATAACCAAACACTAGCTAAGTCACATTGCCAAAATCGGTACACTTGCTTTGACTCAATTTAAATACAAAAATATTGGTCTAAAGTTTATGAGATATAAGTTGTTACGTATGTTTTTGTTTTCAATGTGCTTCATGGGTTATTTTTCAAACAATGCTTTTGTTTCTAGCTCTTTTTCAACTTTAAAAGCTCACACAATTATGAGCTTCAGTCGTAAGATCTCAACTACGGAGAGGCTGTTGAATGTGACGTCACAAATCGAACCTTCAGGCCTGATGGTAGCTTTCGCGCACGGCCTCCGTCGAAAGGGAGTCAGTAAAAGGGGTCGTAAACCATCTTTGTCACAAAAAGAGGAAGAAAATTATTTGAAACTCTCTCGTAAACGAGTCATTACATGGGGTTTTCGACACAACACTGGAACTGGACAGTTGAAGAGGCAGGTACTTTAATTAACTTCGTATTACAGGAGCTACACAACGGGCTAATGACAACACACCGGGAATGATCCCTCATGGAACGCTATTGGAAAGGAAATAAGAAATAAACATCATAAGTGGGTGTTGGTATTAGGGACGTTCAAAGGGTAAAAGCGGAACAAACATTCATTTGGGTAGGTATTTTAATTAACGTCGCACTGTAGCAAAACGTCGTGTTGTGTGTCTACAATACGACGGTCCGGGATCAAACCCGATGGGAAAGATCCATATACAACACCACGTCAATTTGAACCACGGTCAGATGACGAGGTCACACCTGAGCTGGCATTCCACTCTCCAAACTTCCATACAACTCCAACGTGAGGACATTTAAGGACACGACAGATACAATGAGCTCCAGCCTGTACATGATGGTCTTTGATTGGAACATTCATTGGAGACAGGATCCTGGTTATAGCAGAGAGACGTGTGAATGGAAAGTCTTGCGTCTTTTCCCAGTCATGGGTAGAGCACTCTTGCTATTGAGCATAAAGTCTGGCAACCATCTGTTTAACAGTCCCTTCCTTCACATGCAATATCAATAGACACACACAATTGAAGTGCTTTCTAATATAGAAGAGAGAAATATACCCACGGAGGAAAGAATTTCTAGTCTCCATGGAAAAAGTCAAGAGGTGGAGTTATTTTGGGAATTCTAAAAGGCCAATCAATGGTGAATATTAAGTCCAAGAGGTATCATTTAGTAATGTTTCATATACACTCTATAACAAAAAAAATCGACGCACCAAGAAGGAATCATCCGATTGCTTTGAAATTACGTACGCAAAAATATTTTGACCAAATATTCTAAATGATTAAAATTTGGTGTCCAATGAATGAATGGTGCGATCTCCAGCGCATCCAGCAGATGTATATAAGGAATTGTTCTTGAACTGTTGTAAAAAATTTCTGCTGCATTGCGATTTACGATACTTTTCAACGACTGAAAAAAGGCCTCGCCGCAGGATTCGAACTTTTGGAGAACCAACTTTCAGAGTTCGAAAGAGGTCGTATCATTGGATTGAAAAAGGCAGATTGGGCAAATCGGAGAATCGCTCGTCATGTGAGTTGAAGCGATGCGGCGATTAGAAGATGCTGGCAAGAGTGGGTGGACAATGGCAGATTTCAACGTCTTGATGGTAGAGTTCGACGTAGGGTCACAACAGATCGCATGGACAGAGTGATTGTCAGATCAGCTGTCACAGCGCCTGATTCATCGCTATCAACCATCAGTCGTGCGACCCACAGACGAGTGTCCACCATGACCATTCACAGACGGCTGCGAGAGCGAAATCCACGCCCGTACCGACCGTTACGCCACCTGCCACTCACGCCTGCACACTGTCGAGCCAGATTACAGTGGTGCTTGGCTCGATCAGGCTGGAAGGATGCTGTCTGGGGACGTATAGTCTTTAGCGACGAATCCCGCTTCCAACTGTGTCCTGACGATCAACGAAGACGTGCAGATCCTGTTTTCACTATTGCACGCCACACGGGCCCTCAACAAGGAGTTATGGTCTGGGGTGCCATTTCCCTTGATAGCCGGACCCCTTTGGTCGTCATTAGAGGTACACTTACTGCACAGCGGTACTTGGACGACATTCTGAGATCTGTTTTGCTACGGTTCCTTTCGCAGTTCCCAGGGCTTATTTTTCAGCAAGACAATGCCAGACCACATACGGCACGTGTTGCTATGAACTGTCTTCAATCTTGTTAAACACTTCCTTGGCCAGCCAGATCACCAGATCTCTCTCCCATCGAGCATGTTTGGGATATGATGGGAAGGCGACTGCATCTGTTAGTGAATGTTGATGACGTAGTCCGACAATTGGAGCATATTTGGCAACAAATACCGCAGTAGACCATCCTGGAGCTTTATCGGTTTGTGCCGCGCCGTGTGGCAGCTTGCATCCAGGCTAGAGGCGGGTCAACACCTTATTGTGCTCGTTACTGTAACTCTGAAATATATCATTCAATTGTTCTGAAATTTTTATCATTTTCTATTCTGTACATAATTTTACAATCCGATCTTCTGACTTTGTGTTGTCGGTCTCCAGACTGCTGCTGCAGGTTTGATTTAAATTTTCTGTTTTCAATTTGTTTTGTATATTTGTTTTTAATGGTGTTTTGGGGAGTATATGAGCAATTTGTTAGCATTTGGCGGCTCATATTCGTAGAAAACACCATTTTGTGTTGTATGGATCAGGCTCCTCCCTGATGACGATCTGATCCACCAACACTTTCGTTTTCAATAAATTCCTTTTGGTTTTTATTTTGTGAATTTCTTCTTGTTTAAGAAAATTATATACCTTGCCATGCTATGTCTGAAGTTTTCAGCGCGCTTGCATGGTTAGTTTTAACTTTTCTTCTAACTTGCGTTTTCTGGTTTAATACATATGATTTTTATTTTGAATTTGATCTTTCAATAAATTACGTATTTGAATGATATAAGTATATATATATATATATATATATATATATATATATATATATATATATATATACAATGGGTACTGACCATACATACATAATGGGTTAGATGTTGACGGAAAAGATATCTCGTCGAAACCACTTGGAGGGTTAAAAGTTAACTAGACCGGGAACTAAAATTTAACTAGACCGGGTGTCTAGAACATTTCAGGTAGACACTTGTCACCCCCTTTCTGGACATGTCTCTGAAACAGAAAGCTTTCAGACGCGATTGTCGAGAAATTGATGGTCTGAAACTAATTTTGTTTGTGATATGAAAGGGTTAAATGTACTTTGAGGAAAGGAAAGTTCGTGAGTAAAAAAAGAAATAATATCATATGCAAAATATTGGCAAAGGAGTATAATTTGTCTAGTAATGCATAAACACATGCACTTACCTGAACATTCACCATCTTTCACTGCATAGCCCATTTTACAGTGGCATTGTTTAGTGTAAGAATCAATGAAGGTACATCCTGCACTGCGTTGACCACAGTTGCAAGCTTTAATGAAAGAAATCATTCGTATTTGTGATAAAATCAACTGTGGCTTATGGATTTCGCCCCATCGCCGCAAGTTTGTTAGGTCCAAATTTTTCCTTGTGATTTGTATCTTGTAGAGAAAATACACAACTAGCAAAGCACACAAGTCCAGAAAAGTGTTGTCAAAATCGAGACCTAGTTCAATCACCTTCCTTCACCATCCAACGGAGATCCGACCAAATTTCATTAAATTCATTGGGTCTGTTTTTTAGGATGGAATTTACAAACAATTATACAAGAATTGCACGTTTAAAAGTATAGGATTACAAGGTTGTAAAACCGATCATCTGGAAACAAAACTGGTAATACATTCCTCGCCCTAAAAAATTAAAACCCGTTATATAGCTGGACGTTAATTCAAGTCAATCAATCAAAAGAGCGTTTAAAATTATGAAGGCTCGTTTGATTTGCAGCTGTCATGTTTATAAAAAAATGAATATTTCCGATTTGATTTGCAGCTGTTATGTTTACGAAAAGTTGAATGTATCCGATTTTACTGATGGTAGAAAAATAATTGAGGTACCATTTTATTCAGAAATATGTATATTAAGATAATAAAAAAAATGGATTTTTTTTTCATATTTGAGTTTTAGCTTAAATTTTATTTTTGATGGGTACACAAAATGTAGGAAAATGTTTCGCTTTTGGTTTTACAGCATTCGACACCATTCACATCCCGGAACTGAATCTCTGAATCGCACATACACTACCCTATAATAATGGACCGGACAGTAAGATGAGATGGTAGAATGGAAAGAATACATGCTTTAATATGGGGATGGTTCCCCAAGTGCTGCAATGATACTAGCAACCCTTCTGGGCATACTTTCAACAAGGTTTCGATACACAGCTATGGGTATTGGTGTCCATTCCTGTTGCCAGAATGCCGCCAGCTTAGCTGACGATTTCGGACGTGGTTCCCTAGTCCGTAAGCTTTGTTCTAACGCGTCCCACAAGTGTTCTATGGGGTTAGGTCGGGACTATGAGTTTTCCAGGGAAGACATTTTACATCCATATCTTGATACCACTACTTAACAGAGGCTGTAACGTGTCATGGGGAGTTATCTACCTGGAAGTAACATACGTCCATTAAAATAAAATTGCTAGAGCGTAGGAAGAACCTGATGGTCCAAAATGACCATGTAGTTGTCGGCGTTCATTTGACCAGGAACAACGTGCAAAGGTCCCAGGCCATACCACGAAAAGCAACCCCAAACAAGTAGTCGGATTTTATGCAGATCCGCTGTAGTCCAGTCCATTATTGAAGGGTAGTGTAGGTTTAGTAAATGTTCTTCCTTTGACAAAAAGGTTTTTCCAAGAGATTTAGGCTCGCCCTAGCCCGGTTTGAAGAGTACCGAGTTAGCAACCGGATGTTTTCGAGTTCGAATTCAACAAACACAGTCATGTACGAAGGAAGTTAGTGTACCGTGGCTCAAAATTACTACGTGGTGTTATCCTCGAATATTTCCATTAGAGGATTGATCCCGAACCGTCGTCAATAGTCCGTTGTGTTCCTGCAGTAAGATGTAAATTAAAATACCTATTTACCCAATCAGATTTAAACGCGCAAAAAGAAGAATATCAAACTGTACATGTGACATTATTTTTTTAACCCATTAAAGGCGACTTTAAAATAGTATAAAAATTTAACTTTTTATCTTAAAACGTGTTTATTTATGTCAATTAAAGTATCATTGATTTTTTCAGATTTTTTCGAAATTTATTTTTATGATTTGTTAATTGGCAAGATTTTTGACCAATCGTCTGAAGTGTGCACATAAATGTAAAAGTATTATATATTCTACACATTTTTAGAAAGACGCAAATAACTCTTCAAAAGAAAAATGAAAACATTATATAACACATTTAAAACAAACAATATGAAGGAATATTGACTAGTTGTTGATCCACCTTCTTCAGACACCACTTTCAGTAGCTTTATATTTTTTCCCGTATTATTACTTTTAGTATTTAAGGAAGAAATTCAAACGTAAAGTCAATTCAAGTATATAATCTAAAAAGCAATTCAATATTCGTACTTATATAAACTATTATATAAAACAATACCATTTTTTTAGAACTAGCTTCACCCCTAAAGTTCAAACATTTATGAAATTCAGGGTTTTGACTAAGCTGCGAGATACGTCTTACACTCAGGATGTAGAGGAACTTGATATTTCTGGCATTTATAGACTGACGTTCCACCACAAATTTTACATCGTCCTAACCGTTGGTCTGATTTGTAATCCAATTATCCCGTCTATCATATCTTTATTGGTCGGATGCATTCTTCTGCAGCACTAAAGATCTTCCTAGACCGATGGGAGGTGTTCCAAATCTTCCCAATACTTCTTACAATAGATTATTTTTAGATGGGTAAAGTAGTGATTGTGTCAAAAGTTCATCGGCAAGGAAACGTTGCTGACTCTGTAATGGGATTTTTTCACTTTCGTGACACAAATCCATGACTTGGTTTGTACATGGGAGTAAAATTCTAGATTCTTTGGTTTTTTAGGTCTTCTACTTTCGGATTTTATCCGCCTTGACCTCTTTCGGGTAACCAAAGTAGGTGTTGGTAACGATGTATCCTCTGCATCGCTCGTTTCATGGTCTAATTGACGACTTATTTCACATGTTGTGGAAAGTATTATCCGTGGAAAATGATCGAGATCTCTTTGCACCTCGTGATCACTTGTATTGCAATCTTTGCCAGTGTCTGGCTCAGCATCTTCTCTCTCTCTCTCTCTCTCTTGGCAGTTTTATGGCAACTATCTGACTCAGAATCACCGTCGAGAGCAAAGAACACGTTTAAAGTTTCATTTAGAGTTAGACTGATAATGTGTGGTAGGGTGGGTTTGAGAAATAAATATTTTGTTTTAAAAAAATTAAATATTCGCCTAAAATATTTAATTTTAGATCGTAATTAAATTTTAACCATGTTTAAGCTTTCAAATTTAAATAAATAATAAAATGGGTATAGGAACCTTCAAAGTAATAAATAACTATCGATAGTACCGAACTCACACATCCGACAGTTGGCAAGATTACTTGCCAATAAACAATACGTCTGCCTAACGTCTATAAATAAGCTTCTTTGGATTTCTTTAGTCTATTAATAAAATTAATAGATTCATGTCAATACAATAAAACACTAAAAATAGATAAAACATTAATAAAAGTAATTTTCTTTGCCTCTTTAGCGATGATGGACGAGACATCATTCGCGTTCGCAAGGAATTCTAGCTTTGAACCAATTTTTCACCGACAAAGCTATCTGGGAAATACACAAACAGTGCAGCATTTTGATTGGTTGATTCTTAGAAAGAAAAAACTCTGAGTGGAACCACTCCCGCCATATATTGGCAAAGAAAAAAAATTAAATGTCGAATGGCAAATTTGCCTACCAACCGCCGTTAATGGGTTAATACATTCTGATGGACAGCCCAGGAAAAAGTAAATTTAACCTCGAAGTGTTTTCGAAGACGCATTTATAAAGAACATACCAACTTTAATGATGAAACAACTCGACATAAAGATATTGCCAGGAACAGCAACGGATTAGTAACTTTAGAGTTGCGAGTTTGAATCAAGAAAAAGACCGTGTACACGGGGTCTGTGCACGCTAATTATGTCGTCGAGACAATCACTAGGGAAAAGGTAGTAATGGTTTTCCTCCTGCCTCCTTCATATGTTCTCGGATGGGCACTCCGCGGCCATTTTGTATTGCTCCGAAGGATTCACTGATGAAGAAGTCAATTAAAAAGAAGCTGATGAAATAACTAAAAACTAAGGTTTATTTACAGAACAGTTTCAAAAGGAATGGGGATAATTTAAGCTTAAGAATTAGTTAACAGAAAAACTGTTGTCCTAGCAAATCGTTCTCATTAGTCATCCCCTCCGGTCGCACTCTTGCCTTCTTCCAAAAAAAAAAAACGTTGGTTCTTCGCGGCATCCTTTTGAGGGGTCGCTCAATAGTTGCCAGCTTTCAATGTTTAAAAGGTTCTTGTGATTGTACTGTACAAAGGTTAACTAACGTTCATACTTACGATGGCATTTGCTCTCTATGCTGTATAAACCGGCTGGTTTCTCGGCGTAGCCTTCTTTGCAGTCGCACGTTTTCTGCCCGTTGACGAAAGAACAGCTTCCGTCTGGACCACAGTCACAAGCTAGAAAGAAAACAAGGCTTGGTATATGAGGCTTACATCGACCCTAGGATGAAATGGTCGGAGCATGGGCACGCAGTTTTGTATTATTTCTCTATTATTATTATTTTACACTGTCATTTCTTCCTATTTACATTATTTTATATTATTCTCCTCCAATTAGGGATCAGGCGAAACATGAGCAATACTAGTTTGGCTGTGAAGAGTTGGTCTTTGAGTAAATTGGCTTTTGGTGTAGTTTACTGGTTTAATTAGAGAATAGGTTAAATGTGGGCAATATTAGTCTTTCTCTGGAGTGTTGGTCTTTGAGTCGTATGGTTTCAGAGGAATATTTATTCAAATAGGGGATGGGTTAAAAGTTGGCAACACTAGTCCTCTAGTAATTAGGTCACAGAGTAATGTGGATTTTGGGGAGGCTATTCGTGCAATTAAGGGACAAGTTTTAAACTTGCAATGTGTTTCAACAACCTGACTAGAGATGCCTTACAACCGACCTCTTGATAACAACTATTTTTTATAGAAAAAATAACAGATGAACCCCAAAATTAAATTTTAACTTAACTTGGTGGAAAAATGGAGTTAAAAAAAGGTTTTTAATTAGTAAAGAACAATAAAATGCAGTAATTTTGAAGACTAAAATGTGTAATAATTGACCCATCCGTGACAGCTGAAATCCCTAATAAAGTTAACAAAGTGTGCCAGGCACGTGCAGGCGTTTCGGCCCTCCTGCCTCTGAGGAGAAGGGACAAAAGGTATATCTCGCGAACCCCCCTTATCAAGGAACGTTATAAAAATTTTAACTTCAAAAGTAACATTAAAGCAGTAGCACTAAAACAACACTGGATTATAACTTCATTTGCTGTCAATAGATACAGGCCTCGATCTATAGGTGGCAAACTTAACATTTGTTTGGAAAGGCAGATTTTTTATGGGCGCAAAAATTGGTGTAAAAAATAAACTGAATTAAACAAACAAAAAATTTATAAGACATGAACGTGTTGTACATTGTAAGCACTCCGCAGGTACTTAAGATAATTGAGCGACCCTTCGATGACATTGACAAATTACTGCAAACCCTTTAATTAAAATGAATAGAACAACAGAACTGTAGAAAGAGAGTTGCTACTAGGAGGCGAGGTACACAACCAGCCAGAAATATCCGACACTTCACAAGTAAAGTCATCAACAGTAGTTCCAAAGCCCAGGTATCAGAATCACCTTTAGTTGCCCAAGACATTGTAGAAAAGTGTCAACCGTCCTTGGATTATGAATTCCCTCGCGATGAAAATGGAAGATATTTGTAACACTAATATCACGGTTTTCATCCTTCAAATGGCTTCATTATTTTAAACAGAAGAATTGTATGTGTTACTAGTGCGTGGAAACAGTTAAAGGAATGAAAGTTCCCAAAGATTCTGAACAGGAACTCTGAGCAAGTACAGAATAGCTTTAAGAACTGGAAGAAGGGGCCTGAACTATTCTAAGTTCATGAGAAAAGTGATCTCCATAGTCAATCTACACACTTCCTAATCCGGAAAGATTGCAGCGTTCCTGTGGTACTCGAAATCTTAATTAGTTAGCAGTTCAAAAATCAGTAAAGGAAAAGCTAAACAGGCTTTACATACTATGATCAGTTCAATTTGCTACATGGTTTTCACAGAGCAAGCTCTTCGTGAATGGTAAAATGACAGTTGGAATTTGCTTCATCTTTTGGAGAAAAGAAGTAAAAGCGTTCCGTTTATACAGACATGGCTCCAAAACCACAACAACTGGTAGGATGAGAATATATAAAGTGAAATCCTTGAAATAATGCCTCATTCAGTTCATCAACAGATGATGCAAGATTTTAAAGTAAAGCAGTTTCTCATCGCCGATGGTACTACTGATGTTGCAGGTAAGAAACAATTCAGCTTGTGTCTGATATGAATGAACCCCATCATATCTGAAGTGAGAGAAGACCTCATGGGCAATTCAACAAAAGATATCAATGCTAATACTTTAATTCATACCACTGAGGTCGTAATGATTAATCTTAAGAAGTTAGAGGACACTGCTTTGATTGAGCTCGGAATAGGTGTGGTCATTTAAATGGTGTCCAAAATCTCAGTAGATATCATTATTTGTTCATATAATCAACCATCATTCTTGTGTCTCCAATAAGCAGCTAGGACTTGGTCACTACTTTCTGAAGTCTTGGGGTTAGTGAAGGATGTTTGGAATATCATACTATCTTCAGCGAAAAGAAAAAATATTTATTCGGACATTGTGTTCACGCCATGCAATAAAGATAATGAAGAAAAAGCACCTAACCTCCTTCCACTTTGTCCAACAAGATGGATTAGAGTTAACGCCGTAAACAGATTCCTTTCAAATTACGAAAGGGTACTGCGGACAGTACAAGCCATTTTGAATGACAGAAATGCAGTTTCGGATTATGGAATGGAAGCAGTAAGAGGACAAAAAGACAACTACAAAAAGCCAAGACACTGTTCGCATTTAAATTAATTTCTTAAAATTTCGGTTCATGTGAGCAATTTTCTATAGCTTTGCAGAAGACCGTATATACTGTTACGAAAGCAAAGAACAATATCTCTCGGACACACTTTAAAATTGCGGAGCGATGAAAATTTTGAATGCATTTGGAGAGAAATAAAAGAATCTGCTTAGCTCTTCGATTTGTAGCTGCCACAGCCATCTCGAAAAAGAAAGTTTCCTTGTCGGTATGAAAATTCCAGTAATTTTGAAAGATTCATCCCCGCCAACATCAATAAAATTGTTGACCTTGAAAATACTTGTTTGAAGTGGTTGACATAGTAACCACCGAAACAGAAAAACGATTAGATCAACCAGGAATAGTGAATCTTTTCAAATTAGAAGTACTTACAAATGCAACAAAAGGAGAAATTGCTAAAGGTACTTCATTACAAGAAAATTTGGGTGTTCATGAAAGTGATTTCGATCTTGAAAAAGTGGAAGCCCAGTTGGTTCTGTTACCTAGTGTAGTAAAAGAAAAGATTGTGTCATATTTTGAAGTCTGCCATTCTGTTGGTGGCAGAGTCGAGTATAATTACGGAGCTTACGAATGAAGTGTGTGTTCAAACTTATTGAATTAATCTTCATTATTCCAGCTCCTTCAGCTTCAGTCGATAGGTCGTTTAGTGCTCATAGACGAGCGTAAACGTATTTGCGCGCAAACATGACTCAAAAACGTTTAAGACATCTTCAATATTGCAAAAGTCCAATATTGCAAAAATTAATCTTAATTCTATTGTCAAAGCATTTTGTACGTAGAACTACGGTGAGAAAAGGTGAATTTGGCATTTAAATAATACTGCAATACATTTATGGCCCCAAACTGGTAACTAAGGAAAAATTAATGCTTGATGCGTTTGTGATCGTAAAAAAGTGTCTTGCCCTCCCTCCATCTTCAAAATGTTGGCACGTCCCTAAAGTGTGCAATTGTGCCCGTTAAACATCGATACTGGGCGAACACATACTTTTAATTTGCTGAATTATCGCCAAATTAAGATGACAAGTAACTGAATCGTACAAAGAGAAGCGTTGTTAAATGGACTTAAAGGAAGGTCAAACCGATTCTCTTAGATATGGCACTTCATTCTTTTAGTTTCAGAGGCGGATTAAGTCATTTTGGGGGCCTTTGTGCAGATAACTCTAAATCTGCTTGCCCTGATTATTATCAGATATTTGCCGACCACCACTAATTTTTTTAGAATGCCTTTTATTTTGAGCTTTGACTGCACTTGTGGGACGTAATGTCCGAAACGATTGCAGGCAAAGATATACACATTTGCGGAAAAGAGAAACATATCAACCCAGTGCTTTTGTGACGTGGTTGATTGGTTGTCTTCGAGGTTATATGACTCTTAGACCAAATACGATCAAGCTGAGCTTAACAAGACAGATAACAAGGGTGATAAAGAAAGAGGGGGGGGTAGGAAGTTGTGATGTCCGTACGCACCTAAAGATGTCCTCCTGAAATCTTTTTTTATGAGGTTGCAATGGTGTTGAAGAAATGAAAATATGCAACAGGGTGGCAACAAAATCTTCGAAAAAAAGTTCCCTGATATTTCCCTGATTTCCATGATAGTGTGACAAAAATTTCCCTGATTTTACAAATCCCTTAAGAAATGTCGGGATCCATATTTGGTATCGATATACAGTACCCACGACAATATTTTTAAATATTTAGGGTCAGATGAGGTAAACGAATCATTATCCACAAATATTTTGTATTTTTTCTCATCAGATATTTTAACTGTTATTGTAAGGGGCTGGAACTTTTAATGGAACTCTAACAATAGTAATTGAAAAAAATGCGAAAAAAAAATATTTTGTTTAAAAAATATTATGAATTTTTTACACCTGTCCCTACATTATCCAAACATACATCAAAATCAAATGCAAATATCCATAAAAAATTGGAACAGCTTCAGTCTACGTTTAAATCGGTTACAACGATCTTGGCGGTTTTTTTTTTTGCGCACTTCTAGTAGCAAATTAGGGCAGGTTAAGGCAACCTATCTGAATTACGATTATTATGGTTTCCATGGTAACCTCGGCAAGCGAAAAGTTAAACCCTTAGACCCGGTGCACACATCCGGTTTTTCAACGTACGGCACCGTTGCCGTAAAGCAAGTGCGGTCTGAGATACATTAGATCCAATGGAGTAGTGCACACATGCCTCCGGCGTCACTGCGGCGATGTACGTCCAACTTTGCGTGCAATTTGTACTGCAGTTCCCCATGGCGCAGCAGATCGCCGCACACGCTTCTCCGGACTGAAGTGATTAATAAATGGTTGATCCTGTAACAACTATTTTCTTTCAAAATATACTTTTTTAACTCTAAGTTAGCGAAATAAACACGTTTTCGTCAATAGAAGAATAATCGCAAATGGCGCGAAATGTCTGAGTACTTGCGTCATTTCACGGCTATGTGTGTATAGTTGGGCTTCGGTGCCGCATGTTGAAAAATCGGATGTGTGCACCGGGCCTTAGACTACGGCCGGTACAGCAGTTGTACCATGATCGCGAAAAGGAAGAATTTAGACAACGGCCAGCACATCAGTTGTACCTTAAAAGTTATAAGAATCGCGCCAAGAAATCATTTAGACTACGGCCGTTACGTCTTCAGTGTATATTTGAAGTTATAAGAATCGCGCCAAGGAAGAATCGCGTTTGTTATATCGATAGTCGTAGTCAAAAGGTTAAATTTTCATTTTGAATCTCCAATATTATAAACTGAAGTGTTTGTTAGTCTTTCTGTTTGTTTCCTGCACGCAAAGTCCTGACGAATGTATGGCACATACATCACAGGTAGTCCGAATGTTTTGCAATTTTCGGGTCGCGGTGAATTTTAAAATTCAATCTAGAACATTTTAAAATGAATTAATGAAATGTAATTACTATTGAATGCAACAGCATAGAAGATCACAGATTCTAAATATATATTTTTTTCGTTTCCGTTATCTTTTTGCGCGTAGGAATGATTTTCCAGCGGACGATAAAAAACAAATAAACTTTGATCTGGAGTAATAAGTTCTTTTTTCTATCTGCTAGACCGTTAAAGATAGAGTAGAAATTTCAAATTTCAACGGATTTGAAATCTGCGGAAAATATCACAATAGATCAATACCTAAAAATATGTTTCTTTTTAAATAAATAAAATTTTTAAATTGAATATCTTCAAAATTTTCGCATCAGATTCTGACGTTTAGAGAGATTTTCAGCGAAAGACGAAAATAAAGTAAAAAAATATTTTGGCTGAAATATATTGTCTAGTTCTTTTTTGTAAAATCGGGATCGATAAAGATGGATTGAAAATTTCAACGGATTTAAAATTCGACACCAGATTGATACCTTATAATTTTAATTTTCTTTTAATATATCATTTTTCAACTAAATATTTATATTTTCACAAGAGATTGTGGCGTCACGCCCAATTCCCATTTGGTTTGCGAAGCAAACCAACAAACACCATGGACTACACCGTTATGGCTGTTATCCAATTTGCGAAGCAATACATAGTTCACTATATTCATAGTTTGGTTTGTTTCGCAAAACCAAATGGAATTTCACAGGGAATTCATTCCAATAGGCTACGAATTTCCATTTGGTTTGCAAAGCAAACCAACACCACGGGAAACGCCATGATGGCTGTTATCCAATAGGCTACGAATTCACATTTGGTTTGTTTCTCAAACCGTATTCGTAGCAATCACCGGGGGTTAGCGAGCAGCACGTAGTTAGTAAGCACCATACCCCACAAAAAGAACTGTCACGGGCAACGCCGTGCTGGCCACGTAGTATATTCTTTATAGTTCTTTCAAAATTCGTTGAATTGTCGGTTGATTTCATTGATTCATATGAAATAATTACATCCTTGGCAAATTTAGAAGTTCGCAAAAAAAGCGCCAAAGCCGTAACACCGCTATAAACGTAGACTGAAGTTTTACCAAAAAATTCTACAAAAATATAATTGCATGCAAAAAATATTAATTTAATGCACCAAAAAACATTATTAGTTACACAAATTTAAAATTGTATACCACAAGTTGTATCGCTGTCCTCATGGCGACGAGACGCTCCGGTAGCGAAAACTACGGCGGCGGTTTTCGATGGGTTCGAAAATTACGACGCCGGTGTTCTTTATACGACTTACAATTTCGGCAAAAACGATTTATTCTATTCTCAAAAGTACTTGTAATCGCGCATCTCTAAATAGTCCACAAACGACAATAGTTACAGTTTTCATAAAAAATTTTAAAATTCCCTGATTTTTTGTGAAATTTGGTAATTTTCCCTGAGAATTCCCTGATATTTCCAGAATTAAAAAGTTCCCTGAGAATTCCCTGATTTCCCGGTTTTCCCGGTTCTGTTACCACCCTGTGCAAACATGATTATTTAATTCAAACTTAACTCCTAGCAAAAAACAAATTTGAAGGGAATTTTTATTTTACTTGAAGGTTTATGAAAATTTCTTTTTTTAAATAAAATTTTGTTAGAGGTCATTTTATAAGACATTCCCCATTCAGTTACTTGTACAAGATAGTAAATATTGGTGTTTCGGTCTTACCTTTGCATTCATTGTTGTATGAATCGTACAAAAAGCTCGTGTGTTTGCACCGACAATACGACTTGAGAGAGGTTTCGTTGAAATCACAGTAGGCGTCTTCGGTATAACCACATTTCATATCTCTTTCCCACGAAAATTTGCACCCTTCGATGAATTCGCACACTTCTCCATCGGTGCCGGGCAGGCACTGACACGCACTGTCCACGCACTTGCCGCCGTGTTTGCACTCGACGTCCGACGCCGTGCAGTCCTCTAAAACGAAACACTAGTGAGTTACTTTTAGTTGGTAGTTAAGTAACTTCACACAGGAGCAGTACAACTAGGTATGCAACAATACGGTACGATTTTCAATCCGGCCGGTTTGATACTTTGTTAAGAAGTCTGTTTAACCAGTATGTATTTTTCCAAAATAGGCTGATTGAATTTACGTAAAAAGGATATAATTTCAAATTGACAAACAAAACATTTATTTTAGCATTAGAAAATCAACTTTATTAATACTTATCCATAGGTAGGAAATCAATCACCAACAAGTACTAATACTACTAGTAGTAAGTATGAAATGAATTGATGATGATAATACTTACTAGTTTCCACACCAATAAACATCAGTTTGTTTAAAATGTAGTACTATTCTATTTATATAAAATTAAATAGTCTATCTCTACTGTCGTTGAGCAAATGACATATAAATTGTACCTAACCTTAAACATGAAGTCATTTCTTTCTTCAATATTTTCTCAAAATCTGTTTCTTTTCTAAAGTTTGTCTTTTTGCAATAGTCTTTCCTTACAGAGTTTGCTTTTCTTATTCCTCTTCATTAAAAGAATATTATTGATCATTTAAATTATTATTTTTGCTAGAATTCTCCAAACTGATGACTTAAAAATATAAAATCGATTGATTCACAATCGATTGCTTAATAAACGATTTTGCGATTTTAAAGTTGGGTTTGAATAATCGTTTATTTAATTTTAAAAAATTCGTTTTATCGGATCCGATAGATGTTGCTGGTTCCGGTAGGTAGCCAAATGATGCCGGATCAGATTGCAATCCCTAAACACAACGGGCTAATGGCGGAACTCGAAGAATAAAGAATTGATCCCGGACCGTCGCCAATAGCCCGTTGTGTCGCTCGCCAATTATCCGGATCACTTTGAGAAAAAATGAAATCATCAAAATCCGCATTTTAAAAGTTTCTTAGTGAATGATAAAACTGAAGAGGACGAAATGTCAGTTGAGGACATTTGAAACATCGTAGTGAAAATTCCTGGTTGTTCCGAGTGCAGTGCAGATGACGTAGGCGAGTGGCTGGTGTGCGATTCTTCGGACTCTGGATTCCAAATTATAAGTGACGATGAACTCCTTCAAAGTGTGAGAGAAAAACTCATTGACGACCCAGATGACGACGACGCCATTGCTACTCAACTAGACCGTCAGCTAGTAAGGCGACTCAGTGTCCTGACACAGCGGGTTAAAATGGAATCCAGGGTCTGAAGAACCACACAGCACCTACTCGCCAACGTCCTATGTGCTGCATTCGCAACATCCAAGAATCTTCTCTGTTATGTTTTTTATGTCACGAACTGACACTTCTTCGTTTTTATCATTTACCGATAAGAAACTTTTCAAATGTGGATTTTACTGATTTCATTTTTTCAAAGCGATTCGGATTACTAGAGTTCGGATAATTCGAGTTCTACTTTATTTTAAAACTGAATAGTTAAAATTTTGATATGTAATAAATACAAGAAGCAGCTCGAAGGTGAATTCAATCCATCTTTTTGCCATCATGGATGTATTGCATAACCACATACAATACTTACTTCTGCAGGTCCCATTCGTCTGAATATAGCCCGGTTTGCAGTCGTTGGATTTTTGACCAATTTTGAAGGAACAGACATTCTGGTTGCTGCCACAGTCACACTCTATCAAAGACAAGAAAATTTAAAAAGGGTATTTTTTAAAGGGCTTTGAAAAAGGGCATTTTTTAAATTTTTATATCATTTTTGCAAGTTTGAAAATTTTTTACGTTTTTAAACATATTATTTAAGGTTATTTTATAGATAATTATACATTTATTACGTCTTACAAATCTCAGGGTCCTGTAAACTACCGTCCTAAATATAAATACAGTCGTTCAAACACAAAAATTGTTAAAAGCAAAGAAACAAAGCATATTTGTATGTAGAATAGATAAAATTAAACCCATCCTTGCATTTCTAGTGTCATGAAATGACGTTAGTTATTCAAGTATACCGCCAGAACAATAAATACAGATAACCTATTCGGTGAGTCTTATCTGGTAGTTTCGGAGTTTGTTATCATATATTTCCACTTACACGAGGGAAATTGTCATCGTTGATAAATAATTGCATATGAAATGAAAACACCAGCAAGCTAGACTTTATTTTGATTGATAACATGCCCTGATTCTGATAAATCTGAGTGAAGTCTTGTATGTAGACGGGAATTCCTCAGTTGACTTTAAGCTTTAACCTCTTCATCCCCGAGGAAAACCCTCCCCTAAAAGAAGTATTTCATCGGGCATTAAAGGTACTTAAAAAATTAAAAATTTTAATTGCCTGTTATTCCATGAATGAAGAGGTTACAAAATAACTTCCTAGGAATAAATATATAGACTATAATTTGCCAATTTCAATTCCTCGCAGAACAGTAAAAGACGGTAATGGACCTCGAATCGGAAGTAAATAAAGAGTTATGCATTTGTGGAAGTAAATAATAATATTCTACAAACACAAGTTGAAAAGCATACTGTTAAGCCCTCTCTACTGGTTATAATACCCAATTTTGATCTGGATACCAACATCCAGTTTTGTTCGCAGGTTCGATCGGAATAAGTGGAGTTCTCAATCGGTATCGGATAGAAATACGGACATACCTTTATATATGGTGACCGCCAGATTGAAGGACACAGTAAATGAAGCTGGATTCTTGTTGGTAATTTCGGTTTTTTTTTTCATTCAATTCGTCGATGGTACATCTCTTAATAGTAGAGTTACCATATTTTTGGAAATAGCTGGTCACCACCAAAAAAAGCCTTCGTATATTTTTTTAGTGTCGGCGTTTATCGTTCTCCCCGTCTAACCTTCCCCCAATATTCTGGGTGCTACGCCCCGACCTTGCCAGGGGGTCAGTCCTTCTATAGGCCGAGTGACATTGCGCCACTTCAGGTATCAACCCCATTGGGTGAAGTGTGAAAGCGCACCCGTTTCAATTGAAACAAACATCTTGCAGGTTGTGTTTCCCTGCTTTTAGGGCAAAACAATATTGGACGTAGTGATAAAAGAGGACCTTTTGTTTCACCTGTCGCCTGGCCGGCTGAAATCGTTCCTTGTCGGACAATGGCCAGCCCCTCTGTTGGAATAGAACAGAAAAGGCAGGGGAGCTCCCCTCTTCGAGTTTTGAGGCGGTGGAAAACTGCTCAAGGGTTTTTCCCACGGACTGGAGCTTGGAGCAGAGAGGATTGGGTCAGAGAGGAAGAGATTCTCGGACAGAGTCGAGAAGAGTTTGTCCTTTTTTCAAAGGCAACTAACTCCCTGCGTATCATGAAAAATTTTACACGAGACAAATGAACTGATAAGAAGACGCATATAGGAAACAGTAATGTAAACATAGGAAAGAGATTAATACCTAAAACAACTCATTAAAATAAATACTTGAAGCAAATATGCAACACATACTTATCCATAAAATTGTAAAACAAATGCGTTTTGAAATTGTGAGTGTCGATTTAGACATATTTGGCAACAAGAAGGCTGATCGACCAACTTATTTGAATACCAGACGTTCAGCACGCTCAATGCTGAGAATAAAGCATTTCTGAAACGGATTGTGAATATGCAAGTCACTAATTCACAATAATGATCCAATTTTAACCATAGAGACCGTAACCGGGTTTCGAGTAGAACCCCACAAAATACTTGGTGTTGTCAAATAATTGAAAAGACACGCTAGACTAATCAGTCAATGGAAGTTTCGTAAATCCTGTAATTGAAACTGTCGGAACTCTTTAGAAATGGTCTTCTTGATGGTCTTCTGCTTTCCAACTCACTACATGCCATATGAAAATTTTTATGAAACAAATATGAAAAGTTTATAACCTTTAACCTCTAAGTGGTTGTTTCGACCAGGCATTTCGTCATTCGGAAAACTGACCAGATCTTGATGGACGAGATCACAGGTCATTCGAACAAAAGAGAATAATTTGAATCTCGCCATCGTAATAAAATTTTCCACATCTTAAAGTCGAAATAATTGGTCATTAGAAAAATTGATCATATCTCGATGGACGAGATAACTCGTCGAAATCGCTCAGAGGGTTAAAGTATTCGTGTCAAAAACCTTTGAAGTATATCCGAAAGGAAATATCCTACTTTCACAGATGCCTCTGTTGTCCAAGTAGGTCCTAAAGCAGTTGCATCGTTTGGTTCCATTTTCGTATTTGCATCCGTCGAAGGCCTTACCACACCCGCAAGCTGAAAAAAATTACCATCTGTACTCATGAACTTGTAAACACAAAGTTCATGCCAAGACAGACACACAGGTGTTTATGATTTTATAGACAACTAGGTTAAGTGGCCCCTCATACGGCGGGAGCATAAAAAATGTATTTATTATGGTCTAACTTCATTTATGTATTTACTAAAACCTGATGGTACGTTCATCAATATCTGTCACCTTTTGTTTATCACTGGCTATGTATAAACCTGTACCTGTACCTGTACCCATCACTATCTTTCAACTTGACTTGCTTTAGCATGGTGTTTTTTGACCATTATATGCTGGTAAAACAATATTATTGGAAATTTAATTTTGATAAAAACTGGTAAAGCAATATGAGCTGCATACGGTAATCGTTTTTATACTCAATGTTATTTCCATGGTGATTCCGAATGTTATGGTTTTTGATATTTCGTATCTCGTTTCGTTCGTGACATCACATAAGGAATCGAAACAATTAGGAACTCCGCCTACTCGTGACGTCAAAAGACCAATCAAAACTTTAATAGCTACGGTAAGCTGTCGAAACAATTAGGAACTCCGCCTAGACGTGACGTCAACGTGTTAAATCTGTCGTGGTATCAAATTTCCTCTCGGCGTGGTGTAGAAGTTTAGAGATTGGGGTGCGAGCTCATGTGTTGCAAAGTTATCTGACCGAAGATCAAAATTACGTTGTGTGGTCGTCGGTAATGGTAATGTTTTTTTTAACGTCGTACTTGCGCCATAAAACCTAAAATAATCGACCAACGCAAATCCGTGAAATGTTTGAAATTGCTCACCTTCGCATTTTCCGTCTTTCTGGTAGTACTGGCGATCACAATAACACGACTTCTTACCACTGGGAAAAAATCGGCAACCAAGATTAGATCCTCCACACTCGCATTCTGTAAATAGAAGAAATTCTCAGAAGTATGTTTATAAATAGTTGTAAGGACTATATTATGTTTATTCGATAGATTAGTGTTCTCCGTGTCAAGAGAATATTCAACCTCTCTTATTACCAAATAAAAAGAACATTACAAGAATTAACCGAGATGTATTGTTGTAACGTTCTGGCTAGTATTTCCCATTAACATGAAAAAAAAGCATTAAGGGGACATAGTACCTTTTCACCTTCAAAAAATTAGTGATGAGCATAATCGAGTACTTTTGAGTATCGAGTGCTTAGTATTGGAGTACTTTCAAGTATAGAGTACTATTCGAATACACGAAAAAAACGATTAATCGAAATAAGAATCTGAGAATTACGATACATGGCATTTATTTATAAGGAAACTTGATACTTAATGTGTTATTTGGTACAGTGGTTAGAAACACGGAATTCGAGTAACTTGAGACCTAGTTCGAATCCAGATCGAGGATTGAGCTCACTTAAGCAAAAATTTATAATAAATCAAATTAGTTTGATTTATTTTGCTTTGATAAAAGGATTGGATTTCTTTTTCTCACAAAACTCTGAATATTTTCTATATTATGTGTTTCAACTTTTTTTCTACCGAATTATTAATATATATTTTTAAAAATTTTGTATAAATGAAAATTATTATTATTTCTCTTTTTGAACTTCTTAAAACACAACTGTATTTTGAAAAATCAAAAATACAATTGACAAATCGACGAATTTTTTAATTTTTATCTCGATTTTACAAATTATTTTTAAAATTACATTTTTGCATTTTATGGATTTGGTTTTCTACCATAATTTGAGGAAATAATCACTCAACAGAGAACAAGACAGAATTTTATTTCAAAGGAACCCCAAATATAAGAATAAAAATTCTTTTTCTACAAAACTCTAAAAATATTTTAAAAGATGTATGATTTATGTTATTTGATAGATGTGTTATTTTTAATACCAGGATCTGAAAATTTAAAAATATTTTTGTAAGCTTAGCCGATATTTCAATTCTTAATTTTTTAATATGGTATATTCACATTTAATAAGATTAAAATCTGCTTGTTGGAGTTCTGACTATTAAATTAATACATATTACACTTGCACTGAACTAGTATAAATTTGTAATTCCAATATTTAAGTAGTAATATTAATAACGATATACTTATTAAATTTTTAATATTTCAGGATTTGTGCTTTACATACTCAGCAAAATAGGACTCTTACAATGACAAGATAGGAGGGCATTTATCATCGTTTCATAAACTTTTCATAAACTTAATCGTTTCATTCAGAAACCTGTTCGGTGAGACGTTGAAAAATTCAACTAAATAGGACTATATCTAGTCCTCTCCAACAAGTTCTCGTAATGGCTTTATTTTCCTTACGTCCTTTCTTTGAATATTATTTCAAATCAGTCACAGTAATACTCCCAAGTGCTGCATTCGCATTTACCGTCCTGGTGGTCATGTTCGATGAGGTTTGTTTCATAAGCAAATTTGACCGCAACTTGATGTACGATTTATCTCATAACTCGAGGAAAACTGACCCAATCTTCATCTTGTAATCCGAAAATGGACTATATCTTTAAAGCTTATTATTGTGAACTTCATGTTTCTTAACTAAATTAATTTCACATATTTAAAATACCATTTGGTGTTAAATTTTGAGTAAATATTTTTATTCCATTCAATTGAATAAAAACATCCAATCTTGTAAAATCCGTATATTTTAATTTAATTTGCTTAAGTGTAAAGAACCATAAATTAATAATTTTTTGTTAAACCCACTGATCTCAAGACCATGTCATCAACGACCCAACACGACTATCAGTACAATAACCAACAAATTAATGTGTGAGCCGCGGCAGCTCAGTCAGTAGAGCGTCGGGCTCGCATCAGAAGGGTTGTGGGTTCTGTCCTCGGCGGAGCCTCCAATTCTGATGATTGCGAGATCGGCGCTTCGACCTGGCTAAAGACCATCGTGTTCACTAATGGTGACTGGGGCACGTTAAGTAGGTCGTGGTCACAATGTCCCCCATGTTCCCATACCAAATCAATACCTCTGGGGGTACCTGATCAGGGGGTTATCGGCCTCTGATTGGGATCTAAATTACGATATGTGTGAGTGAATGGATGTATGAAAGGGACCTTCCTGTAAAACGGATGTGTCATGTATGTCGAGCAAAGTCGGACTTCCTCCCAATGGGGCTCAATAACATGGAAGCCGCACCCCCCTCGCCTCTAGCCGTCTTCGACGGGCCTGGCACTCCTCTGGTCTCTGCCAGTGTAGGCATAAGAAACAACAACAACAACACAAAATAATGTAAATGCCGAGAATGGAACAAGTATTGTTCAGAGGCTGTTTTTTCTGGTCTCTCATTTCTCTTTCTTCCAAGGAAGGCACTTTGGATACAATCGTCTTGTTCGAGAATTTTACTGCTACTAACGATACGCACTAATATTACAAAAAAGGCCCCGTTTATACGCAACGCCATCTACTTTTATAATAAGTATATTTCAGGACTGAATACACCAATTTAATGTTTTGAAAGCTATTACGATTTTATTCTGTAACTTATAACATGTTATAAAATGAACGACTCCATTTCCACATCACCCACGGGGTAGGAATCATGATGCACTTTTTTTATAGAGGTATCGCCAAGAGCTCTAATCCTCTATAGCAGAGGTTCTCACCTCTAAATTTAATAACCAGTTTACGATGTAAAATGATTTTTCCCAAAGGCACACTAGATATAGAATGCATGAAAAATTAAATTTGAAATTAGGAAAACTGCAAACATTTAAATTACTTTACAAACTTTAAGGAGGGGAAACACAGCAAAGATCAAGCTAGAGAGGAAAATCACTGCTCTTCTTCAGATTCCAAATGCCTAAAAGAAAAGAGAAAGCAAACATAAAAACATGTGTGCCGAACTTAGCCACCACTACAAAAATTAACTTACGTTTACTAGTATATATAACTAGCAGTGTAACCCATCTTTACTTTTAAGTACTTTTGGCAGATACAAGCTGCTAAGCATATAATGTCTGAGTACAGTTCACAATCGGGAATCTTCAAGCAATTTAATGACTAATTATCAGGACGTAAATGAAACCATGTATCTTCTTGGCCTCGATGATGGACACATCTTATCTCACTTCTAATTTAAGAGCCTGAGTTGTCTCTAAGATTCAAGTGAGACGAGAACTAACCATCTTTTCAAAAAGTTAGCAAACGCAACTGGTGAGTGTAATTGGCCTATAGTTATATGGATTTGTTGGATACTTTACAGATTTTTGAAAGGGTATAAGAAAGGAGTGTGCCTAAGCCAAAGAGAAGACATGTTCGCCCCATATGTGGTGATACTGATGTAATACAGGATTATATATGTGTTTACAGGATTACACTAGATATTAGAATCAATTAAATTTTAGAAACATTAATTTAAAACATAAATGAAAACAAACAAGAACTGAAAGCAATACAACATTTACACAAATGCAAGAAAGAACCCAACATACAAATGATAAAGCTCTTGTTACTTTTTGAAAAGTTTTACAGAATAATCTAGATTTTAGAATTAGTTAAATTTTTTAAGCATTAATAATTTGTAACATTTAAGTAAAAGTAAACAAGAAATGAAAGAAACAGTTAAAACTTAATAATGACCCAAAGTAACTTTGTTAAGACTAATACTATCACTTAAGAGAAGAAGTAATCTAGAAATTAAAGAAACGTAATAGTACTGATAATACCGATGTGATTTTCCTAACCGACAGCAAATTGTTCTTGTAGAAAATAAAGGGCACAGCATGTGTACTTTACTGATAATCCAGCCTGTCTATTCGGGAAATTGCTTCCAGAAAATTTCAAATCCAATTTCTTAATCGATGGAACTTTTCAGCGTTTCATGCAGCACATATATTTTCAAGGTATCATGTAAAAATTGGGAATTTGTAGCCATTTACTCTGGTCAGATACTTTGAAGAAAATAACAGACATTTCAAGAATGAAATAATAACGTTATTTTACTTGAAGAAACAGAAAAACATTTTGAGCATAAAAATATCTTATTTGTATAGATATTTTTAATGCCAGAAATAAAGTTTAAGAATAATAATTTTAAAAAATTGATGAATTTAAATAAAATTTTCTATTTGAATTACAACGATAAAATGCAAACCCCATGTCTTTGGCAAGAAATCTAATCTCTTAATTCGATGGAATTTTTCGCTTTTCAAGATTTATAAAATTGGGAAAAGCAAAATCGAGACAAGAAAAATAAAACTAACGAGAACCATGGATATTGTAACGTCGTGATAAAAGAAATAGCCTTTTTTAAAGAATTAAAGAAAAATTTATTTACAATTTGGTAGCGACATCACCGTTACAACTACCTCTCATCATACGTTTTAAACATAACGGCTGAAACACGCCATTCGAACACTGCACTCCGTCCACACTTCAACGAAGCATCCAATCGACTAAAAAAAGCCGTTACAAAAAATATCTTTTCACCAACGTTATACATAAAAGAAAAAATGAACTTCCGGGAAAACCATTTAAGCTCACATAAATATGTCAAAAGAAAAGATATCCTTTCCAAGAGTAATAAGAAGTATAAATAAACACAGGAAGTATCACAATATCTTGGAATAAGGAAAAAGAAATACTATAGAAATACATTTAAAAGATATTCCGGAAGTGTACGTTACAACTCTTCCCCCTTTAGAATAACTTTTTACCCTGTAAAAAGTTACCATAACTTTAAAAAAACTAAATTCTACAAAATTTCATACAAATATTTACAAACATATATACAACTGCCAAGTTACCTAAAAAAACAATAAAAATAAACTCAAAGGACATTTTGGTAACTCAGAACAGTCGGCTAAGGCTGTCAGCATTCTGGTGTTTTCTGCCCTGACGATGGATTACCTCATAGTTCCAGGGCTGCAATGCAAGAGCCCATCTCATGAGACGTGGATTTACCCCAGAGTTCTTTTTTTAACCATACTAGAGGATTATGATCAGTTTGGATAAAGAACTTGGTAGGTCCATCCAGGTAGCATCGTAGCTTCTTGACAGCAAACACAATAGCGGCACATTCTTTTTCTGTAGTTCCGTATTTTCGCTCTGCTGTTGAGAACTTTTTGCTGAGGAACAGAATAGGATGCTCCTCCCCCTTTTCTGTCTTCTGGGATAAAACTATACCCATGCCTAAATCTGAGGCATCACATTGAACATAAAACGGAGCATTAAAGTTAGGAGCATACAGAATAGGGTTCTGAGTTAGCCTCCTCTTCAGTTCTTGAAAAGACCGTTGGCATTCATTGGTCCACTGAATTTCGGACTTCTTGACTTTTCCCTTCAGGAGTTCGTTCAAAGGAGCAACAATAACAGAAAAGTTTGGGATGTATTGGCGGTAATACCCGGCTAATCCAAGGAATGCTCGAATGTCTGTCTTGGTGGTTGGAATAGAAAATTTTTGGATAGCCTGAATTTTCAACTCATTAGGGGACCTCTCCCCCTGTCCCACATAATGTCCCAAATACATCACTTTCTCTTGGGCAAATTTGCATTTGCTACTTTTCAGACGAAGGCCCGCTTTACTTATTATCTCAAGATACAATTTAGATGTTTAAGGTGAGAACTCCAATCCAAGGAGAATATGGCCACGTCATCCAGATAGGGTACTGCGAACATGTCATACCCTCTCAAGAGCTCAGACATCATTTTGCTGAAGTAATAAGGAGCATTTTTCAGTCCAAACGGCATCCTTAATGGTCGAAACGACCCGAAACTTGTCACGAAAGTGGCATACCGTTGAGCACCTTTAGTCATAGGAATTTGCCAGTAACCTTTTGACAAATCCAGAACAGTGATGAATTTGGCATTGGAGACGGCTTCCACTCTTTCCTCGATGTTAGGGATAGGAAAATACTGAGTTTTCGTGATTTCATTCAGCTTTCGATAGTCAATGCAGGGCCTTGGGTCTTTCCCTGGTACCTCAACTAAAATCATAGGCGAAGTGAAATCACTCTCACCCACTTCAATAATTTTCATTTGGAGCATCTTTTCAATTTCGGCTTTCAAGATCTGAGATTGTCGGACCGACATTCGATATGGCTTCGCACAGATGGGCTTTATTTCAGAAAGTTCGATATCAAACTGGATACGATCTGTGAGGACAGGCACGTTTGAGAAACAATTGGAATATTTACATATAATACAACTGAGCTGGTCAATCTGGTCGTCATCCTGTCTTCCTTTCACTTGACTGTTTCTCAATATCTCCTCGAGATCAAAAATATTGGGATTGTTTTCCACGGGTGGGAATTCTTCTTCCAACTCTGATTCTTCATCCTCACAAGTAGTGACCAGATTTATGAATTCCGGCCTCTGATAGTAAGGCTTCAATAAATTTACATGATATATTTGTGACGAATTTTTCCGGTTGGGCAGGGCAACAAAGTAGTTCGTCTCCGAAATCTTGCTTTCAATGGTCCCAGGACCATGCCATTGAACCGCTAACTTATTTACAGGTGAGAGTGCCAGTACCAGTACTTTATCTCCAACATTGAATTCACGTTTCACGGTATTTTTGTCGTACCATTTTTTTCTTTTCTTGGCAGCTTCCTCCATATTATCAATGGCTAGGCTGCGACATTTTTCCAATCTTCTGAGAAGATTGATGATATATTCAACAACTGAAGAATTTCCTTCTTCCGGCTGTAACCAGTTTTCATACAGAAGAGTGACGGGAGTCCGCAAGTTTTTTCCATGAACCAATTCAGCTGGACTGAATCCGGTGGATTCATGAGTAACTGTCCTTAAGGCGAACAAGACTGCATGGACATGCTTATCCCAATCTGGTCCTTCTTCGGTACACAAAACTCTCAAAATCCGTTTCAGGGTTCGATGAAACCTTTCTACCGGATTGCTCTGGGGATGATACACAGAGCTAAGTACCACCTTGATGCCGAAACGTTCAAAAAATTCTAATGTTAGTTCGCTCATAAACGAGGTTCCCTGGTCGTGTTGAATCTCCTTAGGAAAACCCATTCGACTAAAAATCTGAAGGAGAGCATTAATTACGGATCTAGATGTTATGTTTGGTACTGCCACAGCATCTGGGTACTTCGACGACATACACATTGCCGTAATCAGGTATCTTTGGCCTGAGTCCGTCACGGGCAAAGGTCCTACAGCAACAATATTAATACGGGAAAAAACTTCAGTAATCACTGGAACAAGAGTCATGGGCGCATTTTTTTTGTCCCTTGCCTTTCCAGCTCTCTGGCAGGAATCGCAAGCCTTCACGAAGTCCTCTGCTTCTTTGTAACAGTTTTTCCAGAAAAAGTACTTGGTCATTCTGTCTTTGGTCTTGGTGGTCCCAAGATGACCTGACGTGCCTTCATGACAAAATTTCAGTATCTTTTCTCTATACTCTATGGGCACGACGATGAGCTTCCTTTCGATACCACTCTTGTCTTTCTTAATCTTTACCAAAAGTCGGCCTTTCACAAGTTCAAAATCTTTAGGAGGGTTTCCATTTTGGATTTGTTTTACTTGAGAGCTCATCTCTTCATCTTCACCTTGAGCCTTGATTAGTTGCTCAGTATCCACTTTTAACAATTCAGTGATATCTTGATCTTTTGCCACATGAGTGAACTCGTCACTTACTTCCCCTGCTTCCGTTTCATTTTTTTCCAAGGTACTGAATTCTTCCGCTGGGATAGGGTTTTCGGATTCTTTAATTAAAGATTGAGATTTATCCCTTTCTTTCACTTTTTTCTGATGCCTTGTCAGTACTGCATTTATTTGATCCACAGATTGACAATCTTCCCTTTTTAACAAGGCAGCAGTCCGATTCCCTAAAAGATATCGTCCGCGGTCTAGTTCATCTGGAATCACAGCAGCCTTAGTGAGTGTTTTTCCCAATTCACACTCTACCAAAACTTTGGCAAGAGGTAAACAAGTTGAGCTGGAGTCCAAAGGTTGCTGTACCCAAACATGTTCACCCGTCATGTCAGCTGAATTCACCAATTTCCGACACACAATGTCAATGGTCGCTCCGGTATCTCTTAGTAAATTTATATCCTGACCGTTAATTTTTCCTTTCATGATATACGGTTCCAGGTACTTCTCAGGTTCTTTGTCTGAAATGTAATTTACAGTTTCCGAAGGTTTCTTCAACTTTGGACAATTTGGTCGGATATGACCAGGCTCATTGCAATGAAAACACCGCATCTGTCTCCTGCGTTCGAATTCCGGATTTGGGTCTTGTTCGGAAAATCTTCGTTCTATCTTAACCCCTTTACCATTTATGGTATCACTTCTCCTTGGTGGATTATCGGTCTTTTCAAACTTGTTTTGAACTCGACCCTCGAACTTGTCTTTCGCAAAGACAGGGTATCGTTTCACAGTTCGTCTAACGTCTTCAAACTTCTCCAACAGTTCCACCAAATCTGTAGGGGAGTTTATTTCTGTCCATTCTCTGAGATACATATCTTTGAATTCGGATGGTGTTTTTTTCTTCATCTGATCTGTGATGATCAAATCTCTCAGTTTTTCAAAAGTAAGGACCTGACAACCTGCAATCCATCCATCGAAATAAGTAGACAATTCATGACAGAAATCCCTCCAGTTCCGATCAATTGCTTTATGGTGTGAACTAAATAACTGTCAAAATCTTTCTGGTGTTAGTTTGAACCTTTTTAACAGAATATTTTTGATATGATCATAATTTGTAGCTAGGTCAGCTGGTTCACGGGCTATTATATGAGCAATCTCTTGGGGGATCAAACTTAATAGGTGAGATACCCACATTTCTTTACCCAGCGACAGCAAAGTTGCCTGTCGCTCGAACAAGATTAAATAAAGACTCATATCATCTTTCATGTCGTATTTCGGAAGGATCTTGGTCAAGTCTCGATTCGATGGTCTAGAATGATCAACTGCACCTCGCTGGGTTTGTCTAGTTGCTTCTATTCTCAATTTTTCCAACTCATACTCTCGTTCTCTCTGCTTTTCTTCCATTTCAAGGGCTTCATTTCTCCGCTTTTCTTCCACTTCAAGGGCTTCAATTCTCCGCTTTTCTTCCACTTCAAGGGCTTCAATTCTCCGCTTTTCTTCCACTTCAAGGGCTTCAATTCTCCGCTTTTCTTCCACTTCAAGGGCTTCAATTATCCGCTTTTCTTCCACTTCAAGGGCTTCATTTGTCTTTCGAGTTTCTATAATTCTACCAAAAAGTGCTTTGGTGAATTCCTCATCATATCCCTCACTTGAAGTAATAAGATTCACTAATTGTTTTATGGATTTTTCTACGGTGATTTCTAAATCTATCTCCTCCACCAATTTGATCAAGTCCTCTTTCTTTCCCTTAACTAAATAAGTCATGATTAAATTCTAAACAGTTTCCCTCTTTGGACTCAAATATAACGTAAGGTACAAAATGAAAACTTTTCGAAACCGAAACTGTCCAGAATTCTGACTTACCTTATAGCCAAGCCACAAGAAATATAACTCAAAGACAATAGAACAATAGAAAAGAAATAAATGTACAAAAACCAATTTGTAACCCAAAAGACCTTCAAAAGAAAATTAATTAAAAAAAAATTTAAATCAAAATACCATTTCAAATACAAAACAAATTTAAATTATTAATTAAGATAAATAATCATCTACGACGATTAAAATCTCTTAAATTTCTATTTCACCTAAATTCCAAATCAATACTAATTTCTATTATAAAAGCAAAATTTGCAATTAAGAAAAAAATTTTTGTTTCGAAACCTGTTACGATAAATGGAAGTTATCACAAAAACAGAAGTAAAATTGTACATTAAATATAATAGTGCATAAAACTTTAGACTTAAAACCGAAACCACTTATCTGGAATAGTTGCTTGATGGTACACAGGAAGTCCTTGAGCAGGAACCCAAAGTTCGAACTGGACTTTGCTGACGATGACAGGACGGGATGCCCAAAAAGTTCGGACCGGATGGCCCTTTCGATGCTGAACACACGCGTTTCACACACAGGAACAGGACGGGATGTCCCAATTCTACTGACCGGACTAAGCTTCGTTGCTGGACACACGCAGTAACAGGCCACGTTTCATGCACAGATACAGAACGGGATATCCAAAAACATCGGACCGGATGGCCCACTTTGCCGCTGCCGGACGCACGCAAATTCTCCACTCACGAGGACGGGATGTCCAAAAACTTCGGACCGGATGGCCCACTTCGTTGCTGCCGGACGCACGTAAATTCTCCACTCGCGAGGACGGGATGTCCACAAACTTCGGACCGGATGGCCCCCTTCGTTGCTGCCGGACGCACGCAAATACTCCACTCACGAGGACGGGATGTCCACAAACTTCGGACCGGATGGCCCCTTCGTTGCTGCCGGACGCACGCAAATACTCCACTCACGAGGACGGGATGTCCACAAACTTCGGACCGGATGGCCTTCTTCGTTGCTGCAGGACGCACGCAAATACTCCACTCACGAGGACGGGATGTCCAATAACTTCGGACCGGATGGCCTCCTTCGTTGCTGCAGGACGCACGCAAATATTCCACTCACGAGGACGGGATGTCCAAAAACTTCAGACCGGATGGCCTTCTTCGTTGCTGCAGGACGCACGCAAATTTTCGCTGAACACAGGACGAGATGTCCACAGTTTATTCTCAAATCAGGACGGGATGTCCAAGACTTCAATTTAATGGGAACGATCACAGTGCATGCCACCATTAATAGGTAGCTGTAACGTCGTGATAAAAGAAATAGCCTTTTTTAAAGAATTAAAGAAAAATGTATTTACAATTTGGTAGCGACATCACCGTTACAACTACCTCTCATCATACGTTTTAAACATAACGGCTGAAACACGCCATTCGAACACTGCACTCCGTCAACACTTCAACGAAGCATCCAATCGACTAAAAAAAGCCGTTACAAAAAATATCTTTTCACCAACGTTATATATAAAAGAAAAAATGAACTTCCGGGAAAACCATTTAAGCTCACATAAATATGTCAAAAGAAAAGATATCCTTTCCAAGAGTAATAAGAAGTATAAATAAACACAGGAAGTATCACAATATCTTGGAATAAGGAAAAAGAAATACTATAGAAATACATTTAAAAGATATTCCGGAAGTGTAGGTTACAATATCCATACATTTACAATATGACACTTCTGCTACTTAAGAATAAGAGTAACTACTTTGTATGAGTACAAGTACCACTACTAGAGTACTTCCGGTATTCAAATGAATACTATTGTAAACGATACCTAGGAGGAATACAACAAAAACTACTTGTGTACTTCCTGTATTCATGAATACTTCCTGTATTTATATGAATACTTTTGTAACATATACCTAAGATGAATACAACATCAACTATCTTAGTACTTACTGTATTCATGAATACTTTTGTAACCGATACCTAGAATGAATACAACAACAACTACTTGAGTACTTTCGGTACTCACATAAAAGTATAGAGTACATCGGTTACTTTTAAGTATCGAATACATGAGTACTTTTGTACTCGAATACTGCCATCACTGAATATAATAATAAATTAATTTTAAAATGTTCTACATTACATTTTAAATTGGTATTAAATACCGCTATACTTTCCACAAGACATCCAAACCAAAATGATAAAAATTAAGTATACGAAAACCGAAGAACGAAACAGAAACAAACAAAAGATTGCATAAATGAAACAAACCCAAAAGTGTATAAAAGATCAAAATTAAATATAGCTTAACTTTCAAAAAGATTTCTAAACAATCCAAACTAAAAGATAATATGCTTTAAAAATGAGAATCCAAACTATCGTACTCTAAAAAAGAAACAATAACAAATTATTGCATTACCGTCATCCAGTTCCGAGAATGGAGCGATCACAGTAATTTAAAGATACTTATATTATGGAATATGATAATCCAAACTAAAAGGTAATACAAACTAAAAGTTAATATGCTTTTAAAAAATCAAAATCCAAGCTATCGAACTCTAAAAAAGCAACAATAACAAACAACGTATTGCCCAACCATGATCTAGTTGCAAAAGTGGAGGAAGTACAATAAAAAGATACTTATATTATGATAATACAAACAAAAAGTTAACGCTATCTAAATGTTAATATGCTTTCAAAAAAGCAGTAAATTTTTTATAAAGGGGGATATCCAGCAGTCGGCCGGTTTCTCACGCACAGTAAATACGTATTCAGTCAATAATAATTGGAGACTGTTGCCATTCGGAGGAAAACAATAATAATTAAATATCTCTTCAAATTAATTTTAAAATGTTCATGATTAAATTTTAAAATTCAAGCTGGACTATAAAATTTTAAACAATTCGGATTACCTCTGTTCTAAATTTCATTATTGTGAGTGCCATAGGTTCGTCAGGACACGCCGAACAGAGACGACACAAACTTCATTTAATAACAGTAAGACTAGCCACTGTGTGGTCAGCACGGCGTTGCCCGTGACGGTTCTTTTCGTGGGGTCAGGTGTGACATCTGCTCGCCGACCCCCGGTTATTGCTACGAATTCGTAGCCTATTGAATAACAACCATCATGGTGTTGCCCGTGGTGTTGGTTAGTTTCGCAAACCAAATGGAAATTCGTGGTCTATTGCAAGAAATTACCTGCGAAATCCAATTATGTTTGCTTTGCAAATCAAATTATTAATATTATTAAATGCAGTTTGCTTCACAAACCAACACCTCGGGCTAAACCATGATGGCCTCGTTGTTGTCAAATGTGGCCAAATTCAATAACAGCCATCATGGCGTTGCCCGCGGTGTTGATTTGCTTTGCAAACCAAATGGAAATTCGTAGCCTATTGGAATGAATTCCCTATGAATTTGGTTCAACCATAGTTCATAATATTCAAAGTTTCATCTGTGAAGCAAACCAAATTATGAATATTATGAACTATGGTTTGCTTCGAAAATTGGATAACAGTTTCCCGTGGTGTTGGTTTACTTCGCAAATCAAATGGGAATTCGGCGTGACGTTACAATCTCTTGCGTAAGTATTTATATTTAATTAAAAAATTATTTATTAAAAGAAAATCAAGACTATTAGGTATCTGTCTGGCATCAAACTTTCCGCAGATTTCAAAGCCTTTGAAATTGAATCAACGTTGTATTGGTGCAACATAACGAGTTGTTGGCGGTATTAACCCCGATGTGAGAGAACCGAGGACAAAATCTCATCATTTTGAAACACGGTCAGATGACACTATCCACACCTGAGCCGTCACCCCATTCTACAAAATCCCGGACCACACCAACGTAACAAACAATGCCATACAAAATGCTTTATTATTTTTTTTGTTGTTGCTATCTTTGACGAAAATCGTAAGAGGGCAGGGAATGTAATCTGTTTATCTTTTGAAAGCGAAGGTTGACGTGAGTTCAAAATCTCTTGCGAAAATATAAAAGATGTTCAATTTAAAAACTCACGAGCTTTTATGTGGTACCCATTCTGTGCCATCCCTAGCGACATATGAATACAACCGGATTAGTTGGAATATTATCTGCACCTTCTTCTGATTCACTTTCATATAAATTGGTGCCTGCAACGGATTCTAAATCCGAACAAGAGAGCTCCCCATCATCCTATTCATTTTCAGAAAGTTCTCGCATCAAATTAGCAATTTCTTCAGAACTTGGGGCTCTTTCACACGAAAGAGATCGATCTCTCACACCGGTATGTAGGCGACTGAACGTATATAGAAACTATAGGAGCATTTCAAACGAGAAGACTCGCAGGACACTGGTTTGAGAGGTGAGAAAATAGTCGTCGACGACTTTTTTAGTATGAAGGAGACTGATGTTATATTGTGAGGTATTGCATCATTCACACGAGAGAGACTCTCTTCTGGAGATTTTTGATTCCTAGCGATATCAGCTGCCTTTCTGAAATTGTTTTCTTTCTTTTTTGTCTTATATTTTTCTAGTTATGGAAAGTTTAGATAATGATAAGTTAATTATAGTGCTGTGCCAATGCAGCCTGCATTGTGGGACAAATCTCACGAAGATTATGCGGACAAAGTAAAAGAAGAAAACACACGGAGAGTGGTGATGGTGTTTATGGCGAAGAAATGCTAGAATGTGATAAACAAAAGAAAAATATGCTTTGTTACAACAATTTAGCATCAATTTATGTTGACGAACTATAGTAGGAATGCGATGTATAAAAAAACGATAGCTTGATAATATAATAGTTGAGTTACATTATTTTTTTACAGTAATTTAACATCCATTTATGTTGACGAACCAAAAGAGGAAGGTATACGGGGAAGTAAAAAGTAAGTGACAAAGCGATAACTTGATAATATTTTAAACTAGCCATTGCGTGGCCAGCACGGCGTTACCCGTAACAGTTCTTTTCGTGGGGTCAGGTGTTACCACTGCTCGCTCACGCTCGCCAAATCTGAGTGATTTCTGTGCATTTCCACAAACGATTGCAGTGCCCATTGTGTTGGTCCAGTGCGGCGTTAATTAAATACGTACCACAAACAATCACGAAGATTCCAGAGGTCGTAATATTAGTGACGTCATTGTCTATTGCTAATGCGCCCATACTCGTATTGTAAAAAAAAAAAAAACACAATTGAAAATTATTTATGTAAAAAAAATCAAATGCACGGTATCTGTCTGGTGTAAAATTTTCCGCAGATTTAAAATTCGTTGACACTTTTAACCTACCTTTAACGATCCCTATTTTACAAAACAGAGCTAATTAATGAAAATAAAAAAATTGTATTTGTTTTACTTCCCTTCTCTCGAATTGTTGGTGTGCAGGAAATGGAAACCGTAGACAATCTCAGGCGAATTTTTGTATGAATACCGGTCTCTCATACCGGTATGAGAGATCGATCTCATTCGTGTGAAGGCGCCCTAATAATTGTCGAACACCTCACGGGATAGGGAGCGTGGAGGTACAACAATGGAAAAATATGCTGGTGCACCATCATGCATGAACCACATGTTCTGCCGCACTGTAGCCGGTAAACCCTGTAGCATATATCAGGGGGACGTACCGCAGGAAAATCAGATACGTAGCGCTATTAAGGTGTTCGGGCAGAAGGTACGGTCATTAAATCCGAGGATTCCTGGACAGATGTTTCAACCGAACTTGTGTTTAAATTTCGATGGGAAGGTGGTTTGGGGATTTTCAGACGCCAACATGTGTTGATCACGCCTTCTCGCGTAGAGATGGCTTCATTCGAGAATAAAACACTAGCGGGAAATTGTAAATTGTTTCGTGTGATATCAACAATCCAGCCTACGAACTGTACCCGAATGGGATAATCGACTTCGGCTAGGTGTTGCATGCTTTTTACTTGCAGAATGTACATCTTTTTTAAATATAGTTTCCAACGAATGGAATAGAGCAAAAAATTAACGCTATATGTTACAAATCAGCAATTTTTTATAAATGTTTCAAACGCTGCCTTTCCCATTATTTTGCCTTTATTTTCTGCCTTTCATTATTTTTATGACGATGAACGTTTGTACAACTTTCCCTCACATTTTCGTTTACACTAAGCATAATTTAGTTTCTATTCATTCCTATTAGATGCTTTACGAATTTGTAAAGCTGACAAAAGCTAGGATTGGATTGGTTTTGGTTTTTTGGCATTGAGTCCTCTTGGGACATATTATGCCAAACTCAAGATTAAAAAAAAACAGATATACAATATAATAATAGAATTAAATGAGTCAAGTCATAATAAAATGAATACTATTTTAATTATATGTGATGGATAAAACCAATGTCATGTAAAAAGCTAATCCGTACTTTAAAATATCGTTTCTCCAAAAAATTTTGAATAAAAATAGGCAGATTTCCTCTTATGTCATAGTTAAAAATGTCTTTTAAAATTCCATGTCTCCATGTTCGATCGTAAGCTTTTTCTATATCGAAGAAAATTGAGACGAGATGCTTATTTTGGACGAATGCGTTCCTTATATCGGTCTCGAGAGCGACAAGATTATCAACAGTGGATCTATTTTTCCTGAAACCACTTTGAAATGGAGAGAGACATTTATCCTTTTCCAATATATAAACGAACCTCGCGTTGACCATATTTTCTAAAATTTTGCATAAGCAACTTGTTAGGGCTATTGGACGGTAGTTCGAAGGATTCTTGGGGACTTTGTTCGGTTTTAGTATGGGTATTATGGTAGCATACCTCCATGACTGCGGAAAAGTATGCTCGGTCCAAATTATGTTGTAAAATTTCAGGAGATGATATAGAGAACTATTTGAAAGATGTTTGAGAATGATGTAACTAATATTATCTGGCCCAGGAGTTGATTTGTGAACTAAGGATAAAGCCTTTGTCAATTCGGAAAAAGTTAAATCACAATTATAGGATAATATACGGTTTGCAGCAAAATTAACTTTAGTCTTTTCAGATGCAATTTTAATTTTTTTTTAACTTTCAGAGTAGTTATTGGAGCTTGATATTTCGGAAAGGCATGAAGCAATTGTGTTTGCTATGTCTTTGGGTGCCGATAGTATTTGGTTATTATGTTCTAGAATAGGAATTTGTCTATTGGGGTAAACACCGAAAATTCTTTTAATTCTGTTACATAAATGTTTACTTGTGACTTTACTATTGATACTATTGACATAATTCATCCAAGAATCCCTCTTACTACGTCGTTGAATTTTACGAAAGGCCGCTTTTGTTTTAGATATAAATTGCATATTGTTATTAAAATATTTACATGAAGTCTTACAGCAACAGCTTGGAGATTTGTTTTGAGGTTAATTTGAGTTACTGGTAAGTCATGGGAGGTAAGTAAAGCAACGCCTCCACATGCTCTTTGGCCATCATTGTAATCTTTTCTGAACATAGTGTAATGACGAATGTTGGTGGTATCATTGCTTTTCAGATAGGTCTCCTGCAGGGTGATTGCAGCTGGCTTATGTTTATTTATGATGTCCTTTACATCATCACATCTGTTACGAAAACCTCGGCAGTTCCAGGAAAGAAAGGAAGCCATAAAAATAAAGTATAAAAGAAAAGAAAAAATTACTTGTGGTTTCTCGTCCTAGGACGATGTTTGTCTTGCCGCGGATCCTTTTTGGGTTTGATTGGCGAAGTGTCCAATTCCTCATCTTCTACAGATGAAATATCGCTTTCAGTGTTATAAAGATTTATGAGATCGCTGGTAGAAGGATTAGTTATGAAATTTCTGGATGTAACGTCAGGCTGAAGAGAGGTTTGAGAAGAACTTTTTGCTATTTTAATATTATTTTGTTCAGTAGATATGGCTCTTTTTAAAGAAGTATTTAAGGTTCGATTTGATTGATTTATCTGTTTTGTATTTGTTGAGAGATGTTGTAGCTGATGCTTTAGAAAAAAGAGGCGTTATAGGTTGGTTCGATGAAGTTTTATGTTGGTCAGATGGCTTAAAAATAGTTACATCAGTTTGAGTTCCGTTAGTTTTAAAAGTTTTTTTACTATTGAAGAGTACGATATTCCAGGTTTCGGGGTGCGATCATTTACAATTTTTCTGGCCTCAGGAAATGAAATGTTTTGCTGCACTTTAATAGTTTGTATCTCTTTTTCGGTTAAAAATTTAGGGCAAGACCTGGCAAAAGCTGGATGGTCACCTTTGCAGTTCACACAGCAAAGGGACGATGACGTACAGACATCGGTCTTATGATCTGTACTACAGCATTTTGCGCAGGTTTCTTTTCCACGACAAGCAAGGAAAGAGTGGCCGAATCGCTGACATTTAAAACAACGTACTGGGTTTGGTATAAAAGGACGAACTGGACAATTAATATAGGCTATTTTAACATGTTTTGATATTGTCGGTGTGTTGAAAGTTATTATAATATGTTTGGTAGGTATTCTTTGGCCATTTCTTGATATAGTGATTCTTTTTACATTACTTACATTTTGATCGGACAGGGATTCTAGAATGTCTAGTTCAGTATCATGAGTCAAATCGGATTAGGAAATCACGCCTCTTGACGAATTTAAAGTTTTATGGGGTGTTATAGTTACTGCTATTGGACCGACAAGTTTTATTTTTTGGATGTTTGAAGCCTGTGTATTATTTTTTACTTCTATATGTACATCTCCTGCTAGGGTTTTTGAAATGTTTTTTGTATCTCCTACCATTCCCAAAATTGTTTTGTGAAGTAAAATAGCCGATATGTTTTTTAAATTGCACTCGTTACTTTTCATAATAAAAAAAAATTTGTACTGGTGTATTTTTGTTATTATTTTCGTTAGATAGGTGCTCCACTGAAGGAGAAGTTGAATTTTTGTTTTCCATGTTCGAAAAAAAGATGTTCAGTCCCTGGCGGCACCACCCACCATGGAGTCCAACGAGGGGATACAGGTTCCTGTACCGGTGCTAACCAGGGACTATACGGACCCAACTCACCTCTATGACTGCCCTAAGGAGCTAGTTGGTGAGCAGGTCCTTAGTCCTAGCAGGATATACCCACCAGCCGATCAATGTACTGGGACCAAAGTACACCTCCTGTTTATTCGAAGCAATGTATTGGGGCGTCATGTTGTCCCTCAATCACCAGGATCACCTTTTCCGAAGACACGGGTCTCCACGCACGGCAAACATGTGGGTGATATAATCCCCAAGAGAAAGCTGGAAACACAGAGTGGCCAAAAGCTTCTCAAGGGGTGCCCTCACCTCCGAAGAGGCAACCACAATGAGGGAGGAAGAAAAAGCAAAAAGCAGAAGGGTAGAGGAGGAGAAAAACGAAAGGGAGAAAAGATCACTCAGGTACCCCGGGGTTGTGAAGCCCGTACAAACCTAAAGAAGGAATGCCCCTGGGGGCAAAATCTAGAGAATAGTTTGCGAAGAGCACTTAAAATATTCATATTCTTTCAATCTCTAGATAAAATAGTTGTGTGAATGATGCTGAGACACCTTTTTTTCTGACTTTTAAATAAAATGTAACATCCGGTATTTATAAACTCTAATTCACCTGTATAATTGAAATTTGTAATATCCTATATGAATAAATTAAACTGTGTCAGACCTGTGACCTATTTGTATCAATTCTGTTTTTAATATATCATCTAAGCATACTTTCTGCTGTCTCTATCCCAATAGTTCAATTTTGAGATGTTTAGGCATATATTTGCCATATTATGTGTCACAAATATTTGCTACAGATTCAAAGTCGGTATATAAAATACATGTAGGTAATCTGAAGCATCCTAATTGCTATATATTTTTTTCTAAACTAGGATAATGGGTCTCGCGGTTCAGTGATGGCGTCAACCCCAAGTGAATTGATACCTTGGACAATTAATGACTAGCGGAAGATAAGCAATCCGCCATTTACAAAACAGTACCATTCAGCATTCTTTGAAAATTTAAACCCTCTGAGCACCATCATTTTTTAAGTGTAGTATTGTGTTCATAACAGCACACATGAATGATTGACCGCATTTTTTAATTGAAACAGCCCTAGGTAGTTAAATTTATTGAAGACATCGATGCTGAGATGATGCTAACAACATCGATCAATGGATGTCAAAAATGAAATACAAAGTGTGTTCGAGTATCGTGGTCGAAAGCAAAAGTAGAAATCATATCGGACTGTTACTTTTTATCGCGATAAGAAGCGACGTATGGCAACAATGCAAATAAAAGAAATCTTGAAAAAACGTTTTTAAATTTGTTTTTTAAACGTCATCACGTCAGTAAATTGAATAACACATCCTTCTCTTCAATTATTTAATAGTTATGTATATTTATTTTTAAGTACAGTGCATACTGTGTGATGTATACAAGGTGCCACGAAATCTCCTCGACAAACTTTAAAGGGTGGTAGGATGCATCGAAACAAACATTTTTTTTGTCAGAGCATGGGTTCATAATTGTTGCTTCTATGTGCTAGAAGGCGTTGATTGGTGCGTTACCGAATCTTTCCTTTTTTGAACTTCCTCATTGGCATTGCAGATTTTACCTGTAAATTTTCATCACATTTATTGAATAGAAGACAAAACAGTTAGATTTATAGCTTGAAGGAACACACAAAACAGAATGGAGGTAGGAAACATTTATTGTTTTATAGAATAAAATGTGATGCATGTAAATAAGACTTGTTAGTATTTTTATATTTAATGTTTTAACTGACTGGAAGTATGGTAAAGATGTGCTGAATCATATTTGGCTGATGAAAATTCTATGACACCATTAGTGTATAGTGTAACGTAGAAACTCATTTTTATAAACTAAATCTACTTATATTTACACACTGGTAAAGTAGTTATATCATTCGCAAAAAATCCACGCATTGAAAGTTTTCCTAAATCATCTTTAAATGTAAAAAGGCAGCCGTTCTTTTCTTTTGACATTTTTCGAGAACATTTTTAAATTGTTAAATCACAGTATATTTTAATCTTGTTTTGTATTGTTGATCACAAAAATGGACATTTTTGGATTGTAACTAACTTTACAAATATTTTTTTCTGCATTCTGTATGTAATTTTATATTATGACATCTGTCAGTAAATTTTCTATTCTGTATTCTGTTTGTGAATTTTCTTTTCTGTATTCTCTTTGTGAATTTTCTTTTCTGTATTCTGTCTGTCAGTTTGCAACTTTGCAGGTATGCAACTGTGCCTTTATATGGCACTCCTTGGAGAACCGTGATGTTAAACCTAATCGGTGTCTGAGTCCGTGCCGAGTCTGAAAAATAGAAGGCAGTAAATTAGATTAAGAATTGTTATTATGTCTGAATTTTTCAACCGATTCAACCATAAAAGTAACAAATTTATTAAACAAAATTGTTTCATTAGTTCAAATCTTACTCACTTTCGGGCAGCTTCTATGGCCGATTGGTAGAGGGCTTCATCAATCATAGCCTCGAACTCCTCCTGAAAATACGAGTCATAAGTTTTTTTTCACTAGCAATAGTTGTTAAATACGAGTACTATAATTGTTTAGTACAGGCGTTGTTAACTATCGATGCCTTTCCCTTCTAAAAAGCTACTCTACGTGTATGTCGATAAAGACCATTCTTAAGAAAAAAACCACTTCACTCTTCAGATATATTTGTAATTCCTAAAAACCACGACTTGCAATAATGGCACTAAGTAATTGAAACTATCAATATTGCATTATTTCCCGTTACACTAAAGGTGAATGGAAGGGTAATAGATCTATCCTTTACCTCGTCCTGGGCCACAAGGATCTCGTCACTTGTCGAGATTTCCGGCTCTTCTTCATCCTCGTCCTCATACGATCTTCCGTATGCATCGATGGCGGGGGGTTCACGCAGCCGTCCGATGGCATGGACGACTAGGCGGTGCAGCCGGATGCCTTTTGAAGTGCGGTGGCGGCTGCCACATAGCTCGCATTCCAGAGGCCATTCCTGCAAAAGATCACTTTATGAGACTGCTGTGCTGATAGAATATGTGCTGATTGGTGTACTTAAAATGTGCATCCTCTGCTCTCACTGTCTAAGCCACTCAGTGGGCGATTTAAGGCAATGATGCTCGAATTGGGCTGTGAGCACTTCATTCTACCTTCTAGAGTAGGCATGAGGAGCCCATTGGGTAGAGTAGCGGAGAGGCAATCATTGGGTTACAAGTTCGAAACTCGATTTAAAAAAATGACGGAAGTGTACTTGGAATCTGGTTCAGGTTAGAACTAGCCTCAACTGTCATCACATTGGAAGTTTGGAGAGTGGTGTGCTAGCTCAGGTGTCGACCTCGTCATATAATTTTGTTTCAATAGGACGAGGTGTGTCGTAATTTTCATGTAGTCTAGCACAGTTTTCTTCCCATAACACACGTGGTTTGGAAATGGACGCATCTTTCTGTTTTTCCAGGTGAAGACTTCGATCATTTCCTTCGAAATGGAGTAGTAATTGTCTCGAATAGCTCTTTGCGTTGCGGTTCAACTACCAACCCGTGCTCTAAATGCAACTCAAACTGATGTTCTCCCGAGCACAATAGATACTGCCTCTGCTGTTCCTCATTCTATCTTATTCAACACTCAATGCTGGTTTTTCAGGACCTCAAGTCTGACAGGTGTGAAATTAATGTATGCCAGTAAGATAAGTAAGATGATTACGTAAATCCGGATCGTGGTGTGATTAAAATTCTGTATGGGAAAGCTATATAAATTCAACAACTCCAGCTGCATTTGCCATTCTGCCAGGAATTCCAATATTTAAGTTGACCCGACCCTTTAGATTATCTTTTTGATTCATGCAGTTGAACCAGAATTCATGCCAGAATTCACGACCAACTTGGTAATAGTACGAAATTGAAACCCTGAATTTCTATTTCCATTTTGGACTGTTTTTATTGCAATGTGCTGATAAGTATTAATTGAAAAAATCTTGCTGATGATTATTAATTGAAGAAGTCAATTTTGAAGTAAGTGAAAAATCGATGATATTGAGTACTAGTTGACATTATTAGTGACAATTAACGCAACAACAACTTGAGCAGGAAAGGCGTTATTCGAACAGTTCGGTGACTTGTATATGATCTTATGTATGTCCGAATATCGAGTGCTGAAATTCTCTAGTTTTGTACTTGTGAGTTACTAAAATTTTAAAAATTGATCTTTCTGAAAACTGTTTGCAAAATTTAAAGCCATGTTGTGACAAAAGTATAATATCATATTTGTTAACTTTATTTTTAACACATCACATGTGTTCAACGCATAGTTTGAACCAGAATAAATAAATTTAGTATTTCAGATATTTTGGAAAAAGAGCAGTGAAATCTCAAATTCGATGAATTTTTCGTTTTTATCCTCTGCGAATCAAGAAGGCTCACCAAAACGTTACTTGTGCATGAACTAGACTGTAAGGAAGTTTTGCAGAAGTTTATACAGGTGCTAGGAACATTGTGATGATGATTAGTATATTTCCATAGTGTATTTCTTTCAGATATCGGGTTGGAAAATATAAGGTGATTGAATGTAGCTTTTACCTCGACCTGGCGCTCAGGAATTTCGTATACAATCGGCCCATCTTCCACATTTTCTGGGATGTAAAGATTTCCAAGGCCGTCCTTCCTTGATGGTCCTGGAAAATGGCCTATTCCATGAGCAATTATTTCATGTTCTTCTTTCTCTTCGACTGTTAAATGTTTTCTGCATATGATGCAATCTACAACAGTCTGACAAATATGATTTTTTATTAGATGCAGAAATGGGGTATGTTGACATGCGCTTAGTTTTAATGAATATAAATTAGGTGCTTTTAACCATAGCAACAGGAAAATTTCCGAGCCCGCCAACTTGATCTCTTGTACTTAATCTTAAAGGCCTCAAGTCTCACAGGCTTTGTGAGATTCATTTATGACGAGTGCGAGAAGTAAAAAGAAAATTATGTGAATTCAGGGTATTGCGTGTTTAAAATTCTAATTGGGCGTGCTAAAAATTCAACACCTTGCTGAATGAGCACTGAACATTCCATCTAGGATTAGAATCTTGAAAATTGAAGCTGGCCAAACAAATTGTATTAACTTTTACGTTTGCGCACAGGTCGCCCTGAATTCTTCTCACATTCGGAACCAATTTTTATCAAATTGAACCCCAACCGAAACGCTGATTGTTCTGAATTCAATCATTTAGTTTCCCATTTTCTCTATTTCTAATGAAATGCATTGTGCTGAAAATTTTTATACACGGAGATTTTAATTTTTGAAGTCGGACAAAAATACACGATGTTATCATTTAGGTTTTAAGAAGAGTGACAATTAACATAAAATATATATAATCAGGTAAAGCGCTTTTTTAACAGTTTTGTAAGTTGTGTATGGTCTTAGAAATGGTCAAAAATCTTTTCTTGAAAATCTTTTATTTAGTTCCTATGAGTAGTTAGATTTTCAACCTGGTTGAAAATTATTTACAAATTTAAGGTCATTCTATGCGAAAACTGTTTTGTGTTCTTAAAATTACTACCTCATATTTTTTTGTGAATATAAGTAAATGCGAATTCAGCACTTTATTGTTCTAGATTCTAATTTGGGTAAGGAACAGTGGTACCTATAATTAATGTTCTTTTTTGTTTTTTTCATTGCGAATAAAGATTTAGCTCATCAAAATGCTGCTGTTTGCTTCATGAGGTTGTGTAGAGTGAAACTTTTTTTTCGTCTAGAAGTTTGAAAGTTGCTTTCTGAAAACTGAGTTCAAGTTTTCCCAAAATGTAATGCGATTGTTCGTGAACTGTCATCGAAAGTGAACAACATGATTTGGAATCATGCGTACAGTCAACTAATGGTTAAAACTCTGCATTGTGTGTTTCTTATACAGGTATATGAATAGAAATTCAAAGGCCTTTGAATGTAGTTTTTACCTTGTTCTGGCGCTCTAAAATTTCAAATTTGTCTTCTTCCTCAGGGCCATTTGGCTTGTCAAAGATTTCTTGGACAAATGCTGCTGGAATTTTTGCATTTGTTTTATTCTCCAAATAACATTTTCGTATGTCCTTCGCAGTTTCACTTCTGCTAATGTCCAAGTCACGTTTTAAAAGGAACTGAAAAATAAGATTTTAAATAAGACGCTGGAACGGGAAGACATACATACTTAACTGATTTGGTAGTGATGACTTTAAATCCTCCAAATATTAACGTTGCGCAATACAAAGGTTACTATATTTTATATTACTACTGTTTGGATAAACTGTAAATTTTACGACGTCAGGGCTTTAGGCTGAAGTAAAAAGCAATGAAAAAGTGCAATATTGCACAATATGGCAAAAAAAAACTGCAAAAAAAGACCGTCTGAGAAGGATTTGAATACTAGATTTCTATTCTACATTGAGTGTACAATTCATCCACTTTACTAAGGAAGTTTTCACTTACCTTTGTAAGCCTCTTTTTTGCTTTCTCTTCTCTCCTCTTTTCTTTCCAAGTCATAAAAAAATTCCTGTAACGAAACTTTATTTACTAATTTTCGGTACAATTTCGAGATACCCTAAGACGATGAAAATAGACGCAGAACATTATTGTAAAACGTGCTACTTTGTAATTATTCCGCAGTTTTTGTCCAATATTATTTACTGATAGTGTAGTGACCAAACGAATATTTTTCTTATTCCCTGCCAATAATTAACCGTTTTCTTCACGACGCTCAAGCGAGGATTTTTAAGCCACTTCTCATTACTCTTCAACACCACTGATTAGGGTTAATGTTACACCTCACCTATAATCACATCCTGTTCATAGAGAGGTGCTCGTTCATAACAAGCATCCATGAACCATAAGGTAAGCATGAGCAAAGTTGAGCTCACCCTTCAGACCGTCTCTGCCAGTAAGAAAGAATCTCAGAGATATTAATGAGGATGGAAATCTAAACACTTGTGCCCCAAATGCAACCGAAACGGCAATGCATCCGACTGTTTGTGGGAGGACGGGAATCACAAAAATCTTAACAGTAAATGGTAAGATCGCAACGGTTAGTGCGATGGTCCACAATACATCGCGAAGAGAATGAAGGGAGGACTACACCTCATAAATTTCATTCACGGCGTGATTATCCCAGGTCAACACATGTTTACTAATGTGGCAAATTACGTTTTTTCGCTCTAGAATTGCTGTTTTCTTCATAAGGTCGAATTAATTACACCGAGACCTACTGCTTAAAGTATTGGTTAAAAAGGATTCAGGGTCTGTGGTTTAGGGAATTTCTCGAAAAGTATGCATTTCCTTTGGATTGTTTTCCTGCTTTGTATTGATGGCTACTTTTGTTTTTTTAAATGAACTTTTGTTTAAATAGGATGTTTTTATATGAATACAGTTCAGTGGAAAATGTTTCAATTTTAAGATTTTTTTTGTTAATACATTTTGTCATTAATATTTTTTGTCGGGTAATAAGAATTCCAAGAAAAAGCAGTTTAAGAGTACGACAGGGTAAGATAAAAATTAATATTTTATGAAATTCAAATATTTTGAAATCAAACTTCATGTTTACCATAACTGTTAAAATTAAGCTTAAATAATCATATAATCAAAGATTCGTTATTGCTGTGAAAAGATTTAAAAATTGAATTTTTATTAAACTGTCTCTTAAAGATTAGCACAGCATTCCATGGAATGTATATATTTTTCTAAATGTTGAGTATAACAGATGAAATAAAATTATCACCATCGTCTGAATCCCTTGCAGAGTCCACTCGCCATTTCAGTCGGTGCAGATGTCTAGAAAGATGATGAAAATCTTTTTAAAAGAAAGTATAAAAGTATTCTCACAAATTTCAAAAGCGTCAAATTAAATTCGTTGTAATATCTTTGTGAACAGTGGGTTGAGCGGAAACTGTCTTTGACAGTGAACCACTTGACCCGGAACGGTTCATTAGTTACCCAATGATTAATACTCTCCATAGTGTGCTTGTTTGAGATATCTTAATGGAAATAGAAAGGTTATTGAATGTAGCTTTTACCTTGTCCTGGTCTACTGTAATGTGGGCATCTCCTTGGCTCACTGAATCACGAACCCGGATGTTTTGTGAAGTTCCGTGGTTTCGAGAATAGGACATCCATCCCATATGAAGCTAAGAAATATAATTTGAAATTAGATACAGGGATGGGAAAGTTTTTCACAATTTAATGCCTTTAAAGAATACAAATTTTAACCGTGCAATACCAACGTTACTATCTTTTACATTACTATCATTAATGTAAACTAAAACGCCTGAGCTCTAGAGTTAACTAAAGACAGTAAAAAATATTGTATTATTTTGCAGCAGTATGGCTAAATGTGTTTATATAACATCTGTTTGGGAAAAATGTTTGAAAGCAGAACTGCTACTTTACAATTTTTTAATTCCTTCTTTACTCAAATTTTGCTTTTCTCTTACCTTTTCAAGCCTCTTTGTAGTATTTTCCTCTATTCTCTTGCTCCTCCAAGATAAAATAGCATTCCTGTAACGAAACTTTAATTATTACCTTTCGTACAAATTTGTTATGTGGTCAGACGATTAAAATAGATACAGAACAGTATTGTGTATGTCTGTCTATAACGTTCTTATTTAAAAATATATTTCGTAGCCATTGATTTACTCAACAGTATTTACTACTTGTCATGACCTCCCATTTTTTTCGTATGCCCGGAAATATAATGGAACATTTTCCTTCTCGCCACACAGAAGGAAGTATTTTTGAACTACTTAGCGTTACCCTATCAGATTCTAGGTGATACAAATTCTGATTAACATGACTTGGGCCCAAATGTCACCAGAAAGACAATTCGTCCTATTTTTTAAGGAAGGACTTTAATTGTAAAAATTTAAACACTACAGATGGTAGTGCTTAGGTATTTTAATTGCTGTAACTTGCGAGAGACAAAATGGGTTATCAGCGAAGGTACCGGATCCATCTCGAAGGGAAAGATCCGAAAACGACACCTCGTAATTTTGAGTCCGTTCATATCATGAGATCTACAGCCGTTAACATCACACAGAGAAAAGAATTGATGTGCCGCGTTAGAGACGCTGTTTTTACCGCAAAGGTCTATTTAATTAGACCGAGACCTACGGCTTGAAGTGGAGGTTACAAAGGATTTATGTACTAGATTTTCACTAAAAGTAAAACATTTACGTTGGATTATTTGCGTGCCGTGATAGCCTGGTTGGAAGAGTATAGAATTAGCAACCAAAAGGATGCGAGTTCGAAACTCGATCCAACTAATCCGTTGTGTACTTCGAAGTGGTGTTATTTATATATGTCATGGTCTTGTCATCTACCCTTCGATCAAAATTACCTCGGGTGTTTCCCTTTCGGATAGATCCCGGACCGTCACCAATAGCCCGCTGTGTTATTCCAGTTCGACGATAATTCAACAACCTACCTACTCTGGATTACGTTACAGCTTTGTATTGGTGGTTTCTTTTCCGTTTGTATTTTAATACGAACTCTTGTGTAAATAGAAAAGGTTTTGCTTTTGTTTGAAAGTAAATCCGTGAAAAGTTTATAGCAATAAGAGTTTGCTTTACATTATATTATTTAGCTTGAATTTAATGATTTTAAAAATAAATAAGTCACTTATCTAACACTCTTTGTTTTATCATACAATGCTTTTTGTCAGATAATAAGAATACCTTGAAAATATTAGAAGCACTAAAAGGTGAGTACAGTTTAATTGAAATTGAAAACTATTTGATGGAATTCAAATCTATAAGAATCAAACTTCATATGTACCGTAATTGTAAAAACTGAGCTAAATTTAAATTTAGCATCCAATTCAGGATTCGTTCATTTCCATCAAAAATTAGAAAGTTGAATTATTAGACTAGAAAAAATAGAAATTATAGACTAAAAAACTATCTTGTCAAGATTAGCACAACATCCCATGGAATGCCCGCATTTTTCTAAACATAGAAATGACGAATAATATAACATTACCATCTTCGTCTGAAGCATCCGCCGAGTCCACACGCCATATTAGTCGGTGTAGATCTCAAAATTTCTCTTTAAGAGAAGGTATAAAGCAATTAATATTCGCACAAATTTCACAATCGTCAAATTCAAGCAGTTTTAATAACTTTGTGAAGAGTTTGATATCAAAAAGTTTCGAATTCGCTTTGCAACAATGTGTTCCCATATTTTTATGAACAATCCAAAGTAGGTCTATTTTTGTTGCCATTGTTCAGAATTTAAACAATCTCACCACGTCGTATTTCCTGATAAAACAATTAGAGTAAAGACATTGTTATGTTAAGATGTTTTTCTGTCAATGAGTCTCGTTTAAGCGCAGCTTTAAGTAAGAAATTATTTCTTATTTATAGTAAAGTACGAGGTAATATAAAAGGTAACGCCATTCTAAATCTGTAGACCTGATTCTAAATTACTGTAAAATGAAACTCGGTCGAGGAAAGACCGTCGTTTTCACGGGAGCTGGTGTATGTTAAATCTGTCGTGGCCAGGGAAGTTTTGGATCGAGAAATCCCGTTGAGACACTTGGTGGGTTAATCGGGTTAATAGGCAAATCAGGTTATCAGTTCACAATAACAAATATCGATCATAATTAATGATTCATATTAAAATGGAAAGGGGGGGTCTATACATCGTAATTAGTTGGAGATAGGGTGACAAGACTATAACAACTGAAGGACTATATTTATTTGTAAATAGAAATTACGTACAAACAAGACAACTTATTGTCTTGGAGTGCGTCTTTTAATTGGCTAGTTAGTAGCTGCGGTCAACAGAGTAGATGGGTGTAGATGATAGTATCCCACAACTCGGCAATCCTTCATGGATGCGACCTCATATGTGAAGAGATGTAGCTCAAAATTTGACGTGACGCTCAAGGTAGGTATTTTAATCAACGTCGTACTTTATAAACAAAAGAAAGATTAGAGCACAACAGCATGTAATTTTGAACCACAGTCAAGTGGTCCGTGTCCCTTGGGGTATTGATCCCGGACGTCCATAGCACGTTGTGTTGCTCCAGTAGGACGTTAATTAATGCCTACCTACCTTCTCCAGATGACGCATGACTAAAGTGACAATACGTCCAGTTTTGAACGGGACCGCCTCGTTTTTAGGTAGGTTGTTTCACTGTCCCCAAGCACAGATTCGGTACGCCGAAAGTACTTATAGATAATTTCGGAAAATGTGAAACAGAAAAAGTATTTCTATCGTTTTGCGATCAACGATTTTTTATTGGGGAAAATCGAGAAGACTTTTTTCCTCTTGTTTGGACAGAAGAAGACGAGATGATATTGCTTACTCTCTCAATGTTATGCGGTTTGAAAAGGTGAACTGTCAATTACGGGTTCCTGAGCCAATCAGGATTAAGTGGTAGTGAGTTAAAGCACGACACAACGCTTTCTCTGACAGTTAATTGCTCGTTTCCTTTAAGTTGCAAACCAAGCAAACCTGAAGATTACTTGGAACGCCAGGGATTACTAGAAAACTTTGACGATGAAGAATCGATTGAGATATATGGCAACAGAATCGACGACTTGGAGCATGAGCTCCAGTTGTCCCGCCCAAACAGGGAGGGTTTGACTGCCTCCATACACCCCTGCACTAAAATAAATGCTATCAATAAATGGCTTGATGACTGCCTTATGGCCATATAGATAGAGGCGTATTATAACATCGATGAAACTTTAGTGATAGCATCTAAGAGCTTTATTGCAGTCAACGACTTAGCCGCCATTACAAGGAGCTCATCGTGGGGTTCGCTGTTAAAGTGATAGAAAAACTGATTATGAACCTACATACCGTTTTCGACAACCTGTTTGTGACTCTTGATTTACGACACCGATAAGTGACAACGTATTTTGACTCATTATTTTTCACGTTTATATACGGTTGAAAGAATGGACTGAATTACCAATTGTGGACACACTATCTTTTTCTACACAACTTTCTTACTTTAAAAATACATCATGAAGAAAATTATTAGGTATAAAAATATGATAATTTAATGATAATCTAGAAAAACATGCAACTGGTGGATTTTTTGCAAATCATATATAGGGGAAGACGGGGTACAATGAAACAAGGGGTACAATGAAACATTACTTCTAAAATCAGTACAATTTGTCACAGAAAGTTACAATTTATATATATGTTATACAACTATTAGTTCCAATTACTGATGTTATTTGGATACATTCGCACTTCTACAACATTAGCAATAGAAGATTATTGGTTTTTCACCATTGAAAGTAAGTTTCTTTACTAAAAGTAATTTTGTTTCTTTTTCCTCGTTGTTATATGTAATAATTATTTTTTCTATTCATTGTTATCTTTGTGTTGTTGTCTTCATACCTCCAAAACCAAAATAAAAAATAAATAAATATTAGAAGCTTGAAATTTTTTTTATTTAGTTACCTCAGTACGGGGTACAATGAAACACTTGCAGATGGGATACAATGAAACATGTTTCATTGTGCCCCGGGTGAATGCATTTACTTGAAGTAATATATCAATGGTAAATATAATATCACTGATATAAAATAACATATTAATGGTTGTCATTAATCTAAATAAAACACTTTTACTAAGGAAATGGCAACACCTAACATTAATAGGAGAAGGCAACACCAAATCAAAACAGTAATCATTTTGAAAGCATGCAAAATTAAACTGTTTTTTTTTCCTTCTAAAAAAGTACAGATTTCAATAGTAAGTTAGATTTTTTTATATTCAAAAACATTTAAGAATAGTTTATTTATTTCATAGGCGTAAACTGCTCTTACTACAGTTCACAATCCTACTAAAGTTCTTGGTCAAAGGGGCCAAAAACAAATAGGTCAATTAATTACTGGTGAAAGGGGTGTTCTTGTTACTATGTGTGGATTTATTAATGCTTCTGGAAATTCTATACCCCATTATTTAGTATTCCTAGAGTAAATTTCAAGTTTTGCATGTTGAATGGAGCTGTTTGTGGGACTGTGGGTGATGCAACAAAATCGGGTTGGATGAATGGAGATATTTTTGTTAATGTTCTAACAGATTTTCAGGCACATACACGCTGAACGAAAGAAATTCCAGTTCTACTAATAATGGACTATCATGAATCACATATTACAATTTCCAGTCTAGATTTTACTAAAGATAACGGAATTGTTGTTGTAAACCTGACCCCCATACCAGTAACAAATTGCCGCCGCCTTTAGACAAAACTGTGTTCAAGTCACTTAAACATTTCTTCAATCTAGCTGCAAATGATTGGATGCTGTGTAATCCAGGTCGTACAATCTCTATCTATGAGATATCTTCTTTGCTTGGCACTGCTTATTTTCTTATCACTCCACAAAATATTACAAAAGGTTTTTCAGCAACTGGAATATGGCCTTTCAATAGAGAAATGTTTTGTGAAGAAGATTATTTGTGTTCGTATGTGTCAGATAGGCCTTGTCCTACTGAAAATTATTCTCATGGTCAGATTAATGAAACTGATGAGCTGAGTAATGAAACTGAAGACCAAACAGACAAAACCCAAGAATCAGAAGTGGTGGATCTTAAGTAAATCAGAATCACCGACTGCAGGTTGATCAGCAAATGTTCATACACCATGCACTAGCTCTAAACATGTGAGTAAATACATTTATCCTCAAGAGATAAAACCTTACCCCAAGTCTGGTTCAAGAAAAGTAAGAGTAGGAAACAGAAAAAAAAAGAGTTCAGTTCTAACCACACAAGTAAAAAATGCTCTGGTTAAGCAATTAGAAAGTAAAAAGGGGAAAAAAAACTAAGAAGGGATTGTTTTCAAAACAAACTCTGCCTCCTACAGACTCTGAAGAAGACGATGATCCGGATTATTTTCCAGCTCCAGATGATCACTGAAGTACTAAGAATGAGACATCCACAACAACAGTGTGACACAAGCAGTATCTGTATAAATGATTGTTTTAATCAATGAGGGTGAACTGAAACAAGGAAATATATTCTGTTGGAGAAATCATAAATTTAAACGAAGTTGAATGTGACTAAAATAAATTATATAGGGTGAAAATTGCTTGCATCATTTGGAGTGTTTCATTGTACCCCAGTATGGGTTTCAATGTACCCCGCCATACGGGGTACAATGAAACACTTTGAGACATTTACTTTTTGTTATTTTACAAGCATAAAGATATTGTTTAGAACCTAATAAAAATTTATTTAAATGGGGAAAATACAAGATTAAAAGTATGCATTAATTATATTTTTGTGCATGCAAAATTGTGGATAGGAAAAAATAATTAGTAAATTTTGTTTCATTGTACCCCGTCTTCTCCTATACTTTACTAGTGTGTGAATATAAGTAGACTTCATTTATAAAAATGAGTTTCTACGTAACACTATACAGCAATGATGTCATAGAATTTTGCTCAGCCAAATTTGATTTAGCACATCTTTACGAGACTTCCAGTGAGTTAAAACATTTTTTAAACATATTACCAAGCTTTATTCACATGCATCACATTTTGTTCTGCCAAACTATAAATATTTCCTACCTCCATTCGGTTTTGTGTGTTCCTTCAAGTTATAAATCTACTTGTTTTGTCTTCTATTCAATAAATATGATGAAAATTGAAAATAGGGCAGATAAAGATAGAATTTAGTTCCATCGCAGGAGGGGAGGGTAATCTTCCCTACTGGCACTCGCCCCTTGGGGAAGGGTTCTTGGTGCAATCTTTGTGTAGCTTTCCTGTTTCCACCGGTAGCTCCATACGTCAGATGCATGGCAGTATCTCGGAATTCGTGTAAAACTCTGGCGTGTAAGATCTGCATTGCCCTATGAGGAATTTCAAAAATGGAAAGATTGAGTAACGCATTAAACAACGCCTTCTAGCACAAAGAAGTAATAGTTACGGACTCATTTTCTGAGAAAAAAAATGTCTATTTTGATGTATCCTACCACCCTTTAAAGTTTGTCGAGGAGATTTCGTGGCACCTTGTATGCATCACACAGTATGCGCTGTACTTAAAAATAAATCTACATAACTATTGAATACTTGAAGAGGATAAGAATTATATGTTACTCAATAATATAATGACGTGATGACGTTTAAAAAAATTTCAAAAACGTTTTTCAGGTTTATTTTTTTAATCTGCAAGGTTGCCGTACGTCGTGTCCTATTGGGATAAAAAGTAACAGCCATGTCTGTGTGTGCGTCCGAGATGATTTCTACTTTTGATTGAGACCACGTTTACCGAATGCACTTTCTATATCATTTTTTGTCATCAATTGATCGATGTTGTTAACATCATCTCAGTATCGATGCCCTCAATAAATTGAAACGGTCGCGGAAAAGCTTTCTCCGTAAATTCACCAAAACACCCATCCAAACATAAAATAGTGCTGCTTTTAATTCATGATTTCATAAGTTCAGCACCCCTTGATATTGAGCAATACAATGTTAGGAAATTCTCTCTTAGGACTTTTGAAGAGAACCACATAATCGTCAATCCAGTCCCCAGCAGTTCCTCTGTCCTGAGCAAAGAGCCCAGCGTAAACAACTTTCTAGTCACCTTGAGCTACGTCGTTTTACACGTATCCGGAACCCTGTGATTCGTTGTAATTTCTAGTAAATTTTTACCTAGTGTCTCAACCTACACATATAAATCCGATCTGGTGTGCAGTCTTCCCTGTATGAATTTTTCAACCAGTTTTTATTTTCTTGACCAATATGACTTTTACCTTGGATTTTTGCATCTTTACCCTCAGCACTGATCAGTAACCGTCGCCAGTTTCCCGATGTGTTGCTTCAGTGCTACGCAAATGTAACACCTAGGATTCTCTCAGTTTATAAATGTGGTTAATCAATCATGTATGTTGTGGGGAAAACAATACTACACTTATCAAAATTTATGTGGTGCTGAGAGGTTTTAAATTTTGAAAGCATGCTGAATGGTACTGTTTTGTAAATAGAGGTTTGCTTATATTCCGCTATTCGATCATTGGCCACGGTATTTGTTCCCTTGGTGTTGACGCCATCACTGAACCGAGAGACCGATTATCCTAGTTTAGAAAAAAATATCTAGCAATTCGGATACTTCAGATTACCTATAGAGATATTATATACCGACTTCGAATCTGTACCAAATACTTGCGACACATAATATGACAAATATGCCTAAACATCTGCAATTTCAACTATTGTGATTGAGACAGCAGAAAGTATGCATAAATGATATATTAAATTCAGAATTGATACAAATAGGTCAAAGGTTTGACAAAGTTTAATTTATTAATATTTGATATTACAAAGTTTAATTATACACGTGAGTTACAGTTTATTAATACAGGATGTAACGTTTTATTTAATAGTCAGAAAAAACGGTGTCTGAGCATCATCCACACAACTATTTTATCTAGAGCTTGAAAGAATATGAATATTTTATGCGTTCTTCGCAAACTATACTCTAGCTTTTGTCACCTTTACGAATTCGTAAAGCATCTAAAAGGAATGAACAGAAACTAAATTATGCTTGGTGTAAACCAAAATGATAGTGAAATGTTTTACAAAAGTTTATCGTCATAAATAATGTAAAAGGCAGAAGTTAACATTTCGAAAAGATTGCCGCGTTCTAACATATCGTGTTATTCTTTTGCTCTCTTCCATTTGTTGGAATTTAGATTTAGAAAAGATGAACTCCTTCCACTTGCAGAAGGTACAACAATGATTGGAGTGTTTCATTACATTCATCTGACCAGTAAAAATGTGATGAAGGGCTATTGATCTTGATTAAAGGGTGTACAAGATTAGCATAATTTGGGATGAGGTGTCTATAGAATCCACAAAGTCCAACAAATCTTTTAACAATCTTTTTTTTTGGAGTAAAAAAAGCGTTAATTTTGACAATGTTGGAATTAAGGCGGGTAATAACATGATGGGAAATATTGAATCCTAAGTAATTGATCGTACGTTGATGGAATGAGCATTTTGCTGCAAATAAAGTTAGCTTGTTTGATTTGAGAACTGACAGTTAATTGGTCCGATTTCTCACATGATTCTTGAAAGGAATTTGCACAGATGATAATGTCATCTTGGTAAGAAAAATCACCAGGGATAAACTCGAGGATAAAATCCATTAAAGCTTGGAATATTGAAGCAGCAGTCTTAAGACCCTAAGGTTTTCTATTTTGACGATAACTACCAAAAGGGGTTGTGAAAGCATGACGGTCTCAGGTAGATTAATTTGCATATAGGCTTGTTGCATCTCTAAGGTGGAAAAGTAATTATATTGTGCAATATTTGAAATAATTGTTTGCATTTTTCGGAGTGAGTATAAAGAGTGTAATAAGCTATAATTAATTACACGTAGATCAAGACCTAAACGATATTTTGTAATCCAGACGAATCTACTTTCTTCTTGACTGACAACATAAGACAAGCTCATTCTGAAATGTTTCTTGAAATGAAGCCAGCTTCAACCATTTCATCTAGTTGTGCCTTAGCTGTAGATGAAAGGCTGCAGGTATGGGAAAAGGTAGTGTTGGATTGGGAAATTACTCGTAAATTGTAATTTAGGTACAATAGCGTCAGTGTGTCCGATGGATTGAAAGATTTCGAAAATGCCTTTTGTTTTTGGCTAGTAATTGTTTAATTTTGCACTGCCCATTCTGTGATAAATGGGCCAAGCCAAAATCTCCAAAATAAAATTATTTTTGTCTTAAGGCAGTAATTTCAGGTGAGGCTTGTATTATATTAACATTTTAAATAGAAGTAAAAAATTATCATTGTCTTTACTTGTGCTATGAAGTATCTGTTCTATTTGATAGACGTGACCAATAATCTGTGATTTGTTTAAGTGTTTCACTCTTTGAGATTTGTTGAAAAGAAAGATATAAAATTGTTACATATTGAATTCTTTGTTGTCAGTATGTTTAGAGTCGTTGAATGAATCAGATGTTTACAATGTGTTTTTATCAAAGGTGTGTTCTAAAACGAATTTCTCAAAATTGTCTTCATTACGAAACTGTACCTGAACATAAAGTTCTAAGGGTGAATGATAAACTTTCGTACTATTTTTGCAAGGTGGTTTTTGCGAGACGTTTTAATCTGTGCATTGGTGTTGAGTGTATTGATGTTTTGATTGTTTTTCATGTGAGGGGGGGGGAGGATAAATTTTGATGAGAACGAGTCTCTGTGATAAATTGATGGATACCGAAAATTTTGACATAAAATTTAAAAAAAATTTCAGTTAAATCATATTTAATGGATTCAAAAATTAGGAGGATATTAAAGAAATGGATGAGCCAGTATCCAATAGAAATATGCTAACATTGTCTTTAAATTTAAGGGGAATATGTGGCAGTTATTTACCAGCTGATATTTTCATGTGTCATGGGAGAGTATTCATCAAGTGTTGAGTGATTAACAGTGTTTGAATCACGATTGTTTTTAGAAAGATCAGTAGAAGTTTGGGAGGCATTATTTTTTTTGGGATTATATTTAACACAGTGGTCATGGGTTCCAATAAAAATCAGAGTGGAAGCATTCAGTGAATAATTTTTTTTGAATAAGACAAGTAGTAGAAACATTTTGACAAGTAGTCGGTGTGGTGGTTACATGATTACTTTCAATTTTGTTAATTACTTGACTCTGGAAGTGTGATGTTATTTGGGTCAGTCAAAGGGGATGTTCTTTGTGTATGTTGAGAAATGAACGCATCACTTGCATTTCTCCTTAGTAGTTTGGGTGTTTTTGTCTCTGAGATAGGCGATATTGTCCTTGATAATTGCCACGACGATTATGGAATGTTGGTTGATGGCAAAAGTCATAATTTGTTAATTGTTGTTATTGTTTATTCTCAGATATTGGAAACAATCCTTCATGAATTGACCTTGTTTCCCACAAAAATGGCATCTGGAGTATCTTTGAGTATGGACTTGTCGGTACGATTATCTATTAAATATGTTGCAGGGTTTAATTGACTCCTACCTCTTTTGTTCTCAAAGTGCTTTTGTTGGATTCTCATAATTTTTTGTGAACTGAAGTGATATGGTTGACCTTCTATATGTTCGTGTTTTCATTTGTGAATTTGTTGAGTTGTTCTCTTAGAGCACTGACTGCAGCCAAAAGTTCAGAGGATTGTCCTGTGTGTTAATTCGATTTAGGACTGTTTTCTATCGAGATGCCCTGTAGATTATGTGCTTTTTCAATGGCTTTGTCATAATGATTAGTACCTTACTCTAATAGTTTGAGTATAATATCAGATGGCAATGCAGAAATGAGGTTAACATACTTGATGTCGTTGATGTCTGGGTACACTTTGCAAACAAGATTGCAGCGTTCACGTGGTACTCGTAATCTTAATTAGTTAGCAGTTCAAAAATCAGTAAAGGAAAAGCAAAACAGGCTTTACATACTATGATCAGTTCAATTTGCTACATGGTTTGCACAGAGCAAGCTCTTCGTGAATGGTAAAATGACAGTTGGAATTTGCTTCATCTTTTGGAGGAAAAAAGTGAAAGCGTTCCATTTATACAGACATGGCTCCAAAACCGCAACAACTGGTCGGATGAGAAAATATAAAGTGAAATCCATGAAATAATGACTCATTCAGTTCAGCAACAGATGGTGCAAGATTTTAAAGTAAAGCAGTTTCTCATCGCCGATGGTACTACTGATGTTGCAGGTGTGTAGATTCAACATAAAATCTTAAAGCAGCACCTGATAAATTTGATTTTACGAAAGTGCGTGCTTGTTGCTCAGACCAACCGTTAATTTTAATGGTGTCCAATACTTGTTTTTTGAAGAAACCTAATGCGGTTGGATCACTTTCATATGGGGCAATCTGTAATGAGAAATTATTTGCTTTCTTCGACATATTGAATTTAAGGGGTAAGGTCTTAAATATTAGTTTCAAATAATAGCAACAAAAATCTTAACTAGACAGTATAAATACACAATGAAAGAATTTCTTATGTATCTATAGGATGAGTATCTGATAAGTTTTTATATATATAAATATATATTCTTTTGTAAATATTAGAAATTGAACGTAATCAACAGTTAATGAAAATTATCAGAAATGACACGTTATTTCATACAACTAAAGATTTGAGTGTCATGTAAAAAACAATTGATCAAATAACCATGGCACAGTATATTTTCATAAAAGTAGTATATGGCAAAATCAGGGTTTTAAATCTTGTGGAATGCAAGAACACAAAATATAATATCAATTTTTAGGCATGAAGCATCAGTTTTAAACATGAAATAATTTTGAATGAATTCAAGAAATCACCTTTCTTTATTATTGGAACTGGATGACAGTTGTGCAATATTTTGTTAATACTTTTTTTTTAGAGTATTATAATTTGGATTATTATTTTAAAGCATATTAACTTTCAGTTTGGATTGTTTGGATATCTTTTTCAAAGCTAAGTGATATTTAATTTTGATCTTTTATGCAATTTTTGGTTTGTTTCATTTATGTAATCTTGTTTGTTTCTCTTAGTACTTCGGTTTTCATGTAGTTATTTTTCATCATTTTGGTTTGTATGTCTTATGGAAAGTATAGCGATATTTAATCCCAATTTAAAATTTAATCTTGGAACACTTTAAAATTAATTTATTATTGTATTTTTGTATTATTTGGTTTCCTAAAAATGTCAACAGTCTTCAAATGGTCTTTACTGCACTCCCGCCAATCTTCGAATTTCAAAGTTTTAGTGAGGAGCAAAGACCTGTTCCATCAAATTATTGTCGACATGTTTTCCAAGATTGAATCGGAAAGGGTGTTTAAATACGACTGAATCAGAGGACTGTGAACAGTATGCACATTTGAGAGATGCGTTGATGAACTATACGAAAACTAAAATACTCAGAAATCGCTAAACTTCCAAAAAATATCCAAACGAAAATTAAACTTTATGCTTATGTAATTTATACGTTGCATAAATTATCAAAATTAAATATTGCTTTGATTTCCAAAAGATTCCCAAACACAGAAACAAACAAAAAATTTCATAAAAGATCCACAAAATTACAGCATTTTGCTATAACGGTCTTTTTTAATTTACTTCTCCCAATATGCAAAGAAGGCCTTCATATAAGAAGCCAGCATTGTGAAGGGTTAGAGTATTGGAGTCATTAACAAACTGATTTTTAAATCCAAGACTGACTTTTTTACATATATCTCTAAACGAAACCGTGATTGGCTGTTACATGACACATTTGTACACTTCCAACTTCCTCTGTAGCAAATTTCAGCCTCTCAAATTCCGATTGGCTTCTTTAAATAACCATTTTCCTCTCCGTGCTTAACTTTTGGTAGTGACTGTATTATAAGACAAATATTAAAAAATTACTTATGTTGAACTAAACCCATTCGTTTGAACTGCCTGCAATTGGTATCGTAGCGCGTAAAAGAAGCCTCACAACAGTACTTTAAGTTGTGACGCGAGCTTTGTATAGAGTCTGTGTTGGTCTAACTACACTAAAGGGACAACGCAGTAAAAGGATTTCAATGTTGTGCCAATCTTTCCTCATATTTTGTGAGGCAAAGTGTAGCATTACCGCCTTAAAGGAGAAGCTAAAACTAAACAGAAGCATAAAAACAGCATTTTTTTTGGCCGTATAGCGAAACATTGTAGGCCGTAAAATAAAAAAGGGCCGCTATAGCGAAATGCCGTAATTTTGTTGATCTTTTATACAAATTTTTGTTTTTTCTGTGTTTGGATGTCTTTTGAAAAGCATAGCATTATTTAATTTTTATAATTTCTGCAACGTATAAATTACAAAAGCATAAACTTTAACTTTCGATTAGGTTATGTTTATGAAAGTTAGGCGATTTCTGTTTATTTCAGTTTATGTATAGCAACATTATGTATAGCAACATGTACGAATGAGAATTATTATTATTTCTCTTTTTGAACTTGTTAAAACACAACTGTATTTTGAAAAACCAAAAATACAATTGACAAATTGCCGAAATTTATAATTTTTATCACGATTTTACAAATAATTTTTAAATTTACATTTTTGCATTTTATGGATTTGGTTTTTTATCATAATTTGAGGAAATAATCACTCAACAGGAAACAAGACAGAATTTTATTTAAAAGGAACCCCAAATATAAGAATAAAAATTCTTTTTCTACAAAACTCTAAAAATATTTTTAAAGATGTATGATTTATGTTATTTGATAGATGTGTTATTTTTAATACCAGGATCTGAAACTTTAAAAATATTTCTGTAAACTTAGCCATTATTTCAATTCTTAATTTTTTTAATATGGTATATTCACATTTAATAAGATTAAAATCTGCTTGTTGGATTTCAGACTATAAAATTAATACATATTACACTTGCACTCAACTAGTATAAATTTGTAATTCCAATATTTAGGTAGTAATATTAATAACGATATACATATTAAATTTTTACTATTTCAGGATTTTTGCTTTACATACTGAGCAAAATAGGACTCTTACAATGACAAGATAGGAGGGCATTTATCATCGTTTCATAAACTTATTTCATAGATCAGAAACCTGTTCGGTGAGACGTTGAAAAATTCAACTAAAATAGGACTTTATTTCTAATCCTCTCCAACAAGTTCTCGTAATGGCTTTATTTTTCTTACGTGCTTTCTTTGAATATTATTTCAAATCAGTCACAGTAATACTCCCAAGTGCTGCATTCGCATTAACCGTCCTGGTGGTCATGTTCAGTGAGGCTTGTTTCATTAGCAAATCTGATGTACGATTTATCTCATAACTCGAGGAAAACTGACCCAATCTTCATCTTGTAATCAGAAAATGGACTATATCTTGATATTTTTCGTCGTAACCACTAGTGTGGTTAAACTGAATTCTTATTAAATTTGAAATTTTTAGAAACTTTAAAGCTTATTATTGTGAACTTAATATTTCTTAACTAAATTAATTTCAAATTTTTAAAATACCATTTGGTGTTAAATTTTGAGTAAATATTATTATTCCAATCAATTGAATAAAAACACCCAAGCTTGTAAAATCCGCATATTTTAATTCGATTTGCTTAAGTGTAAAGAACCATAAATTAGTAATTTTTTGTTAAACCCACTGATCTCAAGGCCATGTCATCAACGACCCAACACGACTGAGTATCAGTACAATAACCAACAAATTAATGTAAATGCCGAGAATGGAACAAGTATTGTTCAGAGACTGTTTCTTCTGGTGTCTCATTTCTCTTTCTTCCAAGGAAGGCACTTTGGACATAATCGTCTTGTTCGAGAATTTTACTGCTACTAACGATACGCACTAATATTACAAAATAGGGTAACGTTTATACGCAACATCATCTGCATTTACAGTAAGTATATTTCAGGACTGAATACACCAATTTGATGTTTTGAAAGCTATTACGATTACACTCTGTAACTTATAAAATGTTATAAAATACAAATACAAATACAAATACAAATATTGCCGACCAGCTACAGGCTCAAGCCCAACAAGGCTGGTCCTTTGTTTATGAATTCTCCAATTCCCACTGACTATCCAATTGTGTCTTAAATTCGAACACTCCCTTTGAATTAACTATATTTTCTGGCAACGCGTTCCAACTGTCTATTACCCTATTAAAGTAGTAGTTTTTCCTTAAATCCCGATTAAAATGTGTCTTATTCAATTTATACCCATGGCCCCTTGTTCTGTTATCCCTATTGAAATTTAAGCCCTCTGTGTCCTCTTGTTTCACAAACTTGAAAAGACTTGAACGATTATATTCTGTAACTTATAACATGTTATAAAATGAACGACTCCTTTTCCACATCACCCATGGGGTAGGAATCACGATGCACTTTTTTTATAGAGGTATCGCCAAGAGCTCTAATCCTCTTTAGCAGAGGTTCTCACCTCTAAATTTAATAACCAGTTTACGATGTAAAATGATTTTCCCAAAGGCACCCTAGATATAGAATGCATGAAAAATTAAATTTGAAATTAGGAAAACTGCAAACATTTAAATTACTTTAAAAACTTTAAGGAGGGGAAACACAGCAAAGATCAAGCTAGAGAGGAAAACCACTGCTCTTCTTCAGATTCCAAATGCCTAAAAGAAAAGAGAAAGCAAACATAAAAACATGTGTGCCGAACTTAGCCACCACTACAAAAATTAACTTACGTTTACTAGTATATATAACTAGCAGTGTAACCCATCTTTACTTTTAAGTACTTTTGGCAGATACAAGCTGCTAAGAATATAATGTCTGAGTACAGTTAACTATCGGGAATCTTCAAGCAATTTAATGACTGATTATCAGGATGTAAATGAAACCATGTATCATCTTGACCTCGATGATGGTCACATCTAATCTCACTTCTAATTTAAGAGCCTGAGTTGTCTCTAAGATTCAAGTGAGACAGGAACTAACCATCTTTTCAAAAAGTTAGCAAACGCAACTGGTGAGTGTAATTGGCCTATAGTTATATGGATTTGTTGGATACTTTACAGATTTTTGAAAGGGTATAAGAAAGGAGTGTGTATAAGCCAAAGAGAAGACATGTTCGTCCCATATTTGGTGATACTGATGTAATACAGGATTATATATGTGTTTACAGGATTACACTAGATATTCGAATCAATTAAATTTTAGAAACATTAATTTAAAACATAAATTAAAACAAACAAGAACTGAAAGCAATACAACATTTACACAAATGCAAGAAAGAACCCAACATACAAATGATAAAGCTCTTGTAACTTTTTGAAAAGTTTTACAGAATATTCTAGATTTTAGAATTAGTTAAATTTTTGAAGCATTAATAATTTGTAACATTTATGAAAAAGTAAACAAGAAATGAAAGAAACAGTTAAAACTTAATAATGACCCAAAGTAACTTTGTTAAGACTAATACTATCACTTAAGATAAGAAGTAATCTAGAAATTAAAGAAAGGAAATAGTACTGATAATTCTTAAGTGATTTTCCTAACCGACAGCAAATTGTTCTTGTAGAAAATAAAGGGCATATCATGTGTACTTTACTGATAATCCAGCCTGTCTAATCGGGAAATTGCTTCCAGAAAATTTCAAAACCAATTTCTTAATCTATGGAACTTTTCAGCGTTTCATGCAGCACATATATTTTCAAGGTATCATGTAAAAATTGGTAATTTGTAGCCATTTACTCTGGTCAGATACTTTGAAGAAAATAACAGACATTTCAAGAATGAAATAATAACGTTATTTTACTTGAAGAAACAGAAAAACATTTTGAGCATAAAAGTATCTTATTAGTATAGATATTTTTAATGCCAAAAATAAAGCTTAAAAATAATAATTTTAAAAAATTGATGAATTTAAATAAAATTTTCAACTTGAATTACAACGATAAAATGCAAACCCCGTGTCTTTTTCCAAGAAATCCAATATCGTAATTCGATGGAATTTTTCGACGCTTTTCAAGATTGATAAAATTGGGAAAAGCAAAATCGAGACAAGAAAAATAAAACTAACGAGAACCATGGATATCCATACATTTACAATATGACACTTCCGCTACTTAAGAATAACTACTTTGTATGAGTACAAGTACTACTACTAGAGTACTTCCGGTATTCAAATGAATACCGGAATATAATCTTGTAAACGATACCTAGGATGAATACAACAACAACTACTTGTGTACTCCCTGTATTCATGAATACTTCCTGTATTCATATGAATACTTTTGTAACCTATACCTAGGATGAATACAACATCAACTATCTTAGTATTCCTGTATTCATATGAATACTTTTGTAACCTATACCTAGGATGAATACAACAACAACTACTTGAGTACTTCCGGTACTCACATAAAAGTATCGAGTACGATGGTTACTTTTAAGCATCGAATACATGAGTACTTTTGTACTGAAATACTCCCATCACTACAAAAAATCGATTTTTCAAAAGTATTTAAAAAAAATAATTTGGAATGTTGGGAGCATTTTAAAACAAGCTGCATTGAAATCCAACTAAAATTACGCTTTCAGCAGTAAAAAACGTAAATGTCAATTCGGACTGACTTTGGGATAGTGAGTCGAATGTAGTTAGTTTGGGTTTCGGAATGGAAAGTATCCTTGGTATTTTATATTCAGCCACTCTGCTGATCTGTGTAATACATTTATTTAACAGGGAGAAGGAATTGTTCAACTTCACACAAATCTATTATACACCACGCTTGTTAACAATTGTTATTCTTGTTATACTTGCTGCTTTCATGTGCTCTCTTCTGTCTTAGCTTTCGAAAGACATTGTGATTTTTTGTTCCTTTTCTGTTATTGATATAAATAGTCTTTTTATAAATCTTGCTAAAATGCCTAGCAAAGCAGATCGTAGATCTGGTGATTTTCGCAGAAAGTTTAATTGATGAGAAAAAACTTATTTCCATTGCTAATTTGGTAATTTTTATTTGCCGTATTACTAGAGCAACATAATGGGCTATTGACGACGTTCATGGATCAATCTTGTAAGGGAAATATCCTTATTTTCTTAGGAAATTTACGAACAAAACATTATTTAAGCACCGACTAATCTAGAACGAGTTAGTCCCGTCTGAGAGGGAGAGAGAAAGTCATTTTATTCTACAGTGAGTAATCGCCATCGTCGATGTGAAATCTATTGTTTGTGTTTTTGAACGCTATTGTTCTAGTGAACAATTAATTCCATTTGTACATTTCCAACATTAAATGTATTTACGGTTAATAATATTACTATCGTTTTTGGACTACCCATGGCTCATGCAAAGAAGAAAGAATATATGTCGTATAGTTTTATTGAATCACCAGATGATGTCACAAAACCAATGTGTCTTACATGTATGACTGTGCTATCTAATGATAGCATGAAGCTAACGATAATGTAAACTTCGTCACCATTTGTAGGCAATGCACAGCGAAAAGAAAAATATATCCGCGGAGTTTATCCGAAAACTAAGAGACAATTTTCAATTAAGAAACAAATTGGATCATATTTTTAATAAACAAGCATGCAATAAAGATAGCGGTTTATTAGCATCATATGAAATCAGCAAAATAATAGCTTATTCTGGAAAGCCACATATCAATGGTGCAGCTGTCATTTTGCCTTCGATATCAGTTGTGATTTCAACAATGTTGAACAAAATTGCACGTGAAATTCCCAATAACTTTCCTTTGAGCTTTCATGAAATGTCTGAAGATGTAGAAAATAAAATTGCCCTATTACGAGTGAAACAGTTGGCAATGCAAATCGGTGAATCAGTTTTGATTGGCAATTAAGCACTTTTACTGGCATATTTAATATATATGAATGGTAATCAATTCAGGATAGGAAAAGTTTTAACAAGATTATTCAAGGTGAAAAAATATTTAAGGAAGTTCTCTTATTTTAAAGAAAAAAATATTCTTTAATTTATTTTTTGTGTCTGTTTCAGGTCGTCTTCCTAAATTGTGGACTCACATTTGACTTGTAATAGCAGTGGATTTCAGATGAAAGGACTAAGAGTGCACATTGTTTTTGTATCAAAAAATCAATACATTTTAAATTATATTTGCTTCTGATCATGTTCATTTAGAAGATGAGTTTGATATCCTATTTCACAGTTGAAACTAACAACTCAATTATCTTGTTCAACATTAGAGAGAGAGAAAGAGAGGAAACATACTATTTTTACTTTTGAGATCTGGGAGGATCCTTTCCATCTGATTGATATAACGTGCAACCCTGCAAATTTAACTTGAGTATAGTACGAGCACGGAACACGAAATATCGCGTATTATCCATACGTTTGTGAGAAGGGAACGCTTTTTTTATCTCTTAACTAGCTGAATAACCCGGCGTTGTTCGGGTTGAAATGGTAAAATGTTGATTGAAAGTGAATTCGAATAATCACTTTTCTGACATAGAAAAGTGCAATCATTTAAGTTGAAAGGAAAATACTTTTTAATTTCTTTGCAATTTTTTTCGGATACAAATATTTACACTTAATTCCTGACTAATATAGATTTATGAAATTGAGTAATACTCAATTATGGCCGCGACATTTCCCTGTGTTAATTCAAATACACAAACACGGGATTCTAAATCAAATTTATAAAATAAAACATTAATTCTGATTGGCCAAATCTCAAATAGTAAAACTACGCTTTTATGATGAATGAGTTTTTTGTTTAGGCTTTTCGGTGTTCCACACCAAAATGTAATTTATGAAAAATTTAAATATTTTATTATTACTCGCATGGCGTTTCTTGTGACAAAGTTATGCAAGCAAGGTAGCAAAAAACTAGGTTGTGATATATGTAAATTTAAAAACTGAAACTGTTTGCAAATATGTATCACTTCTAGACCGATGAAGTTTAAAATGGCCCACTGAATATGCTCTGGAAATACTTGTAGAAACTTTCCAAATATTTAGAAAATTGATTAGAAAAGAATTTGAAGACAAATTACTAAAATCAAAGAATCAAAAGCAGTTCTTAGAATACCTGGTGCTTGCTAAAATAGAATTGACATGTTCTTTTCTAGCAGTCTCATGTGTCTGTGGAAATAGTATGGTCGCATTTGTTAAGCAATGTATTTCAGTTTCAACGAACGTATTTTTAATATTTTACACAAAAGTTAAAAATGACCAATTTAAAGCTAAAAGATTGAAACCAAAACTAATAACATTAACGGATTAATCGTCTAGCAGTTGAAGAAAATATGCCTATTGGGTAAAACGACTTCAAAATTTAAAAAAGGGGTAGAGCATCCTGAAACAGTACCTCTAGGATAATGTTGAAAGCTGTTTCAAAGATTAAAAAAATTTTAATAATCAAATATAAATATATTACATTTTATAATGCTGATAGAAATTTATAAAAATTAAATTTGAATTCAGTTTTCCTTTTTCCCCCAAGGAAAGGGAAGTTCTTTATTTTGTCTTAAATGTTTCCAAAAACAATTTTTTCTCTCGCTGTGACACAATTTAAATACAAAAATATTGGTCTAAAGTTTATGATATGTAAGTTGCTACGAATGTTTTTGTTTTCAATGTGCTTCATGGGTTATTTTTTAAACAATGCTTTTGTTTCTAGCTCTTTTTCAACTTTAAAAGCTCACACAATTATGAGCTTCAGTCGTAAGATCTCAACTACGGAGAGGCTGTTGAATGTGACGTCACAAATCGAACCTTCAGGCCTGATGGTAGCTTTCGCGCACGGCCTCCGTCGAAAGGGAGTCAGTAAAAGGGGTCGTAAACCATCTTTGTCACAAAAAGAGGAAGAAAATTATTTGAAACTCTCTCGTAAACGAGTCATTACATGGGTTTTTCGACACAACACTGGAACTGGACAGTTGAAGAGGCAGGTACTTTAATTAACTTCGTGTTACAGGAGCTACACAACGGGCTAATGACAACACACCGGGAATGATCCCCCATGGAACGCTATTGGAAAGAAAATAAGAAATAAACATCATAAGTGGGTGTTGGTATTGGGGACGTTCAAAGGGTAAAAGCGGAACAAACATTCATTTGGGTAGGTATTTTAATTAACGTCGCACTGTAGCAAAACGTCGTGTTGTGTGTCTACAATACGACGGTCCGGGATCAAACCCGATGGGAAAGATCCATATACAACACCACGTCAATTTGAACCACGGTCAGATGACGAGGTCACACCTGAGCTGGCATTCCACTCTCCAAACTTCCATACAACTCCAACGTGAGGACATTTAAGGACACGACAGATACAATGAGCTCCAGCCTGTACATGATGGTCTTTGATTGGAACATTCATTGGAGACAGGATCCTGGTTATAGCAGAGAGACGTGTGAATGGAAAGTCTTGCGTCTTTTCCCAGTCATGGGTAGAGCACTCTTGCTATTGAGCATAAAGTCTGGCAGCCATCTGTTTAACAGTCCCTTCCTTCACATGCAATATCAATAGACACACACAATTGAAGTGCTTTCTAATATAGAAGAGAGAAATATACCCACGGAGGAAAGAATTTCTAGTTTCCATGGAAAAAGTCAAGAAGTGGAGTTATTTTGGGAATTCTAAAAGGCCAATCAATGGTGAATATTAAGTCCAAGAGGTATCATTTAGTAATGTTTCATATACACTCTATAACAAAAAAATCGACGCAACAAGAAGGAATCATCCGATTGCTTTGAAATTTCGTATGCAAAAATGTTTTGACAAAATATGCAAATGATTAAAATTTGGTGTCCAATGAATGAATAGTACGATCTCCAGCGCATCGGAACTGCGCATCCAGCAGATGTATATAAGGAGTTTTTCTTGAACTGTTGTTAAAAATTTCTGTTTCATTGCGATTTAGGATACCTTTCAACGACTGAAACAATGTCTCGCCGCAGTATTCGAGCTCATTACGAGCAACTTTCAGAGTTTGAAAGAGGTCGTATCATTGGATTGAAAGAAGCAGGTTGGGCAAATCGGAGAATCGCTCGTCATGTGAGTCGAAGCGTTGCGGCGATTAGAAGATGTTGGCAAGAGTGAGTGGACAATGGCAGATTTCAGCGTCATGATGGTAGCGGTCGACGTAGGCTGCACACTGTCGAGCCAGATTACAGTGGTGCTTGGCTCGATCAGGCTGGAATGATGCTGACTGGGGACGTATAGTCTTTAGCTACGAATCACGCTTCCAACTCTGTCCTGACGATCATCGAAGACATGTCTGGAGACGCCCAGGGCAGCGTGCCGATCCTGCTTTCACTATTGCACGCAACACGGGCCCTCAACAAGGAGTTATGGTCTGGGGTGCCATTTCCCTTGATAGCCGGACCCCTTTGGTCGTCATTAGAGATACACTTACTGCACAGCGGTACGTTGACGACATTCTGAGACCTGTTTTGCTACCGTTCCTTTCGCAGTACCCTGGGTTTATTTTTCACCAAGACTATGCCAGACCACATACGGCACGTGTTGCTATGAACTCTCTTTAAGCTTGTCAAACACTTCCTTGGCCAGCCAGATCACCAGATCTCTCTCTCATCGAGTATATCTGGGATAATATGGGAAGGCGACTGCATCCGGTAGGGAATATTGATGACGTAGTCCGACAATTGGAGCAAATTTGGCAATAAATACCGCAGGAGACCATCCGAGAGCTTTATCGGTCTATGCCACGCAGTGTGGCAGCTTGCATCCAGGCTAGAGGCGGGTCAACACCTTACTGAGCTCGTTACTGTAACTCTGAATTAAATCATTCAATTGTTCTGAAATTTTAATCCTTTTCTATTCTGTACATAATTCCACCAATTTTTGTCTCCATCGGACAACTCCTTCTTGGAGCGTCGATTTTTTTGCTATAGAGTGTATTTCATCATCTGCTTTCAATTTACACCCCCCATTTTTGGATTTCAAACTATCATCCTTTATCGCAACTATTTCCCCTTTTATCTTCAATGGTCGAAGCGAAATATAATAACTTCATTGAAATCTATGAGTAAAACAAAATCGGAGGGCAACAAATGGTATAGACAGATAAGATTTACAAGTGGTTGTTCTTTGTTGTTATAGCACCTGCTGAGGCAGATAAGGTCCTTTCTACCTGTCTGAAACCAATACCACTGATAATCCAGCTTGTGTGTCTGTAGTTTTCAAACTTTCATTTCAGTGTTACGGAAATATAATTACATACAACGACTCACAACAAACGTGTAAATGGCGTGGAGTAGAAAGATCACCTTTGCGTGGATTCTGAGTGTGATAACATTAGTGCTCTCAGCTGCAGCAAGCGATGAGAGTGGTTTGTCAACAAAATTGAGCTCTATGGACAGTTCGTCGCTAGAGTCCTTCTCGACATCGAAGACAGACGAAGCATTATCGGAAAAACCTCTGCAACACACCACTAGTAAGCAATCTTCTATATAATTACTTTTATTGCATTTTAATTCAAGTCTATATCATGCGATTGGAGATACACGAAACTTGTATTGTATCCAATGCGCGAGATGTATGAAGATTTCATCTTTCGTCAAAATATTGTGTTAATACCATGAATAATAATATTTACTCAATTAAATTTGATTGGTTACAGTATTAGCGACATTATTAACAATATTTGCATATAATGTTGAACTATTGCTTGTGTAAATGTAATTATTTATTACGGTATCAGTTTTAAAATATAATTACACTACCTTATTTGCTTCAAAATTGAACATTGGAAACCTAACAAATAGTTAGTTTCGTGTTCCAATAGCCGTTCGAATACATGAATTATTCTTCAACTACTAAGTTAAACGCAAGTTTTGACAGTAGTTTTGGCCGGAAATTTAAGTAAAATAGATCATATTTTAAAAATATTTGATAGAAAAAACAATATATCTAGTTATAATATTTAAATATGTTTCAAATATACAAAAACCACCTTTTTTCCACCAAAATAATGTTTTTGTTTGACATAAATGAAAACATTCAACACGGATAAAGTAAAAACACTCTCGTATCTAATTTAATATGCATTAAAATACAAATCGTAAGTTGTTAAATCAATTTTTTCTATGGTAAATTTTTAAAATTATCATTTACATTTGATACTGGTTTTGTTTTTATACTGTCACATTAGGTAGTAATTATTAATCAATAGTATGAAAACTAACAATGTTTGTAGTGGATAGAATTGATATTTAATAAATTGCTTAGTTTTATTTATTTTTTATTAACCCTCTATCACAATTTCCACACCAACGTGAGGATTTTCGGCCACGACAGATTTAGGGTGCACCAGCCGTCTCTACACCATACGCTTACAAACATCCATGCACTAACCCGGATTTGAACCACGAACATTCCAATCTAGAGGCTAACATCATAATTACCTGACCGGTTAGTCGGTCCGTTATCTTTAGGGACGAAGGATGAAGGTCGCCTTGGAGGGGTTTTACTGTCCATGAGTTTCATCCAGTTTTATAAAAATCCAATTTTTCAGATGTCTGTGACACGAATGCCGACTGCCGAAACGGAGGGAGATGCTGGAATGACCTGTATAGAGTAACTTATTGCAATTGCATGAGAGGCACCAGTGGAGTTTTCTGTGAAGTTGTGGATGAATGCGCACGAAACACCACGATGTGCGGAAACGGCAAGGACGTCCAATGCGGGTACGATCTGGAGACACAGAAGGCCATGTGCAAGTGCAACAACGCCAGTAAAGGTTTTGATACGTACGTGAATAAATGCAGAGGTAGGCGAAAGCAATATTCCCCTTGTTATATCGTTCCTAGATATATATCGCTGTTTTTCACTCGCTCCTCGGTATTAATTGGGGGTTAAAAAGTTCATGGGGGGTCAAATTAATGGTAACTAATTAATGTTACACTGAGGCAACACAACAGAGTATTGGCGACGGCCCGGGATCAATCCCAAAGTTAAAGATTCGAGACCATTACCAAGTAATTTTGAACCACGGTCCCGCATGCGGTGGCACCCCACTCTATAAACATCTACACCTCGCCAACCTGAGAACATTGGAGGCCACAACAGATTTAACGTGCCCCAGCGCATTCGTACACGACGATATTTGGTTAAGATAGGGTGGTCAAGGACCAAAATTGTTTTGATTGGTGTATAGTTGTATTTACGTACAATTGGAGCAACGTTACAGGCTATTGGTCCCTTCTAGGAGTCAATCCCGTAGGTAAAGTTACGAGGAGTGCACGTAGTAGTTTTGAACCAAATGACGTGATGACGTGAACACACCTGAGCCGTAGTCTTCAAAGTATGAGTGCAAAGGAGCTATCAAAAATATTTTACCATATTAAAAATAATTTTGAAAATTTTGTATTCGACTTTTTGTCTAACTTGTCGTTTTACTTACATTTTTGAATTAGAAAAGAATAATTCAGTCTATTATTTTTACCTTTTTGTTTGTTTCTAATAGGCAAATCATTGGCTACCCTCACAACATCCCGTTTTTCCTTCGTCCACAAAGAAGCGATATATCTATGGGTTTTTGGGTGGCTATCCTCCCACGGAATGGTAGTTTAAATAAGCTTAGTCAAATAAACGTGTTAACAAAATTTATTGTTTAGTCTTTGAGGGAAAAAAGCAACGTCGAACGGAGTTGAGTTATACGTTTGTCTACTGCAAGCCCATGATATTTTCTTTTTATGCTACGATTCAACTTCGTTATCTCTAGTCACCAACGTAACGGTACACCACAGGTGACTGCTAATTGATTTTAAGACGGGAGAAGTTGACATACCATTAAATGAGGTATACTCTGTATGTTGCGATCTATGACTAAATCCGCGTTTTCACCAGAGTTGCAAACAGGAAGACATTCCGATAAATGGCACTGATTTTATGATTAAGATCTTGTGTCGAGGTGGTGATTTGACATGTTTGCAACACCAATTTGCTTCCACCAGGAATCGGTAAAGATCAAAGGACTGCGACAATTTCGGTTGACAGTTCTCCGTGACGAAATTTGGTTTGAAAAATCATCCCCTATATCAACCTCTTTCGATGTTACAAACAATCACCCGCTTCCGCCCTTCGGCGCCCCGTTGATCACGGCGACTTATTTTTTCGCTCTCTGTGATATTTTACCCTCGTCGTTAGTATTTTGTCTGCAACACAAAAGGGTGAGAATAGAGCTCACCTTTTTGTGCTGTCGACAAAAGTTATTTACACTGGTCGCGGTCGAAAGGGGGTAAACAAAAGGGGATTCAAAACGTCTTGGACAAAAAAAAGGTGGAGATTCATATTAGTAACTTCGGTGTAAACGTAGCTTAATGGAGACTTTCTCTTCCAGTTCCATGCACGTATAGAGAATACTGTGTCTCTATGACTCGGTGCATTAAGAACAGGGGCGATGATCTCTACTTTTGCAAGTGTCGCTGGGGCATGAGAGGAGACAGGTGTGCAAAAGAAGTCGACGAGTGCAAAGAGATCGGCTTGGATTGCGGCACCAATCCCAACGTGACTTGTTTGGAGGGAGAAAAAGGCCAACCAGTCTGCTACTGCAAAGTCGGAGATTGGAGTGAGGCGTATGATTACGAAGCCAAAGACTGCAAAAGTAAGTAAACATGGTGTTGTCGTAACTCGGGTCTTAACTGCGGTAAACTCGGTGTGGTTTGGTGGGAACTAAGGTCTTAAGTGTGGGTGATTTCTGAATTCATTTCATTAAGGATCCAAGAGATTTCTCGTCCATAACACCTGGTTGATTTTGACCACGACGAGATGTCTCGTCCTCAAGATATCGCAGATTTTCGATGATGATGAGATCACGATCTGTTCAGTTTTGTTAAGGACGAGATACATCGGGGAGGCAACCACCAAGGCGGTTAACTGCCTTAATATGCTAGGCTACAATGTTTAGTATCTTGGAACAGTAGGATAGAGAGTTAAGAGTTGGTTTTCTTAAAAAACCAACCTTAACCTAAAATTAACTACTTTTTAACCAAGCTGGTTTGGACGAGATGGCTGTCGCCCAAAGCGGCAGCTTAAAAACAATACGAATCGTTCCCAGGAAGAAGGCAACCAACAGCTAAGATATTTAAATTCTTATTATTCCAATAACATTAAGTATATTTGCAGTATTTGCATCATACTCCCACACATCAAAGTATGTATTTCACAGTCCAGCGCAAAAAAAAACAACCTCACTCGCTGCTTCCGGCTCTCACTCTCTAACCGTCGTCTCTAACGTGCTTTGCCGTAGTCTAAAAATAACTCGACGGTAAAAGTCAATGACCAATCAGAGATCATCTGGACGAAAGCAACTTGCAGATGACACTCTCTTTCACCTGCTCTTCTGCAGTCGTTGTAAAGCGCGCGTCGCAAGAATCGCAGCTGGTGCCAAAATGTAACCAATCAGAACACATTCGGCATTCCGATGACAAAATGGAACAGGCACCCGACCTGCAAGTGACCACGTGAAGTCAGCGCAGCACCTGTCTACCCCAAGTGACTTGACGGTTGAGAATTGCTGCACTGATTTATCGTCCGTCTTGAGTTCATTAACTGGCATATTTTACCGTCTCTCAATGCTTTTTTTTTTCATGTCAATAGGAAATACATTGTCTTATAATATTCTGAAAAAATATAAGGTTTCAAAATTCCTTACTGATCTTGAGAAACTAGCCAGAACATTACAACAGTACATTTCAGTTAATTTTTGTAATGTTCTTTTTATTTGGTACAAAGAGAGGTTGATTATTCTTGACACGGAGAACACTAATCTATCGAATAAACAGAATATTGTCTATACAACTATTTGGAAACATACTTCTGAGAAATTCTTCTATTTACAGAATGCGACTGTGGAGAATCTCATCTTGGCTGCCGATTTTTTCCCAATGGTACAAAGTTGTGTTATTGTGATCGCGAGTACTACCAAAAAGATGGAATATGCGAAGGTGAGCAATTTCAACCAATTTCAGGGTTTTGCGTTGGTCGATTATATTGGGTTCTATGGCGCAAGGGTGATATTCGAACAAGCTGCGACAAACACAAGATCTGTAAAACAATGTGAAAGGGAGAAAAGGAGGTTGGTAGGTATTTTATTGAATTCACACTTGAACAACACGACGGGCCGGAATCAAACTCAAAAGGGACATATCCGAGGACAGCATCATTTGATTTTGGACCACGGTCAGATGACGAAGTCTGGGCTGGCAAACCACTCGCCAAACTCCCACACCATGTCACCATCATTTGAGGTCACGACGGTTTTGACGTTCACCAGTCCCCTTTGTACACGACGGTCTTTTATTGGGCTCGAACTCGCAACCCTCCGGTTGCTCATCAAATCCGCTACCCTTCCAACCAGGCTCATTGGGGGGAAATGATTAGAGAGTAAGAGTAGTATGAGGAAAATTGAAAAGGATCGCTTGGTTTTAACTTGAGTGCGACCCCCGTGTGGACGGAAGACAGTAAATCCTTTTGGAAAAGATGAAATTTGCTAGAGTAAGTCGGGATCGTGAAGCCCGTACATAAAGAGCACGTAAAGAGGATGTGCCCCAGAGAACTCAAGGCTTAGGAATGGAAACAAGTTAGATACAAAAACTTATACAACCGACAGAACATGCGAGAAATTTAGGAAAATGGCTTTTTTAGCGTAGATCAAAACACACAAAAAATAAAATCCAAAAAATATTTTAATGCATTTTTAAAAAGTAACTTGTTATTTGATTTGTGAAAGAACAATAATTTGAATTTAATAAAGAATAATAATTTGAATACAATAAAGAATAATAATTTGAATACAATAAAGAATAATAATTTGAATACAATAAAGAATTATAATTTGAATACAATAAAGAATTACGAATTTTAACAGAAAAATATACAATTTAATCTCAAATATTAAAAAAGGTTTTTGTCTGTGTTGGACCCTATTACGTTTGGACCCTGATACAAAAAAATTCTTATTTCAGTGGCGAGCGACTTTCTTATTCAGTGGGGTGGCGAGCGACAGCGAGGAGTGGTCACATTTCATTCCACGAAAAGAATTGTCACGGCGAATTCGTTGAACGACATATTTTGGCTTCATCCAAAATCCTTTTGCTATTACTCATTATTTTTATAGAGATCATGATAGAGATTCGTTCAATGTATTTGAGTACAAGCGATTACAAAAGCAGTCTTCTCTACTATTGTAAAAGGAAGTGTTTGTCTTTGTCTCTGTGCGCAGTGTCTTGACAAAGCTATGGCACTTACAACACTGAAATTTGGCACACAGGTAGTACTAATGTGGAGCAATTTTTGTGTAGCACCGGAATTTGGAAATTTCATCTAGAACATTTTAATTTTATTTATACTATTAGTTTTTTCATCATTCGTTCTTCCTTCCGGAATGTGACGTCATACTATCTCGAATGAAAAAGGAGCAGATTATGCGATTTTCGACTGCTGACGTCACGAGAGTTTTTCGCCATATTGCCTTTGGAACCATGCCAAGTATTAAGATTCTAGCAAGTTTTGATTTACGTTGTTGATAATAACCACTTCGAGGTAATCACGGCGTTGCCTGTGGAGTTCGTATGCGAGTCAAACCAAATGGGAATATGTAGTAATCACTAGGGGGTGGCGAGAGACAGCGAGCAGTGGTCACATTTCCTTCCACGAAAAGAATTGTCACGGGCAACGCCGTGCTGGCCACGCAGTGTCTAGTAAGAGACTATAATAATAATAAAAACCTTTCTATATCGTGCTTAAGGAATATATTGCAAATTCAGTTATATCGCTCTTTTTTACCCTTGCTGAATTTTTTTATTGCAAACTGAGGAAGGTTTCAATCTTGAGAAATGGGAGTTTAAAACCTCATCTGTTCCACCCCACTAGTCTTAGCTTTTTTCTATAAGACCTTTCTGCCACGATGTGATAGGGTACGTGATACCCCTTGGGTAGAGTTGCGGATTAGCAACGGTAGGATTGCAAGTTCGGTACCCGATACAACCATAGACCGTCGTGAACGTGGAGACTAGTGCATATTAAATCTGACATGGTCTCAAATGTCCTCACGATGGCGTAGTGGGGAAGTTTGGAGAGTGGAGTGCCAGCTCAGTTTTAACCTCGTCATAGTTTAAAATGACGATTTCCTGGGTCCTGGAATCTTCCTCTTCGGGATGAATCTTGGACCGTCGCCAATAGCCCGTTGTGATGTTGCAGGGCGACATTAATTCAACTACATACCAACCATCCAGTTTTAGGTATTAAAGACAATCAACAAAGCACTGAATAGTTCACCGATTTATTCTTCCTTTAAACTCAAATCCTGTCTAATCGGTTATAACAGCAAAAATAGAGAAAATAGTACACTCGAAATACAATCTGTTTGCGTGAGAGAAATGCGCAGAAAAGTTTAATTTTTAAAATGCAGGTAGGTATTTCATTAACGTCGTACTAGAGCAATACAACGGGCTATTGACGACGAACGTACATCAAAACCCCCAAGGGAAATATCCGACGACAACACCACGTAATTTTGATCCGCGGTCAGATGACGAGGCAACACCTGAGCTCGCACCTCTACACCATGCCAACGTAAAGGACATTTGAGGCTAAGACAGATTTAATGTGCACCAGCTCCCTTTGTACCCGACGGTGTTTGTTGGATTCGAACTCGCAACCTTCTGGTTCCTAATCCGTTACTCTTCCAACATGTCCACCGCGGCTCCATTTTTAAAATGAAAAAATAAGAGTGAAATAGTGCACATTTTTTTAGCTTATAGCAATTTGTTATAAAATTAGTGATTTAATTATAAAATAAATTAAAAAAGCAATGTAACAAAGTGTTTATTTTATATCGGTCAAATAGTTAGATGTGATAGAAACAAGTATCTATTAAACGGACTGGTTGTTTCAACCATCCAAGGAGGAGGCCCGAACAGTTCAGTTTGAATGGGGTTCAGAAAAATTGCCACACAGCAAGTTCATTCAACGTAAAATGAGCAAAAATCAGGAAAAACCTGTGGACGTGTGGTTATGGATTTTCATGAAATTTGGTACAGGGGTTTAGTTTATGCATAAATAACGATGTCCAAAAAATTTAGGTTCAAAATTAAATATTTTTGAAGTTTGAGGCATTTTAAGGACTTTGAAGAGCAGTTGTGAGATCGCTTAATGTTGCATGTTTGAAGTTCTGTTTCTCAAAAACTCTTTAACGTAGACAAACATGTTTTACATCTTTAAAATCTGTACAAAATGTTCTTTTTTTTCACTTCGGCAACAACAATTAAAACATAATATTTTATTTGAAATTTAGTTTTAAAAAATGGAAAATTGTCATTTTTAACAGAATTTTAAACATTTAAAACACCAAAAAATTTAAATATATCCTAAAGAAATTTTGACATCCTTTAAATTCATGTCAGTTACAGTGTTAAGTAGGATAATATCACGGATTGAGTTTGGAGGTCGCATTTTTAATTCTTTCATCTTCAAAATAGGTAACGAAAATAACGATATCAAATAAAGGACAGCTCTGAGAAAACCAACACTTCACAGGAATACAGTTTCATATGTTTATTACTTGTAAAAAAAATTCGGAGGATTGTAATCTGAGTCCTAAAGCAACAATAAGAAAATCAAAATCACAACATTTGCTTCCCAGTCTATGTATATTACGAGAACTTCAATGACAACAGAGAAATTAAATACAGATAATGAAACCCTAAATCAACTAAGAAATACCAAATCATTTTTAACATAAAAAGTGAAGGGGGAAAATACAGAACAAATCAGTATGAAAACAAGCTTAAAAATTTCAACTTAATATCATAGATAATATGACTTTTAACCAGTTACCTTTTCACATTCACTATGTGGTAAAACTTCAATGTTAAATTTTGCATCTTCTATAATTGAAACGTTTTTTTTTATGCCACCTATTTCTTTTTAAACTGTTTACTTCTTTTGCTGGTGAATGTGACAAATGAGAAACACGAATTTGTAACGTATAATTGGGAATAGGAATGTAGCAGTGATAGTTACGGGTTCCCTTACTGGTCACTAACTGAAGGATCACATCAGGATTGCCACTAAATGATTCGCCGACTATCTAAAACTTTCGGTTCAGCAAGAAATTATCAGTAAAGCAAACCCAAGCACATTTATAACCATAATCCATTTAAAAGTGTTTATTTGTTCGTTGAACTGTCCTTGAATTTAATAGCTTCTCTTTAAAAGGCGTAAATGGATGTCCAACTAGTGTGTTCCCGATTTTTTTGATAATTTACATCTAGTTAAAAATGTTTCTGGGACGAAAATAAACAAAGTACAATGCCGGAAATTTCAGGACAGTTAATATACATGTTGACACATTATACTGAAAATTCGTGAGGTTTTCGGAGTCGTCCTCCACAAAAAAAAAATTTGTATTTAAAAAAATAGAAAAATCGCTGTTTTCCCAATTATTTTACTTTTTCAGTCCTTTTTCTTACCTAAGGAATAGAAACACAATCACTAAATTTGTACCAAACTTTTAGATAGATGTGCTTTGTTAAGAAGAATTTTCGATACTGTCTTTCCCCATTTTTAGAGGTACTAGAGCAATTTGAAATTTGTATCAAATACGCAAAATCGCTAATTTCGCAAATACCTGAGAATGAGTAGTGACGGATAAAAAAATATTTTCTGTCATTTCCAAAAAGACCTTTTACTGGAGAAAGTAGCAAAATAAAAATAATTAATTTGTGTCAATAACTTATTGAAATATAGGGGCTCAAATAGGCTGTTATTAGTGCTAAAACATCTACATATATGTGGCCTTAAACTTTAAAATTCAATAAAAAAATAAAATATACATTTTGGACGTTTAATATTTGGTAGTTCCGCCTTACTATATGTGATCTATTTAAAAACTAATTTTCATTAAAATCGGTGATATGTCAGACACAGCCGATTTTCTCGTTTTGCGTGGAATGACTCAGCTAAGAGCTACATGTCACTGAAACCAGGACATCTCGCTCTCCTAAATATTTCGGATCTGCTGCCTACCACAAAGGAACTCTGTACCATTCTAGGGCGTGCCGCTTGGAGGACTAGTGTTAACCACCCTGAAGACTATACTTAGTGACTCTCGGAATAGTGCGACAGTATGGGTAGCCTAGATGACAGTCATCTTATTATACAAAATGCTAGATTCTACTGTGTTTAACGTGGCTATTAAAGTTTCGATTGGTCTTTTGACGTCACGAGTAGACGGAGTTCCTAATTGTTTCGACAGTTTACCATGGCTATTAAAGTTTAGATTGGTCTTTTGACGTCACGTCTAGGCGGAGTTCCTAATTGTTTCGACAGTTTACCGCTGCTATTAAAGTTTTGATTGGTCTTTTGACGTCACGAGTAGGCGGAGTTTCTAATTGTTTCGACAGCTTACAGTGGCTATTAAAATTTTGATTGGTCATTTGACGTCACGAGTAGGCGGAGTTCCTAATTGTTTCGACAGCATACAGTGGCTATTAAAGTTTTGATTGGTCATTTGACGTCACGAGTAGGCGGAGTTCCTAATTGTTTCGACAGCTTACCGCTGCTATTAAAGTTTTGATTGGTCTTTTGACGTCACGAGTAGGCGGAGTTTCTAATTGTTTCGACAGCTTACAGTGGCTATTAAAGTTTTGATTGGTCTTTTGACGTCACGAGCAGGCGGAGATCCTAATTGTTTCGACAGTTTAACATGGCTATTAAAGTTTAGATTGGTCTTTTGACGTCACGAGTAGGCGGAGTTCCTAATTGTTTCGACAGTTTACCATGGCTATTAAAGTTTAGATTGGTCTTTTGACGTCACGTCTAGGCGGAGTTCCTAATTGTTTCGACAGCTTACCGCTGCTATTAAAGTTTTGATTGGTCTTTTGACGTCACGTCTAGACGGAGTTCCTAATTGTTTCGACAGTTTACCGTGGCTATTAAAGTTTAGATTGGTCTTTTGACGTCACGAGTAGGCGGAGTTCCTAATTGTTTCGATTGGTTATGTGATGTCACGAGCGAAACGAGATACGAAATATCAAAACCCATAATATTCGGAATCGCCATGGAAATAACATTGAGTATAAAAACGATTAAAGTATGCAGCCCATATTGTTTTACCAGTTTTTATCAAAATTCAATTTTTCAATAATATTGTTTTACCCGCATACAATGATCTAAAAACACCATGCGAAAGCAAATCAAGTTGAAAGATAGTGGTGGGTACAGGTACATGTTTATACATAGCCAGTGATAAACAAAAGGTGACAGATAGTGTTGAAAAAATGTTTATACACAGCTAGTGATCACGTACCGTCAGGTTTTAATAAATACATAAATGAAGTTAGATCATAATAAATACATTTTTTATGCTCCAGTCGTAAGACTGTCCATTTATCCTAGTTGTCTATAAAATCATAAACACCTGTGTGTCTGTCTTGGCATGAACTTTGTGTTTACGAGTTCATGAGTACAGATGGTAATTTTTTTCAGCTTGCGGGTGTGGTTCTGGCTCCGACGGATGCAAATACGAAAATGGAACCAAACGATGCAACTGCTTGGAGACCTATTTGGACAACAGAGGCATCTGTGAAAGTAGGATATTTCCTTTCGGATATACTTCAAAGGTTTTGACACGAATACTTTAACCCTCTGAGCGATTTCGACGAGTTATCTCATCCATCGAGATATGACCAATTTTTCTAATGACCAATTATTTCGACATTAAGATGTTGGAAATTTTATTGTGATGGCGAGATTCAAATTATTCTCTTTTGTTCGAATGACCTGTGATCTCGTCCATCAAGATCTGGTCAGTTTTCCGAATGACGAAATGCCTGGTCGAAACAACCACTTAGAGGTTAAAGGTCATAAACTTTTCATATTTGTTTCATAAAAATTTTCATATGGCATGTAGTGAGTTGGAAAGCAGAAGACCATCAGGAAGACCATTTCTAAAGAGTTCCGACAGTTTCAATTACAGGATTTACGAAACTTGCATTGACTGATTAGTCTAGCGTGTCTTTTCAATTATTTGACAACACCAAATATTTTTTGGGGTTGTACTCGAAATGCTCTTCGGTTCTATGGTTAAAATGGGAGCATTATTGTGAATTAGTGACTTGGATATTCACAATCCGTTTCAAAAATGCTTTATTCTCGGCATTGAGCACGCTGAACGTCTGGTACTCAAATAAGTTGGTCGATCAGCCTTCTTGTAGCCAAATATATCTAAATCGGCACTCATAATTTCCAAACGCATTTGATTTACAATTTTATGGATAATTGTGTTTTGCATATTTTCTTCAAAAAAAGTATTTATTTTAATGAGTTGTTGTTTTAGTATTACTATCTTTCCTAAGTTTGCATTACTGTTTCCTGTATACGTCTTCTTATGAGTTCATTTGTCTGGTATAGTATTTTTCATGATATACAGGGAGTTAGTTACCTTTGAGTCTTTACGCTGTTCGTATTGTTCTTATGCTTGTCTGTTGTGATGTCTGTCTATAATCATTAAATGTCTTGTTTGACTTTTAGTTACACTCTTTTTCGCTATTACAGAGCATGTGATATGACAGTCACATCAAATATTGTTTTGCCTTAAAAGCAGGGAAACACAACCTGCAAGGTATTTGTTTCAATGTCCAGTTCCCTAACAAATCACTGAACTTCTTGAGGATAAATCAAGTTCATCACCCCTCGATTCCGAGAAATTGAAACGGGTGCGTTTTCACACTTCACCCAATGGGGTTGATATCTGAAGTGGCGCAATGTCACTCGGCCTATAGAAGAACTGACCCCCTGGCAAGGTCGGGGCGTAGCACCCAGAATATTGGGGGAAGTACAATCGGGGAGAACGATAAACGCCGACGCTAAAAAAATAGACGGAGGCTTTTTTTTGGTGGTGGCCAGTTATTTCCTAAAATATGGCACCTCTACAATTAAGAGATATACCATCGACGAATTGATGAAAAATAAACGAAATTACCAACAAGAATCCAGCTTCCTTTACTGTGTCCTTCAACCTGGCGGTCACCATATATAAAGGTATGTCCGTATTTCTATCCGATACGAATTGAGAACTTCACTTATTCCGATCGAACCTGCGAACAAAACTGGATGTTGGTATCCAGATCAAAATTGGGTATTATAACCAGTAGAGAGGGCTTAACAGTATGCTTTTCAACTTGTGTTTGTAGAATATTATTATTTACTTCCACAAATGCATAACTCTTTATTTACTTCCGATTCGAGGTCCATTACCGTCTTTTACTGTTCTGCGAGGAATTGAAATTGGCAAATTATAGTCTATATATTTATTCCTAGGAAGTTATTTTGTAACCTCTTCATTCATGGAATAACAGGCAATTAAAATTTTTAATTTTTTAAGTACCTTTAATGCCCGATGAAATACTTCTTTTAGGGGAGGGTTTTCCTCGGGGATGAAGAGGTTAAAGCTTAAAGTCAACTGAGGAATTCCCGTCTACATACAAGACTTCACTCAGATTTATCAGAATCAGGGCATGTTATCAATCAAAATAAAGTCTAGCTTGCTGGTGTTTCCATTTCATATGCAATTATTTATCAACGATGACAATTTCCCTTGTGTAAGTGGAAATATATGATAACAAACTCCGAAACTACCAGATAAGACTCACCGAATAGGTTATCTGTATTTATTGTTCTGGCGGTATACTTGAATAACTAACGTCATTTCATGACACTAGAAATGCAAGGATGGGTTGAATTTTATCTATTCTACATACAAATATGGGCTTTGTTTCTTTGCTTTTAACTATTTTTGTGTTTGAACGACTGTATTTACATTTAGGACTGTAGTTTACAGGACCCTGAGATTTGTAAGACGTAAAAAATGTATAATTATCTATAAAATAACCTTAAATAATACGTTTTAAAATGTAAAAAATTTTCAAACTTGCAAAAGTGATATAAAAATTTTAAAAATACCCTTTTTTAAAGCCCTTTAAAAATACCCTTTTTAAATTTTCTTGGCTTTGATAGTGTGTGACTGTGGCAGCAACCAGAATGGCTGTTCCTTCAAAAATGGTCAAAAATCCTGCGACTGCAAACCGGGCTATATTCAGGCGAATGGGACCTGCAGAAGTAAGTATTGTATGTAGTTATGCAATACATCCATAATGGTAAAAAGATGGATTGAATTCACCTTCGAGCTGTTTCTTGTATTTATTATTATTATCAAAATTTTAACTACTCAGTTTTAAATTAAAGTAGAACTCCAAGTATCCGAGCTCCAATTATCCGGATCGCTTTGAAAAAATGAAATCAGTAAAATCCACATTTGAAAAGTTTCTTATCGGTAAATGATAAAAACGAAGAAGAAGTGTCAGTTCGGGACATAAAAAACACAACATTGAAGATTCTTGGATGTTGCGAATGCAGCACATAGGACGTTGGCGAGTAGCTGCTGTGTGGTTCTTCAGACCCCCTGGATTCCATTTTAGAGCTGTGTCAGGACACTCAATCGCCTTACTAGCTGACGGTCTGGTTGAGTAGCAATGGTGTCGTCATCTTCCGTGCCGCATATTACCAACCTTTACCTGGAATAGAAGACATGGGGAAATTTTAAGCCCGCTGATTCGTTGGTTGCAAACTGTCGACTATGTCATCACTAAGTAACATCATCATTAATGGCGATGTTTCACGTGGACTCTATCATTACTCGGTAGTTTTTACTTGAACTGAAAGCTTGTGGCAAAACCTCTGCAATAAAAATAACGAATCTATACAACAGATCCCCAGTAATAACGAAAAACTCCCCTGTTTCCGCCTTCTATTCTGTTCAAGGTCCCAGTTGTCCTTTAAAGTTCGAAAATGGATTTTTTTAATCATGCGTGTAGAACCTATACTGGAATTAAAAGTAAACCCAAAACATTTAAGATCAAATTACGAGTAGATGGCACAAACCGTTGAACTATCGCTTGGTAATCATCTAAAAGCTGTCGCTTTCTTTTTTATTAGTATTCTATTTTCGGTCGAAGCAGTTTAAAGTTTTTTTTTCGCAAACGTTGCAAGTAAATAGTGATACTTTTCGCACATGCGGAGTGCACACTATGGGTGAGTAACGTCATAGATCTCGGAGAGAGATAGCAACGAATCAGCGGGCTTAAAATTTCCCCCGTGTCTTTTATTCCAGGTAAAGGTTGGTAATATGCTTCCGGGTGTCGTCAATGAGTTCTTCTCTCACACTTTGAAGAAGTTCATGTCACTTAGAATTTGGAATCCAGAGTCCGAAGAATCGCACATCACCCACTCGTCTACGTCCTCTGCACTGCACTCGGAACAACCAGGAATTTTCACTACGATGTTTCAAATGTCCTCAACGGACACTTCAGTTTCATCATTCACCGATAAGAAACTTTTAAAATGCGGATTTTGATGATTTCATTTTTTCTCAAAGTGATCCGGATAGTTGGCGAGCGACACAACGGGCTACTGGCGACGGTCCGGGATCAATTCTTTATTCTTCGAGTTCCGCCATTAGCCCGTTGTGTTTAGGGATTGCAATCTGATCCGGCATCATTTGGCTACCTACCGGAACCAGCAACATCTATCGGATCCGATAAAACGAAATTTTTAAAATTAAATAAACGATTATTCAAACCCAACTTTAAAATCGCAAAATCGTTTATTAAGCAATCGATTGTGAATCAATCGATTTTATATTTTTAAGTCATCAGTTTGGAGAATTCTAGCAAAAATAATAATTTAAATGATCAATAATATTCTTTTAATGAAGAGGAATTAGAAAAGCAAACTTTGTAAGGAAAGACTATAGCAAAAAGACAAACTTTAGAAAAGAAACAGATTTTGAGAAAATATTGAAGAAAGAAATGACTTCATGTTTAAGTTTAGGTACAATTTATATGTCATTTGCTCAACGACAGTAGAGATAGACTATTTAATTTTATATAAATAGAATAGTACTACATTTTAAACAAACTGATGTTTATTGGTGTGGAAACTAGTAAGTATTATCATCATCAATTCATTTCATACTTACTACTAGTAGTATTAGTACTTGTTGGTGATTGATTTCCTACCTATGTATAAGTATTAATAAAGTTGATTTTCTAATGCTAAAATAAATGTTTTGTTTGTCAATTTGAAATAATATCCTTTTTACGTAAATTCAATTAGCCTATTTTGGAAAAATACATACTGGTTAAACAGACTTCTTAACAAAGTATCAAACCGGCCGGATCCAACCGGAACCGGCCGGATTGAAAATCGTACCGTATTGTTGCATACCTAGTTGTACTGCTCCTGTGTGAAGTTACTTAACTACCAACTAAAAGTAACTCACTAGTGTTTCGTTTTAGAGGACTGCACGGCGTCGGACGTCGAGTGCAAACACGGCGGCAAGTGCGTGGACAGTGCGTGTCAGTGCCTGCCCGGCACCGATGGAGAAGTGTGCGAATTCATCGAAGGGTGCAAATTTTCGTGGGAAAGAGATATGAAATGTGGTTATACCGAAGACGCCTACTGTGATTTCAACGAAACCTCTCTCAAGTCGTATTGTCGGTGCAAACACACGAGCTTTTTGTACGATTCATACAACAATGAATGCAAAGGTAAGACCGAAACACCAATATTTACTATCTTGTACAAGTAACTGAATGGGGAATGTCTTATAAAATGACCTCTAACAAAATTTTATTTAAAGAAAGAAATTTTCATAAACCTTCAAGTAAAATAAAAATTCCCTTCAAATTTGTTTTTTGCTAGGAGTTAAGTTTGAATTAAATAATCATGTTTGCATATTTTCATTTCTTCAACACCATTGCAACCTCATAAAAAAAGATTTCAGGAGGACATCTTTAGGTGCGTACGGACATCACAACTTCCTACCCCCCCCCCCCTCTTTCTTTATCACCCTTGTTATCTGTCTTGTTAAGCTCAGCTTGATCGTATTTGGTCTAAGAGTCATATAACCTCGAAGACAACCAATCAACCACGTCACAAAAGCACTGGGTTGATATGTTTCTCTTTTCCGCAAATGTGTATATCTTTGCCTGCAATCGTTTCGGACATTACGTCCCACAAGTGCAGTCAAAGCTCAAAATAAAAGGCATTCTAAAAAAATTAGTGGTGGTCGGCAAATATCTGATAATAATCAGGGCAAGCAGATTTAGAGTTATCTGCACAAAGGCCCCCAAAATGACTTAATCCGCCTCTGAAACTAAAAGAATGAAGTGCCATATCTAAGAGAATCGGTTTGACCTTCCTTTAAGTCCATTTAACAACGCTTCTCTTTGTACGATTCAGTTACTTGTCATCTTAATTTGGCGATAATTCAGCAAATTAAAAGTATGTGTTCGCCCAGTATCGATGTTTAACGGGCACAATTGCACACTTTAGGGACGTGCCAACATTTTGAAGATGGAGGGAGGGCAAGACACTTTTTTACGATCACAAACGCATCAAGCATTAATTTTTCCTTAGTTACCAGTTTGGGGCCATAAATGTATTGCAGTATTATTTAAATGCCAAATTCACCTTTTCTCACCGTAGTTCTACGTACAAAATGCTTTGACAATAGAATTAAGATTAATTTTTGCAATATTGGACTTTTGCAATATTGAAGATGTCTTAAACGTTTTTGAGTCATGTTTGCGCGCAAATACGTTTACGCTCGTCTATGAGCACTAAACGACCTATCGACTGAAGCTGAAGGAGCTGGAATAATGAAGATTAATTCAATAAGTTTGAACACACACTTCATTCGTAAGCTCCGTAATTATACTCGACTCTGCCACCAACAGAATGGCAGACTTCAAAATATGACACAATCTTTTCTTTTACTACACTAGGTAACAGAACCAACTGGGCTTCCACTTTTTCAAGATCGAAATCACTTTCATGAACACCCAAATTTTCTTGTAATGAAGTACCTTTAGCAATTTCTCCTTTTGTTGCATTTGTAAGTACTTCTAATTTGAAAAGATTCACTATTCCTGGTTGATCTAATCGTTTTTCTGTTTCGGTGGTTACTATGTCAACCACTTCAAACAAGTATTTTCAAGGTCAACAATTTTATTGATGTTGGCGGGGATGAATCTTTCAAAATTACTGGAATTTTCATACCGACAAGGAAACTTTCTTTTTCGAGATGGCTGTGGCAGCTACAAATCGAAGAGCTAAGCAGATTCTTTTATTTCTCTCCAAATGCATTCAAAATTTTCATCGCTCCGCAATTTTAAAGTGTGTCCGAGAGATATTGTTCTTTGCTTTCGTAACAGTATATACGGTCTTCTGCAAAGCTATAGAAAATTGCTCACATGAACCGAAATTTTAAGAAATTAATTTAAATGCGAACAGTGTCTTGGCTTTTTGTAGTTGTCTTTTTGTCCTCTTACTGCTTCCATTCCATAATCCGAAACTGCATTTCTGTCATTCAAAATGGCTTGTACTGTCCGCAGTACCCTTTCGTAATTTGAAAGGAATCTGTTTACGGCGTTAACTCTAATCCATCTTGTTGGACAAAGTGGAAGGAGGTTAGGTGCTTTTTCTTCATTATCTTTATTGCATGGCGTGAACACAATGTCCGAATAAATATTTTTTCTTTTCGCTGAAGATAGTATGATATTCCCAACATCCTTCACTAACCCCAAGACTTCAGAAAGTAGTGACCAAGTCCTAGCTGCTTATTGGAGACACAAGAATGATGGTTGATTATATGAACAAATAATGATATCTACTGAGATTTTGGACACCATTTAAATGACCACACCTATTCCGAGCTCAATCAAAGCAGTGTCCTCTAACTTCTTAAGATTAATCATTACGACCTCAGTGGTATGAATTAAAGTATTAGCATTGATATCTTTTGTTGAATTGCCCATGAGGTCTTCTCTCACTTCAGATATGATGGGGTTCATTCATGTCAGACACAAGCTGAATTGTTTCTTACCTGCAACATCAGTAGTACCATCGGCGATGAGAAACTGCTTTACTTTAAAATCTTGCACCATCTGTTGATGAACTGAATGAGGCATTATTTCAAGGATTTCACTTTATATATTCTCATCCTACCAGTTGTTGTGGTTTTGGAGCCATGTCTGTATAAACGGAACGCTTTTACTTCTTTTCTCCAAAAGATGAAGCAAATTCCAACTGTCATTTTACCATTCACGAAGAGCTCTGTTCAAACCATGTAGCAAATTGAACTGATCATAGTATGTAAAGCCTGTTCAGCTTTTCCTTTTCTGATTTTTGAACTGCTGACTAATTAAGATTTCGAGTACCACAGAATCCTGTTCAGAATCTTTGGGAACTTTATTCCTTTGTTAACCGTTTCTACGCACTAGTAACACATACAGTTCTTCTCTTTAAAATAATGAAGCCATTTGAAGGAAGAACACCGTGATGTTAGTGTTAGAAATATCTTCCATTTTCATCACGAGGGAATTCATAATCCAAGGACGGTTGACACTTTTCTACAATGTCTTGGGCAACTAAAGGTGATTCTGATACCTGGGCTTTGGAACTACTGTTGATGACTGTACTTGTGAAGTGTCGGATGTTTCTGGCTGGTTGGGTACCTCGCCTCCTTGTAGCAACTCTCTTTCTACAGTTCTGTTATTGTTTTTATTTTAATTAAATGGTTTGCAATAATTTTTCAATGTCATCGAAGGGTCGCTCAACTATCTTAAGTACCTGCGGAGTGCTTACAATGAACGACACGTTCATGTCTTATAAATTTTTTGTTTGTTTTAATACAGTTTATTTTTTACACCAATTTTTGCGCCCATAAAAATCTGCCTTTCCGAACAAATGTGAAGTTTGCCACCTATAGATCGAGGCCTGCATCTATTGACAGCAAATGAAGTTAGAATCCAAAGTTGTTTTAGTGCTACTGCTTTAATGTTACTTTTGAAGTTAAAATTTTAATAATGTTCCTTGATAAGGGGGGTTGGCGAGATATACCTTTTGTCCCTTCTCCTCAGAGGCAGGAGGGCCGAAACGCCTGCACGTGCCTGGCACACTTTGTCAACTTTATTAGGGCTTTCAGCCGTCACGGATGAGTCAATTCATTACACATTTGAGTCTTCAAAATGATTTTATTTTATTGTTCTTTACTAATTAGAAACCTTTTTTCAACTCCATCTTCCCACCAAGTTAAGTTAAAATCTAATTTTGGGGTTAATCTGTTATTTTTTCTATAAAAAATAGCTGTTATCAAGAGGTCGGGAGTAAGGCATCTCTAGTCAGGTTGTTGGAACACATTGTAAGTTTAAAACTTGTCCCTTAATTGTACGAATAGCCTCCCCAAAATCCACATTACTCTGAGACCTACTTACTAGAAGACTAGTGTTGCCAACTTTTAACCCATCCCCTATTTGAACAAATATTCCTCTGAAACCATACGACTCAAAGACCAACACTCCAGAGAAAGACTAATATTGCCCACATTTAACCTATTCTCGAATTAAACGAGTAAACTACTCCAAAAGCCAATTTACTCAAAGACCAACTATTCACAGCCAGACCAGTATTGCTCATGTTTTGCCTGATCCCTAATTGGAGGAGAATACTATAAAATAATGTAAATAGGAAGAAATGATAGTGTAAAATAATAATAATAGAGAAATAATACAAAACTGCGTACCCATGCTCCGACCATTTCATCCTAGGGTCGATGTAAGCCTCATATACTAAGCCTTGTTTTATTTCTAGCTTGTGACTGTGGTCCAGACGGAAGCTGTTCTTTCGTCAACGGGCAGAAAACGTGCGACTGCAAAGAAGGCTACGCCGAGAAACCAGACGGTTCATACAGCACAAAGAGCAAATGCCATCGTAAGTATAAACGTTAGTTAACCTTTGTACAGTACAGCCACAAGTACCTGTTAAACATTGAAAGCTGGCAACTATTGAGCGACCCCTCAAAAGGATGCCGCGAAGAACCAACGGGGTTTTTTTTTTGTTTTTGTTTTTTTGGAAGAAGGAAAGAGTGCGACCAGAGGAGATGACTAATGAGAACGCTTTGCTAGGACAACAGTTTTTCTGTTAACTAATTCTTAAGTTTAATTTACCCCCATTCCTTTTAAAACTGTTCTGTAAATAAACCTTAGTTTTTCGTTATTTCATCAGCTTCTGTTTAATTGACCTCTTCATCAGTGAATCCTTCGAAGCAATACAAAATGGCCGCGGCGTGCCCATCCGAGAACATATGAAGGAGGTAGGAGTAAAACCATTACTACCTTTTCCCTAGTGACTGTCTCGACGACATATTTAGCGTGCACAGACCCCGTGTACACGGTCTCTTTCTTGATTCAAACTCGCAACCCTCCAGTTACTAGTCCGTTGCTGTTCCTGGCAATATCTTTATGTCGAGTTGTTTCATCATTAGTAAAATTGGTAAGATCTCGATAAATGCGTCTTCGAAACCACTTGGAGGTTAAATTCCCTTTTACCTGGACTGTCCACCAGAATTTATTAAGAAAATAATGTTTTTTTGAACAGTTTGTATAATACCTCTTCCGCGTTTAAATCTCTTTGGGTAGATACGTATTTTAATTAAAGTCATACTGCAGCAACACAACGGACTATTGACGACGGATCAATCCTCTAATGGAAAGATTCGAGGACAACACCACGTAATGGACTGGATGACAGCGGAATTGTATAAAATCCGACTACTTGTTTGGGGTTGTTTTTCGTGGTATGACCTGGGACCTTTGCACGTTGTTCCTGGTCAATTGAAGGCCGACGCCTACATGGCCATTTTGGACCATCAGGTTCATAGTACGATCTGGCAATTTTATTTTAATGGACGAATGTTACTTCCAGGACGATAACTCTCCATGTCACGTTGCAGCCTCTGCCAAATAGTGGTATCAAGACATGGATGTAAAACGTCTTCCCTGACAAATTCACTGTCCCGACCTAAACCCCATAGAACATTTGTGAGACGCGTTAGAGCAAAACTTACGGACGAGGGAACCACGTCCGAAATCGTCAGCTGAGCTGGCGACATTCTGGCAGCAGGAATGGACACCAATACCCATAGCTGTATATCAAAACCTTGTTGAAAGTATGCCCAGAAGGGTTGCTAGTGTCATTGTAGCACGTGGGAAACCACAACCTATTAAAGCATTTATTATTTCCCTTATACCATCTCATCTTACTGTCCGGTCCATTATTATAGGGTAGTGTATGGGCGATTCAAAGATTCAGTTGCGGGGTGTGAATGGTGTCAAATGCTATAAAACCAAAAGCGGGGCATTTTCCCACATTTTGTGTACCCATCAAAAATAAAGTTTAAGGATTTTCTTTCATATTTAAATTTACTACAAATAGGTAAGGGGGGGGGGGGTGGTAGACTCAAAATATGAAAAAAGAAGTCCAGTTTTTTTTTATTATTATTATTATATTAGAAAATAATATAGATATTTTTGAATAAAATGGTACCTAAATTTTTTTCTACCATCAGTAAAATCGGATATATTTAACTTTTCGTAAACATGACAACTGCAAATCAAACGAGCCTTCATAATTTTAAACGCTCTTTTGAATGATTGGCTTGAATTAACGTCCAGCTATATAACGGGCTTTACTTTTTTAGGGCGATGAATGTATTACCAGTTTTGTTTCCAGATGATCGTATTTACAACCTTGTAATCCTATACTTTTAAACACGCAATTCTTGTATATTTGTTTGTAAATTCCATCCTAAAAAACACACACAATGAATTTAATGAAATTTGGTCGGGTCTCCGTTGGATGTTGAAGGAAGGCCATTGAACTAGGTCTCGACTTTAACAACACTTTTGGGGACTTGTGTGATTTGCTAGTTGTGTATTTTCTCTACAAGATACAAATCACAAGAAAATGTTTGGACCTAACAAACTTGCGGCTATGGGGCGAAATCAATAAGCCATAGTTGATTTTATCACTAATGCGAATTCTTTCTTTCATTAAAGCTTGTAACTGTGGTCAACGCAGTGCAGGATGTACCTTCATTGGTTCTTACACTAAACAATGCCACTGTGAAAAGGGCTATTCACAGAAAGATGGTGAATGCTCCGGTAAGTCATGTGTTTATGTATTACTAGACAAATTATACTCCTTTGCCAATATTTTGCATCTGATATTATTTCTTTTACTAGCAAAATACCCGACCTTACTCGGTTTGAATTGGTTTACTCTAGATTGAAGAGATAATCAAAATATATAATGACTTACGTTTTTTGTAGAATAAAAATTTATTTTGACATCTTTCGCCATCGTTATATTTTCTACAACTTACTTTGGACACAAATCCTACACATGCATATCCATTCATGTAATACATTTCACATACATCGCACAATTGCTGTATGACAAAGCTACAAAATCACGAAAGGTGATACTAAGGTTACTACTATAAAAGACGATTTATAGGAAGATTTGGAATTCCCTTTCTTAAGTTCTTTTCATGTTCAACTCAATTAATTAAAATTACGATTTACGGCGAGTGCTCTCGCACTCATAGTCAACAAAACAATATTTTTTTACTTGTGGCACTCTTGACTCCGGTATGCGACATTGTGAATTTTTGCAATCTTCTCCTGTCATTATTACAACGAATTTTTTAATGTTGGAAAAAGTTCCAGTTTGGATTAATAAACATTATTATTCTTTAAATAACGGCATTATTCTTTAAATAACGGCATTATTCTTTTAATAACGGCATTATTCTTTAAATAACGGCATTATTCTTTCAATAATGGCATAACTACACTTAAAATTTACTGAAAATTTATACTGACTTACCTAACATTTTTAAGTCTAATACTTTGTATTGCTGTTGCGTGAGATGAGAAGGAAAACACATTTATTAAAATAATAAATATTTAAAACTGGAAACAGCGAAGTAAAACAAAATAAAAGAAGTCGCAAAAAATTGTTCTAAAGATATTAATTTGTGATTCAATTTTATCTCTTGATCTCGCACAGTTGCCACAACTTACAACTAAAAGTGTACAAAATTTAGAAATGTGAAATTAATTCAGAGCGAAAGAACCAGAAAAAATATCACTGCTCGCGCGATCTTGTTCATTCTCGTTTCATTGAAAAATATCGTCTGTCCCAAATATTCGGAAATCGTTTTCATTGCGCAAAGAATAAAAATAAGACTCGAAGTAAATGAAGTATCAGAGATGAAATTCCATAAAAAAAATAATTTTTTGAAGAATAATTACTTTTTCAGCAGTACTGGTAAAGCAATCGAAGTAATCGTAATATTCAATAGACATTCCAATTTTTCCAAACCTACCAAATTATGGTTGATTTAAGTATACTTACTCAGGTGTTTTAGCATGAAACTCAACTAAATATGACAATAAAGAAATGTTTAATATTGCGTTCACTAAACTAATAGATAATGTATAAAATAAAATATCATGCAATCAAATATCTGGAATACAATTTATGTGATGTCTACACAAACACACAAACACAAAATTGAGCATAGAACAGAAAGACGGACAGACAGACTTTCGCAACCAATACCACTCACTAAATGAAGATAAGTACTCACTGTATGCAAATTTTCATGAAAATATCTTAAACCGCGTGGACGTGTATAGGGCACAACATACAGACAGACAGACGGACAGACAGACAGACAGACAGACACCAAAAGAAAAAAAGGCGGATTCGGCATCAGAAGGGTCCAAAACGGATAGAAAACTTGAAAGGGGTCGAAAATATTGAATGTACAAACAAACACTCCATTCTTATTTATATAGATTACTCACAAACTTTCCTTTCCTCGAAGCACATTTAACCCTTTCATATCACAAACTAAATTAGTTTCAGGCCATCAATTTCTCGACAATCGCGTCTGAAAGCTTTCTGTTTCAGACACATGTCCAGAAAGGGGGTGACAAGTGTCTACCTGAAATGTTCTAGACATTACAAAATAAGTGCTTAACCCATTAACGACTACACAACTTTTCCCTTGAAGGAAATGAACAAAAATCATTTTTTATACGTATTAGAGTCTAATTAAGACAAAAAAAAGTAATATGAAAACAAACATTTATTTGTATAAAAGATACAAAATATTATGAAAACGCAACGTCAGTCAAAACCGAATACTTTTGGGAAAGATGAAAATCTTTGAAGCACTTGCTATGTAACGGCACATAACATTTTTTGCTTACAGTAATTGTTTCGCTGCTACAGCTTTTGCATCTTTTTCCTTTGTTCGTTGGATATTTCTCGATAATATGACTTGTTGAATCCTAGGTCACCACCATTTCTTTCCGTTTACTTGCACTTTATACATTGCAACGAAATTATCAAGCAGGTACCCCACCCACATGTTTGTTGTAATCCCCGAGGGATTTAGGTTGCTTTACATATGCGGATTTCTTTATTTTTTTAGTATCTCTTGGTTATTGAAGATGGATTGATAGCATTAAAGTTAGTGGCCATAGAGTAACAACGTAATTTCCGTTCCAACGAAATACTGCGATACTATGCTCCTTATCAAAGACGAAGTTATATGTTCCACGTTGTTCTTTTTTCATTTTGATTATAGGAATAATAATTAAATGTAATAGGACATTTTCGTAAACTGTTGTCACGGATCATTCCAGTGGCATGAAACCACGACTTTTTCAATTTCGACAACAACATATGTGATGTAAAAAGTTGTCAAAGTATACATAGTGGTTTGAAGGAACTTCGACTACACTTAAAAGACGTTTCCACTTAACCCAGATCCGTTGTTTTATCTGCATATTTACCTGTGCATATATTCAAATGATACAAGTACCCTTCAGAAGAACAATAACGCCAAATTTCTTACCCGAAAAGAACGGGTTTTCCTTTCAGAAAAAAATTTTCACGAATGTCTTCCAAAATAAGGTATTATTTGTTCATAGATAGAAAGATTTGATGAAAAAACACACACCACTGCATGAAATTGGCATTTAAAATGTTTACACACGGACAAACTTTAGCCATTTTATCTATTTATTCCAATACATTGTTAACCGCTAAATGCAAATTCTGTTTGATAATAGTTAGTTCTGTTAGATAGTGTTACTGCTGAGCGTACTAATGGAACACTGACATCTTCTGCAACTGAACAGTAAAGTCTCTCTTGAGGAAGACATACATAGGCAATGTAAAGCAGAAATCCTATAAAACGCTTCAATATAGGAACAGAAAGAGGAAAATTTTTGAAGATTTTGTGTTGTGCATATTTTATACTTTCTTGAGTAATATGTTCCAAAATATTCTGATTGTACAATTGTAAAAATACATCTACTGGCTCTAGATCATGCAATTTTTTCCTTTTTTGCTTTTTCTACGGTTTTTTTTTGTTAGCAGGAATTAGTGTGCATACGGTAGGCAAATTTCTCGAAGCAATATTTTTTTTAGATGATTTAGACAAATGTTTATCATTTTGTGATGAATCCAACAAATTTTAAAGTTTTTTTGAAGAAAAACGTTCGATATCACACTAGATATGTCTTTCGGTCTCGGCAAATTATTTCCTAACATATCGTAATCAATGCATTCCGTGTCGGTCAGTAAATCAGGATGCCTGGGGGGGGGGTTCAGATTTCTTCGACATCCTTTATTTTCGGTCAAATGTTCATACAGAAACTGTTTTGGACTGACGTTGCGTTTTCGCAACATTTCAAAAAATGCATATTTATACAAACAAAGACAAAATAGTAACCTTATTTTTTTTATGCCATTTTGCAGACTTATGTTTGAAAAACATAAGCGTGTCTTCATGAAGTCCTTTGAATTGTTCTGCCATAAGTGAGATTTTTTCAAAATTAGAGTAAAAAAATCGCAAAAAAATGACAAAATTTTAGAAATTTATTTCATAAAATCTTGCATTGAGAGAAAAACAATTTTTCCCCTGGAGACATTGAAGCTTTGTCTACAATATACAAAAAATAGTTATCTAAAAAAACGCAACACAAAATAAGAAAAAAAATGTTTTCACTAATGTTGCGAAAACGCAACGTCAGTCGTTAATAGGTTAAATTATAAATAGCTTATTCAACCCACAAGAGGAGAAAGTGTGAGAACAGCTGAAAATAGTCAAATGCATTTGCAAACGAAATGCTTCTTCAGTATTCGGTTGCCAAAGCAACCGAAGATTCCATTCACGTGCGAGATGGCTAAATGAGAAAAGATTGAAAAGTTGTGTATTTTTCTCCACAAGATACAAATCACAAGGAAAAGTTTGGACGTAACAAACTTGCGGCGATGGGGCGAAACCAATAAGCCACAGTTGATTTTATCACTAATGCGAATGCTTTATTTCCTTAAAGTTTGCAACTGTGGTCAACGCAGTTTAAGATGTACCTTCCTTGATTCTTACACTAAACAATGCTACTGTGAACTGGGCTATAAAGAGAAAGATGGTGAATGTTCAGGTAAGTGCATGTGTTTATGTATTGCTAGACAAATTATACTCATTTGCCAATATTTTGCATCTGATATTATTCCTTTTTTTTTATTCACAAACTTTCTTTTCCTCAAAGCACATTTAACCCTTTCATATCAAAAACTAAATCAGTTTCAGACCATCAATTTCACGACAATCGCGTCTGAAAGCTTTCTGTTTCAGAGACACGTCCAGAAAGGGGGGTGACAAGTGCCTACCTGAAATTAAATTTCTAGACATTACAAAAAAAGTGGCTTAAGTTGTAAATAGTTTATTCAACTCACAAGTGGAGAAAGCGTGAGAACAGCTGAAAATAGTCAAATACATTTGCAAACGAAAAAAAGCATCCCCTTTATATAGTTCCTATTTCTCCAAATCTTGAGTTACCTAAAGCTCCATTATTTTCTAAAAATTATCTCTGCAACTACATCAAAAACAGAAAGTCATTTTTTGTTTCTTTCATAATGTGATTGTGGTCCTAACGGATGATGCTCGTTGGATGTTTTCGGAAGAAAAGTGTGTCATTGCGCGTCAGGGTTTGATGATAAAAATGACTACTGTACTGGTTAGTATTGCAAAATATATTTGTTAAACAAGATTTAATCAGAATGAAGATTTAAATTAAAATTTTTAAGGTAACATAAAAATTAATAAATTTTTGAACATTTAAGTGGCACATGTTAAGTATACTTTAATCCCACAGAGCTAAATGCATTGGATTTAATCTCTTCAGTCTTCAATAGTAATAGTGCGACTGATAATTTAAACAACTTTGAATCCGAAAGTGCGGCTTTTGGGATAGTGGCTTGATATGGCACTAATTTAAAAAATTGTGCTGTCTAGAGAAAAATTAAACAAACATCTTTTTGAATTTCATCACTTCCACTAAAGCTGTTTCAAGATTTTGATGTATTTTTTTTTGCAAAATACACTGCATATTCACACACACACAAAAAAAAAACACTTTTATAAAATTTTTCGAATAAGTTTTTACAAGGTTGCCCAATATGAGACACAGAGCTTTCTTAATATGCTAATGTGCATTCACGATGACAAAGAAACACAATAGTGACCAAAAAATCTATTTAATATAAAATGTATTTAAAAACCTTCTAATTAACTTAACATCTAATCTTATACGTCTAAATACCAGTCAAAAAGAAGTATTCCAAACTCATTAAAGCGATAGGTTGTTACTGAAGTACGCGTCGGATAACAATGGGAAAGGTTACGTTTACAATGACTCTACAGTCTCCCTAGCTAATAATTCATGACACTTCCAGTAGATGACAACATCGTACGGTAAAGATACTCGATACCGATGTTTTAGTATTATCTCATTAGGCAAGTATCTCTTATTAGGTCACTTCCCCTAACTCCTTATGGTGCAGTTAGACTTGTATTGTTTCGTATGGATCCAGTATCCGTTCGTTTCAACTTCCCAACTTCTGCTTCCATTATTGATCAATCTTTCTTTTCCTCAGAATGTGATTGCGGCAACTATGGCAAATGCGAATTTGATGTCGATGGTGAAAAGACTTGCAACTGCATAGAAGGATATGGAGATGACGACGGAATATGCACTGGTAAGAAATCCTTAACTAATTTTACAAGCTTGTAGTCAGTAACTCACTTGATATCTCTTATGCAGGGAGTTTCGAAAACATCTGGCCAAATCGGAAAAGTTGGTAGTGGGGCGTAAAAGAAACATTTTGGGTCAAAGTTAGCTCTACAGAAAATTCATCAGTAGGTGGTAAGGGTATCACCTACTGAGGTACCAGACACACATTTCTGGATAAAAAATGTTTATTTCAGCCCCTCTACCACTCCAAGGACAACACCGCTTCATATTGAACCACGGTCAGACGAGGAGGCAACGCTTGAGGTGGCACCTTACTCTCCACACCACGCCAACCTTTCCCTTCGAAATTGATTCTGAACCGTCGCCAATAGCTCACTGTGTTGCTCCAGTGCGACCAAGCGAACCAGTAACTTCATATTATTCGACGAGTCGAACCGTTGCTGATTTTATATTGAAGCAAGACCCAAATTTACCTGAAAACAAAGCAAATACGGGAAATTTAACAGCGTATGATTTCGCTCTAATCTAGAATAGAACACGAAACGTGCTCGACAGGATTGCAGTATTACTGAGAGAAACATCTAGTGTACACCCATTCATTTAAAATTATTTCTTAATAAAGGTTTCGTAGTGTTGCTACTATATCAAGTCTAATCGATTTTACCGAGTTGCTCAGTTCTAAATTGTGACTTTATATTGTTCTTTTTATACATTTTTTTACAAATATCACTTTTGTTTCAATTCCAGATTGTGGCTGCTGGTTAAATTACTATACAACCATCAATTGCATTTTCACAAATGGGGTACAGAAGTGCTTGTGCCCGAAAGGCTATATAGATGACAGCTTGGTATGTAGAGGTAAGAAAGAGATTTCTGGTATTTGCATCTGGTTGCTCTAAACCACTACAGATGTGGACCGTGAAGAGCATTTGATTGATCTGTCTGATACCGATCAGATTAGATTAGTTTTGAATACGTACCTTGCTCAACAGAAGAAAGTGTTAGATCTCATACCGTACCAATGTATTTCGCGATGGACAAAAAAAAAGACGTTTTCCATCCAAATCCGTCTAACGAAAGCTCTTTCTGTTATTGTCTATGAACTGAAAACTGGACAGTTGATTCAGAACACGACCGGAAAAAGTGTATTTTCATCATTACGTCTATCTGGAATTTTAGTGGGCCACTTTAAAGAAGTTTAGCCCACATAAATTTTGTGACAGAAGGATCCCTTTCATTTCCTACATTCTTAGGACAATTTTGGGTTCTCTACGATGTTTGGTGTATTCCGTAATCCAAATAGCCGTAGACGGGTTTTGCCTTCAACAAATTAAAATTGCTGTTTTCACAAATTCAATTATTGACAAAGCATAACTCATCTTTACTTTATGCAGATATCAATGAATGCCTGAATAGGTCTGCTTGCCCTGAGAATACCAAATGCGAGAACACGGAGGGAAACTACACTTGCACCTGTGAGGACGGATTTCGTCCGCGGAGCGACCAGCAGGATCCCAAGAGCTATGGATGCATGGGTGAGATTCATCTAACATTTCTTACACATGAACACTATCGGTCATAAACTCCACTCTTTGCACAGTCCGAGTATAACCCAAAAATGGTACACATTTTGACATGCTTCGACGCAGTCTCAAGTGGTCAAAGGCTCTTGTCAAGACACTCAAGCACATAGTTATGGAGTGAATATGCAAAATTTATAATTTACAGATTTTCTCTTAATATACCAATATTCGTATGGCTGCCACAACCATAAAATATCGTGGGAATTTGGTAAACGCATAAAATCAAAGTAAAACAGGTAATCAAGTATTTCAAACAATGACCAGTAAAGATAAAGGAAGTGAAAAAGTGGTAAACTGTAATTTCGCTGGAGCAAAACGATCACCATCAGGTCGTGGTAGGCAGTTTTCCCCAATGAAAGAGCTTTCTCACCATCTTTCATCTTTATTGGCATTGCTTATGTTTGACCTCTGGGTTTTATAACACAAATATACCATTAGTATTTGTAATGGTTCGTTTAAACATAATAAACTAATTCAAAACACCACCCATGTGCACAGTGCCGTAACTAGCAACAGGTGCACCCGTACAGGGCCCATTTGGAAGGGGGCCCAAAAGAGAGAAAGAACCCAAAGAGAAGAGATAAGATTATGGGAATAGATGAAACACCAAATGAAGTAAGTAACTTGACACACGAAGAATTATTTTAAATATAAATTTACAGTGTTCTTGACAGACTATTGTCGCAAATAAATTTTCGTTATCTAAAAATGAAAACTATCTGTGACGATTTTTGCTTTCTCTATGACTTGTCTTTACAATACATGAGTGTTGCCGATTGAAAATAAAATTGGCTGCTGATTTCGCTATTAAATATAGCAAGGATTTTAAAAAGTACGAATTCACATGTGAAATTGAAAGTTTTAAGTTACCAATAACGACTCTAAAAGGAAATATAGAAGCTGCTGAATGTCGCTCTTCTAATATTTATTAACTCTTCTCGTTTCTATTGTTTCGTGCGAAAAAAAAGTTTTTAGCAAGTTGAAATTAATAACAACTTATTTAAGATGAATTATTGGACAAGAACGATTATCCAATCGTTCTATTATTTCAATAGAATACAATATCGTTAAAAATATTAACTATGATTATGTAATTAATGAATTTCCTTAAAACCTAATTATGAATTTCCTGAAAACCTAATTCATTAAGGGGTCTAAATGTAAATTCTTGCTCAGGGCACAGGAATGGCAAGTTACGGCACTACATGTGCATATGCAGCAAGGATTGTGTTACTTGTTTCTCCAAACATTTGGTCCCAAGTTGCACAATGCCACAATCTTAATGTACACTTCGGATTCGCCTGAAACGAAGAGCCTGACGAATCTTTCCGCATCCAAGGAGTTCCACCGGTGCCTTTCATTTTATTCTTCAATGTACTTTAATTTCAATAGAAATAAATTGTAAAGAAAATGCTGCAATGTATTTTGAAAACATGAAAACGAAAATGCATGACTAACCTTATTTAACATGTACCTATTTTAACTCTGCTTGAAATCTGTTTTGTGATACATAGATTATTAAATATGCATTCCTACATTAATAACAAAGTTTTGTTCTAATATTTTCTGTGGTTGATGTTAAGAGCTTACTAGTCACTGTTTCTGTCAACCTAAAACAAGTGGAACAACCACTTGGAAACCACCACTTGGAGGGTTAAAGAACCTATTTGAAGGTGAAGTACTTGATCCCTTCTAGAGGTCCTATTGCCTTTGTTTTGATTGATTCCGTAGATTGCGACGAACAGCTGAATCACTGAGCTTTAACAGAGATTTTTTCAATTTCAGCAGACATTAACGATTGTTTGAAGGCCAACTCCGATTGTTAAAACTACAAAACAAACACCACAGATAAAGACTGGAGTGTTTGATGACTTAAATGCCGTAAGAGAATGCACATTCGTCGTGAGGACCTTTCGAACTTGTCCAAAATTGGCAGTGATGCAACAAGCATCATTCATCTTCATTACATTTGACTGCTGTTGTAACGTAATGGGCCGAGTGGTGTACCTTTCAACAAAATGAAACAGCTAGTTTTACGAATAGCTTGCATTTATTTTGCAAAGAATGGTATGTATACTAATTGCACTAGAGATTTGCATCCCTATGTGCGAAACAGGCAAAACACTCAACAGCCGCGGCCTCATCAACGAGCACCGCAAAACAAAACAAAACCTCTGCTCTCTTCGAGCTCTACAACCGATCTCCCTGTGTCGACAGGACTCCCCCCCCCCTCCATTCAGCCAGCTACAAATCACTGACACCCCAAAACAAACTTGACAGCTTTTGCGACATTTATCAGCCGCCTCAGGGATCCTCGTTCAAAAGTCAATGGAAGTGTTTTCGACTCCGCACTGTCCACTTTTAGAGTACGGGCTATTTTAACCCTCTACCTTAAGATAAGATAGGATAATCCCCTATAGTGGTCCCCTTACAATCGTTAGGATTTATTCCGTAGATTGAAATGAACAACTGAAACAATGAGCTTTGACAGACATCTTTTCAATTTCCGCAGACATCAACGAGTGTGTGGAGAATAACGTCTGTAGGTATAACGCCACGACGGAATGCGTCAACACCGTGAACGGCTACTATTGCCGGTGCAAGAACGGATATTCTGGGCCGTTTTTGCAGATTTCAATAGGAATGGAAGGTTGTGTAAAAGGTAAGGGTATTCGCACATAAGTGTGCAGATAAATATATATATATATATATAATTCTTATAGGATTACAAAGATTCGACTGAGTAAGCAAGCTTTGAGTGAATGGGATTCTAATTGAATCAAAGACACAAGGCTGGATTGGTTCGGGATTTAAGGCGAAATAAACCCAAATGGACATACTGCCCCAAACACAATACGATGTAATCTCAAAATATATAAAAAGAAAGAATAAAAAACTTAAATAACCAATTATGAAAAAATTATCATTGATTGCCAATCATTAAAAACCAATCATGGAAAAATTATTATTGATTGACAATTATTGTAAGCCAAAGATGAAAATTCGATTTAAAAAAGCATGCTTTTATATAAGACATATGGATGTGGTTTAAGAGACGAAAGGTGTGTGTGTTAAAAAATGAGATATATAATCACAAATAGGTCGTCCATGGAGCAATTTATGGAGGCTATGCATACGATTACTCGAGATGAAGATTCGAGAAAAGCTGAGATTAAGATGGGGTATCACCTATTTTAATTGATTGTTGAAATTAAATTTGAAATGTAGTTAAATGATTATAGATGTGATAAAAATCAAGTATGCAGAGATCAGTCCATAAATATTCTATCACGTCTTTTCTATTTGGGGTATTCTTTTGGTTTTCATCTTTTGAATTGTAAACATTAATACAAAAAAAACTTGAGACACATGCAAAATATCTTGCTATGAAATCCTGTTGTCTTTTGAAGAAATTTTCTTTCTTATTGATTGACTAATAATGAATATTGTATCGCAAGATTCATTGTTTGTTGCAATTGCGTGGTTTTTCTAAAGATGGATCATAGATTTCATTCAATCTTGCGATGAAACATGTTTACCATAGCAGGAGCAACAAAAGATGTCACACACAAATACCTATCGGAACAGCATTAGTAAACAAAACTAAGATTTTACTTTAAGCAAGGAATAAAAATTTGGCGCGACATATTTAAGAGTACTATTGATGTCCTTCTTAATGCATGGTTCAGGACGAATGATAATATGACGATGTAATGGAATTTAATCACACATCAACCCATATACAGAGCACATGGTGCGATACCAAACCAAAACAGAAATATTCTTAAAAGTACTGGCTTACTTATACTGAATATAAAAGACACTCCATAAAAGAACTTCTGGCCAGATTTGTTTGATATTTTAAACAAGGAATAGATCCAAAAGGGAGAAATCCAAATGCAATTAGAAGGCCAAATTTTTTTATGTCAAATGACAGTGTACAGTTTTAAACACGGGAACTTGGAAACATCGACAGCTAGCAATTTGTGTGCGAACCCTTTGAAAGGGTGTCGAAATGTTTTGTATCTATCTATATGAAAAGGGGATGCGTGTGTATATAAAATCTATACAAATCTACAGCGTTTGACCAATCTATACCCGATTTGTTACACTTATACTTTAGAACACTGCGAAAAACATAGGCTCTTTCTTTCCTGTCTTCAGAACGATCTGTTGGCATGAAAATTGGCACACAGGTAGTTCTAAAAGTGCCACTCGAAGCCCCAATTTTAAAATCAGAACTTTTTTTTTCTGTAATAAATAGACATGGATAAAGAAACACGTTCTACAGGGTTTGTGTATTTGAGTTAACACAAGGAAATGTCGCTGTTATATTTGAAACCTGAGCAACGCCCGGATATTCAGCTTGTTGTTTTTAAGAAGGAGAGAAACCAGAGGGGAGGCGTTGTGAGGACGCTTGTGCTTGGACAATAGTTCATGTATTAATTGATTCTTAAGTTTAAACTACCCAATCCCTTTAAAACTTTTCTGTAATCTAAAATCAACCTGTATAAATAAACTTCATTTATAGTTGATCAAACAGTTTCTGTTTAATTGATCTGTTGATCAATGATCTTTCTAAGAACTGTAAAATGGCCACTGCGTGCTTATCCGAGCACATTTGAAGGAGGTACGGGAAAAGTCTGATGGTTTCTATGGCGCCAGGGCCCTATTTGGGCAAGATTCACCAAACACGAGACAACAACAGGTGTTAGAAATAAGCAAAAAAGTAGAAGGATAAGCCAGGGTGAAGCAGAAGGGAATACAGATCATTCGGGTACTTCGTGATTGTGATACCCGTAAACACCGAAAGATGTGCCCATGAGGGCTCTTAAATGTGGGATCATAGCGCACATTATTTTCCTTTTGTGTGAAAATATTCGTTAGGGCTTATGCATCTTTTGCTTTGAGTTCATATCGAAAGCATCTCTAACTTGTGAGTATCTTAAGCTTCGCAGTCGCCATCCCCATTGGAGAGTGTTGCTCCATTGATTTTGCATATTTAAAAAAAAGCAGTTTTATTCTTTTTCTCAAGACAACGTGTGCCAAATTTCAAATAATCGGATCAATTTCAGTCATAAACGACCTCGGCGCCTAAATGTAGAATTTGAAGTGCAGGCAGCCTCTTCGTTCGGATGTTGTCGAAATGCTGTAATGCTGAAATGCCCAATTCACAGTGCACACTCTCGTTCTGGGCACAGACCACTAAAATGCAAGATGTAAACAACTGTTTTATTACAATTTAGGTTTCGAAATATTCGTCGCAAGAATTATAACTAACCAGAAAAAAGAGGATTGTAAACGAAGTAATTCATGGATCGCGGTGGCATATGGAGTTGTAAAAATTAAATTAATAACTTTTAAATTTAAAAAAAAGACATTCGATATATATCCTATCATAATTGAATCCCCCAAACAATTAAAAAATTGAATCATTTCAGATCAAACGGGGTGGAAAACCGGTTACATCGTTCTCGCATCAGTGGTCCTCCTTCTCATCTTGTTGTTGTTGTTGATTGTCATTATTAAGAAAAGGTAAGTCCTATCTTCCCTTCTTCATTCAAGAATCCATCGTCATCTGACCATGGTTCAAAATTACGTGTGTTGTCTAAGGATCTTTCCCTTAGGGGATTGATCCCGGACCGTCGTCAGTAGCCCGTTGTGTTACTCTAGTACGACGTTAATGAAAATACTAACCTATTATTCAAGGATCCGCGGCAACCTGATTGGAAGAGTGGTAGCAGATTAGCAACAAAAGAGTTACGAGTTCGAAACTCGATCCAAACCAAGATTGTCGAGTACGTGGAGGATAGTGCACCTTCAATCTGTTGTGGCCTCGAATGTCCTCACTTTGGTGTCGAACTTTGTTCCGGGATTTCAGATCAGGTGACTTCGTCATCTGACCGTGGTTAAAAATCTGGAGTTGTAGGATGTATCCCTTCGGGTTAGTCTAGCCTAGCATTTCCCAACTGGGGTCCATGTGGACCACCAGGGGTACATAGAAATTTTGAGGGGGTCCACAAGAACAAAATTGTGTTTCGGGGGTCGATGATATAAGCTTCGGGGTTCGTAATAAAATATTATAATTAAAATAATTTAATAATAATAAAATAAACTAATGTCCAGAAGTGCGCAGTTTGAAGATTCTCGTATTTTCTGGAATCTTGTTTAATTGATGAGAACAAATTTATTTCCATTCCTAATTTGGTAATTTTTAATTGACGTCGTACTAGAGCCGCATAATGGGCTATTGACGACGTTCATGGATCAATCTTCTAAGTGAAATATCCTTATTTTCTTAGGAAATTTACGAACAAAACATTATTTAAGCACCGACTAATCTAGAACGAGTTAGTCCCGTCTGAGAGAGAGAGAGAGAGGGAGAGATAAAGAGAGAGAGAGAAAGTCATTTAATTCTATAGTGAGTAATCGGCATCGTCGTTGTGAAATCTCTTGTTTGTGTTTTTGAACGTTATTGTTCAAGTGAACAATTATTTCCATTTATACATTTCCAACATTAAATGTATTTACGGTTAATAATATTACTATTGTTTTCGGATTACCCACGGCTCATGAAAGTAAGAAAACAAGAATATATTCGACTTAATATGTGTTGTATAGTTTTATTGAATCACCAGATAACATCACAAAACCAATGTGTCTTATATGTATAACTGTATTATCTAATGCTAGCATGAATCTAATGATAATGTAAGCTTGCTCACCATTTGGAGGAAAGGAATAGCGAAAAGAAAATTATATATGAGGAGTTTATCCGAAAACTACGAGACAATTTTCAATTAAGAAACAAATTGGATCAGATTTTTAATAAACAAACATGCAATAAAGATAGCAGTTTATTAGCATCATATGAAATCATCAAAATGATAGCTAATTCTGGAAAGCCACGTATCAGTGGTGAAGCTGTCATCTTGCCTTCGATATCAGTTGTAATTCCAACAATGTAGAACAAAATTGCACGTGAAATTACCAATAACTTTCCTTTGAGTTTGATGAAATGTCTGAAGATGTAGAAAATCAAATTGCCCTTTTACGAGTGAAACAGTTTGAAATGCAAATCGATTAATCAGTTTTGATTGGCAATGAAGTACTTTTACTGGCATATTTAAGATATATGGATGGCAATCAATTCAGGAGAGGAAATGCTTTTGCAAGATTATTCAAGGTGAAAAAATATTTAAGGAAGTTCTCTTATTTTAGATAAAAAAAATATTCTTTAATTCATTTTTTGTGTCTGTTTCAGGTCATTCTTCTTAAATTGCGAATTTTGGAGACTCAACTCAGATTCGACTGGTAATAGCAGTTGATTTCAGATGAAAGGACTAAGAGTGCACATTGTTTTTTGTAGCAAAACTCACTAAATTTTAAATGATATTTAGTTCTATTTTCAACTAGAATTTTTTCTTAAAGGTTATTTTATTTTAATTCATGGTTATAAAAACTAATGTTTTATACTGATCAGTTACATTAAATATTTTAAATAAAGATGAATCTTTATGGTTATTTTATTGCATAATATAAAAAGTTAAAAAACATTATTTACATCAAAATATGCAAAAATAATAAGGCAGCTGAATGAAGGAGCATAACCCCAGGGTGGAGGGCTAAGATGAGGGGAAATTAGTTTTTTATGTATGAATATTTTTATTATTACCCATAACAAATTCAGCCCTCAGAGTTGGTATTATTTAAATGTTAACATTCCAAGTTTGAAGCTTAACATTTGTTTCTTTCAATCAAACATTTCCCAAATGAGAATGTAGAAGCCATTACTTGATTCAAGCAACATCATTTTAAATGGTCAGATCCACTGGGAAATAGCACCTGTGTGCTCATGTTCATTTAGAAGATGAGAGCTCATGTTCATTTAGAATGTGTTCATTTCATGTTCATTTAGTTCATTAGTGTGCTCATGTTCATTTAGAAGATGAGTTTGATATCCTATTTCACAATTGAAACTAACAACTCAATTATCTTGTTCAACATTAGAGAGAAAGAGAGGAAACATAGTATTTTTAATTTTGAGATCTGGGAGGATCCTTTGGATCTGATTAATATCACGTGCATCCTGCTAATTTAACGAGAGCATAATACGCGCATGGAACACGAAGCATCGCGTGTTATCCATACGTTTGTGAGAAGGGAACTGTCTTTTTTTGTCTCTTAACTAGCTGAATAACTAGGCATTGCTCAGGTTGGAATGTTAAATGTTGATTGCAAAGGTGAATTAAAGAATCACATTTCTTACATAGAAAAATGCAATCATTTAAGTTGTACGCAAAATAATTTTTAGCTTTTTCATAGTTTTTACAATTTACTTTGGAAGCAAATATATACATTTAATTCCTGAATAATATAGATTAATGAAATTTAGTAATGCTCAAATACACAGTCCAGTCACATTAATGTGACCACCTGTTAAAAATCCAGAATAACCACCTTTGGCAAAGCGGACCGCTGCGAGACGACAGCCGTTTCAGGGCAGCTCAATTCATCGAGCCAACCTCTTCTCATTGGTTGAAAAAAGTCCCGTTATACTTTGTACACGTGTATCCTCTACTGTGGGTTTGAGAGTATATAATTAAATAAGAATAAGTAAAGATATAAACAAGTTTGTTTACCTTTTACGCTGCGTTTAACGTTACATCAACAGAAACAAAATGAATTCGCTTGCGAACACTTTTTGAATTTAGTAACCATTTCACAAAATTGAAATAGAAAGATATTTTTTACTAGTGTTACTAGTGTTTGTTGTCAAAAATACCAGAAATTCGTCTAATAAATTCATCGTTTGTATTAAAACTTCCAGAAAATTGGTTTTAAAATAAGTATCTGATTTTAAATAGTACTAGTAAACAATTTGATTCATGATATTATTATGATAGTAGGCTGTTGAAGAGTTTTATATTGTAGCTTCAATTAAACTAACATAACTGCAAATAAACTGATTTATATGTAAAAGAATGAGTTCTTTGGTTAATATTTAGTTCTATTTTCAACTAGAATTTTTTCTTAAAGGTTATTTTATTTTAATTCATGGTTATAAAAACTAATGTTTTATACTGATCAGTTACATTAAATATTTTAAATAAAGATGAATCTTTATGGTTATTTTATTGCATAATATAAAAAGTTAAAAAACATTATTTACATCAAAATATGCAAAAATAATAAGGCAGCTGAATGAAGGAGCATAACCCCAGGGTGGAGGGCTAAGATGAGGGGAAATTAGTTTTTTATGTATGAATATTTTTATTATTACCCATAACAAATTCAGCCCTCAGAGTTGGTATTATTTAAATGTTAACATTCCAAGTTTGAAGCTTAACATTTGTTTCTTTCAATCAAACATTTCCCAAATGAGAATGTAGGAGCCATTACTTGATTCAAGCAACATCATTTTAAGTGGTCAGATCCACTGGGAAATAGCACCTGTGTGCTCATCAGAGCATTGTATATAAATACCAACATGCTTTGAGGTGTTATCTTCTACCATTTAGGTTTTAATATTGTTATGTTTTTTAACTAATGAATATTTTAACCTTTTAATGCTTGGAATTATCTGAGTCAGCAACCAGACAAGAAACAGCATTCCAGTAATTGTAATAAAACTTTAAAAGTTTCTTGAAGTTTAATGTTTTTATAGCGTAAGTTATGGCTTTCATGCTTACGTTGATGTTAGTATGTAAAATAAAGCTCAATGTTTAGACATACTAAAAGAAATTGTTTATCTTATCTTAGGGCGTATTTTAAGAATTGAAACGAAAAGCTTGACATTTAGAATGATTATTGCACATGACATGGGAAATGACAGATATGACATGGTAGAGAAGAAAACAAAATATATTGCTTGCCAGTACCAACAAAACAGTAAAAAAAAATTATAAAACTGTAGAGGGTAAACTAAAATGAAATCACAGTATACTCTCAATATCTTAAGTCAGCGGGACACGAGTTTAAGATAACAAGATCAACTAAAACATAAACAAAATCAATAGAATCCGTCTAAATCATAGGCATAACCAGGTAGGGGGTTCTAATAACCTCCAATCGTTCAGAATTTTTTCACAAATCACTCCTTTATTAATACCTATACTTAAATTGTTCATAATACAATTAATCACTGTGTTACTTGCATAATTAATGATACGAATGAAACAATGGTACACATTAGCTTTTTAAACATCTTGTAAACAGTTATTTACTTGCAGACACCTACACATCCCTTTGGGGGTGTTATGCAAAATGACTCCTTTGAGAGGGTCGTTATAAGACTTTAGTAGTAAACGTGAAGCTTTCTCATGGTCACCCTCACCACTTCCCAACATAGCCGTAATCAGGAGGCTTGTGGGTTCAACCTCCCCATCAGTTGAGAAAAACTTTGCAAATGTTTGTTTAAAAAATCAATTCTTTATTAAAAATTACTCAAATTATTCACAGTAAAATTCACCAGTTTTACTTGTGTAAATATTTTTTTTAATTACGCTGAGGAATGGGTCGTATTGACCATTTCACTTCGTGCAGCCAGAGTTGGGCCATTACTAATTCAAATGTAACTTGTTACAGTTACAATTGCTTTTCGTATAAAATAATGAAATACCTGTAAAATTACTACGTTTCAATAGCAACACATTACAAATACTTTTATATTACTTTTTATGACAAAATTCCATATTTGCAAATGTTTTTAAAATAATGCAGAAATCAATAAACGAAAGATTGTTTTATCAACTTTATTACATCGTTATAAGAAAACCTATTTATTGTGGTACAGCAAAAGCTGCATCTCAAAATTTTTGTCACTTACGTGGCTACGATTGGGTTGCAGACACAAATCACCAGAACTAAACAATCTTTCAACAACGGCTGGCAAAGGAGTATTGTATTTTACAAACATGCTTTTTACTGCAGGTAGAGAACAGGGGATGCAGACAAACTACAATCTTTCTTTTGAAAATAAGTGGATAACTTAAAATCGTTAGAAGGATGTCTAGTTTTCACTGTCTCAAAAAATTCATCGTCATTGCTAGATATATGGTCGTCATCATCAGTACAATCAAAAAGGCTTCATTTTGTGAGCACAATATTTATCTTCTACGATTCATTTGATATTTTCTCTTTGAAGAAATGTGTTGGCAGAGAGTATCCCAATCAGAATCAGTTATGACAGGATCAAACCAAGTACCGAGTTTAAACTTTGGGTGAAGAACACTGTCAGTCACTGCTTTTATCAGTAAAAAAAATGCTTAAATCTATTTTTAACACCTTGTGTTAAAGAAATATTATGCAGTTCACAGTACTTCAAGGAGTCCTTTGAGTTTTGTAACGCGTTACTGTAACTAAAATTACTTTATCGAAATTTATGTAACGAATTACCTGTAGAATTACTGGTTTTCAAATGTAATGAATTATCTATAAGATTACAGTAAAAAATAATTATTACAAGTAACATGTTACCGCCCAACCCTGCATGCAGCCCAATATAAACCAGACTTGTGTAAATAGTAAATGACATCAATGAAACAGTGGTACATTAGCTGTATGAAAACATAGGCGTAATCAAGGGGTGGGGGTTCAAACCCCCCATTCAGTTGAGAATTTTTTTTCAAATATAAGATTTTTTTCACAAATAACTAATTTATTAATACTTAAATTATTCATAGCATAATTCATTGTTTTACCTATATAATTGATAACCTGATATCAAGGAAACAATGGTTCATTATCTATAGCTTTTTATATGTACAATGTATAAATTGTTATAAGAAAAAAGGAATGTGCCGGAATGCTAAGCTACACCCAATTACAGTGTTAGTTTAAATTACTATTTCTTCATAACTGAAAAGTGCTCATAGAAATAATCTTTATTAACACAAAAGTTATAAGTTGTAGATAGAGAAAAACTTGACAGTTAATCACACGCAATTGAAGTAAAATAAATAGGTCTAGTTCTCTCTCTCTCTCTCCTCTATATAATCTCTTCACTACCAACCATATAGAAATTGTTTTTTTTTCTTCTGATAAATATTATGAAATACTTCAGCCTTTGGTCTCAATTATGCTGAAAGCCTAGTAATTTTCAAATAAGATATTGCTCAAGAACTCATGTTTTTTGTACAATTCTGTATTAATATCCCTTTATAAGCCCAATAAAAATAGGTTAGAACCACAAAGTATATTTTTTTCAGGTGATATTTTATCTTGGGAAGCGCCTTTTTATATACATAGGTACATTTTATTGCTACAAAACAAATTTTGTACATAATATATCATCACTTTAAAATAACACAATATGTGTAGGAAATAAGACACAAAAACAATTTTTATGATCCCTATTTCATGAAACATATTTTTCATGATGCAAAAGATTTATGGATCCCTCTTTCGAACAGAATACAGATTAATATTAAGTGCAATTTAATGTTATGTGTATCTGGCATCACCTTTTCTTTTGTATTCCAGTAAAGTTTATGTGAACAGTAAGACGTATTGTTCTTATCATCTTACTTTCTATTTATTAAATCCTGAATTCAACTAGCTATCACTTTATTTCGTTAATATTGCAACAGGTTATGGATTTTAGCGGCGTTTAAATGTGCAGATAAAGTAACGATGGCTATGACGACGTATTTGAATCACTGATTTTGAATTTCAATTTCACATTTCTGCTCGACTGTGTATAGACGACTGTGTACTAATATCTTTTCTTTTTGTCGCACACTTTGGTACATTCAGTAATATTTTTATTCATGCCAGGCCAAAAAGCGAAATTTCATACCCATCAGTAGTTGGCTGTTTGCTTTATTTGGCAATGTGGACTCGACTAGATATTGCTTACGCAATGCGTTTGGTATTTCATAATTTGGACAACCCCAGAGACTGATTGGGAAATCGTGCAGACATTAAGATACATTTGCAATATAATTGGACATGGCAGTGTGTACATTAATGAAGATGACAGAAGCCTGATGTTGTTTAGTGATGCAGATAACAAGTGTGCAGAAACATGCAGTTCTCACAGAGGTGTAGTTTCCTTCTATGGTGGAAGTGCAATTACGTGGCGAAGCAAGCTACAGGAGATCCAATTCAACGAGAGGCAGAGTTCATGGCATGCTGGTAGGTTTTGAAATGTAAACAGTTCTTGAAAAGCAAGATGGAGGGAAAGCAGGGATAAACTGTTATCACAAACTTGTGATGCAGGCAGGTTTTGAAATGTAAACATAGAGAATTTGTGGCTTGTTCCATTTCATTTTTGAAAGCAAAAAATTCAGCCTCAGAATTAAATTGCTTTGTTTCTTTGTCAAATTGTATTTCATGTACATCCAACAAATGACTTTCCAGCTACTTCTTTAACGCTTGTGTCAGACTGCAAATTGGGCACGCCAGGCTATTTTTGCCAGCATTTGTGACTGCAGATGATACACAGTGGATTTGCCCTTGATGCTGAAACATTCCAGAACTTGTCTTGAAAGACTTGTAGCAAATCGAACAGATGTGATCGGAATCCATCACATAAACGTTGTTTGGAAAAATCACAAAATAACAATACGATCGTGTTCGAAACAAACAATACTAAATGTGATAAAGCTAAATCTAAAAAAACGTAAAAAGCTAATACATAAAGCCAATCGTATCGCAATCAGGAAAAGTTTTAAACTGGTATAATAAGTAACAGATTGACTTAACCATAAAAGCATATATTATCGATTAACTGTGCGTCCGTACGTTTGTCTTGTTTACAAACAAACATAAGTAGTTACTTATTTTACTTATACACTCTCGAACTCAAAGTGGAGGCTAATTGACGTACCATTTTTCAACCAATGAGATGAGGTTGGCTCGATGGATCTAGCTGCCCTGAACAACTTTTCTGCTAGACGTACAGGAAGAGAGTCAATTAGGTTTCTGAAGGTGTTCACTGGGATATTGAGCTATGCCGAATCCAGTGCCGTGGCCAGCTGCGCTAGATTATACTGTTGAGGATCCATGGCGCGAAAAACCCAATCGAGGTGGTCCCACAGATTCTCGATTGGGTTTAAATCCGGTGAGTTTGTTGACCAGTGGAGTACGGTAAACTCATCCTGGTGCTCTTCGAACCACGCACATACACTGCGAGTTGTATGACACCTCGCATTGTCCTTCTAGTAGATGCCATCATTCTGAGGGAAAATAATTCGCATGTAGGGGTGGACATGGTCCGCAGGGACAGATGCGTACCTGTTCTGATCCATCGTGCCTTCCACAATGATGAGTGCACCCAGTGAACGCCAGGAAAACATTCACCAAACCATAATGCTCCCTACTCCAGCCTGGATCCTTCCGGCAATTGTTGCAGGGTGTTTGCTTTCAGACGTTTCACGCCGTATACGCCAACGTCCATCTGTCCGATGGAGCATAAAACGTGATTCATCGGAAAAAGCCACCTAGCGCCACTCTGTGGACGTCCAGTTGCGGTACTGGCGTGCAAATTCCAGCCTTCGTTGCCGATGAACAGCAGTCAGCATAGATGCATTAACCAGGCGTCTGCTGCGGAGGCCCATGCGCAGCAACGTTCGCTGAACATTTGTTGAGGATACACTCTTGGTAGCCCCTTGATTCAACTGGGCGGTTAGTTGCTCAATAGTTGCACGTCTATTCGTCCGAACACATCTCCGTAGCCTTCGTCGCCTCTGTCATCTATATCCCGTGGTGCACCACATGCTCCACGCCACTGATTTTGGATAGTGCCATTTTGCCAAGCACGGTATACTTTTACCACGGCGGCACGCGAACAGTTCACAAAATTAGCCGTTTCCGAAATGCTTCCACCCTTGGCCCGAAAGCCAATAATCATGACCTTTTGGACGTCGGATAAATCGCTACGTTTCTGCATTACGCCAACGATTGAAATGCTTTCCTATGCCCAAGGACATCCTTTATATATACACTCCACTGCAATGTGCTGCCATCTGCCTTTTGTGATTGGTTATTTCACGTTGACGTCGAAAGTAGGTGGTGGTCACATTAATGTGACTGGACTGTGTATGACTGCGACATTTCCCTTTGTTATCTTAAATACACAAACACGGGATTCTAAATCAAATTTATAAAATAAAACACTTACTTCTGGTTGGCCATATCTTAAATAGCAAAATTACGCTTTTATGATCAGTGAGTTTTTGTTTGGGCTTCCACTGAAAAATTTAACTTATTAAAACGTAAATAGTTTAATTATTTCTAGCACGGCGTTTCTTGTAACGATGTTATGCTTATGGAGAAAAACACGCGTCCAAAATAAGAACCATTGTATCCTATCAGTTTCCTGTGTTTCCTTGTCCATATCCATTTAGTGCAGGAAAACAAACTTTAGATTTTAAAATTGGCTTTTCGAGAGGATTTTTAAATACTACCTACGCATCAATTTTAATGGTTGTAAGTGCTACAGATAGGTCTGAAGACAAGAAAGTAATAGCCTTTGTTTTCTGCAGTGTTCCAAAGTATAAGTACCAAATTTGGTGTGGATTAGTCAAACGGTGTAGATTTGAATAGAAAATATACAACACGCACAATTCCTTTTTTATATAGATAGATCTGAATATAGTAATGGCCAATAATTCCATATCATTTCAGGCAGGGATGTTACCTTCATTATCTCAGATGTGTTTGAATTTAACGTATATTAAAATTCATGAAAAAGTAAGAAATGTGTATTTTTATTTTGTTCGAAAAAATTCCTGGGCCGAGATACAGGTCGCCAAAGATGGGGTCTCGGGCGCCGTTTCTCACCTGCAATTTCAGCAACATTGTGAAACGCTCTATCTCTGAAATGGTTCAAAATATTTCATTGCGGTTTTTTTTATTTGAAAGAAATAATTCTCTGATAAAAATGGTATCCTTCGTACGGAAATATGTGTCCAATTTCTCAATTTCTCTTAATGTCAAAAAAATTTTCTTCTTCAACTTCAAAACTTCTTTTAAATTTTTTTTTAAACCAAAAATAATTTTTTTTTTCAAAAATGCCAATCTTAAAATTTTTATTTTTTGACTGTTGATTAGTACTATAGAGTTACTACATTCTCAGAAAAGGAGAACTTCCACTTTTGAGTTTAACAATTTTTATAAACAATCGAAAAATTTTCCGTAAATGAAACCAGTTTCCGTAACCACTTACCCACATATTGGTCTCATGAAATCAAAATCTAGTCTTACTTGACATGTCATTTTAAATCATAATAAAGATAAATAATAGACTCAGCTTTCAAAACATTAAACATGTGCAAGTTCCAAAATACACTCTATAATAAAAAAAATCGACGCACCAAGAAGGAATCATCCGATTGCTTTGAAATTTGGTATGCAAAAATGTTTTGACTAAATATGCAAATGATTAAAATGTGGTGTTCAATGAATAAATAGCGCGATCTCCTGCGCATCGGAACTGCGCATCCAGCAGATGTATATAATCTCTCTCCAGATCTCTAATCACCAGATCTCTCTCCCATCGAGCATGTCTGGGATATGATGGGAAGGCGACTGCATCCGGTAGGGAATGTTGATGACGTAGTCCGACAATTGGAGCAAATTTGGCAAGAAATACCGCAGGAGACCATCCGGGAGCTTTATCGGTCTATGCCACGCCGTGTGACAGCTTGCATCCAGGCTAGAGGCAGGTCAACACCTTATTGAGCTTCGTTACCGTAACTCTGAAATAAATCATTCAATTGTTCTGAAATTTTAATCATTTTCTATTCTGTACATAATTTTCCTATCCACCAATTTTTGTCTCCATCGGACAATTTCTTCTTGGTGCGTCGATTTTTTTGTTATAGAGTGTATATTACAGATTCCACAGCATACCACTTTGTGCGGTCTGCTTAGAATTGAAAATAGTAATTCAATGAACTAAAATTTTGGTCAACTGATTCAGTATCTTCCTTTGATATTGAGTGATGCCTTCCTGTTGAATCAATAGGAACTGGGCACTAGGGTGGGCCGAAAAAAAAGTTTTTTTTGCTATTACATTCTAATAGTACGGAAAAGTTGGTTCATGCAGCAAAACTAATGTTTTAAAAATTTCATCCCGATTTGTTGATATCTTTTGCCTTTCCAAGGGTTTGAACCCTCACAAAAGGTCAAAATTGGGGCATTTTTAATAAAAAATAAAAATGTTTATAATTCCGTTCTAATTGTGTGCAAAAGTAATCTAATACATTCAATATTAACGGTAAAAAAAATTGTTTAGATCAGTACATATCTTTTGCCTCCCCAACGGGGGCCAAATAGCAGAAAAAACTGATCACCAGTTTTTACCGAAATTTCAGAAGTCGATGTTTTGCAAACATCAAGTTTTCAGTTTTTTTCTGCTATTTGGAAGAATCTTTCTGATCCAAACAATTTTTGTGCCGTTAATATTGAATGTTTTCGCTTATTTTTGCGCCTTAGTAGAACGTTATTATGAACATTTTTATTTTTTATAAAAAATGCCCCAGTTTTGATCTTTTGTGAGGGTTCGAACCCTTGGGAAGGCAAAATATGTCAATAAATCGGGATGAAATTTTTTACTCATTAGTTTTATTGCATGAACCAACTTTTCCTCACTATTAGAATGTGACAGCAAAAATAAACCTTTTTTCGGCCCACCCTACGGGGCACCCACAATCTTTAAAACATCGCGATTTGAAAGTGAGCACTGGTGGTGGTGGTTCTTGAACAAACAAAAAATATACATGTTTCTTTCTTTTTCCTGAATTTTAACAAACGGTAAATTCAAAATCATCTGAGACTATGAAGGTAAACCTCCCCTCTCCTGCATGAATTGAGATGGAACATACCTAATACGATCGCTGGGGGAAATTAAGAAAGCCGCATGACAGAAAGAAGCGTTAAATCGTGGTCAAATCTGTAGCAAGGCGTAAAGAGTGGGCAAATTGGAAGCAGGACCCAAAGTGACACTTGCAGACCAATCAGAGGTGTAGGCGCGAGCGGTGAACGCAATCTGATTTGTCTGCACATATCGCTTTGCGCCTCTATTTGACCAACGTTGTCGTATTCCACAGATGGAGGGCATAGAAGCATGCATAGAAATGGGGGAAATACAATGCTTAATTTGACAAAGAAAAGAGTGTTTAAAATTTGAAGACATTTTTCGAAAGCTTTTTGGTTTGTTGATCAATATTTCTGAAACTATACGTTCTCTCCTTCAGTTAATCTGGAGCAACCCTTTCTAGGTACCCCTTACTCAGTCGCCATTTACAAATTATAGCATTTAAAAGAAAGTTAAAAACCTAAGTAGATATCGATAAACCACGCTCCTCGATGCAGGCGGCACTTGTTGTTTCAAACAAGGCTGCACCACGTTGAACGAGCTCCTAACATCTTCCTAACACCCACCCCATTCTTCTCCTAACCTGAAAGCACCATCTGTCATGCCACTTATCCATCAATACGTTGAACGAGCTCCTAACATCTTCCTAACACCCACCCCATTCTTCTCCTAACCTGAAAGCACCATCTGTCATGCCACTTATCCATCAATACGTTGAACGAGCTCCTAACATCTTCCTAACACCCACCCCATTCTTCTCCTAACCTGAAAGCACCATCTGTCATGCCACTTATCCATCAATACGTTGAACGAGCTCCTAACATCTTCCTAACACCCACCCCATTCTTCTCCTAACCTGAAAGCACCATCTGTCATGCCACTTATCCATCAATACTGGAGATGAAGGGGCCATAGGCTCCGAGATATTCAACTACTTGACTTGAAGTAGATATCGATACAAAACTATTCATCCATGCTTGCCATCAGAAAAACACTCTTTATGGTTACAGGTTTTTAAGTACTGTATTATAATTAAAAGCAGATAAAAGCTTTAGAATTCAGTTAGAAATTTACTTACTTGGCGGTTTCCAAGTTGTGAGTGAATCAAGGTTCGTTTTCGACTCAATTCTTACTCGACATCAGTTTCGAATTCAGTGCTCTTTCGACGGCACACTTTCGTCCCGATTCTATGCTGAAAATTCTATGCTGCAATTCTATGCCCAACCAAATGACAGATGCCCGATCGTCCTGATGTTTGATGGTTTCTGCATAGGATTGGTTACTGGTGTTTGTCATGCTCGATAGGTATCCCCAGTACCACCTGTACATAACACCGTCATCAGGCCAGTATTTGAGTATTGCTCCCCCATTTGGGCACATGCGTCTGAATCTGTTAAAGACACTTTGGACTCAGTCCAACATAGAGCATCAAAAATCATCATTGGTGCAGTGTCCTCTACTAATAACACCAAGGCCGAACTCGAAAACGGTCTTGTTTCCCTTGAAAACAGACAAAAACTTGCTACTCTAAAATTCACTAACAAAATCAGAAGCCACAATAAGGACCACATTGCTCACAGAGCTTTCGATACTTGGGCAGGTGAGTCAAGGCTTCAGAGATCATCAACGCTGCAATTTGACAGAGACGTCAGAGGGGCCATCCATCTTGACCACTCCTCTCTGGACATTACTCAAGAACCACTTTTTCCTTCCAAGCCCCCTATGTATACTAAAATCAATTCTAACCTACTGGAACCATGTTCAAAGAGAGAACCAACCCAAGTATTATTACAAAAAGGCGAAGACACTGTTCGTTCAATTTTCAGAGAAAACAGCGCAATAATCTACACAGATGGTTCCTCTGATGTTTACTGTAATAGAGGCGGCGCAGGCATCTCCATCACTTACCACTCAGGAAATAACGTCAAACTCAAAATACCCACTGGCCAAATTGCTTCAAACTTTACTAGCGAATTAATCGCTATTAAAGAGACTCTTAACCATTGTCGCTCTCATTATCTAAACGACTCAATTAAAGAAATTGTAATCTTCTCAGACTCAAAATCAGCACTCGAAGTCATACATAATGGTAAAACAACAATAACGCAAGAAATTAATACTCTTCTCCACTTACTAAATATACCTTGCACTCTCCATTGGATCCCAGCTCATGTTGGAATTGAGGGGAACGAATGTGCAGATGCCCTTGCAAAGGAAGCACGCGACAAAGATCAACCTCGAGTAGTCACCTGTGCAGATGCGAATGCCGTCGCCAGGCGAAGGATCTACAACCAGCATTTTAGCAAGGCAACAATCCCCGATCTAAACTGCCCAAGAAACCTCTCCTCTACAATAGCTAGGCTACGTACTGGACATTTCAAAGGCATGAAGATTTCACGAACTAATATAAAATCCTATCCCATCTGCAGGTACTGTCCCCAATCGCAACTAACTCCAGATCATGTTTTCGACTGCCAGGCCATTATCGGTTCCCTCTTTCAACTTGGAGCACCCCCAATCGAAATCCTCCATAGCCATCGAGCTCCAGAACTTGCAGATCTTGTCACCAAGGCTTTTGGAGGACTCTAAACTATTGCACTAGTACTGTATGCATAGACACGACAACAACAACCTGTACATAAACTTTCCTTTCCCTGTCTCTCATAGATGTTTGCATTATTACAGGTAACGTTATAGAACGCGTCCTTGCGCACCTAATATACCAAACTTCTTTTTCATGCAAATTAACATAAAACACTCTTATAATTTCAAGGCAGTGTTCTCTGCTGTGCTTGGAACTCCCCGCTCGATTGGTAAATGTTGTCGTTGAACACAACAGTCGAGTTGAATACAACTTTATTTTATTCTTTTGGCGACGGTCCGGGATTAAACCCGAAGGGAAAGAACCGAGGACAACACGTAATTTTCAACCACGGGGTCTGCTTGGAATCTTGGTACCCCTCTTTGCCAACTAATCTTGGTCATTAAAGAGAGTGGAGGTATAAAACGATTGTCGTTTCATTTTACATTACTTACAAATATGCGACGTTCGTAGAAACTGACACTTTTAACATCGCAGCATTTACTACCGTTTACATTCCGACTTCTAAAAGTAAGTCCTGCAAGAATTTAAGCCATTTGCTGTTCTAACCATTTGTATCTTTTCGGAAGATCAGCCACTTTCCGAACGCTGAAATTACATCTCAGCTAGTTTTGTAATATTTCTTTTTTTAAAAGTACTTTATTTCTTATTTAAAACTAGCCACTGCGTGGACACCACGGCGTTGCCCGTAACAGTTCTTTTCGTGGGGTCAGGTGTGATCACTGCTTGCTATTCCCTAGTGATTGCTACTGATTCCCATACGAATTCGTAGCCTATTGAATAACAGCTATAATGGCTTGTGTTGCAGCTGGTGTTGGTTTGCTTTGAAAACCAAATGGAAATTCGTAGTCTATTGGAATAAGAATTACCTGCGAATTTCAAATTATGAATATCATGAACTATGGTTTGCTTCACAAATTGGATAACAGCCATAACGGATTTGCCCGTGGTGTTGATTTGCTTCGCTAATCAAATAGGAATTCGGCGTGACTTCACAATCTCTTGCGAAAATATAAATGTTGAATTAAAAAAATAAGAAAATCAAACGTATAATGTATTTATCTGGTGTCAAATTTTCCGCAGATTTCAAATCCGTTGAAATTTTCAATCTATCTTTAACGATCCCGATTTTTTTTTTAAGAACTAAATAATGCCAGCGAAAATGTTTTTTATTTTCTTTGATTTCTTTCGATGAAATCGTAAGAGGGTAGGAAATGTAATCTATATAATTTTGGAACACGAATGTTGGCGTAACGTCACATTCTCCTGCGAAAATTTAAAAGACTTGGGGGCTCCGCCCCCTGCTCGCTTACGCTCGCCAACCCCCGGGGATTGCTACGCAATCCCATCTGGTTTGCTTCGCAAACCAACACTCCTTCTACATATGCCATTTGGTTTGCTTCACAAACCAACATTCCTTTCGCAGAGTGAAACTATCTGAATAATTTGTATTATCCTGATTTCACTTTACGGTCCATGACGTCACAGCGAGGGCTTCGCCCCCTGCTCGCTTACGCTCGCCGACCCCCGGAGATTGCTACGCAATACAGTTTGGTTTGCTTCGCAAACCACTACCTCTTTCGCAAATGAGTTCCCTTTTTTTACTTTAACACTTAATGCACCCTAAACTAATAGCCGCATGAGTAAAAAATCTTCTGTATCTTGTTCCATGTGCAATTTTAAGTAAACCGTGTTAATCTCCAAATTTTACGATTTGTACTTAGTACTTTCTCGGTAAACCGTCTGAAACCAGAGGGAAAAAAGCGAGCCTTTTTCCTCGCCAAATAAAAACAAATCGTTTTTATGGCAATTGTTGCTACAATAAATTTGATATCTGGCAAACCTGATAGTCAAAAATACAACCCTCCGCGAATACAATGCTCCGCGAAATAAAAAATACGAAATTTGTGTCACCAACTTTTGATTGCATCAAATTTATTTATGAACCAATTTAAAAAATAATTGTACCGTAAGAAAGAGTATATTCTGATGTATACTGCGATATTTTCAAAATTAAACTAATTAAACTAATAGTAATACGATATAGATATGACAGTTTTAGTTTTGTATCGGAAATTACGATCTGAAAGTTCCGAAAATTGTATGACCAACTTTTAATTGCATCGATTTTATTTATTAACCAATTTGAAAAATAACTGTACCATAAGAAAGAGTATAATGTAATGTATTCAGTGATGTTCTCAAATTTAAAAAATAATGGTTTTTTCTGTAAATATAACGGTTGTAACAAAAAGTAGCGAAAATATCCAAAGATTCCGAATTTTGTATGACCAACTTTTGATGGCATCCAATTTAATTATTAACCGATTTCAAAAATAATAGTACCGTAAGAAAGAGTATATTCTGAGGTATGCTGCGATATTTTTAAAATTAAAAATTTTTACTCTATCATTAACGATCTAGGAGATAGAAAAAAGAACTACATAACTAAACGGAAAAATAAATTTAGAATCTGATCTTTTAAGCTGTTTCCATTCCAAAGAAAGCAATAATAATTAAATTTCATTAAATTCATTTTAAAATGTTCTAGATTGAATTTTAAAATTCACCGGGACTCAAAAATTGCAAAAAATGTGGACTACCTGTGTGCCAAATCCCATTACTGTAAGTGTCATAGATTCGTCAGGACTTTGCGTCCAATAAACAAACAAACACTTCCTTTTATAATATTAGAGATGAGAGCCGCGGTACCCCAGTTGGTGACGGTAATTAATTAACGTTGCACTGGAGTACCACAATGGTCTATTGGCGACGGTCCGGGATCTAACCCGAGCGGAAAGATCACACGACAACGCCTCAACATTTTGAACTACGGTCATATGACAAGGTCCTCACCTGAACTGAAACCCCACTCTCCAAACTTTCACACCACGCGAACGCGGGGATATTTCAGGTCACGGCAGATTTAACGCGCACCCTCCTCTCTCCCCCAATTCCCACGGCAGACTTTGGCTGGATCGAGTTTCGAACTCACTTCCTAATTTTATGAGGAATAATATTTCGATAACACAATTCATTAGATTTTTATGAAGACTTTGTACGTCAGATATACTGAAGGTAGGTTTTCTAATTAACGTCGCACTGAAGCAGCACAACGAGCTATTGGCAACGGTATTTTTTTTTTCGTATTTTTAATTAACACGTTATACTAGAGCAAGACGGCGGTCATGGATCAATCCCAAAGGGAAAGATTCGAGAACGACAACACATAATTTTGAAGCACGATCAGATGACGACGCAACATCTGAGCTGGCACCCACTCTCCAAACTTCCACACCAACCCAAGGTGAGGACTTTCGTCCCCGACAGATTTCAGGTGCACCAGCCGCCTCTACACCATACGCTTACAAATAACCATGCACTGACCCGGATGCGAACCAGGAACCTTCCGATCTAGAGGCTAAATTCTGAACCACCAGTTACTACCATCTTAACCGCATGTAAATATATGAAGAGCGAGATAAAAAGAATTCAGAATGTTTTGAAAAAAATACCTGATAAACGAATTTTTGAAAGCTCTTTAAAGAGATACTCCGTAATCAGCAGAAATGCAGTTTCGGTTTCACTTGATTATCCATTGTTCGTCCAACTTGTCTATTACATCCAGCTTTGCAATCCCGGCGTCATTGATTTCGAAACTGCGCTGACGCTGATAAATACGACGAACAATTAATCCCGGGGAAATTGTTCCACCACGCAGTTTCAGTCTTTCGCGGAAAAGAAATCGTTTCCAGGGGAGCGAAATTCGACATGGAGGTCGAGAAAGCAATAGACGCATTGAGGGATGAAAAGACCGGAGGAATCGCCTTGGAAATTCTGCACGCCGCGTCGTATTTTGGGTCTGCGGACATACGCTCAGGTATGTTTTTGACTTCAATCAGCGATCCTTCAGAGCTGAAAATTGCCTTGGACTTATTGGAACGATACTCGTTCGTCCAGTCTAGTGAAGAAGGAACTATGATCCATGTTGAGCAAGCAATTCAAACCAGGGTGCGAAAGCTCTTGAATGTAGAGATCAGGAAGAGGCGGCTTTGAGACTCGCTCTTGGAATGGTGAGAAATTCCCTGACCCCACCCGTGTCTGATAACTTCGACCATGCCATGTCTGTAATCGCTTTCGCGAAAGAATACCCGAACCTCATAGCGGAATTCAGCTCGTTCCCCAAGTGTGTTGTTCAAGGATTGATGAACTCGGACAGGAATGCAGAAGCCTCTTCATTCGGTTGCGAAGCTTTGAACGTCCTGGAAGAATCTGTCGGTGAATATCACCCCTCGACGCTAGCTCTTCAAAGGAGCGTAGGAGTTTCGTTGGTAAGTGAAGGGAGATTCGAGGAGGCTTTAAAAATTCTTTTCGAAGTCTACGAAAAAGAATCGGAGGTTTTAGGACGAAAAGAAATAACAAAAACGCTGGTTTTGATTGGGAAGACCATGATGTCCTCCACCGTGATCCCAGAATCAGAGGTGCGGCTGAGGCAGTTGGTTTTCGGTAAAGTGTCAGTGTCAGAAACCAATAACAATTCGATTTTGAATCGTTGGAGTGATTATGCTCTTCTGTTGGCAGACCTGAATTGCAGCGATGAAGCCCTGCAGATTTTGCGCAGGGTCCTCAAGAGAAGATACAAGCTCCTGAGTCCCGACGATGACGATATTTTTGAAGTGAAAGACAACATCGCTCGAGTTTACCTGAAACAGAGAAACTTTTGCAAGGCATTGGGAGACTTTCAAAAGGTTTGCGATAAGAGAAAGACCAACTTGGGAGAAAATAGTATCAAGACTTTGCGTTCAAGAGAGGGGATCGCAGAAGCTTTTTATTCGCAAGGTATGTATGATAAAGCTTTAACCGAATACGAAGAGATTGCAAACAAATACCGGCAAGTTTTAGGTGAGGCAAGTTCTCTTTACTTCTCAGTCCGCAATAAGGTAGCTAAAATTCTGTTTCTTCAAAACGAATATGAAAAATCTTATGAAATCTGCACCGAAAATTATAAGAAACACGGCGCACTATTTGGAGAAAAGGACTTTTATAGTTTATGTATGAAATATAACATCGCTACTGTGCTATTGGAGCAAAACAAAACACATGAGGCTTTGAGAATTTTGGAAGAGGTTTTGGAAGGTTTTTTTTTGAAGTTTTGGGGGGGCCCACAGCATTCAGTAACTAAAGAGTTAGTGCTTAGATTCATTTCCATGAAGCTAATCTTAGATTTGTGAAGAATGCGGTTAGAGAAAAAAATAATACGATTGAAAAGTAAATTCGATCAAAAAATAAGAAAGACATTTCTGTTGTACATTAAGGGCCGTTTTTGAATTCAGTTTCATGCCGTTTCACTTTAGCGTTAGACGAAAACAAGAAAGAGGAAAGTTTATAAAATTTACAGAAACACTTGTGTCGCAAATTCCTCTTTTCCGAGCCGACCAACCGGTATAGTGGTTAAGGTGTTAGCCTCTGGATCGGAAGGTTCCTGGTTCGAATCCGGGTTCGGGCATGGATGTTTGTAAAAGTATGGTGTAGAGGCGGCTGGTGCACCTTAAATCTGTCGTGGCCGAAAGTCCTCACGTTGGGTTGGCGTGGAAGTTTGGAGAGTGGGGTGCCAGCTCAGGTGTTGCTTCGTCATCTGACCGTGGTTCAAAATTACGAGGTGTCGTCCTCGGATCTTTCCCGTAAGGGACTGATCCCGGACCGTCGTCAATAGCCCGTTGTGTAACTCTAATACGACGTTAACTAAAAATTACCATTTACCTCTTTTCCGAATATTATATCACCATCGCGATTTGTTTTAAACATCACTTCGGCTATTAATGTTACAGCAGATAATCAGTCTGTAGTCTTAGTTCTGCAAAGCACAAAACAAACTATGTCGGTTAAAAGCAGAACTGAACGCTTTGATTGAAAAGAGAGAGGTAAAGAACTATAATTCTAAGAGGCAAATTGGAGTTCAAACTTGCAAGTGTTTATGTATTTATGATGCTATGGGAAAATATTCGCATGTTTTATGTCCCAGTTCTCTTATTTTTGCTAATTTTTTTAAATTCCTAATTATGTTTTACAAAATGCAATATTTTTGGAATAATGCTTAAAAGAAGCATCAAGTATGAAATGCTCTGAATTTTTGTTGTTTTTTAAGATTTGAATAATGATGTTGTGATAAATAAAATGTTGTAATATGGTGAAATGAAAATTAACTCAGCTTAAGTTCTTAGTTAACACATTTTGTTTAGTATCTCAATTATGCTACATAAAAGTAGGTAGGTAATTATTTAACGTCGTACAGGAGCAACACAACAGGCTATTGACGACGGTCCAGGATCAATCCCTTAAGGGAAAGATCCGAGGACAACACCACGTAATTTTGAACCACGGTCAGATAACGAGGCAACACCTGAGCTGGCACCTCACTGTCCAAACTTTTATACAAGTCGGTAATTTGTAATTAACGTCGTACTAGAGCAACACAGCTGTCTATGGACGACGGTCCGGGATCAATCCCTTAAGGGAAAGATCCGAGGGCAACACCACGTAATTTTAAACCACGGTCAGATGACGAAGCAACACCTGAGCTGGCACCCTACTCTCCAAACTTCCACACCAACCCAACGTGAGTACTTTCGACCACGACGGATTTAAGGTGCACCAGCCGCCTCTACATCATACGCTTACAAACATTCATGCCCGGACACGGATTGGAACCAGGAACCTTCGTATCTAGAGGCTAACACCTTAACCACTATACCAGTTGGTCGGCTTTGTACACGTCGGTGTTTGTTCGCTTCGAGCTAGCAACCCTACGGTTGCTAATCTGTTGCTCTTTCGACCAGGCCTCCACGTACCGCAATAAAAAGGCAACAATGGTTTCATTTAAGTTTATATGAATGACAAGAACTTCCAGTGTCTACCATGAAAAACAAACATTTTACTTCGGGTCACCCAATTCAGACAGGTAAGGTAATTTTAATTAACGTTGTACTAGAGCAGCACAACGGGCTATCCAATTTAGACAGGAAGCGTGTTCTGTCAAACACTAGTTAGCCGACCAACCGGTATAGTGGTTAAGGTGTTAGCCTCTAGATCGGAAGGTTCCCGGTTCGAATCCGGGTCCGGGCATGGATGTTTGTAAGCGTATGGTGTAGAGGCGGCTGGTGCACCTTAAATCTGTCGTGGCCGAAACTCCTCACGTTGGGTTGGCGTGGAAGTTTGGAGAGTGGGGTGCCAGCTCAGGTGTTGCTTCGTCATCTGACCGTGGTTCAAAATTACGAGGTGTTGTCCTCGGATATTTCCCTTAAGGGACTGATCCCGGACCGTCGTCAATAGCCCGTTGTGTTGCTCTAGTACGACGTTAACTAAAATTACCAAATTACCAATCGAGAAAAATGTGTGTATATTAAATAAAAAAGAAAATATAGCTCATTCATGTTCCATTTGGTGTTCTAGAATGTTTATTTATTATTATTTCAGTGTTTTGTCAGTATACATTTGAAGACATTTTAGATAAATAGCTTTTTTTGAACAACATGGTGTTTCCCGCAATCTAGGTTAGCGCATTGTGCAATCCATCTCATCAATTACGCATGTAATTGAGCGTTTATATGATTCATTTATACCAAATGTATCCATATTATAACAAACACATGCTTTTCGTTGTCCCTGAAATGATATATTAATTCGGCCAGCAACCTTCTTTGAGACGATTCTGGTAGAAAAATGGCTGCCGCGCATGCGCATTGGGCCAAATTTGGTCCCTTGTCACCAATCTTATTATATAGGCAGTCTCTTGCTATCTACATTTTACTAATCTTTCGGGACTGATCCCGGACCACCGTCGTCAATAACCCGTTATGTTTCTCTAGTACGACGTTAATTAAAAATTACCAATCACATTTTACTAATACTTTCATTAGCGCCATCTACCATAATAGCTTTACAAATAGGTATTTTAAATGACGAATAGCTATACAGAAAGCCTCTCATAATTTCAGGGGCGTACCTACAGAGCAGACTATGGGGGAATGAAGCCCTTCTCAGAAAAATTCATAGTCTTATATAATTCATTGATTGCTTTAAAATCGTGTACTAAAAGGTGTTATATTTTTATAACTAATATTTATAACAGTTTTATAACTATTATATATAACAGATAACTAATATTTATTTGCTGACTTCAGAGAGCCCATCTACAAATCCATTTCTAATTTACTGGGGTTGAAAAAAAAATAATTGAAAATTTTATATTGGTCATTAAAGCATTGGCTTGATTTCCCTTCAATACAACTTCTATTCGTCTTGGAGTAGTCACTTTAAAATGAGTCCTTAGGAAACGCATTCTAAAACTAGTCTCTTGAAACCACACTGCACTAGTCCCTAAGTAATACACTATAAATACAGCTCCAGTGCTACGTTGATTAAATACCTACCTACCATCCGGTACTCTTCCAACTGGGCTACAGTGGGCCCTCAGTTCCCTATAAGCTGTGATGTCAAATGAGCAATGCGCTTAATGATTATCCATCTGTTTTTAAACTATTGACGAATTCAGATGCATATTTTATCTGTGAATTACTAATCTTCTATTTTCTGTCATTAACTTCGGCATATATTTTTGATAACTTTTAAATTCCTAATTAATTTCAAGAAGGATTTGAGCTCCATGGGACCTCCACCACAAAGCATATTGAATTCATGAGTGCTTTTTGAAAATACTAATATAAATTGAAGAACAGAAAATAGATTCAAAAGAGCCATCAACAATCTAAATCATCCTACAAAGTATGATTAAGTATTAATTGAATAATAATAAAAAATACTTCGATTATTCACTTAAAAACAACAGATAATTTGGAAATTTTTTTGTTGAATGTTCATTTAACATTGTAGGCATGCTGCGTCTGTCTTTGAACCCGCCCGAAATTTTTTTCATGTTCAAGTAGGGTAAGGCGGGGTAATTGTAAATATAATTTGTATGTTCACTTTCAATCCCTATTTTCAAACTCTTGATAAAGTAATTAAACATTGTTTACCCTACTAAACTAACTTGTCACTATTCTACTTTAAGATTTAATTAGTACGAAGATTCCAGAAAACAAATTTAACACCGTACTCGGCTGTTTACATTATGTTATTACCCCTGAAAGTAGGGGTAATTGTAAACAACGATTTTCCTCGTGATATTGAAAATTGAACAAGTGACAGCATGAGCAGCAGTCATGGCAGTAGAAGGAACTCCAATGGTATTTTTACCCTTCTAATACCATGCTTACAACAACCCCGTTTTGATTTTTACGTTTACCAAATACTCCCACTTCTTGCCCCAGCAAAATATACTGACACTTAGAAAGTTGCATTGATCATGAGGTGAGCTTCCAGGAAATACATAAGAATAAATATTTCAAATATTTACTAAACAAAAAATGTATTTAGTGTAAAAAAAAAGGAAAATAAAAAAAAATTGAAAAATACAAACTTAGGTACAAAAAACAAGCATTACATTTCTTACACATTGACAGAGCCCTCAAATTGGAAAATTTCTTTACGGCCTTCTTTGTTACAGTTGGAGTATGTAAAATTGCTTTGACACGGTTTTTGGAAACACAGAATTAGTCTTTTTCAACCACAGCGAATTTAGTTGATGCATTTGAGTCCGGTGACCTCAAACTCCTCTTCTGAAACGACATCCACCCTTCATACATACGAAAAAGGGGTTTACTTTCTCTTTCCCCCATCAACACCTACAAACAGAAACGTAGTCGTTTCAATGTCTTCCATGCATGGCTCCAAAATATTTAACTTCCCCTACAAGCTAGTCTTCTATATTTTGCATGAATGTTTGGACAACTTCAAACTCTTCACCGTCAATGTTAATCAATTCTTTCAATAGTATCTCATCCTCGCTGTCCTCGAGTTCTGCTTTCCTTTTTTCCATTTGTTTCTTTCTTGGTTTCTTGCAAACTCCTGGCTTCTTCTCACTCGGCTTCCTTTTGTTCTTTTTCTCTTCTGCCTCCTTCAAGCGCAACAGTACTTGGTCAGTTGTAAGAACTTCACCATCCCAGGTAGCACATATATGTCGGCCAATATCGAGAAAAAATATTGGCCAATATTGCCGTCGATATTGGCCAACGTAAAAATGTACCCCCCCCCCCGGCGACATCGCCCCAATATCGTTTTACGACATTGGCCAACGTAAAAATGCCGTTTCCGACATTGTCGTTTTCCGACATTGGCCAATATCGTTTCACGACATTGATAGATATTGTTTTCCGATATTGGCCAATATTGCTGTCGACATTGCTCAATATCGTTTTATTTTATTAAGTGCATATTTTAAATTATTGTTCCATTTCTTTTGTAGAAATCTAAGGCTATTAAAACTCATTGTTGCCAATAGTATAATCTATAGCTCAAACCAGTAAAATCTATACAAACATCAAGCTGATGCTTGTATTACAATACAACTTGATAAACAGTTGCATAGTATGTAATTCTAAGAACTGATTCAGATTTATATAATTTGATTTCATCTCAAAATGGATTACTTCCCAAAACTTCTGTTAAAAAATCAATATTGTTAGAAATGTTAAATAAGGAGAAAAAAAAGTGCACATTGCATATTGGCAGAAAAATGAACAGTTCTTACAAATTTCACTTAAATAGAATTTTCGGTAAGTTTTAAAAAAATTCACAAATCACAATTAAAATAATTTTTTTTATTCTTAAGACAGATTAAACCCTGGGAACTGTCAAACATTCCAATCAGGTACACTCTTCGGAGTCACCCCTTCAACAAGTCAGATTATCCGATGGGTGAATTCTTCGGCCATCTCAAACTGCCGAACCAGCGAATGCTTTTCCAAACAACTCTGACAGATAAAGTCATGAATAAGAACACAAACAGCAACCTGTGACACGACAGAAGTAGACAATTAGAACAAGTGTTACCCGATTGCTAAGCAAAGATCAGTTACAGTTAGTAATTATTCTCAACACCCTCCCTTAATAACATTAACATACATTTTTGTCTTAGTTCAGTCTAGGTTTACGTTAAGATTTTGTAAACAAATCAGCAATTTGGTATTCAGTTGCAACATATACAATATAAATGTTTAATAATTTTACAATATCATGAACATACTTCAATTTAATATCGAAGTGTTTTAATCTGGCACAATTATTTTCATTTAATATGGCCTTAATGACTGACTGAAGCACAAAATTTTGTCGCATGCGTATCAATACAAAAAAAGGCTCGTTTACAGAGAAAAAAAAATAGCTGTAGAAAAAGAGAAGGTGCAGTTTTTCAGTGGTGGCTTATTTTAAAATAGTACTGATCCAATAAAATATTTTTTTTCAGGTCAATTAACAAGAAATGAATAATTTTCAGTGAATTATCACAAATCACTCAGTTGTCATCAGAGTTAAAACTGGCTTTAAAAATATATATATCAGCTTACTGTAAAAACTCTTGTGTTGATAAATGTCTTAATGTAATAGAAATTACTAAAATAAAATAGCACAAGCAAAAAATAAGTTGTTAACTTTTGTTGTATTTTGTACTTAAAATGCAATTATCTCAAAATCAGTTTTTTGCAATTTTGCCAAAGTACTAAGGCTTTTTGATAAATGCAGAGTTAAACTGTTTACATTTTTTAGGTCTTGAATAACTATTTGATAGACACAGGGAGAGCTTTTTGTATGAATAGTTCAGAAAAATTTATAAAAATTAATAAACAAAAAATTTGACATTTTTATAGAAATTTAACACATAACGAGTAAAATAATTTTTTTATGAAAACTCGTAAATAAATTTTTAAAAATCTCTCCCTAGATCTTTTGCATATACTATAACCAATATTGTAAAAATTTATTTCACCAAAAATATTGAAAAATGACAGATTGAATTGCAAATAAAAACAATATTTTTTATTGATTATTGCTTTAAATATGTGCTTAATTAATGTTGTGTAGCACAAATACATCCTGCATAGCTTTAGCCAAAGCCAAAATTTCTTCCTCCAGGCAGCTTCTATTGGCTGCTCTTGAATTTGGCTCAGATAGTAATATAAAATATCACAGAATATAAAATATCTGGATGTGTTGTCATGGATAGGTACAATAATGCACATACAAATTCCTGATTGGGTCCATGGAAAGTTTCATCTTGCACGAAACACGATGGTGTCGCTTTAGGCACTAGAGGAGGCTGGTTTACACTGAGTCATTTTGAATTTATTTAAAATTTTCTCAACATAGGCTCTTTCCTCTAAGCAAAGTTGTTGCTGAGAAAACTTAATACATATGCCCAGAAAATCTTTCACAATTTAAGCCTTGGACATTTCGAACTCATCTCTTAGAAGTTGTATCACCACCATGACCACTGATTCATAGGAACCAGCAATCAGTAGGTCATCAACATACAGCACTACTAGGGGGCTCCGCCCCTGCTCGTCAACTCCTGTGTACCACTGTCACTGTGCCGGTTTCAGTTTTTAAAGACTTTTTAAAAATTTGCAAACACGACTATTGTTGTCGTAGTAGCCCATGGGTTGTACTCTAAATAAGATTTCATCGAGTTCACCATTCAAAACAGTCTTAACATCTAGTGCATAGATCTTCATTTCCTTATGGAGAACAATGACAAAAACCAGTCGTAGTGATGCCATACTGATGTTCTTTAAAAAGAAAGAAATAGCTAGTAAAATTATGTATAGTTTTGTTTTATCACTGAATATAAGCTGTAAATTTTTTGTAAAGTTATAAATCTTAAATGATAAAAAGTTAGGACAAAAAGTATATATTTGGTACACTCAAATTTATGATTTATTAATTTTTAGAAGAAAAATTTGGTGTAACTAATTTTTTAGCATGAATAATATTCACAATACTTCACCTTTTGAAGTTAGTTTTTTTTTTTTAATGAAATTAATCAAATCACACAAAACTTGAAAAGAACAAGCAGTTTTACCCATGGTCACAATTTTAAAGCTTCGCATCTCAAATATATTTATTGATTTTTTTTTATGTTAGAAACATTTGGTATAGTTTTTATATAAAACAAAAATCTGTTTAATTTTTAAATGTTATGTTAATATATGTGTGACGTTTTAGTAAATCATTCTTCCTGCTACCCATGAACATGATAAATGCAATTAAACGCAACTCAAACGTACTACGCAACTCAACAATACAATTAAATACAAAATTACACGGAAAAACAGATTGGTTTTCCATCCAAATTGAACGAAGCTATTGACAAAGTTAAGTTTACAATTACCCATCCCTTGAAAAATATGGGGTAATTGTAAACATTCAAACGTAGATGCATTAAAGCTCCCAGAAGGAAAAGTCAATGATTTTCTGTTCGATAGAAACATAAATGACTGTAGTAAAGAATTGGAACGACATATTTTTCAGTATATTATGGAGGGCAGCAGAAAATGCAACACACAAAAGCTTTAAAACCCAAATTTTTCAATGACAATTTTTTCAACTAAACATATTGGTATCAGCTGTGGTTCAAAGAAATACTGTATCACTATATTACATCCTCAGGATAGCCAGCTTTCATATTTCCCAACTTTTTAGTTTCTCGGAACTTCACGTGGACGCTTGTATAGCTTGTTTACAATGACCCCGCATTACCCTACATGCATCGACCTTCTAATGAAATAGACGTAGCATATAGGCAGAGTCTCTGTCTTAAGATCTCTGACGGGTAAATCATGGGCTTACGAACTGACAAAGCCGATTGACTGACGGCTGTCGAATCGCTAGTATTTTTTATCACAGTAATCACATCAACCAATCAATAATTTCATATTTATATTTTTACTCGCAACCACGTGAAATCTTCAAACCAGGCAGATGAAAAAAAAAGCATGAAGCTGTGTGAGCAAATTGCTCCGTTTATTTCATTACAAGGTTGATGATTATATGCCCAGCATATCACTCGGGAGTTTCTCTGAAGGAATGTAACAAATTACTGTACCAAATCATACACTGTAACAGCTTAACTGGAACAAAAATAGCCTAAAACCCAAAGAGTGTGTTAGCTGAGACTAATCTCAATTTTCGGTATTGTTGACTCTGTATTGAATACTTAAATTCATTAAAAACCAGCATCGGACTGTTTTAACAGAGCTTGTGCGAACTGGCCTTTCAACCAAACTTTCGGTAGTTAGCTGCTAACATAGACAACAACAGAAAAAAATCCACAAGCAAATCTAATTTTAAAATATTTTCTTTACAAAATCGTTTGATAGAATCAGAACAATATTTCTTTGAATAACATTTTTGTTTTGGGATACCTTTGAAACAAGAAATGAAATAAAGTAATTACTTTTGGAGAGAGATATTGATCTCTCATTTTTAGTTTACCATATTTCATAAATCCATTTTATTTCCATAAGAGCCACACCCTTTGCCTGAGAGCCATGCTATGGCCACCTCTGCCCTACATGTAGTATGAATGCTATAAAAAATCTCATTAATTCTATCAAACTAAAGATAACTAGGCACGTTAAAATAAAAATGATTTACAAAACTTATTAAAAGATTCAAATAATTGCAAGGGTTACTCTTACCTGTTAGAACTCACTACAAAAAGCAGGCCAAAAGTTGCACCAAAAGTCTTGCCACAAAAAGTCTTTGTATCAAAGCTGGGTACCAAAGCCAGTTCAGCTAAATAGATAATTCCAATTTTTAAAAATGGTTTCTACATCACTTTAATATTATTTCAAGGTATAGACTAATCAAAGATAAACAAACAAAATGTATTAGAACTAATTGATGGATTGTTTCAAGGCACAATAAAAAATTAATTCATAAATGATAAGTAAAATCTACAAGACGTTGATCTTGATGAATTTTTATAGTGGCAAGGTAGGCATGAAATAACTAGCACACATTATAGATTGCAATAAATATTAATCACATAAGTTTAGCAAGAAAGCTATTAAAAAAATTAAATTCATCGTAATCTAATTACCAACAGCAGAAGAAAGAATGGTTCTCGCTAATAAAAAAAAAACTTCAAATGAATGATTTCTAAGCTAAGTAGAACATTGAATATTAAAATTTTAAGTTCAATGCAGGGATGTATTAGAACCTAAGTTGAAATATTTCATCTAACAGCATAAAACAATTTAACATATTGAAGGTTTTCAGGCAAATAAGAATACAAACTAATTAAACAAAATCAAATAATATGTTTGAAATATTAAATAAAAAAATTTGTGAGTGATTAAAAATAGGACAAGTAATTACAATATGATAAACTAAATGATGAAAGAAATAACTCACTTCATACATAAAGCATTTTCTCTGACCAATGATTGTTCATATGAGTATCCAATACTGCAACCGATGAGTACCTTTTCACCAAAAGATCCTCGAGCCCTCATGATATATAGACAGCATACTCGATTTATAAATTATTTTAAAGAAATAATTTCAAGCTCAAGCAATCCAAAAAATTTATCTTTATTTATAAAAACATCACTTTTATACATTCAAAAAATAGTTTAACACACATACAAATATACCTATACACACCAGCTATTTACAAATCACAGCACTGCAGTATGAAACCATTCTACTCGCAACATACCTTGGGTTGCAGTGATTTCTATTTACAAGTAATAGAAATGTTTTCAATAGTTCATGAGATAGCACACAGGTTTTGGCAAAGGCATTAGATAGATCCACTTGAATAGGAATCAACATGCTTCTCTTTAACGAATCAAGTTCATTCAGCAGGGGTTTTGTAAGAGAACTTAACAAAACTCTTGTGGGAAAAAAAATGGGTGGAGTGGTGGTAGCACACAAGACCTTGTCTTGCCAAGGCATTTTTTTTTGCCAAATCAAGATGGCAGCGCCTATGTAGCAAAATCCACACTGTGAACCTTTGCATATATGGATTTAATAGTAATTTTTTGGTAGATAAATTAGCAAGAAAGTAGAGAAAAATGAAATTTACCTTCATTTCCTTTCCTCCATTACATTTTAAATCCTGTTAATTTCCTGAACGAAGGCCAGAAATATCAGCTGTAAAACGCAATCGCAAGAAAAAGACAGACCTAAGATGTCACACACACAAATGCACGTTACATTACACAAACAATGGAAAAAACGAAGTGGCAGTTAAAGCGTTGTTATCGCTTATTGTTAACCAAGAAATACAAATCTGAACCACTCAGAGAACGTCTTCAATTCTAGAAAATTTTGAATAGGGTTGCCTTAAAACTGCTTAAGAAAACGGAAGCAGGACCATATCGAAAGGTTACCACATTTGACGAAAAATCGCAAGGTCTCGTTTCTACCACTCCACCAAAAATTGTAAGAGAACTAGCAAAACTGTTAGCATCCTTCAATTGTCTGTTTCAAATTCACTTAAAGTGGAATCATCACCAGCTTTGTCTTCTTTATAATGTTCTTTACAGTAATGTTTTGTAAGTAAAAAGTTGGCGATGAAAGCAGCACCACAAATTTCACACACATGCGGCCGATCACCGCTGTGCCACAGTTGGTGCCGCTTTAAGTGACTGCTGTAAGTAAACCCTCGCCCACATTCCCTGCATTTATAAGGACGTTCATTTGTGTGTACCAGAGAGTGAAAGCTCAGTTTCCGCTTGGTGGTAAACACTTTACCGCACACCTCGCACGTGGAGCTCTGTTCGGGAAGGTGGTCAAGACCATGCTGTTTGAAATTTCGCTTGTTAGCAAAACGACGACCGCACACCAGACAGGTGTGTGGCTTCAAACCACTGTGATTCAAAATGTGCACAGTCAAGCTGTCTTTGACTGAAAACGCCTTACCACAAAGTTTACAGACGAAAGGCTTGATGTTTGCGTGAATCAGATAATGTCTCTGCAGGCTGATTCGCTGAGTGAACCTTTGAAGGCACAACTCGCACTGATACGACTTGGCTCCCTCATGAGTCAATACGTGTCGATTCAGGTTGCTCTTCGAGCTGAAACTCCTTTTGCACACTTCACACTGCACTTTTTTAGTCAAGTGCTGACGACAGTGGGCTTCCAGTTCCTTTCCGTTCGCGAACGGCTCTTCACAGACCCCGCAAACGACGGCGTCATCGGAAGGAAACAGTTCGTCCAGGTGTTGGTGAGTTGCGAATTCTGTTGTATCATCTGTTTTGTCGTTGAAGAAGAGTGTGTCGTCGTGAGAGGCAAAATGTTCCTCACAATCCTCCGCACTTGCAAACGTTTCCCCGCACATTTCGCACACGGACGCTTCATCCTGAACGTGGGACACAAAATGAAGACTCAAAGAACTCTTAGATGTAAATCTCATGTTACAGACATCGCACATGAAATATTCTTGAGTTGAAATGTCAACACTTCCGCAAGCGTGAGGAGTCTCGCCATCGTCATTTTCTTTTAAGCAATCTGAAACATCAACATCCATTGTGGGTCTATAGAATGTCGCGTTGAAATATTTTAAATTTCAAGCATTTGTAGGCAATTTTTAGTTTTCAAAAGGAATTTGATTGGTTTAAAAATACTATCTTCAAAGCTCATACATTTGTTTTTATTGACAAATTGACATGGAATGCAGGTTTACCGCGTTAGCTGCATTCGCTTATATATCACTTCTAATTTTTTAATATAAAATGTAAATTGTGGGCATTTTTTTTTTACGCTTTACTATTTCTGGTTAACCAAGAAAAGGTAGGTCGGTATTTATATAATTGACGTCGTTTTGTAACAACACAACGGGTCTGGGATCAACCCCGAAGGAAAAGATTCAAGGACACCTTGTAATTTTGAGCCACGATCAGAAGACGAGAACAGAACCTGTGCTGGAACACCACGCCAAGTTGAGGACATTGGACGGCACGACAGATTTCACGTGCACTAGCCCCGGTGTACACAGTGGTCTTTGGGAGGACCTAGTTTCGAGCTTGCAACCCTTCGGTCGCTCTTGTAATTGGACTAACACGGCCCAACTAGGGTCGACAAGAACTTGCTTTGTAAAACTGTTAGTTAAACACAAAATTGCTATTAAAATCCTAGCGAGAAGGACGTCGTTACGTGGTTTTGGACTAGTTTAATACTTTCAATTCGATTTTTGTTTCGAACGTAAACAAGGTCCTATTCACAACTGGTATCTTTAGCGTGGGTTTTGGTTTTAAGCTCGTCGTTCCGATGCTAATGGAGCTCAGATGTTTGCCTCATCTGACTATGGTTCAAAATTACATGATGTTGTCCTCGGAGCTCTTCCTTGGTAATTGATCCCGGACCATCGTCAATAGCCCGCTGTGTGCCGTTTTGAATATCGGTATAAATCCAACATGCTGCGTTTCTTTAGTAAAACGTTTATAAAAAAAAAACAATGCTAATTGTGATGGTATTCATAGTTTTGTGTCTTGCACTTTCCTACATCTATTTTAAAATCAAGATGACGTACCTTCGATCCCAATTAAGCAACAGTTTTGTAATATCAATGAGGATAGACTAATTTTTGGGTGAGCAACACACCGGTAACTCTAGGTTCGAATATAAGAATTTATTCTCATCAAGCATTAATCTATATACAATTCAGCTGGAGACAAAAATACGAGCGTCAATTCCATCGTAATACATATCGCATACTGCGCATTAAAGTTCTGAGTTATTACACAACAGCAGGCAATCGCCCGATCGGAGGAACCGTGGCGCCTCATGTTTGAAAGAGGAAATGGTTTGTTTTACTTACTTTCTCCAAACGATATTCAACAATCAACAGTCTCCCACCTTGAGTTGATTGACAATCAATTCAACTCCTAAGGCTTTTAACACTTTTCACATTAAGTTCCAGAAAAGTCAGAATTAAAGTTATGGGAAAGTCACTGTTACAAGTCCAGCTTTCTAGGTACTTTGATCTTCCGTCCACTACGTGTTATAGTTCTTTCTTCCTACGTAGGGGTAGGTTGGATACCAGTGTTCGTAAGAGGACGACGACGATCACTTCTAGAGGATACAGTCTCTGGATAGGTCTTAACAACTGTGTCGAAGCGGTCTACAAGCGTACCAGTCGAGTGATGTTTTCTTTTCCAGGCAAAAGTTCTATAACCCGACCCAAAATCCAATCTACTCGTTTGGTATTATCACTTCCAATAATCACTACATCGCCAATCGAAATGAGACGATTGCACTTTTTAGATTCGGATTTTTGAATTAGTTGTCCTAAGTACTCGGATCTAAATCGTTTCCGCAGGTCTGACACAAGTTTCTGACGGTATTTCAGTCTCTTATTCAGAGAATGTCCATCCACCTTGTCAAAATCTGGCACACCAGTCTGTCGTATATCTCGTATGAACAGAGAAGGAGACAAAGGAACAAGTTCACTGTCATTCTCAGAAACATAAGTCAGAGGTCTTGCATTGATAGTTGATTCAACATCACACAAAACAGTAGACATCTCTTCATAGGAAAGATGAGCTTTACTTAAAACTTTCCTTAAAATAATTTTCATCACACCAACTAACCTCTCCCAGAAGCCTCCCCTCCAAGCTGCAGTTGGTGGATTGAACTTCCATTCAATTTTCCTAACAGTACTATATTGTACAATCTGATTCCAGTCAACAGACTTCAGTAAATTGGAAGCTCCAAAGAAATTGCTACCATTGTCACAATAGACTACTGATGGTCTCCCACGTCTTGAAATGAACCGTCGAAAACTTAGTAAAAATGTTTCAGTCGAGAGGGAAGACAAAAGTTCAAAATGCACTGCACGGTACACAGCACAGGTGTATAGGCAAATCCAAGCTTTAACACCTTCTTTCAGATAGAGAGGTCCTGCTAAGTCGAAACCCGTGATTTCAAACACATCTGCATCTCTGGTTCTATTTTCTGTTAATGGAGCCGTTGGAGCATCTAAGTTGTTTTTTCATGTCTTATACATACTACGCACTTTGATAGTACAGATCTGATCGTTTTTCGTGTGCATTCAGTATCCAAAAATTCTCTCTTAAAATATTCAATAGCATCTGAGATCCAGTATGGGAATTTTTTCGATGTTCTGTCATGATAAGTCTTCTAACTACACTGTGTTCTGAAGGTAAAACCATAGGATTTCTGAAATTTTTCGAATCTTCCCTATAGATGATCTTAGTCTTTACTCGCAAAATTCCCGACTCATCCTTGTACACATTTCATGTAGTTAGCTTCTTGTTATCAGGATTGAAAGATTCTTCCTGCACAAACTTTACTATTTTCAGTTCCGCAGTCATAAATTCTTCAGATGTTAATTCTCCAGAATTTCTGAAATGTATGGGCTTCTTGCAATTGTCGATAAATCTTTGCATCCAAGATAACATGCGCACCATTTTATCGTAATTCGAAAAGTATCTAAAATACCATCGATCTCCATGAAATTTGCAAAGATTATTCTCTACTTCATTCGGTGATTCACACCATTCGCAATTTGTTGTATGAGTCCTCAAACATCCTGTGACTGCTTTCATTTCAGTCTCGTTAGTTTTCTTCTTCTCCTTCAAAATAGATTCATCATTGAAGACTACTGCGGAAGAAGGCCACTCTAACGGAGATGCTTTGAGCCAAGTAGGACCCTCCCACCATCTACTTTCTAGGAATTGCTTAGCAGAGCATCCTCTTGACGGGAGGTCTGCGGGGTTAACACAGACAGGAATGTGTCTCCAACTTTCAGGATTGGTCAACTTTCGTATTTCACGGACACGGTTGTTGACAAAAACAGTCCATGGTTGATCCCTTTTTATCCATGCTAACACTGTGGAAGAATCCGTCAAAAAGTGTAACTCCAAATTTTCCCATAGAAGTCCTTCTAGAACTGAAGTACACAGTCTTGCTCCCACCGTTGCAGCTAACAACTCCGCACGTGGAATTGTGATCGACTTTACGGGAACTACTCTTGATTTTGCAGCCAAAAGTTGTATGTGCACTTCATCTATGGTTTCTATCCTCACGTACACAGCAGCAGCATAAGCATGAAGACTGGCATCACAGAAGGTGTGAATGCTGATCGACTCCTTGTCACTTGCATGAGCTTGAAACCACCTAGGAATGAACACTTCCCTTAACAGGAAAAGATCTCGATACCAGCGTAAAAATTCCTCTCGTGTTAATGAATCGATTTCCATATCCCAAGATATCCCAGTTTTCCACATTTTTTGTAACAAGAGCTTGGGAAACAAGGAAACTGGGCAGATCAATCCAATGGGATCGAACACCTTATTAGCTACAGAGAGTATGGTTCTCTTTGTGATCACTGTTAAATTATAGTTCTCCAGCCAGTTCAAATTAACAGTCAAGGTGTCTTTGGATCTATTCCAAGACAATCCTAATACTGGGGAAACAGCATCTGATTGTTGATCACCAGAATATTGCCAATTCTCTGTGATTAAATTTCCCTTCTGCCAATACAGCTGTAGACTCTTTAATAAATTCTATTAACTCCTCCTTTTTGTCGACACTTGTGACGACATTATCCACATAAAAACTATTGAGGAGTTTCATTACTAATTGCTTGTTGTAGAAAGGATTTTCTAAATACCTTTTCAAGTGGTAGTCAAGAACAAATCCAAGTAGAAAAGGGCTGCTTTTTACTCCAAAAACCACACGTGAATGGCGGAAAATCTTTAATTTCTTCTCATCTTCATGACTCCACCACAAGAATCGAAGATAGTCTCTGTCTTCAGGTTTTATACTAATCTGCAGAAAAGCTTTCTCAATGTCTGAAATAACTCCATAACTGTGTTCCCGAAATCTGAGAAGAATCGAGGGAATAAGCTCTATCAAATTTGGGCCAGATTCAAGACATTGGTTTAAAGAGAGCTTAAACTTATCTCTTGCAGAAGCATCGAACACAGGGCGCACCTTTGTAGTACTGTTTTCTTTTACTACGGGCCTGTGTGGTAAGTAATGTCCATAGTCAATTGCTTCATCTGTAGGTACCTCTTCAATTATTCCTAGTTCTTTCCATTCTGTCAGATTTTTATCATACCTATCGAACAAATTTTCAGAGTGAAGTTTACGAGTTGTTGACTCCAGTCTTTTTAACGCCAAGTTCTGAGATGTGGGAAGGTGACGATAACCATCTGCCCAGGGTAGAGAAACCTCATAACGCCCTTCTTCATTGATTGAAATAGTTTCTTGAAATTGAGCCTTTATTTGAAACTCTATATCTTCCTTGGACTTTTTTGAAACAGAGTCAGTTATGCCATTAACGTCTAGACTCCAGAGGTCAGTGATAGTAGCTTCTTTTACAAACATTGATGTCACTATCATTGCTGAATTTTCATAAGTTTCCAAAGGAGACTTACCCATTAAAGTCCATCCTAATTCAGTTTCAATGGCAACTAATCCACATGAAAGAACTATTCGCTGTCCAGTCAACAGTTTTCCAGCAACATCAGCACCGATTAAGATTTCGATTGGTCCTGGATTCTCTTCATCATCAGTTATTGAAATATGCATTGATTTAAGTTCTTCTATCCACGGTCCAGACTTCACAGAGGAAATGTTGTCGCAAATTACGGGTTGATCGAGAACATCAAAATTGCACAGGTATCCGCCGTTTAATTTCCCCAAATGGACTTTAAAACAATCATGTTTCCGTGGGTTAGTTCTTTTACCACCAAAAAGTGAGTGAGTGATTACTTCCTGTCGTAAAGGTTCTAGATGCATTTTGGAAGCAGTACTCTTCAGAATATAAGACTTTTGAGATCCCGTATCGATTAACACCCGAACACATGAAGAAGAACACGGTCCTCTTAAATTTACCTTCAAGGTTTGTAAAAATACCTTAGGACAGAGAGATAAACTAGCCAAATTAAGAGATTTTTCCTGTTCTTGGTAATCTTCCTTTTTCTCTGAACAAAGCTCAGGGCAAATTGTTTTATAACAAGGGAGTTCTGGACACATTATAACGACATGATTTTTGGTACAAATAATACATTTCACAAAATTTCTGCACGTTTTACTGCGATGGCCCTTTTTTAAACATTTGAAACAAGAAGCTTTCTCTTTCAATAGTTTCTGTTTCTTAACTAAGCTCATTTTACGCGCATTAAAACAGTTGGAGCTTTCATGTTGTCCATCACAGAAAATACAGTTTTTATAATTCAGAGAACTGGTGGTTAGCAACTCCGCAGCTGTAGGAAGACCTTTTTCCGACTCTTGTTCTCAGTTTTAAGTCCAAAACCAGACATCGCTAAATTTATTCTCTCTTCTGACTCCACTTCACATTTTAAAAAGGATATCAGATTATCAAGCCTGCTTTCAGGTTCATTTCCATGAGCGTAATTAGAGCTTCTTTGCCAAGCCCTGAGTAAGTCTGCAGGCATGCAAGACTCTACCAATGGATAAAGCATAGCTGCACATTTCTCAGTTGTTACACCGAGTGTTGAAAGTGCTCGAATCTGAGATTCCAAATTATCGTAAAGGGAGCAGAGAGAATAGGAATTATTCGCGTCAGTTGCATTCCTTAAAACAAGCTTCTCAACAGCTCTCTAATATATACTTCAACTAACACGTCTTCACGACCGAACCGAGATTTTGAGCTTTCCACAGCCTTTCGGTAATTGTCACCAGTTGCAGGGAAACTTTCAATTATTTCTCTCGCACGTGAACCTTTTACAGTTGCTTGGATAAGATACTGAAACTTACTTATCAACAGCATCGATATCAGGATCTTCATCTATATTTTTAAATTGACACCAAAATGGTAACCAATCTTTCAAATTTCCATCAAATTGTCTAAGTTCAAGTTTAGGAAGCTTAAACTTTCTCAAATTCTGTTTCACCCTATTTTCATCAATGCTTTCAGCATCTACTCTAGAAACATCTAAAATTTGACGGACACTTATAGCGATATCAAGGAATTGAGTTTGGTAGCTTTCACCTACCTCCATTTCATGGTCTAGATCGGCTTCATCGTCATCCAGCAGCACTTGTAATATTTTAGCATCTTGTTCCTTCAGCTGAGCAGTTCTTTCTTCCAGAACATTATAAGGAACTTGCAAAGCCTTCTTATCAGGATCAGGTGCTTCAATTATGAACTTTATTTGATTTAAAACTCTCGTAAAGGCACTACGAGTGGTTTTTCTTAATTTACTTTCGCGATTGATATCCATGTCTTCGAAATCAATATTTAAGTAAATCCTTCAAAAGTCCTGTCACGCACGCCACTATTTTGGGTGAGCAACACACCGGTAACTCTAGGTTCGAATATAAGAATTTATTCTCATCAAGCATTAATCTATATACAATTCAGCTGGAGACAAAAATACGAGCGTCAATTCCATCGTAATACATATCGCATACTGCGCATTAAAGTTCTGAGTTATTACACAACAGCAGGCAATCGCCCGATCGCAGGAACCGTGGCGCCTCATGTTTGAAAGAGGAAATGGTTTGTTTTACTTACTTTCTCCAAACGATATTCAACAATCAACATTAATTACCAAAACCATAGCCAGGTTAAGAACAGGTAATTACAGAGAAATGAAGATTGACAGCGAGGGTAATAGATCTTACAGAAAGTGTAATAACTTCCCAGATATGGAGTTAACACCGGCTCACATTTTCGATCAGCAACAATTGCGGATCTATTTAAAGTCGGGGTCCTTTTCTTGGAACCGAACCTGTACGAGGATAATATAGTGGAGATTGCTAGAGCTGTGATAACTGCTCATGGCACCATTTGAACAAGACTCGTCGTAGACACATCATCATCATCATCAAGATGACCCAAGGTCGATTACCTTCTTGTCAGAGTCACAGTATAGAAAATTCCCAAAAGAAGTCTTACCCACGCCTTTTGGAATAACAAAATCTTATCTATTCAGGTTAGCCTTTTCACACGGACACATCCTGTCCTACAACTAATGTTCTCGCCAGATACAGAACACTTTTTACTTTGTTGGTGTGATTTTAGAGGAGTCAGCTATATGTATTCAGTCAATTGTTTACTCAAGAATTCTTTTGTGCAAGGTTCACAGACTCCTTTCTGTTAACCTGCAATTTGCTGCCTTTTTTTAACCTGCACAAAACAGATTAAGTCTAATATGAGGCAAGACTGAAATAACAATCAAGATATTAATTAAATTCTTTGTTGTCAACAGCTCTCTTTAATAGGTGCGCTATTTACTTATTTTGCTCTCTGTGTTTTTCATCCAAAAGCATAGTAAAGATTTTATGAATGCCACTTCAAATGGAGGCAATTTATGATTTGCCAAGTGACCTCAATACTCTTGATGATGCAAATATCCCTATGAAAGTTGAAGTTGAGACTATCATAATGAATGTTGGTTATATTGAGTTTTATGGCACAACAACCATACTTTGAAAACTTGCACTAAACACAATACCAACAAGAAATGGAAAAACACTGCAAAAGTTTTAGTCACAGAAGAGAAATACACCCAGGGTGTAATCAAACCCACACCTCACAGGTTGCTAGCATAGTGGACAAAACCACTGAGGCCCCCCGCACGGTAGCAGAACTCTCAAGAAAAGGTTAAGATAACTGATTGAAACATGTGAATATTGAACTTCTAAATCTAGAGATTGAGATTTTCTTTGCAGTTCACAAATCATTCATCTAGGACCAATAAAAAGAGCAATATAACAATAGTTATTAGATAAATCACAATGTCCATGATTGTTCAATCAAAGATGCAAAAGAAATATCTTTATTCCCCTATTTAGTGCCAGTTACAATTTGATGTAAAAATCAAAAAATTAAATATTTTATAAGAGATTCTTTCATGACATAATAAAAGTTAAGAATTAATTTTTAAAATAAGTACTTTTAAAATTATACAAATTTAAATTACTAAATAAATAGAATACTTTGAATGACAGTTTAAATTAGTAGCATAGCCTGGAATATATTTAGGGGTCCTAAGTTAGAAACAACTTTTTTTCCAAATAAAATTCTAGACCATATTTTAAAAAGTTTGTATCATATATATATATATATATTTAGTTTTCAGACAAAATTTTAAAGCAGTGTGCAAAATTCATAAAAGGTAACCTTATTTGGGTTGATCTGATAATAGAATACTTTGCAGTAGTTTTGACAAAATTTAATGGAAAAACTAATTTTTAAAATATGGAAACTTCCTTTATACAGATATGCAAGATAGTTTTTTGGTGGATTAATTTTGTTTAGAGTTATGGCGTGGGGGCCATATCTAGCTGATCTGCACCAAATACAACACACAAAGAAATATACTGACACAGAAAAGAGAAATGCTCTTTTTCTGTGCCCCTATAACTCCCAGGTTGCTAGCATTATAGGCAAAACTACCAAGTTGTAGGAATCCCCTTTATTTACGGACAAATAATTCAGATGGGAATATCAGAATGAAGTTATTTTAAGAATGAAGACTTCAAATGGATCTAAACTATTTACTGACTTTTCTAATTGGTTTGTTTTAGTCTTAACCAGTATTAGTATATTAGAGATCACCAATTGAACTGGAATGAAACTTTTGTATCCTTTGTGAGGGAAGATTTCTGACTTTGACACTATTAGAATTAATTTGATAAACATTTTATTTTAAAAATTTGTTTTATAAGAATGTCCCAAAAGTATAGTATTTATTTATAATATTCAAGGGGTAAAAAGGTGAAACAAACACTTTCATGTTAGATTGAAACCTCAGTCCCATCTGGTTGTGTGCCACTGTCAAAATAAAACACTGAAACAGAATAAATGTGACCACACCTAACTTGTTTCATTATGAACAAGTACAAACCAGACTAAAAACGAAAGGTTTAGATTTGTATACATAAATTGAATTCATACAACAATTCCAAAGTAGTTTGTTGCTTTTTGGTCATTGCAGGGCTGCCACAGCCAAACGCTTTTGTGTACTTTATGTCGCCAAAGAATTTTAGAGAAGACACCCTTTTGGGCTAGGCGGAAAATAATTTATAAAAAAGATGCTTGAAAATAGAAAAAATCTATACAACTGATTGACTTCTACTGAGAAATAATATCTTTTTTGAAAAAATCTTGAAATATTGGGTGCAGCTTTGATTTTAAGACTTTTTGAGTGACAATGCTTTTTATGTTGGCAAAGAAAAATTTCTTATAAAAACTGTTGTAGGTTTAGCAGAAAATAAATAAAATATTGACAAAAAGAATTTCCAAAACAAAAAACTAATTACACACAACTGATTATTCTTGCAACTAGGTAAATATTTATTTCAATAAAGAATCTTAATTTTTTCTGAAACATTGTTACAGAAGTTTGTCCAGGTTAAATAATATATTTTAGTGTTAAGTCTAATGGAACCAGTATGGAATATGAAAAATCATTAATACTGGCAAACTGGTGTTTTTTGGCATGATAAACTAAAAAAAGAATGATTCACAAAAATTAATAAGAGATTCAAATAATCGTGAGATTGACATTTTCATAATAAAGCAAGGTTGCTTTTGTCTGCCACAATTCGTTACGAAAGCATTGGTACAAAGTTCTTACGTCAAAGCTTTACCAAAATAAATGTTAAATTAGAAGAAATTTAATTTTAAAATGAAATAATACTTTCTTAATCCAAGCATCTTAACATAACTGAATTTCCAACACTCTCTTAAGAAACAGAAGCATTTTAATCATTTAGCTTAGATTGGTACTTTTTATAAAATGTTAGGCAACTTTTTATGAAAAAGTATGGTCACCAACTTGGCAAGCACACCATTTCATTAAGTGAGATTTTTCACCATTCACTGCAATCCAGTGAAAATCCAAGACAGAAACAGATTCACGCTATTGATTTAAAAATGGGGGTTGCTTTAGGGCTTTTTTTAATTTTCAGTCACTAAAACTGAAAATAGGAGTTTTTGAAATGATTTTATTTGAAGATATCAACAGTCACACCTAGATTCAAAGTCACCTTTTAGTAGCTTGTGGCAGCTCTGTTATTGTTGGTTACACATTTTATGCACATCTTAACACGAGAGATATATCCAAATCAGAACGTTAATTAATCATATATACAGATTATAATTAATCATATACAGACAAATCTAATATGTAATAAATAAACTTCACAGTCAAAATAATTGTCAGTCACAGAAATTTCAACAATGTAGAGTATATATTTAATAATGCCATGACTGCAGTTCTGTCAAATTTTCATTTATTTTTCAGAGTAAAGGTGATTAGAAGATTAAGCATCATAATTAGAAAAATATTCTTCAACCACTTTTTTAAGTATGGAAGGTTCTAAGTTGGTCAGTGGTTTTTACGTCTGAAGTCATTCCTCTACATGGTCATCTATATTTTCATCATTCTTATCACTATCATGCTTCTTTAAATGAGAAGTGAGACGGAATTTGTCGATGAACGCAACACCACAGATATCGCACGCATAGGGACGTTCCCCACTGTGCCACATCATGTGTCTCTTTAAATGAGGACTGTATGTAAACCCACGCCCACAAATCGGGCACACATGAGGTCGTTCATTTGTATGAACCATGAAATGGAACTTTAGTTTTGTAGGATTGGCAAACACTTTTCCACACAATCCGCAAGTTCGCGATTGACCAGGAATGTGTTCGAATCCATGACGCTTGAACTGACGCCTGTCAGCAAAACGGCGCTCACATATGAGGCAGGAATACGGTTGCTCACCTGCATGCTTGAGTAGATGCGTCTTCAAACTCATTTTCATTGAGAAAGAACAACTACACAATTGACACGCGTAAGGTTTCACAATCTTGTGAACTTTGTGGTGGTTGTACAAACTACCCCGAAGAGTGAAGGATTGGAAACATATTTTGCATTGGTATAACTTCTGACCACTGTGAAGAGCCATATGGTCCTTTAAAATGCTCTTCGAGTTGTAATATTTGTGGCAAACTTCGCACTGCAGCTTTTTGGAGTCGTGATCCCTGGAGTGTATGAGTAGTTCGTTTTTGTCGGCAAAAGTCCTGTCGCAGAAGTCACAAACTAAGTGATGAATCGTCTGGTGCGAATCGAAATCCACTTTATCGGAGAATGACTGCATGCACACAAAGCAAATATACTGAGCATGGTGGACACAGTGATCTGCAAAATCTTCTGCTTCCGTGAATACTTCACCACAAATCTCACACGCAGATGGGCCTTCTTGGAAATGACCAACGTAGTGAAGATTTAGAGAACCTTTCGACGAAAACCTTTTATGACAAATCTCACACATGAATTGATCTTTCATTTGATCCGCACGATTGTTTGGAGTTAAGCATTTAGTATCGGATGTATTGTTCATCATTTTGTCCGACTGAATTCGTAGCATTGCGTTTCCCAAAGAAATTTGGAAAAAATCACTCAAAAAGGAAGCATAATTCTAATTTATTAGGATCTGGTTTCACTTTGTTCAAAAAATAAACATTGAGCAGAATCTTTCGAGCTGTTAGCAACAAATATCTTCTGTCGTTTCCGGTACATGAATTGTTTGTTTGTAAACTTTTTTAGTGGTGGGTAGATAAATAACGTCACACTGGAACAATATGATGGTTTTTTTTTTCCCAGAACTTTGAAAAGAGAACCCTTTGGATGAAGATTTCTGAGACAAATTAAAATTTTAAAACGAAAAGCGCACATCAAAACTATTTATTTAAATTCCTTAACACTCTACTTTGTAGCGTCATTACCCAAACAAACAAAAAAAAATTGCTTTAGGATGCATAGATATATTTCATTTTTGAGAAGTTGCAATCAAAAAATTAAACATAGAAAAAAGACAATAAAACTTAATTTCTTCCTTTGAAAAATAATTTTGGATAAATAACGATTAGAAAAAAAATTATCAACAGCAATCATTCATCTCAACACTACACGAATTCGCAGAACTTGTCTTGGCGACCAAATACGTTTCTCTGAATTCTTTTAGCACTCAATCAAATCGATCCTGTCGATTGATAAACTTGTTTTCACACAAAACCAAAAGGTATTCTTTTACAGTATAAAATATGGCATATCTAAAAATTTTCGTGAAACCACAATCATAAAATGTAAGATAATTAAATTACGTACGCACAAGATTAAAACGATTTTCATCCGATCAGGATCAGAGACCGCGGTGATTTATTGCCAAACATGGTAACTTTCATATTTTGATCCAGATATAAGGCAACCCTATGCCGGGAAATTTCAAGTTTCAATGTTTGTGCTGCCCCTATGTTCAACTTTCGTGGGATTTCCATTGCAATTTATGTCCATCTTTTCACATAAGTTTCACATTTTGTTTTGTGTTTAACTTTGAATGTGTTTTTTGAGGAACACCAGAAAAATGTTTGTATGAACACTCAAAAAATTTTTTTTTGTCGTATATGAAAAAAATTTATTTAGTACAATCTACTTACAGTCCTTTCAAAATGTCAATCAAATCAAAACATAATTGACAAAGTTATCAACAAGAATTACTTAAATATTAAAAAAAATTTACTATAGCACGTTTTTGTAACGGACTAAAAAGTATAAAATAATTTCTCCTGCCCCATACAGATTGACCTGAAAATTTGTGATTGTGAAGCTTTAATAGCTTTAAAAATACTTGTAAGATTTAAAACGAAAAACGTGGGGCACTTTACACTCATCACTATTATCAATCGTATGCGTCCCATGTTTTTCGTTTTAAATCTTACAAGTATTTTTATAGCTATTAAAGCGTCACAGTCACAAATTTTCAGGACAATCTGTATGGGGCCAGGATAAATTATTTTATACTTTTTAGTCTGCCACACTAACTACAAGGTAACTGAAAAATAGTAAACTCTAAACGAGTGTGAGGTAGTATCTTCAAGCGACGAAAGTGATTTTTAACCAGTTCACCACAAGAAAATCCGCATATTGTCAGACTACGAAGTATAACGGTTACCCATTTTGAAAAGTTTTGTATGTTTAAAATAAGTACATATGTAAATAAAATATTTAAAAATGTTTGCATGTGTATTTTTTAAATGAGATTCCAAAAGGTTTGACAAGATTCCAAGTAGTTGCCAAGCCTTGTGTCTTGATTTCGTTTAAAAAAGCAATTTCTAGTTATTTCGTAAGGTTTCGAGTTATTTTCTACGCGAGACTTTTTTATGCAGTCCCTATTCACTGCATTTTAAAAAAAACTGTTTAAATGTGTTGCGAAAAATATTTTTTATAGCTACTCGTGAAGTTTTGAAAAAAATATTTATGTGCGGTTCCTATCCACAGCACAAAAACAGGTTTAAATGTATTTACCACAGCAAAAACTGATTAATTTCGACCAAATGTGTTCATGAAGTTTAGTGACTGTATTTTTCTATTCTTTTTAATTTAATGATAGTAAAAAACTCTAAAAATCTGTGCATTCTTACCAATGATGCTTTATGTATCAATAATAATATATTATACTGTTACTGATTTCCTGTATTTTGTTTTTACAAATTTTTAAAGCAATTTGTTTGAATTTGCTTTCTTAACCAGTTGTGACCTCAAATGGCATGGTGCTTAAGTATGTAGAGTTGGGTACTAGCTCAAGTGCTGACCATGGTTCAAAATTATGAGGTTGTACCCAATCACCCTTTGTGTTGCTGATGCTAATTCATTTGCCCCCACCCCTGATTGTGAACTTCCTCTTTCTTTACTATTGATTAAAATTGTCTTTATTGATCTTATAGGTTGCTGAAATGCAAGAAATTGATGCAGATAATCCCTCAGATGAAAAAGAAACTGAATTAGAACTACTTGTCTTTGGTTGTAAAAGAGATTTCCTGGGAGATGGTGAGTCAGATCAAATGGTAGTATGTGATTCAAAATAATATTTTTTGTTTATGCTATATCTATATAAATTATGTTTTTATCTTTAAAAGAAGTTTTAGTAATAAGGGAAGTACTTCATCACTGGCACTATCTGTTTTAAGTTGAAAAGATGTATTTCTGACTATTCATACAACCAAATTTCAGTGTCTTGAACAGTTCATGGATAGTTCAATGTTTGCACACTCCTTAAGAACACCTTAAAATGGACTCATTTTCAAGCGCTCTCAAAACTCCTTATTTTTATGTGCTACTCCTTTAAAACTCCTTATTTTTTTATTTTCGCCTTTTCAATTTCGAAATGCGCGCTACGTTCCACCGCAAGAATGGATTCAAAAACGTACCGTTTCAATTGCAAAAGGATACTTTATGTTGCTTGCGGTGTATTAGCAGCAAGTTCTGGAAATTTTCCTATGAGAAAAGGCTATCGGTAAGGCGAGGCGGGGAAGTTAAGTGACGCAGATCCATCTGCATGTCCAACTCCTTTTACCTAATTACAAGGGCAAGTTTTTGCAACAAATGTAACTTTTTTTCACACGTTCTATGCTGTATGTACAGTACTAAAACAAAAATTCCACCTGCATGGGATGCATTGTAAGTGAGTAATAACCGCAACATAAATGCAACTTTCTGCATAAATACAACTTTTTGCATAAATGCAACCATTTGCAACTTTTTAAAAGTTAGATCTGATCGTTTCAAGGCTAAATGTTGCATTTGTTTGAAGATTGTATCGGGAATGGGATAAACGGCAGTCAAAGCACATATGAAAGATATGTAGAAAATGTTTTTATTTTTTAAAACATTAACAACAGAATTTTTATTTTTGTGTAGTAATTTTTAGGTTTTTAATAAAGTGTAGCATTAGAGAGATTGCCTGTGAACTTATATGGCTTTGTCGTACAATGTACGATAAAATCGATGATTGATTGACAAAGTAATTTTGTTTTATTTTCAGGAAATATTTAAAATCAATGAAGATGGATTGAAAATATCTACCCTACAAACGGAATTTGAAAGATAATACGTCTAGGTAACTGTATTTTCATTTAATTCGAATTTAACTATACGTTAAATATTGAATGAGCGTTGCAATGTATTGAAAATCGCAATCTGTTATCATCAAAGTTGATAAATACAAATTTTTTTATTGAAGAGATAGTTTACTTATTAAGTAAACAAAATATTAGGATGATATGTAGTATCTGATATGTTACAACTTATGGCGATTTATAGCCAACTGTGGTAACTTTCCAGTTATCGCGAGTTTGCACATTTTCTTCCAGTTTGCAGGCAACCCTTCATATTTCTGTCATTTTTTTCTTCATTTTTTTATTACATTACTTGTGTCTGTGATTGTTCCTTCCGTAACTCCAGAATTTTTTGTTGATTCTTTCAAGTAAGTTGCACTTTTATTTTGCGGTAATAGCGTTAACCTCTCGCAAATTTTGCATTTGAAATTGAAAAATATGAGATGTATAAATAGGATTAATTTGTAATAAATGAAAAAAATATATAAATACAATGGAACAAATTTTAATTGCAAATCTAATTTTTCTCTGGTATTTACTAAACATGTACGTTTTTTTTTTCATTGTTTCATCAATCAAGTCCAGGTTCAACTCCTTGATTTTTAAAACTTGTTGGAAAAATTGAGAAAAAAACCCCAATAGTTAGCAAAACGTCCGAAAATTTGTAAAATTGCGAATTTTTGACTTTTTATTGTATAACTAATCGTATTAATTCTTATTTTTTTGCACAAATGTTTGATGATAGTATACATTTGGAACCTGTAATGGTATTTCAGAAATTTATATTAAAAACACTGGATGGTCTTAGTGTAGGAAATTCTCAAAATGTACAACACGGAGGAACCAAAAACTGATTATTCACATGGAAGCCAATGGTGATTGTGTCTCGCTGGTAGGCAGGGGTCTTACATTATATGCTGTTACTTATCTACAAAAAATTTCCTCACGGTAGAGTGTTATACGCATAAAAGCCAGCAGTGATTGTGTCTCACAGGCAGGCATGGGTCGCATGTTATGCACTGTGACTTATCTATAAAATAATTCCTTCTGGTACAGTGGTTTATACGCATTGTAGCCATCTGTGAATGGTTCTCACCGGTAGGCGTGGATCACGTTTTATACGCTGTAACTTATTTACAAAAAATTCATCAGGGTACAGTGGTGTATATGCTTGGAAGCCAACAGTGAAAAGTTTTCGCTGGCAGACAGAGGTCGCAAAAAAGTGATATGCTGTGACTTAGCTAAAAAAAATTCCTCTCAGTATAGTGGTTTATACGCATTGAAACCTTGTGCGTTATATGCTGTGACTTGTATAAAAAATATTCCTCCTGGTCCCGTGGTTACGAAAAAAAATTCCTCATTTTTAATTCCATATCTTCATCTTTGACCAAGAATATCCTCATTGAGTTGTCCACATAATGCTAAGTAAATTGCTAGATGAATTCTAAAATGAAATTCCATCTCAATTATAGATAGAACAAAGCTCCGTTGATTTTTCTCACATTGAAAAATCTTTGGTGGATTATCAGGGGGGGGGGAATCCCAGTTACTGATTGATTCTCATTGGCCAAAACAAACCTTGTGACCTTGGATGATTTGCTTACCTGTAACATGCGAATCTAGATGGCGTTGCTTTTTCAGTGTGTATTTCCGTAATTTTATCTCGACTTAAAATGGTTCTACCAGGTAAATTATTTTTTACACATTTCGAAAAAGAACTTATTTTAGTTCTGGCCAAGCCTCATTTTGATGTCATCGAAAATAAAACAATTTTTAAGGACCTGATAAAAATTAGCTAATAACTGGACGTTTGAATACCACAAGAGCGACAGTTTTACTATCTTATAAAGTGCTGAAAAATGATTTTGACTTCACATAACGTTTTTGCTTTGCAGCTTAGGATGTTTGGTAATAATTAATTTAATAATCTACAGAAGGCTTTGAAAGCCAATGAAATCGACTCTCTTCAACGAGAGAAATTCAGGGATTCCAAAAGTAGGTTTGATTTTGAAATATTGCAAAACAATTTGTTTGTGGTGAATGCAAGATTGCATATCAGCCATGTTGGTTTGGCCCCTCATTTTCGAATGATTTTATATAAATACTTTAATCATATTAATCACACCTTGCTCTCTTTGACAAAACTCTGAATAAAACCAATCAAAAGAAGCAAATGAATGTGCATGTTAGATTTTGGCATCCAGAAAACAACAGGGTCAGAACATAGTAAATTACATAGATTTTTTTTGGGTCATTCAACTGCAAATGACATTTTAGTCTTTTTTACAAGGCAACAGAAAAAATGGATTTGCATAAATTGTTGCAAATATCGATGGATGGGCCATCACTTAATTGGAAATTTTATGAAACTTTGCAATGGTGATTTGAAAAAAGAATTTAGTATACAGTGTGTTTCTATATGTAGGTGTGGGTACTTTTAAATAATGCTTTCAGGAAAGGAGTGTTAATTACTGAGTGGAATATATCTGCAGTTTTAAGTTCTTTGTATTAAATTTTTAAGGACCCTCCAGCTAGAAGGGACAATTATTTAAAATTTTCAGACAAAAAAGTTCCTTGGTAAGTTTTGTAATTATAGATGGCTTGAAAACTGTCCTACAGTTGAAAGAGGCATCAAAACATGGGATGATGTTGTACAGTATGTTAAAAAAAATTGAGAATTAAACTTATCGTAAGGTCTTGTCCAAATCTCTCACTGTAATTCTAGGAGCAACTAGAGACGATTCAATGATAATTAAGCTACACATTTTTTTTATCTGCGGCCAAAATTTTGCAGCCTTTCTTAGAACTGTATCAAAGTGATAGACCAAAGCTCCCATTTTTGCTGAGGACATATTAAAATTAGTTAAGCAATGTCTTGAACTTTTTAGTATCATCAATAATGAAGAAATTAATGCTATTTATACACCTGGAAAATTGTGCAAATTCAGTTTTTTTTTATACGTGATTATTGCATGCATCTAAACACAAGTCAGCTTGGTATTTATTGCTGATAAAATTTTAAAAGAAAAATAATTTAAAAAGCTGTTAACAGAAGGAGATTCTCTAATCTTTTTAAAATTATGTTGAGGAATGGGTCGTATTGCAGGGGTGAAAATCTTCCGCTTTTTTTTTTCTTTCGAGAATTTCCGCTTTTTTTCCCCCTTTTGAGAATTTCCGTTTTTTTTTCTTCTTCCGAAAATTTCCGCTTTTTTCTTTGAATTAAATTATGTCATGGAATTACAGCCAAATAATAAATGTAAAAAAAAAAAAAAAAATAAGGAAAGTGTGTCCTTATTTCAAGTAGTAGATTCTTCCGACTTTTCGTAAATTTTGAAAAAATGACCGATTTTGATCATTTTTTTCAAAAAAATTCCTATTTTTGCCCTTATCAGCTTTTTTTACGTTTATAGAAGACAAATAAGTCTTGCTAATTCCTTTTTGAAAAGAATCCTTTGTGATAAGCTTATTAGTTTAATGGTAAACCTGGAGAACTTGGATTTTGAACTAGTTAGCGTACGTTGTTGCATATTTCGTAGGTAAAGCTACGGTTTCCTAAAAAAGCGGAGCTGTTATCTAAAGGCCGTGAAACGTCATGATGCGGCGGAAAAGGTATAAATGAAATATTTTAAGTTAATCAGCTTTTAATGTGATTTTTCTTTCAACTAGAAAATAAGATGCTTTGTTAATTCGACTTTCATGGCAACCTCGGCAAGCGGAAAGTTTAAATTTTCATTTTGAATATTCTAGAAATTACTTTCAAAATCCGTTAAAACTTCTTTCTTTGGCGACTTTAGAAGTACGCCAAGGCGGTGGCCATCGTTTTAAACATAGACTGCAACTATTTTCAAAATGATGCTTCTTTTAAGGGCAATATTTATGATTGTTTTAATAAGTTAAACTGTTTCTTGGATAATAACAGTTATTAATTTTAAGTTTATTTGATTCAAATAGAAAATAAGAATATTTACGGAAAAATATAGAGATTTTGAAAAAAAAGTTATTTTATATTCGAAAATAGGTTGTAAATTTAAACTGAACTAAGAAATAATTTTCCTACCACGTGGTTTCAGCTTCAGTCTACGTTTATAGCTGTGCCAACGACCTGCCCTTGGTGCACTTAGGCCCGGTGCACACATCCGGTTTTTCAACGTGCGGCGCCGATGCCGCAACGCAAGTGCGGTCTGAGATACATTAAATCCAATGCAGCAGTGCGTACATGCCTCCAGCGCCGCTGGGGCGACGCACGTCCAACAACTTGCGTGCAATTTGTACCGCAGTTCCCCGCGGCGCCGTTCGGAAGTACCTTGTTTTCATAAACAAATAGATTATAAATGAGAATTAATAAATGGTTGTATCCAGTAACGTCTACTTTGTTTCAAAATATACTTTTTTTTACGCCAAGTAAGCAAAATAAACGCGTTTTCTTCGATAGAATATTTATCGCAAATGGCGCGAAATGAGTTCCGTGTGTCATTTCACGGTTATGTGTGCATAGTTGGGCTACGGTGCCGCACGTTGAAAAACCGGATGTGTACCGGGCCTTAAGTCGCCAAAGAAAGAATTATTTCGAATGAACCAATGAAATCAAACGACAGTTTAACAGAATTTAAAAGATTTTTCTGGAATATTCGAAATGAAATTTTAAAAATTTTCCACTTGACCTGGTTGTATTAAAATCCGCAATAACCGTTATACATATGGGTTACCTTAACCTGTAATTACTCGCTACTAGAAGTGCCCCAAAAAGCGCCTAGTCCGTTGCCATTTCTATAAACCTAGACTGAAGCTGTACCATTTTTATTTTTGGTGTCTAATTATTTTTTTTAATATAAAATTTATGCTATTTAATAAAAATAGTATATATTTGATTTATTCTTTTGTAACAGCATTTTGATTTCCTGTTAATTTCAATTTTGGTATCAAGGTTTATGAAAATTTGCAACTCTTAAGGAAATCTTACCATTGGTGAGGTGTTCAAAAATATTCATAAAAATAACATTGTCAACTTCATCCAACTTATTTATAGTTGTCTAGATATTTTTTCTCTTTTACAAAACTTGAGTTTGCACGTAAGGTGCCCGCTCCTACTTTTCCAAAGACAAATTTCATTGTTTATAGTGGACTTTATAGGGTTTTTATCAGACTAAAAATTTGACTACCCCCTCAGAAAAAAATTTCTGGCTGCACCACTGTTCTGTACACACATTAGTACACAAATATAGTAATCTTATTCAGCTATTTTTGTACTTCCAAATAACGCTGCATATATTTTCCTCTTTTTTACATTTTGACTGTTTTCACCCCTGGTATTGACCATTTCCCTTCGTGCAGCTCACTATAAACTAGCCTTTGAGGTATAGTTGTCAAGAGGTAGAACATTAAAATTTGAGTTGGACATAGTAGCACAAACTGTCAAGTGGCTAAAATTCATAGTCTCTCCAGTGGAACACAGAGGGCAGTCAGGAATGCCTTTCACATCAATCGGGTGGAGATGTCCTTGGAGATAGTCATGTCTGTTTAAAATTATGAAGTTGGCCGCAAAGATTCGTCTGGGGAGATCCGTTGAGACTGGATTACATAATAGGCTTTCCCCGATTTTAACCTTAGCATCAGTCTCTTGAGTTTTGCGTATGTATCTCCCCGCTGATCTTACAATGGTGGAAAATGCCTGGTTGTATGGTAAGGCAATAAAAGGCTGTGGAAGGTTGCATATGACTAAAAAATTTATTTTGAAATTGATTGAATCTAATTGAAACGTTTCCAATTAATTATCAGCTGGTACAGAATGTCTGTTGTCTTAATCCTTCTTTTATGATTGTAAACAAGGAAAATTCAGAGAATAAAATTAAAAGGATTTTGTCTTATTTATTCCAGAAAGAAAAAAAAAATTCAGATAAAGATACAATCCTAATAAAATGTGAAGATTTTTTTTAATGAAATTATGTAAAAAACTAAACAGTAGAATTTGAAAATTTTAACCATAAATCTGTCCCTTGATGTCTTTTTATCTTCATATTTTAAGTTAGAAAAATATGGAAATTATGGAACATAATCAAAATGGTACTTGTTTTGTCTTATGGACAAGTCTCGGTAGAAAGGGGATTCTCAATAAATAAAACTAGAATTAGAACATTTGAAAGATGAGTCCTCTCACAAAGACTGGTGTATGATTACATGAAATTGTGTGGCGGTATTAATGATGTTAAATTAACAAGAGTTTGACTCAACATCTTCTGCACGCTTGAAATATGTGGAGTACTTAAAAAACCAACAAGCTCTGAAATCTTCTGAAAACAGTGGAATTAAAAGAAATGGAATTGAAGATGAAATTGAATATTTGAAAAAGAAAAGGCAATGTGTCCAGAATGACATAGCTTAGTGTGAAAAGGATGCTTATGTTTATGCTGAAACGGGAGAGGCTAAGTAAGATATTTCATTCTTTCTCAAGTCGAATATGCTACACAAAACAGTCAAAGATAAATACTTAACTGAAGCTGAAATAGATACACAAAGACTTGTTAAGAAAACAAATATGTAGAATTTGCTGCAAAAATTTTGTGAATTTTTAATAAATGTTTATCATGAAATCTGTAATTTGTATTTACTTGTAGAATACAGTGAAATCTCAGTATAACGTACATCATAAAATAATTAATTGATATTTAATTTTGAAAAATACTTTATATTGAAAACATATATGCTTGGATTTCTTTTATTGTGAGATTATAGTATTAAGTGGAACAAAGTCTTAAAAGTAGAAACATTTTTATTCACACTTGAAAATGTGTGTATAAACCTTCTATGACGCCTTAAAAATTTTGAAAATTTAACAAGTTCTTTACAACTGATGACTGAAAATTATACGGAGTATTTAAAATACTCTGTATCTACTCCTCAATTTTTATATTCCATGACTCCTTAAAAATTTCAAAAGAACTCATTAAACACTCCTTAAATTGTATATTCAAAATTCTGTATGAACCCTGTAGCAAAGTTATTTGTTATTTAGTTTTAGTAATGTATCCTTCATTTGATATTTAACAGATTAAACTATAGTAGTATGGAAATCAGGGTGTCAAGATTTAAATCAACAATTTAAATCATGATTTTAATCAAATGATTTTTTTTTAATCATTGATTTAAATCACAACCAATCTGACAATTTTATAACTAAGAAATTCACCCTAGGAAGTGATAGCTATAGTGATTTTTCAACTACTTTTTTTTTTAATTGAGACATAAATACAAAATAACACAATTAATATGATTAATAATTTATTAAATAAAAAATACAACTGAGCTTTCTATTTGAAAGCACAAAAGTTTAAACACTATGAAAACATCTTTCATTGTGAAAAATGCACCCGGAAGTAGTCACCTGTCACTTTAATAAATTTATATTGATTTACCATGTCACGAGTTCTGATTGTTTACTTAAAATAAATCTTGGTTTATATGTCGTGTCAAAAACTCAATTTTTTATTTAACAAATTTATATATAATTATTATAAAAACAGTGTATAGGGCCTTCAGAAATTTAAATCTTAAAAATCAGTTTAAAAATTTTAAAAATCTGATTACTTGATATTATTTTTTTTTTATCTTGATTTTTTTTATACCCTGATGAAAATATTTTAAAGTATTTTTTGTAATACTTTATTTGGATTGTTTCTCTTTCTGTGCCTGGCACATATCTTAGATGTTGCCTTGTCTTTACTGGCTTAAAATGAGTTTTTTTTTTAATCCAAACTGTTAAAATTTATATATTTGTAAGTGTTTTTCATAAAAAGACTTCAGTGATCAAAAGTAAAAATTATATATTGCTATGATATTTTAATCTTTTAATAGAGATAATTAAAATGCTGACAAAAATTTTAAGATAGAAAATGTTTTGTTAGCTAATGGTTGTTAGGAAGCAAATATAATAGTTTCATAAAAAAAATGTAAGATATTAGTTTAATATTATTAATAAAAATACTAAGAGACATCTACTTTTCAAATACTTATTTTGGAATTGTATATTTTGGGTTAAAAATGTTTGATTTAAGGACATCTAAGGAAAAATTTTAAAAGTAAGTATTAAATGTAAGTATTTAACTCATTTTGATTATAAAAAGTATTTCCTTTCATTCAGTGAAAATTACTTTGTTCAAGTATTGCAATATATTCTGCTGTTTTGTAAAAGAAACCAACTAAACAGTGAATTTAGAATTTAAGAAACTCAGTCAGACATTCTTTTAATAATATTATTTTCATTTATCTTCTACAAAATCATTTTAGATCATGAAACCTTGCATTGCATTTGAAACTAACTGTTGTATTTAATAATTGAATTTTTTAATTCAAAAACTTTATTATTCTACCACATTCTTAATTATAAATTAATCATTTCTATGTCTTATTAATCGTACAGTTTATACGTCTCTTCAAGTTTAAAAATTTTTAATTTAGGTAGAAGTTGTGGAACCTAAAGCTGCTTGTGAAGATGAAGATGATGAAATCATTTTGTAAGTACTTCGTGTAATGAATTATTTTCATATATATCTTAGACTTAGTATAGATATTAACAATATAAATAAATCAGTGGTTTTTCTTACTGTTTATATTTTGAATCTTTCATCAACTTAATTTTTAAAGGTGTTGATATTTTGCTTCATTCAGAGTCAAGGAAAAGGCTAAAACTCTACGTAAATGCTATGGCAGTGTTTCACTTCATGGAGATGAAAAGTATTCTGATTTTGCACAAACGAAGTAAGCCTGTATTTCTTATAAAATATTTGTTTCGATTTTTAGCATTATAATATAAAAATCACCTGAAGCATGTTGGTATGGTGAGAAAATTTAGAGTGGAGTGCCAGTTCAGGTGTTGCCTCATAATCTGACTGGTTCAAAATTTCGTGTTGTTTTCCTCAGATCTTACCTGTTGCGAATCATCCCTGACCGTAGTCAATAGTTTGCTTTGTTGTTCCAGTATGACTTTAATTAAAATGCCTACCTGCCCCCAGAAGTATGTAAAAAAATCTTTTAATTATTCATTTCTGGTTACATGCCGTTATGATTCTCTAAAATAAGGACTACTTCGTGGAAAAGCTCTGGCTTATGTATACATAATTATTTTCTATTTTTAATTAAAAATTACCTTTGCAAAACAGGAGTGAAATTATGGGGCTTAACCCTTCGACCGGCTGGAACGTAGCAGGAAGTCGTTCTTCGATTGTTACTCTAAAACCGGCTCCGGTGTAGAAAGTTGCCCTCAGTTTTTATTTCCCGACAACCGTCTCCAACGTAGAATATCACTAGTGCTTTCCCCCCTCGCTCACAATAAGGGAGCGGGTCAGCTGCGTCAAGGTGTTTTTGTGGTATGTGGTTATGGGGACAGGGGAAAAGAATGTTGTCGGATTGTCAACAAGACTCCTGGATCCATTAAATGCTTCTTTCCCCATTCTTCTGCAGGCCTTTGAAGAAGAGTGAATGGTGCCAATTTTTAGACTCGAGTCATCCAAATTGAAAATGGAAGATAGGATTTTCTAGTTTTAAAACAAAGGATAAACGTAAACAAATTGTTTAACATTTCCGTTTTAAGTCTATCTCTCTCTCTCTGTGTGTGTGTGTGTATATATATATATATATATATATATATATGACGACTTTCTTACAAGTCTCACTACTTATTTACTCATAAAATACGAGCAGGACAGAGAGCAATGTAAAAGACGTCTTTATTAGACCACAGTCATGATTCGAGTGCTACAAGAGATGGCACAGCAAGTTACAAGTTGCGTATCAACAAATTAATTATTCCTTGATCAGCAATACTCAAGACAGATTTCATTGCCTTATATGGTATCATTTGATGGGACATCTTACAGTAAATACATGGGAAAAGATGGATCACGGCGTGGGAAGATGAATTTAGCTTAGATTGCGAAAATTAATTTTTTCTGATTTAATGGGCTGCGAAATTGTAAAAGGCACGTGAAAAAATACTCGGAGGCACCAGCCAATGTCGAAACAATTTTCTCACAAATCATTTTTAATGTTACATCCCCCTTCCCAAAAAGACTACATCCTATGCATCCATAGGGTGTAGGACATCTAGGAAGAAGCTGTTAATGGAAACCTAAAATTTGGAATAAACTAGCAACCCTATAACCCAAAACTTCTAGCTACCCACTTGCTATCCATCTATTGACTTACAATCTAACATAAAAACACTTTTAACATTAACGACTCTTTATCTGTCATGGTAAAGAGTATAAATGCAATAAACAATTAGAAAAGAGGATCTATTAAAATCAAATAGAACATAATAAATTGTAATCATAATATAATTATCAATGAGCATCAATACCACACTAGTTCACAATCATACCAAATCAAATACTGTACAAAATAATGCAACCAGTTTCCAGATAATTCTTTTCTGAAAAACTAACCTAATGAAAATGAAACAATAAAAACCAATAATACTATGAACAGCATATTATAATAATCGTATAATAAAAAACAATAATAATAAAAAATACTTCAAACTATAATACATTAACTTGTGTGACCTGTACGGACTTCAGAATATCATTGACCCAGGGGCTTACCCTAATCTCTTCATTTAGCTACTGTTGCAAACAAGTTCAAAAACCCAACATGAAAGTATAACGTTCTTGTAAATCATAAAATGATTATCACTGTAATTTAATTATATACAAGCAATTAGTAGTGCTGCTATAATCCAGGATTTAGTATGCATCCAAAAAATTCTCAAAGACCTTCCTAATTCCATTTCCTCATAATAAACAAAATACATTTCACAAATTCCTTTCAATTATTTCTACATAGTAAATAACCCTGAATATTAATTGCGACTCTCTGCGTCTATTTATTTCTTACATACATTTCACTTCCTTCAAGTATTTATTACAAATAAACAAATCTACTCATCTTATATTCTTCATTCACTTTTCAACTTGCATATACAAAATACAATTGAACAATTAATTATCCTGCGTGATCATGCCTTTATTTCTATTGCTCCATCTCAGGATACTTGCAAGATAAAAAAAAAAAACATACAAAACATTTTTTAACAAAATCTCATTAATTTCTCTTGGTGCATTAATCCAGATGAATATATCTTTACTTAATTCCAATTAATTTATCAGAGTATTGTTTTCTCGTGATAATAATTGTATGTTTAAGCTGTTAATAGAAAAATATGTGGGTGTGCAAGTGGGGGGGTGTAATATCCCACTTGCTATAATTGTTGTAGAAGCTCAACATCTCCAGCACTTCCCTCTGACACATAAACATTATCAATACACTTAATAATTTTACTATAATTTTTATTATAATTCTTATTATAAAAATTTCTCGTTTCTATCGCATCATAATTCTCACTTTCTGTAACATCATTATAACTTTATTTTTATTTTCTTAAATTCACATATTTTGGCACTTACCTCTATGATTTTGATTACATCTACTAGTCCACTGGTTTGCCGCAACGCCTGCAACTTTTCACCCCCTATTTCTCTATATTTTAAAGACCTGACAAAAACCTCGCTTATTATAGTCACATTGCTGCCAATGTCAATGAGTCCCAGTAAGTCTTGTCCAGTATCTGGAAAACACATCTTGGTGACAATAAATAATACGTTTCTGGTACAGTGTATACTGGTGGGGGGCCCTACACGAAATCACTTTCTGCAGTCTCGGGCATAGTGACCCTGCAGGCCACACTTGTAGCAGGTCGCTGTGGGTCTATCTCGTGGTGGGGTTGGCACTCCTTGGGTTTGGATAGGTCTAGATATCCAATTTAGTCGAGGCACATCTGGTGATCTCCATGGTCAGGATGATGGGCCCTGATACTGTTGTGGTCTCCAACTCTTTTTTTTTTCTGTACTCCAGCCCTTGGTGGGAAGGCAGGGGTCAGTCTACAAGGTGAGATTGTTCTGCTGCGGGACTTGAACTAGGGTCTGTGGATCGGCTCTTTCTGCCGGCGACCTTTGCGTCCATGTCGGTAACCTTTCCGAAGCGAGGGAGACAAAGCATTTTTTCTCCCTTGCTTTTTCTTTCACCATTCATTTAGTTCATCACGGCAGTGAGGCAAAACTTTTCTTCGTTAGCTGTTTTGGATATATTGGGTTTATTCTTATTCAATTTGAATTTCTCTCGACACTTTTGAAGTTAATCTAAATCTTTACGTTAAACATTGAATTGTGAACAAAACCCTGTGTACAAGGTTCTTACCGACTGTAATTGATGATGGAACTATGTAAAGTAAAAACAGTGAAATTAGGTTTCACTAAAAGAGGGGGAAAGAACACAAATCTTTAAAGATAAAAATAACGACATTTATTCAAATAAAACACATCTTGATTAATACTAAATATGCATTTCCCCTTGGTCACACAAAGTAAAACTAATAAAAATCATCAATTCTTATAATAGATCCGAAAATTCAAGCATTCAATTTGGTTACCCAAGTCGATAACATAATGGGTTAGCCAAAATAAGGGCTTTTGCTCAAAGGTCGCTTCACGGAACAAAAAGGGAAAAATATAAAAATATCATTTCAGGAGCAAGAACTTAATTAAAAGGAAAGTAAGGAGAACGAAAATCATATTTGCCCATCGTTGTTTTCTGGGCGATGTATCCAGATTCCGGAGGAGGGCGCTGGATCGGGATGGGAGTTGTAGCCATTTCTTTTCCTTAACGCTAACATCCTTTTATTTCTAGTGATCGTCTTATCTGGGTTGGGTCAATCGGGGAAATTCGCTTTCACGTGTTTACTGGCTAATGAGCATCCATCGTCCCAGGTAACAGGGAGGGCAGGAAGCTTCCTTTTAGGTGGTCACTGGCTCTGTGCATCCAACGTCATCAAGAGTCACAGGGAAGCCAGAAACTTCCTTTTAGGTGGTCACTGGCTCTGTGCATCCAACGTCATCCCGAGTCACAGGGAAGCCAGAAACTTCCTTTTAGGTGGTCACTGGCTCTGAGCATCCATTGTCGTCCCGAGTTACAGGGAGGCAGGAAACTTCCTTTTAGGTGGTCACTGGCTCAGAGCATCCATCGTTGTCCCGAGTTACAGGGAGGCCGGAAACTTCCTTTTAGGTGGTCGATGCATAAACAGTGTCTCTGGGCAATGAGAGTAAAAGCTCATTCATCCAACAACGGCGACTCTGATTGTGGTTTCTCAGGAAACCGGCGAAAACAGATCGTTCCAAGAGACCAGCGTCTTCGAACAGCCAAGCCACGCTTAGTGAAAAAGACGGCTTCCAAAAAGGCGACTGGGGTCACCACGAAGGATGACCCCAGACACGAGGCCGTACTGGTGTAAACAACTGTAGGAGAATAGGAGGAGTTTGCTGTTCCCGCCTCTCTTATATCTTCACCACTTGGGATAATGAGTGGTTTCAGTTCTTCTCCCGTGAACTCGCAGGAAAACTAATTTTCGCCTTAATCGAAACGAGAAAACGAAGGGTGAACTATTTCCCAGCCTTTTCGAAAATGCCTCGTCATCTCGCTGGCGTGCCGCGATTGGTTGGGCATTCAAATTTAAAAATACTCGGAGATTATGTACAAATGTATAGTCGAAAAGCGAGGGACTGAGCACACATTGATAGGGGTAGAACTTAGGTGGAATTTCCAGTGAAACGTCCCGGAGCAAAAGCATACATGTTTAGCAAGTATCCATGCTTATTTTTTGACGTAAAAAGGCTGAACGGATGGTTTTGAAAATTGTTGTTCCCAACAGATAACGCATCCACTCTTCTATCAATCGTAAAGAGAAACAATAAACAATTCCTCTTTTGCCTTAACCGCGGCAGAAAAAGACAAACTGCCGCCATTGTTAGTCACTTTCATCGTGCTTAATTCTTTTTTAAAAACTTCAAATTAGCACAGTGCCGCCGGGTTTCGCAACAGGAATTAAATCCTGTCGACTTGTGACGACTTTCTTACAAGTCTCACAACTTATTTACTCATAAATACGAGCAGGACAGAGAGCAATGTAAAAGACGTCTTTATTAAACCACAGTCATGATTCGAGTGCTACAAGAGATGGCGCAGCAAGTTACAAGTTGCGTATCATCAAATTAATTATTCCTTGTTCAGCAATACTCAAGACAGATTTCATTGCCTTATATGGTATCATTTGATGGGACATCTTACAGTAAATACATGGGAACAGATGGATCATGGCATTGGTTGATGAATTTAGCTTAGCTTGTAAAAATTAATTATTTCTGATGCAATAGGCTGTGAAACTGTAAAAGGCACGTGAAAAAATACTCAGAGGCACCAGGCAATGTCAAAGCATGTGTTTAAAGATTGGAAAAGAGGTGGGATAAGTATATTGCCTGTTATGGGGGAGTATTTTGAGAAATAACATAAAAATTTGGAGGATTAGAACAGAAAATAATTTTTTATTAATTTATGATCATTCTTTATTGAACAGACCTCATATATATGAGACTAATCCACTTTGCATAAAATGCTTTCTTTTAATTTTGACAGCACAGCTTGTCTGCTTTTGAACCTTGCTCTCTAAAACCCCAAAATCCAATCCTGTTAAATTTGACTCACTCTGCCCATGAAAAGATTGCATTATATTGAACAATTGCCCTTTCATGAAAGAAATTGTTATTTCTGATGAAGGAATCAGCGCTGTTTGATATCTGTCTTCGCTGTTACAAACGAATACTAGTTGACCTGTCTACTAACTGAATTATAAACGAATACTAGTTGCACCTCCCTGCCTATTTAATGAACCCAATGTAAGAAAGTTTAAAATAAGAGAACCTCTTCCTCTTTTTCCACAGAAGCAAAACATTAAGGAGGCATCTAATAAGCCTGTAATCTAACGAAAATTCAAAAGAAGGCAAATGCGTTTTTCATTGGCGAAACTCATTTTAATTTTAGCATTTGTTTAGTGCACAAGAAAGCCGCTCGTAAAGCTACCTTACCATCGCTGCTACCTCCAATATTTGTAGAAAGAATATTTTTTACTTAACACTGTAACTTAGTTTTGTTCTTACACTTGCAATAAGTTAGTTGGATAACAAAGAATTAAAATGTATTCATTGTGAATTATAAAAATATATTTCATGTATAAAATTTAAATTAACTTTTGTCTGTCTTTATTAAAATGTTATCTTTTAGTGTATAATTTAAATATTGCATATATTTATCACAAAATAGAATTTAAATAAAAGAATAAAAGAAAAAAGCAAGAAAATATAATTATTTTAATTGCTTTGAATCTTTCAAACGTTTGTCCTCCTTTTCATTAACTTGCATGTATTAATGTTTATACCTATCAAAACTATCTAGACGCTACACTGAATTGCATGTCTCGTGTCTGATACATTTTAACATATAGTAGCAATGAATGAAAGAAAATCCTGGGATGAAAATCTTCCACATTTACGCAGATTTCCGCTTTTTTTTTTCTGGGAAGTTCCGTTTTTTTTTTCTGCAATTTCTTCTTTAGAAACAAAGTAATATCATGGAATTACAGCCAAAGAATAACTGTAAAAAATAATAAGGAAAGTGTGAATATCCTAATTAAAAAGAGTGTTTGCAAAGATGCAAAAGAAAAACTGAATAAAGTGCTTTTGAGTTATAAAAATACATGCTTGTCATAAATACATATTCTGTACAAGTCGTGCAGCCATGATGAGGGGATAATGGGCTAAAGCCCCCTTCCAAAGACACATTTCATTGTTTATAGTGGACTTTATAGAACTTTTAAAGCTAAATAATAGACACAAATATATGCTTATCATAAACACATATGGTGCGCACTAGTGGTGCAGAGCCATGGGAGGTTTAAGGGTTAACCCCTTCTTCCAAAGACATATTTTATTGTTTTCACTGGACTTTATAGGGCTTTTTTCGACTAAAGTTGCCTAAAACACACACACACACCATAGAAAAAATTTCTGCCTAAACCAGTGTTCTGTGCACACATTAGTATACAAATATACTATTCTTATTCAGCTATTTTTGTAGTTAAAAATAACGCTGCGTATATTTTCCTCTTTTCGACATTTTGACTGTTTTCACCCCTGAAAATCAGAAATGATTGAAATAAAAGTTATTTTAAATCAATAAAATCCATTTATATATAAATATATTTTAAACAGGATTTTTCATCTTATGTTTATTTAATGAGTAGCCTGACTGTTGAATTCTGTAAACTTTTCAATCATATTAACTTAGAAAGTTATTAAGCTTGTATAATATTTTAATTGTTTCTCTCTCTCTCCTAACTATATTATCTTTTTCTTTTAACACATTGTTTCGTATGGGTGGAACATCCTTAGATGTAAAAGTTCTTCAGGTATCTAATGGCATGTACACTGTACTTTCTTCTGTTCAAAGGAGTAACTTTGGAGGCCACCTGGGGACATACTGTACTAGTGAATTTCAGAGGTATGTGCCTATTATGCATCCCGTGGTATCACATACAATTTAACCATTTTTGGCGAATTAGAAGTGAATGTTCCTGTTTTTTTTTCAACATAAGACTATCTTACTGTCATCCCTTTTGGTTAAAGATTTTTAGGTGCACAGTTTTTAATTGTGATATTTTATCCAGGGTTGCCACGGGTCAGAGTAAACCTGGAATTGTCAGGGAATTTAATTTTGTCCAAAAAAAAATCAGGAAAAGACAGAAAATCATGCATTTTTGTCTAAATCCTGGAAAATCAACTTAATGACCTGGAAAATGATTGATCATGGCTTCACAGACGCTTTGGAGAAAAGTAGCCAATAAGATTCATACACGGTTTCGTATCACTTTATTTTATAAATAGAATTTTTCAACTGATTTTAAAAGAAACAGCTAATATTGAACAGGGAAAGAATTTTGTTTTGTTCGCTGACTTAAATTGAAAATTTTCATGCTTATTATACACTAGCCACTGCGTGGCTAGCCCGGCGTTGCCCATGCCCTTGGTGTTAGTTATTAATCTGGTGTAAAAAGTTTCGCAGATTTCAAATCCGTTGAAATTTTTAATCTGTCTTTAGCGATTCCGATTTTACGAAAAAGAATTAACAATCCCAGTCAAAAATGTTTTTTATTTTTTGCTATCATTCCCTTCCTCTGGGCAAAATGAAAGCGGAAACGGAAAAACAAATTTAGAATCTTCAGCAATGAAAAAAACTTGGCATGATTCCAAAGCCTGATGGCAAGGTCAAGTGGGTAGCAAAAATTGCAAACAAATTCGGACCCCTTGTGTGCCAAATCTCATTGCTGTAAGTGCCATAAATCGTCAGGATATTGCGGCCGCGAAACAAACACTTCATTTATAATATTAGAGATTAAATCTTAAATTGATTTGAGTCAAATATGTTGTATTATTTGAATAAGTTATTTTAATGCAAAATTGTGCTTTGTTTAGTAATTTTCTCAGTGTATAATTCCTAATTGGTTTTTATTATTGGCTATTGAGTACTTGATTATTTCTTGGTTTTTCACCTTTAAAATGTCGTGAATTGCTAAAGTATGTCCTGTAATTTTGTAAAAATTTGTCTGGAAAAGTCTATTTCTGAAATAGATTTGGAACCCTGCCTATCTGTTGGAAATTGGCCCCCAGGGCACATCTTTAGGTGTGTGCAGGCTTCACAAACCCATCGTACCCTAGAGATCCTATTCTTTTCCTGTGGGGTTTACTGCCTACATGGGATCACAATCATGTCCAAGCAAACTTTTTCTACGTTACTCCATCTTTTGCTTTCAAAATTACTTGACATTGTCTGTCTTGTGTTTGGAGCAGCTTGGTCAAATGTGTCACATGTGCTGAAAAAACCCAAATCAATCAACTTTTAGAAAGTGGTTAGTAGACTCAAGATTACGAGTAAAATTATTCTTTTGGGTTATTTTAGGGGTTTTTGTGCCTCATTTTGTTAAAATTTGAATTAAATTTTTCAACGGAAGAGTCGAGGCTCTAATATAATTCGAAGTTTTGCAGTTCAATTAATTCTGTAGCCAACAACATCAAAATTAAAGTCTTTTCAGAGTTTATATTAACATGTTCAAAATGGTTATTTTTTAATATTTTTCTTATTCAACATAGAATTTTCCCTAAAAGTGACATGAAAAGAGCTAATTTGGGGATGAATCATATTTTATAGCAATACCTCCTTTGCATGTATGAACACAGATGCATATAACATCAGGCCTCTATGAAATTTTTGTTGGGATATTATAATTTTGGTGTTTCAAGAATTTACTGTACAAACTAAGGGGAATTTAATTTTTACTATTTTATTTTTAAAATTTTAATTTTAGCTTATGATTGAAGCTTAAATTGTCATTTCGAAAGGTTTAGTTTGGTAGTCGGTAAGGAAAGAAGAGTTTAATTTCGATATTGTGTCAAATATTTCTGTTCCAACTTTGGCGACAAACGCGTTAAGCGAGTTTCTCAACTATAAACACATAGCTAATATGAAAATCTAGCTATAGTTTTAAATGTGTAATTTTTATAAAAAATAATTTTATTGGTTGTTATGTGTTGCATTGTTTGGTTTCGTGATCATAATTTTAGAAGTAGGTTTTTATCTGAGATAGAATATTTCGACTATGTTTTATACCTATGTATCAATATGAATCAAAGATAATTAAATTTTATATTTTAAGCACCAAAGCTTTCATATTTCGATAAGATTTTTGATTTTTAAATGCAAATTTCTCTCAAAATTGCAACCTCTATAAATTTGTATGATTTTGTAGTTATCCTAAATTGGGGGTTACAGAAAATGGAGCATATCAGTATTTCCTTAAAAGATTATTCTTCTGGCTCAAAAAGCCTGCCTAATTTACAAATGAGACTACAAAAGTGTCTTATTACCGACAGAGGCTAGTTAAAAGGTTTAGATTTGTATTGTTATTACATGAAATGTTAAATTTTTAATTTATACTTGTTCACTGAATTGATATCTTATTTTTTTTAAACTTTGAAACATGTTTTCTTTTTAGCCATACATTATACAGCTACTGATTTCTAAACTTTAATATTTCAGCTTGGTTCCTTAGGTCTAATTAACCATCGTGTAGAGAGAATAACTCAATTAAATTTGGTTGATTTAGGTTTTATGACGCAAGATTAAAAATTCAAGTGGGATGTTGAATAGCCTTTAAACTCCATTCCGCACCCATAGAAATCGTCTTTCAGTCTGATTACGTATTCTTTCCCATTTCCAAAATTCATACAAGTAGATAAATTTTAGTTTCAGTCATTCGAAAAACGGATTCTAAAAAACGACAAGAAGTATGACGGGAAAATAATTTATTTACAGGCGCATTTCATAGATCCACAGAAGCACATAAAGCAGCGGAGTTTTTTAAAGAGGTTTTTAAATGCTCTTCATTTCAGATCCAGAAACAGTTTCAGATAGACGTCAAAAAGATCCACTTGCCCTACACCAAATATCTGGGGAAAAAAGGAAAAGTGTTATTTCCTCAGCTAGAGTAGTTTCATAATAATATTACCTTTGTCCCGAACTGTTACATTTGCACGTTATGTACCAGAATAGATTTTCTTCCATTTTGAAGTGGGGGTCGTGGTAGCGGATTAGCAACTGGATGGTTGGGAGTTCGAATCTAGCCTAAGACCTAAGGAGGCTGGTTCATGTTAAATATGTCGGGGTCTCAAGGGTTCTCACGTTGACGAGATGTGAAATTTTGGAGAATGGGGTACCAGCTCAGGTGTTGACTTTGTCATCTGACCGTGGTTTAAAATTGCGAGGTGTTGCGCACGGATGTTTCCATTTAGGAGTGATCCCGGACCATTGCCAATAGCCCGTTGTGTTGCTCCAGTGCGGCATTAATTAAAGTATCTACCTCCATTTTAAAGTGACCCCTGAGAGGAACATATTTAGGTATGTATGGAATTACAATTCTAAGGAACCCGAAGGATCTCTCCTCCTTTCTGTTTTATCCTGGCCTGCTCTACATATTTCCTTTTTATCCTACTACCTCATTGTTGTTTTGCGTTTGTCACAGCTTGACCAATTATGGCCCTCGCGCCATCAATTCCCAAACCAATCATCACTCCAGACTACAAATATCCATGCCATAGGCTGGTGAAAAATCAAATAAAAGAACTTTTTAAGAGTGCACCTGCTGGGAAAATGGAAAAGGTAGAAAACATTTTCGGGAAGAATGCTTACAAAATGGTACTCATTGACAGAGGTCCACAGCTAAAATACCTCTGTATGTGTGCCTTTTCTACGATATATATATATATAATGATGCTAAACTACCTTAAGGTTACCCATATTTCACTTTCCATCCCTATCTTGGCAGAGGAAAAGAAAGAAGTGATTTATTATATGAATTGTGCTTGAGACGTGAAAATCGTCTTCTAAGCAACATTCATTGTAATCCTGAGGTCATTAAATCAAACACTTTCTTGATATGTAATATTAAAATTGCGTATCCATGTTAAAAAAGTGAACCAGTAAATTTATGATTAAATTTTTTTTCTATTCCTGTTTCGGAACCAAATTCAAGTGGATGAATATGATGCTTATTTAAGGAAAGCAATATCTTGAGTGTCTCAATCTAAGAAAGGGGCCAAGACAGAGTTGGAAAACGAAATATCGGTAACCTTAAGGTATTTTAGCATCATTATATATAGAAAAGACGCGCACACGCAAGTATTTACCAGAAGGCCTCAGTCTGTGCAAATCGACGATCTTTCTGAATTCCACCGGGAGTCACCATAGTCTGGTGTACTATCTAATAAAAGCTGAAACATACAAGATTCAAATTTGTTCATCTCTCCACTGCTCCACGTTACTTGAATTTTGTGTACTCAGCGGAAAAAAAAACCTATGAAACATGGAAGTGGTGCTATTCTTTCATTCGTACATGGAACACGTTATTTTTAATCACATAGTTAAAAATATTTTAGAATAGATATATACGCCATTTTAATACTGTAAGGTGTTTACAAATGGCAGGTTTTAATGCAAAAATTAGGATAAATACCCATTTTTATTTAACCAACAATCAATATAGATGCATGTTGAATGAAGTGAAGATTACATTCTGAATATACGAACACTGTTTACTAAAACCCCATTTGGTAGTATGTGTTGTGATAGCATTAATTTCAAAAATTGCAGTGCTGCATAAAACCCCTATTTCATTCAGTAGTTGCTTTTAAGTGTGTAAAGTGACATACAAATACCTTTTATTGTGAGGCATGCAATACATGTTTGTAAACTTGAAATAAATTGTTTGGCCTTACATAAAACCATTTCGTATCAAATCTTGTTCTCATAGACTGAGGAAAAATAATCCTACCTTTGCAGAATAAGACATTCATTCAAAGCTAAAATTCATTGCTCTCATTTCACAATTATAGCAATGATAATTTCTCCTTTGTATCAGGTATTGTCTTTTTTTTTACACACCTTTCGCAGGACACTCATTTTTATCAATTTCATACATGTTGCATATACATCATATGCATGTTTTAAATCATCAATTTACATTCATTTCATGTTACGTTTTTATGCTGTTGACCAACATGTCTTAATTTTACAGTTCAATTTCATTAGCTTTCATCATTTTTTACTATTTGGGCTGTACCAACGTGTTTTAAACCATCAACGCATGAAATACACGTTCAAACTCTTAAATTTTTCTTGCCGACTAACATAACATTTGAATCCTTTCACACACACAAAACCTGACTTTTTTATAATCATTAGATTTTATCTTTATAACAGCATAACAATTATAGCTCTTGAAACTTGATATATTGAATTATAATTTTTATATATAGTGATTTTATTGTATTATATCAAGCGATTTTTTGATGCAGCACGTTATTAGACCTCGAGCCCATTAAACCCTAACCTTGCCAAGATTATTATGATTGTAGAAGGTTGTGTAATTTTTTATTTTTGCATAGTTCTGTATTTTGTTGTATATTAACGTATTTTTTTCATGTTGGATGTCTTCAAAGAGCAACTCATGTGATAATAATATAAACGAGACACAAATGCTCAATTTGAACTAAATGTAAAATAAATTTTTTTAAAGCTGAATCGGTCAGGTTTCAGACACACCAAATTTCACGAACACTGCAATAGAAATTATTTTCGATCATGTGGTTTTTCTTTTTTCTGTGACCCTGCCATTAAATAATCCAGTAATTTTGTTTAAACAAGCTGAAGTTCTAAGTAACTGAATATTTTTCAATATGATAAAAATTATGAATACATTACAACGATACAGCAAGTTTTTTTTCACAAGGATTTATCACAGAACACCGAATATTATCAGTGACTTTTCAGTGTCCTGTACCGTCATGTAAGACAGCTGTTTTAAAATTAAACTATTTATTTAGATATTTAAAATGTTTACAAGTACGTTAAAAGTTAAGGCACAGCCATCGACGATTGAAGACCTGCCTGGAGCCAAAGGACCAATGGCTCTCCACAAAACAGAGACGTCTGTCTTTCGTCGAATTCAGCACTAGTCTTCTTCTCAAATCCCTGTTCACTTGGGTCCTCAGAACCGCAGTAGCAAACGGGAGGGGGGTGAATTCCGAGCCCTGGCAAGAGATGTTTATGTCCTCGACAGAACTGAAGACACCCCCCACACATTTGCAAAAACCGTCTGTAATGCCGACTTGAGTTCCCAAAAGCTAATCTCCATTCCAGACATGGGATTAGGGAATCGACGGAACTCCAGCTGTGTCGATGGGAAAATCGTTCCTGAAAACGCACAGAACGGTTTATCGCATCTCTGAACTCAATTGCCAGACACAAGGGGAAGGAAAAAGGGGCGGACCAAAACGAAACGCCAGGCCGCTGATGAGAAAAACTCTCTTTCGGTATTTTGTCAAAACACACGTGCAAACACTGAAGTTGTTGCTGTCACCGTCTGGACATTGATGCACATTCCAGCGTAGAGAAAAAGGGTCGTCTAGTACCGTATGGTGCAGTCCCATCTCAAGATGGGACACTGAAAAGCCTACTGCTTGTAGAAAGGGTGGTCATTTACATCAACGTTCGATGCTTTCTCTTGGGATAAAGAGTCTGACTTATCCTCCATTTTGCACTTTATGAAATTTTGACAGAAGTTGAAGTTCTGGTTCCTTAATTTTTCTTGTATTCCAATGCGAGTCGTCATTGAATACTATGAATCCACTATTCAGGTATGCATAAAAAATTCTTTTTGTTGAGCATAAATGCACAAAAAAGTCAAATATTTTAAATTTCATGAATAGTTGTATTGCTTACTCAAAAACCTTTCTATACAGGGTGGTCCCGAATTCATGGTACAAACTTTAATGGTAGGTACAGGACATTGTAACAATGATTTATTGTATAGGAATGTATAGTCGCAAGTGACGCGGTGAGGCGAAAACAGGGGAAATAACGGCCGAAAGGAAAAACAAAGATTTTATTGAAAGCGTTGTTGACAAGTGTCATGTTTACAGTAATTGTTCAAAATTGCGTCCACCAGTATCGATACATGCTTGACAGCGTCGGTGGAGCGATTGGCGTACACGTTCAAAGATGCCTGGTATTTCACGCACACCTGCAGCAGCTACAGATAAGCGAGCGACGAGATCCTCATCTGAGTCAACTGGAGTCTCATAAACAAGATGCTTTAGATGTCCCCATAAAAAGTAATCGAGGCTCGATAAATCGGGAGATCGGGGTGGCCAAGGGACTGGTCCACCACGCCCAATCCATCGAGTACCAAACGTGGCATTCAGGTAATTCCGTACATCAATGCTGAAGTGTGCTGGCGCCCCATCGTGCTGAAACCACATGCGGTTACGAATGGCGATCGGAACATCATGCAGCAGTTGTGGTAACACTTCTTTCAGAAAAATAAGATAGCTTCCGCCAGTGAGCCGCGTGGGTAGTAAGTATGGGCCAATCAAAAAGTCGTTCACAATACCAGCCCACACATTAATACTGAAACGTTGTTGAAACGCATGTCGACGCGTTGCATGTGGATTATCGGTTGCCCACACATGGGAATTGTGCGCATTAAAGACACCCTCGCGTGAAAATGTCGCTTCATCTGTAAATAGCACATAATCTACGAAATCCGGCTGCAACGCACATTGCTGCATCACCCACAGGCAGAAGTTCACGCGGCGAGGATAATCTGCCGGATTCAATGCTTGTACTTTCTGAAAATGGAAGGGGTGTAAGCGATTTTCGTTTAACACTCTGCATACAGTCTGATGACTCACACCTACGTCACGCGCAACAGTTCTTGTGCTTGACTCGGGTCTATCAGCCACAATGTTCAAGATGCTTTCTTCCAGCCTTGGAGTGCGTACAGCTCTTACTCGACCAGCGCCATGTCTGTTGACGTCGAACGCACCTGTTTCACAAAGTTGACGATGTAACCGTTGAAAAATTCTATGATCCGGCATTCGTCGATCAGGATACTCCGCGCGATACATTCGTAACGCAGCTCTGCCGTTACCATTTGCACGGCCGTACATGTAATGCATGTCTGCTTTTTCTGCATACGTAAAGTCACCCATCGTCTACGGCAGCACAATTGTGAATGGCGCTTTTCCCTACTGCGATGCATCATGTTCAACAGCGGCTAGACATCTACTGCCCTCTACCGGCAATGATACCACCGATCACTCCATTTCTCTTTCCTTTTATTTCCCCTGTTTACGCCTCACCGCGTCACTTGCGACTATACATTCCTATACAATAAATCATTGTTACAATGTCCTGTACCTACCATTAAAGTTTGTACCATGAATTCGGGACCACCCTGTATAATTTGATAATTTCTTCACTTGGCTGCTTTCCCCAAGCACGCCCCTTAAAACTACCTTCTTTGAAAGCAGAAAGTAAACCACATTAAGTAGAATTACTATTTTACTGTGACTTACTTGTTTGACTTTTTTATCCATGCCAATAGTTTTGCAAATTTTCTTGCTTGCTTTAAATTGATTGTAGCAGTGGCAACATGTGTTATTGGTTCGGTTTATTATTGATAATTTAATGTTGACAACGAATTCAGGAATTTAGTGGAATGGTAACATTAGAAGGAACAGAAAAAATGTGACAGTTAGGGGCATCAAAATATGTTTTCACAAATGACGCTCTAATGTACCATTGAAACATACTGGAAAACTGGCAAGATTGATTAAAACACGATGGAAGGATGAAATAGCAAAAACGTGAATATTATGGTTCAAAGCAAAGTTCAAATGAGTTTTTCTTATAGGAAATGAGGAAAAAATGCATGGACACTTTTCGGACTTGTAATACAAGTATAACAGGATTTTCTCATATCAAACAAATTTTAAACAGTCTTTTCCATCGTCTACGAAATTCTACATGACAATGCTTTTCAGTTATGTATGAAAGAACAGTAATTTTTGTGACTTATTATTTATGGCTTATAACTAAAAAATTTTTTGTATAGAAAAAATTGAAATGAACACTTGAGTTGTCATTGCAAAATTTTACATTATGCTTATACACTTTCTTTTCTTATTCCGAAAGAAATTAGGTAATACAAAATGGGATACTGAGTGTTTTTACCATTGAGTATATTAAAAAAGTACACAAATATGATGATTGCTGCAAGAGATGGAATTGGAAAATTGCAGACTTCAATTTAAAAAATCAATAACTTCCAAAACAAAATTTTTTTCCATGCAACATTTGTGTTTACTATAGGTATTGAAATGCATTTTTGTATTAAATATAAAAGAAGAAAAAAAAAGCAGTTTCACGTCTACCGAGTTCACTGATCCCGGACTGTCGTCAGTAGACCGTTTGTCGCTCCAGTGCGTCGTTAGCTAACTCTACCTACCTTACGGTTGTGATTTCAGAAATAAGCGCAACAGGAGATGAACACAGTAGTCATAACAATGGCTTGAAATGCTCGTTGCATAGTTGTAATAGGATCTCAAAGTGAAACAGACTGAAGTTTGAATATCTCTAATATTACAAAAAAGAAGTGTTTGTCTATCTGTTTCTTTTTTCGCGGCCGCAAAATCCGGACGATTCTATGGCACTTACAGCAATGAAATTTGGCACACAGGTAGTCCGAATTTCTTGCAAATTTTGGGTCGCGGCGAATTTTAAAATTTAATCTAGACGATTTTTAAATGAATTTAGTAGTTTTATTCTCCATCGATTTTTTAACGCCTTTCTTCCGCGAAAGAAGAAACATCAGAATCTAGACTTTCTACCCACGCAACCATGACGTCAGCCTTTGGAACTATGACAAGTAGTTTTTTTTCATCGCCTAGGAACTCGTAGAAGTTATTGTTTCCGTTTTGATTTTGCGCGGAGGATAGATTTTTCCAACAAGACGATAAAAACTAATAATCTTTAACTGGAGTCACTTAGTTCTTTTTTCTATCTCCTAGACCAGTGGCGGTTCAAGTCAAGTGGGAGCCCCAAGCGGTAAAAATTTCGGGGCCCACAAACTCAAGTTAGAAAAAAAATTTCAAGAAAACTCTCATAAAGCTATTAGCATAAAAAAAAAGTAATCAAAATGGCATACCATAAATAAATTCATTAAATAAACATTAAAAAATTCATTAAAAAAATTTTTACATTATTTTCCGTCTTGCTTTATTTCTTGCAAATTCGTCCATTATTTTGGCAGGTCAATTCGGTTTAAAATTTCTTACACTATTTATAGAAGAATGGCCATATTATTTAATCTTCTCCCATAGTACTGAAATATCTAAAATAGAAAACTATATTTTTTCTTGACGCATTATGTAAAGGAATCGTTAAAAAAAAATTTCGATAGTATTTCAACATTCGGGATACATTTCTTTGGCGGCTCGATAGATATCTAGTGTGGCTTTTATGGTGTGCTCGTTTTCTTATAGAAAGAATAAAAAAATCGTCAAATTCATCTTCAAAAGAACAAACATCAATGTCATTTTTGAAAATATCCTTCAACTTTTTTTATCGTGTTCTTTTTTTAATTGATACATCTCAATAAAAAGATATTCCTAAAGGATCCACAACTTCATACGTCTGAGTTCTTTGAGATAATCTGCCTTGTTGTTATCATGTACTAGGCCGGCAACACCACAGGGAACGCCGTGATGTAAGGTATTAATCTGGTGTAAAATTTTCCGCAGATTTCAAATCCGGGTGATGATATATTCAATTTAAAAATTATTTAAAGAAAATCATATTTTTAGGTATTAATCTAAAGTGAAATTTTTACTCTATCTTTAACGGTCTAGGAGATAAAAAAAAAGAACTAGTTGACTGTAGTTAAGAGATTGTTTGGTTTTATTCATTTGGCGGAAAAATTTTTCCTCTGATAAAAATCAAAACGGAAATGAATGCCATAAATTAAGAATATGTGATCTCTTCTATGCTGTAGCATTCAATAATGATTAAATTTCATTAAATTCTTTTAATAATCTTCTAGATTGAATTTTAAAATTCGCCGTGACCCAAAAATTGCAAAAAATTTGGACTACCTGTGTGCCAAATCTCATTCTTGTAAGTGCCATAGAATCGTCAGGATTTTGCGACAAACAGACAGACAAAATGTTCAAAGACTTCATTTTACAATAGTAGAGATGCATAAAATGAATTGACAGTGAAATTTTCTCTTATGTAATTTCTCTAATGTCCGACTTCTTTGTTTTCATCAACAAACATTTTTCTTTTATTGTCTGAGCGTTTGTTCATATTCCACATTAAATGATAGCCCTGATAAATCAGTCGCCTCTTTTTCAAATTCTTCTCTGAAATTATTGATAAAAATTTTAAAGTCTTCAGTGGAATAGATCCTTTTAATAGTTCGCATTCCACTGATTGCAGTTATTTTCTAGTAACACTTAGTTTTGTAAAATAGTATTCCAAAAATAACTATTTCATATTTGTTCATTTTCTTCAGATATGAAGTCGCCTTCACTATAGTAACTTTTTTCTTCTTCTGAATTATAAATTTCAGTTAAAGCCTCTTTTATATGGGTGAAACCAAGTTTTATAGGTAATGCAGCATCTGCTCTTGCTGACCTTCTTGCATCTAAAACTCTTTTCACTGAGACGGAATGTTTACACATTTCTAGATTTCTGGTTAAAATTTTCCAGCGATGGGTTGACGCAGAAAAAAATGTGAATATGTTCTGCACAAACATAAAATAACGAATTGCAGCGCTACAACTTTATGCAGTGAAATTTCCAATTAAATTTAAGGAATTATTAGCACATGGAAAACGCACCTTGAGCTATGTTCTTTAATGACATTCTTGCAAACCCGAGTACCTCCCTGACATATTGGAAGCATTATTAAATAATTGTCCTCGCCGGTTTTCAATATCCACTCCTAATTTTATTAAAATTTGCAAAACTTCTTGTTCCAAATATGTTTATCGATGGGAATAAATTCCACAAATCTTTGCTTTATATAACCACAGAATGAAACATCTTATCACAAAAGTTAGACATCATCGACATGCGAAACATCGGGAGTGTAGTCAACGATTATACTATAATATAAGTCGTAGATTTGATTTTCTTCAATTATTTCCTATCTTACTTTATTACGCTGCTGGCCACCGTAAATGCAACGCCCTGAAGGAAGCATGCAAATAATATGAAATTTACAACATGTATTAGCGGAGGTGGGATATCCAAATGATTAGAATTTCAGTGCAGACGCACATCACGCGCGCCTGTGGCGCCACTTCAAAGTGCTATTTAAGGCTTGGAGATTTCGACGATTTCAAGTACGGCAATTGTGTTTTTTTTGTGGTTTAAAAAAAAAAACGATCAATTATGCCTCGTAGAAAACAGCGATCATCTTTTGATCAAGTATCCGAGTTCGACAGAGGAAGGATAGTGGCCTACCGAGATTGTGGATTATTTTTCAGGGAAATCGGTAGTCGTGTTGGACGAAACCAAACAACTGTAATGCGGATATGTGGTCGTTGGATGCAGGAGGGAACGACGTGTTCGATCGCATCCACTTCACGTGATGACAGGCATATTGTGCGTATGGCAGTGACGGATCGCTCAGCCACATCACGAACCATAGCACAGCACATTCAGTCTGCAACGCATCATCCAGTGTCTGCGCGTACCATTCGACGACGTTTACAGCAGAGTGGTCTGTCCGCAAGACGTCCATTGCTTCGTCTACCCTTGACGCAGAACCACAGACGTCTCCGCCGCCGATGGTGCGATGAAAGAAGGATGTGGACGGCAGAATGAAATGAAATTGTCTTTACTGACGAGCGACGCTTCTGTCTGCAACACCACGATGGTCGGATTCGAGTCTGGAGACACCGTGGAGAGAGGATGCTGAACAGCTGCGTTATGCACTGCCACACTGGTGCTGCACCGGGTATGATGGTATGGGGCGGTATTGGATATCACTCTCGCACTCCTCTAGTACGCATTGCCGGTACTTTAAACAGCCAGTGCTACATCTCGGAGGTGTTGGAGCCAGTTGTCCTTCCTTACCTTCAGGGCTTGCCCACAGCCATATTTTAACAGGATAATGCGCGACCACACGTGGCATGCATTTCCCAAGGGTTCTTTGTCAATCGCCAGATTGAATTGCTTCCCTGGCCAGCTCGCTCTCCGGATCTTTCGCCGATAGAAAACATGTGGTCCATGATTGCTCAACAATTGACCCAGATTACATTCCCAGCTGCCACACCAGATCAACTTTGGCAACGTGTGGAAGCTGCTTGGTCTTCTGTACCCCAAGAACACATCCAAAGTCTCTTTGAATCAATGCCGAGGCGTGTGGCAGCGGTGATCTCCAACAATGGCGGCTACTCTGGCTACTGATTTTGGATGGAACCATACTTCACAGAAGTCTATAAATTTAATCATTTGATACTTGGTCAACATGTTATCTACAAAATAAATTTTGTTGTGATATCTCTTGTCTTTCTTGGTGTTGCAATTTGGGTGGCTCGTCGTATTCGCTTAGGTATTCTAAGCAGGTTATAATTTCCATTCCTATTGGAATCTTTGCCTTCATCGTGAACCCTTAAATCATAATCCTGAGAGACCCACTAATTTTATTGTTGATGCAATTCTTTTCAACACATCTCCACAGTAGCATACTTATTTTTCCCTTTTCCTGTAATAGTTGAGTATCAATTCTGTTGATATACACACACATGGCTGACACGTGTTATTTTGAAACTTCGTGGTGCGATAAAATAACAGTAATTGATCTTCAATTTTGCATACTAGTTAATAATTTAGACTTTGATGTTGAAAAGAGTTTGGAAGGGTAGCAGTAAACACTTTTACTTGTTTCTAAAAATATAAGCCAATTTCTCTTTTCCAAAATTTCATTTGATTTCTTTTTGTAAAAATGATCATAAGAAAAACCTCTGTATGACACTTCATCTCTGTCTACATAGACTGATTTCAAACTCTCTATATTCCCTATATTATTTTGGTTTGCCATTAAGCATAGGATCAATAATAGCATCTGTTAATATTGTTGGCTATAAAGTTACATAACTTATTACTTCGATGTCTATATGGAGGCGTCTTTCTGAACAAACTCTATCTTCTGCGTTTTCTAAATCCCTTTTTTCAGGTCACAACATTCCTCGAACCCTAATGAAAGATATTTATAGACTTCGGGGCCCTACACGGCCGCTTACCGCTTAATCCGCCTCTATCCTAGACCGTTAAAGACAGAGTAAAAATTTCAACTTATTTAAAATATGCGGAAAATTTCACTTTAGATCGATAGCTAAAAATATGACTTTTTTATATAAATAATTATTAAATTGAATATAACTTTTATATTTTCGCAAGAGATTGTGACGTCACATGAAACAGATTCCATCTTCTGCCCTTCGCTTAAAAAAAAAAAAAAAAAAATTACATTTCCTGTCCTATTCCATATCAGGGAATGAGAGCAAAATATAAAAAAGTAAACATTTTGACTGGGATTGTTATTTCTTTTTCTTAAAATCAGAAGCGCTAAAGATAGATTAAAAATTTCAAGGGATTCGAAATCTGCGGAAAATTTTACACCAGATTAATAACTTGCATCACGGGCAACGCCGGTCTAGCCACGCAGTGGCTAGTATTTAATAGAATGAAAAAGGTATTAAGGATGGTGGTACATAGCTGTGGCGTTCATGTACATTCCATTGACCTTACAGGTTTACATCAACGGAATCATCTTGATTTGTTATCTGTGAATGAGGTATAATTCGCTGATCTGATAGCATTAAAATGATGTGTTACTCCAATTTTTATAAAAAAAACATTGGAACACTCAAATCAAGTAGACGGGGATCAAAAAGAAGTCTTACATTAAACAGGTCTGTTAAAGTTTCGTCTACTTGTCTTCCGTATCTTCATTTTGTAGAATGTATGTAGTCTTTCAGAAATGCACTCCGAAGATGGTCTCGATTGACATCAATCCGTTCGCTGCAATGGAAAAAATAAAAACGATTTATACATATGTTTCAATATCATGTTATCGGATAACCCTTCAAGTACCAATTGGAGAGGCTTCGACTCTGTCATCCCGTGAGATGAAGACACGTCGCATTCACCATTAACTATTGGTAACTCTATTTACTGGGAGCTTTTGGGGAAGCTCTCCGAGAAGGATAGTTCCCCTATAGCCCATGGAGAAATTTTGGTGGTGCCATAAAATGGAGATATTTTGGTGGTGCCCCAAAATGGAAATCTTTTGGTGGTGCCCCAAAATGTGAAAATTTGGGTGGTGCCCCAAAATGGAGATCCTTTGGTGGTTCTCAAAATGGAGATTTTTGGTGGTACCCCAAAATGGAGAAATTTCGGAAAGCTCTACAAGCCAACATTTGTTTGCTGTCTTAACCCTCTGCATACGAAGCCTCGAAATATCAATTCAACCTTTCGTTACGAGAGGCGCCCGGACAAGCAGAAACGGAGAGCGCCCGAGATTAGTGCTTGCCCCTAGAAGGCGTATCACCTTGTCACTCTACTTGACCATCTCCTTTGTATGCACCGTAGGGGGTCAAAAACTACTCAAGAAGTTGTCCTTTATCTTTCCGATGCATGGCATTCTGTGACACAGAACCAGTTCATACGGGCTCACTTGGGAATGTTTATGTGCGCCGTTGTATGTGCCATTGTGTTCTTGAATTATTTTCTCACGTGCACTTTACCTTCACTCCCTGCTTCGAGGTTGTGCTTTGTAATTCTGTAAAAAAGTCTTTTTTAAGACTTCCTATTTTGGTAGATATTATTAGCCTTAAATCTATTTGCTTTATAGGCTTGAAATAAATACGGATTTGATTCGTGATTATTATATCACGCAAAACCAAATCGCTGAACCGAGCGGAAATTAAAGCAATTTTGTTTCAAGATACTCACGAATCATATTTTTTTTTAAATCGGATGATGATGATTCTCTAAAAGTACTAAGAAAGTAAACTGTGTTTTAGATAGCAGTTTATGTCAAGAAGATAAGGGGGAATTTAAAATGAATTTTGGTGAAAGCCTTGATGAGTCGACGCTTAATTTTAATGTTGACTGATCAAATGACGTTCAGAGTGAATGCATACAGGAAACAAAATTTGTGCATCACACAGTATCTGTGCATAATTTGATAACAGGCTCAACCGCATTGGATTTTTTCAAATTGTTAATTTCGGATGAATTACTCGGATGATTGAAGTTATTCAAGTAAACACGAATAAATATGCAATTCTCTGTGCAAAGAAAAGAGAATTAGAGGATAAACATTGGCAAGATATCGAAAGGATTGATGAACTATGGAGATATTGTTCCTGTTTCGAATCCGGGTCCGGGCATAGATGTTTGTAAGCGTATGGTGTAGAGGCGGCTGGTGCACCTTAAATCCGTCCTGGCCGAAAATCCTCACGTTGGGTTGGTGTGGAAATTTAGAGAGTGGTGTGCCAGCTCAGGTGTTGTTTCGTCATCTGATCGTGGTTCAAAATTACGAGGTGTTGTCCTCGGATCTTTCCCTTAAGGGACTGATCCCGGGCCGTCGTCAATAGCCCGTTGTGTTGCTCTAGTACGACGTAACTATAATTGCCTTATTATGATTGTAGCTCATTTGCCTAGGCTTGCTAACTATTGGTCGCAGAATCCGATGTTAGGTAACATGATGGTAAAAAAACTTATGACCAGAGGTAGATTTTTTAAAATTTTGCATTAGTTTCACATCTCAGATAGAGAAAAGGAATTTGGAAGAAAGAATGTCGAGTTTTCTTACGTACAGAAGGTTGAACCTCTGTATTTTATAGTGAAAAACAAATGTTCTCAGAATCTCAATGCTCCTAGAAAAGTTTGCATTGACGAAACCATAGTAAAATTTAAGGGCCGAGTGGGCCAAACAAGGTCAGAAAATGGGGATCCTTTGTTCATCAAAATCCGGCTATGTTTTAAATTTTGAACTATATGCTGGAAAGATGAGTAATATACCAACGTCCCTGAAAGGACTTGGATACGATGTGGTCACGTATTTGATAAGTACTCTGAAGAATAAAAGCCACAATATATATTTTGACCGGTTTTCTTCAGTTTTCCTGTAGATTTATTAAAAATGGGACATTATGGTTGCGGGATGCTGAACAGAAACAGAAAATATTTGCCCAATAACATCAAGGCCTTAAAACTTTCCGAGGATAAAAAAATATAAAGGATTTCCAAAGCAAAAATATTTCCTACTTCTTTGCACGGCGTGGATGGACAAAAAAAGTTTTTATGCTGTTCTCAAACTCTGAGAATGAAACAGGTCTTGTGCAAAGAAGGCAATATTCTGTTAAAAGAGATAAAGTTTGCCCTATCGCTTTTATGAAGTGCAATAAGCATATGGTGGAGTGGATTTAGCCCCCCCCCCCTGATCAGAGGAAATACCACACTACTTCAAGAAAATCCTCAAAATGGTGGAAGTCTTAAATGCAAATCTCTTTACGATTTTAAATTGGAATTAATCTCCGATATAGACAAAAAGTATTGGAATGTAAAAAGAAAAAACACATTTATTTATTCCACCCCACACATTCATACGAGGAGAAAAATAGATGGTCGAAAAAGAAAGTGTGTTCCATGGGGGTTAGGGGGGGGGGGCAATAAAACGAAATAAAAACGTTGTCTAACAGATTTGTAGAGAGCACATGGGAGTGCGAAATATGTCAGAAATGCTTTTGCAAAAGCTGTTTTGAAGAAAACCTACAAAAGTCGCAGAAACTAACCCATAAAATTACAAAAAAAAACTATTATTATATAAAACAAAGTCAAAGGAAATATGGATAATCAAAGGAATATTAAAAACAAATTATCGAAACCACCTGCTTTTAGAATAAGTATTTAAAATTTATAGCCGAAGTAGTTAATAAAATTTGAATTATGTAATAGATTGTGTATATATAGACATAGACATGTCGACGTTTATCGTTCGTTTTAAAACTAAAAAACCCTATCTTCCATTTGCAATTTGAATGACTAGTCTAAAAATTGACACCATTGAGAAAGCAGTATTGGTATCCCGCAGCTAGATGTGATCAACAGTGACCTCAAAACACGCCCTCTTCTTTGAAGGCCTGGAGAAGAAGGGGAAAGAAGCGCTTAATGGATCCAGGCGTCTTGTTGGGAATCCGACAACATTCTTTTCCCCTGTCCCCCGTAACGAAAGGAAACAGATTCTCGGGCGCTTTCGTATGCAGAGGGTGTAACCAGGAAACTTTAAGCAGCCAACCCGACGTCGGAGGGTTGCGAGTTCCAAACTCGATCCAACTGAAGACCGTCGTGTACATGTTGACTGGTATCACGTTAAATCCGCTGCGGTCTGAAATGTTCTCCCTTTGGAGTGTTGAAGTTTGGAAGGCGTGATTTCGTCACCTGCCCGTGGTCCGTGGTTCAAAATGATGAGGCGTTGTTCTCGGATCGTTCACTTCGAGTTTGATCCTGGATAGTAACCGATAGGACGATGTTTTGCGTCAGTGCGACGTTAATTCAACTACCTACCAGTTTCTTAAGAACAAGTCCTTTATCCGTTGGTGGGGCATTGATTTAAAAATGTTAGGGTGATTTAAATTTACATTCATATTGATTCATAATCCTTTGAGGGTCCACGGTAACCCAGTTGAAAGAGTAACGGCTTAGCAAATCGGAGGGTTACGAGATGGAATCCAACCAAGGACAATCGTGTTCGAAGGGGTCTGGCGCACGTTATATTCGTCGAGGCCTCAAAAGTCCGTTGTGTTGCTCCAATGCGACTTTAAACTAACCACCTTCCCATAACCGTTTTAGAATTTCCACACTGTTACGAGTATGAGTGCTACGAGTGTCTATGGATTTATAATAGCATTAATACCCTAAAGCTTCGGTTTCCTAAGAAAGTGGAGCCGTTATGTAACAGCCGTTATGCGTCATTTAGCCGCGGGCATAACTAGACGGCCGTCTAAACAGAGTCCAGAGTTGTCAACTTAGACGTAGAGAATACGGTAGAGAATGGGCAACACAGACGGCTGTCGTGGTTGATTTTATTCGAGACACAAAACAAAATGGCTTTTTTATTCTCTAGTCCAAAGTTTCTAACTTCGGTATCGTTGAAGATAGAGTGAAAATTTCGACGGATTTCAAATCAGTTTAAAATTCTACGCCAGATTGATACCAAAAACAGTTTTATTATTCAATCATTTAACATTTGATTGTTTAATTATTATTTAAAGAAAATCACATTTATGGTAACTTTTTGGTGTAAAATTTTCCGCAGATTTCAAATCCGTTGAAGTTTTTATTCTGTGCTTAACGCTATCCCGATTTTACAAAAACGATCTAATCAATGGCAGTCAAATATGTTTGTTTGTTTTGCTCCTCTCCGCTCGAATCGTTTGGCGCAGAAAATGAAATGACCGCCAAGAGAAAAAACGTTCCCCAACTGAGAGGCGACGGTCATGGAAATATCGGCTCCGATAATTTCCGTTACGCTCACAATCAACACTCTCTAAGAAACCAACATCATCTGTTAGTATAAACAACAACGTTTTAGTGACGTCACACACATTTACATCACGGCTGCGCTTTCTTAGGAAACCGAAGCTTAAGAAGGTTATCAGTGATATCGTCATCTTCTGATATTGCGACTTCTTGAGCCGGTTGTCACGTGAATTTGGTTGCTCACATTATTTGCATACTAGCAATAATTTTGTCCTTACTGTCATGAGAGCAAGGCCTAATGCATAAAAATATTAGACCTTTAGAAATTGGCCCCCAAAACAACATTCCCTCAAAACTTCCCGAGAAGCTGAAAGTAATCATTATTCTCGATGTTGTATGAAAAGAAGCATTCACCCTTTAAGTATTAAAGAAAAATCGTATACTTCAAATGAACTCAGATGTATCTAATTTTGATTTTGTTGAAACAAAATCGTCTCAGTTTAGTTTAAATCAGTCAATCCCCGAGAGCAGACCTAGATCTGATCTCGAGAAAAAATTCCGAAATCCCTGGATTAGCGGGATAATTTGTTTTCATTTGAATGGGATTCCGATAGTTTACATATCTGGTTAACAGAACCAACTTTGAAAACTCTCCAAAAAGAGGACTTTGTTAGGAAAAGAAGTATTTAAGCCCTTTTCTATCCACACGCACAAGACGATCAAAACGCGACTTCGGTGAAAAACTCTTCGTTGTTTTTTTTTTAATTAAACTCTCTTTTAGTCCCTAGATGAAATGCCACTTCCTTTTTACAAATACTAGGGGGCTCCGCCCCCTGCTCGCTTACTCTTGCCAATCTCCGGAGATTAATACGCAATCCCATATGATTCGTAAACCAACACTTCGTTTGCAGAGTTAATCTTCTGCGACGGCGAAACTATCTTAATAATTCGTATAATCCTGATTTGACTATCCGGTCCATGACGTCACAGCGAGGCCTTCGACCCCCTGCTCGCTAACGCTCGCCAATCCCGTTTGGTTTGCTTCTCAAGCCAAGACTACTTTCGCAAGTGATTTCCCTTTTTTTTTTTACTTTAACACTTAATGCACCCTAAACAAATAGCCGCATCAGTAAGAAAAATCTCCATCTTATTCCCTGTACAATTTTAAATAAACTGTTAATATCGTAATTTTGCTTGCGATCTGTACTTTCTCGGTAAACCGTCTGAGAACAAAGTGAAAAAAGCGACCCTCTTTCCTCGCCAAATGAAAAAAAAATTGTTTCTATGGTAATTGTTGTTGCGATAAATTTAATATCTGGCAAACCCGTTGGCCAAAAATGTAACCATAATTTCCGTGAATGAGAACACTATGGCTCCGCGTTCTAAAAAATTCGAAATTTGTCTGACCACCTTTTGATTGCATCGAATTTATTCATGAACCGATTAAAAAATTAATTTTACCATAAGAAAGAGCTCTAATTTTTCACATAGTATTTTCAAATTATAAAACTAATAGTATTAAGGTATATATATGTAATAAGGTATATATATATATAATGTATATATATAACTTTTAATTCCATCGACTTTATTTATTAACCAATTAAAAAAATAATTGTACCGTAAGAAAGAGTACATTCTAAGGTATACTGCTATGTTTTCAAATTTAAAAATAATAGTATTAAGCTGTAGATATGACTGTTTTAACAAAAAGTAGAGAAAATATCCCAATATACCGAAATTTGTAAGACCCACTTTTGATCCCATCGGATTTTTTTATTAACCAATTTCAAAAATAATTATAACGTAAGAAAGAGTACATTCTAAGGTATACCGCGATATTTTCAAATTAAAAAACTAATAATAATAAGATATAGAAATGACAGTAGATGAAATAGTATTATTTTCGGCCAGAACGATTTGATGTTAGTGTATAAATCAGGGAGAAGCTGGTTTTCTATTTGCAATCTTAAATTCAGTTCGTTCATATGTTTTGTCATATCGACATAGAATGCTAACTTACACAGCCATTCGCTATTTTGTAATTCGGTTAGAGGGCGATCCTTTTCGTTCAAAAAAATTTCGATCTTTGCTCGAAGTTCAAAAAAAGCGCTGAAGGACTTTTCCTTAACTAAGCCAGCTTACGGCAGTATGACATGATAAGTCATTTTCTCTAATCTCTTCAATAAATTTACGGAATTGTCGGTGATTCAGCCCACTGGATCGGATGAAATTAACAACTAATATGACTGGTTCTATAACTTCAGACATATCCAAACATTTTCCGCACCAGGACTGTTGATGAATGATACAATGTAAGACTAGTGGTTCTAAACACCATCATTTTTTAACGCCTTTGACACAAGTGCAACCACTACTTTATTTTTACCACACATGTTTTGGCCTCCATCAGTTGTAATACATATCAAGTTTTTCCATCGAAGGTTCTTTTTATTAATGGCATTTACAACTCTCTTAAGAATATCGTTCCCATAGTCGTGCCGTGAAAACTATCAATATCAAGAAGTTCTTCATACACTTCATGGTTTTTATCTACTCCTCAAATAAAAATCAACACCTGAGCCGTAATCGATGGTTACGCCTGAGCACTATCTGACACAACCTTTGAATCCTCCGAGGCCAGAGAAAACCACTCAAGCTATCCATTTTTGTCAGACAGTTGAGATGATATATTTTCTGCGATGTCTTGTACCCTCCGAGCCACGGTGTTTGCTGACAAACTGACAGTTTTAAATAAATTTACCTCTTCGGGGGCACATTTCTTCGGCTACTACAATTACGCATTTTTGATCATTTCTCCATTGGTGAATGGTTTTCCACGTTTTGCGATTTCAAGAGCCACACGAAAGCTGGCACGAGTTGCAGCCTCTTGCTCAGTATTGACTTTTGTTAACAAAGCTTGCTGCGAATTCAATCCGCTCTTCAAAGTTTCACATTTTTCTGTCCGTAAACTTCCTGTATATTTTGAAAATGTTTCGTTTCATAATGACGTTAATGTTGTATTCCTTGAAAACGGCTATGGTTTCATTGCAAATCAAACATTATTACGGGACTCAATCACGAAATATTGATAGCTCCATTGATCTTTGAATGTTCCGCATTCATTGTCTATTTTTCGCTCCATGCTAGTAAATAACACACTCCTTTAGTATAAATAAGGATAAGAAAATGTTTTATAAAAAGCTTAGAACTATGATGCAATATAAAAAGAAATATTTTAACTTGTGCATAAATTTCACATCTGTATCTCATCACCCTAAAAAAGTGGACAGTATCTTGGTGACGATATATCTCCTCATTGGAAAACTTGGCCAAATCTTAATTTACGAGGTATACCATCGAACAGAACGGCACATACAATATAGATTAGATGTAATTTTTAGTAAATGAAATAATTTTTTCTGCAAATTTTGTCAAAACTTTTGCATTAACTTTACATCAACAATAATTAAATTCTTTTTAAAAATGTGTTTTAGAGTATGACCGAAAGATTCAGTTGAAGATTATGTTGCGGTGATTTTTCGCTTTAGTCGTAGTAACTTATTATGATAAATTATATTTAAATCATGAACGTTCATTTCCCAAGCATCTGAAGGGAATAACTGAAGGATGTGTTGGATACCCGGGAGCAGAAAGTGCTTAAAAATGCGACGTACGTCACTGAACAAAGTCTTTGTAGAACGATTTTTCCTTCATTTTATCAAATTTTGTTTTCAATCATCAATTTAATCAATTTCATTCTGCAATGCAAAGCGTGCTCCTTGACACACCTTTTTTTTCTATTCTAGCTACGGAACAACCTACCTGCACCGCCCAAATGACCACAAACACTTTATAAATAACGCATCTTCTGTCGATGACAAAATATTTAACTTCAAAAGTTATCGACCGAATTGCAAATTCTGAAAGTATAACTTGTTTTTAAATAAAGAGTAAGTTAATTAATTTTGATGTTTTATTATACTAGGGGGCTCCGCCCCCTGCTCACTTACGCTCGCCAACCCCCGGTTTTTTTACGTTGAGAGGTACTCTTTAAAAAAAACTCACGGCTGAAGACTGAAAATTTGTATGTGTTTTGCTCACTCGCGGAAGAAATTTCGCTTCCTCAATTTTGACACTTAATAAACCCTAAACTAATAGCCGCATCGGAAAAAAATCTTAATAATTGTTCAGGGAATACGATGAAGAACAAATCATGTTAATTTCGTTTTTTTCCAATCAGTACTTTCTCGGGAAATCGTTTAAGAATCGAGCTAAACAACACAGTTTTCAATCCTGCGGCTGCGGTAACTTTTTTTTAATATAGAGAGAAATATGTAATACATATTGAGCCGATAATTGTGTTTTACGTCTGTTTTTGATTTGACCGCAGTCTTCAAAATTCGGACAAAATGCCCACAGAACAATTGAAATTGCTTGGAATTGTGTTGCAGAACACTGAGTATAATTCTACACCTGGGGGTCACATCTTTATGAACGAAATATCTCGTTGAAACCAATTGGAGGACGAAAAAAAAGCAAAGGTTAAATATAAATATTCTTATTTAGTATTTTCAGATTCGCTTTTAACCCTTCTTTGCATGATTTTTTTTCTTTATTGGTGAAATAAATCAAGGTCATATAATTCATGTTCAAAATTAAAGGGAAAATGGTTGAAAAAATCTTAGTATATATTTATAGTATAAATTTAGCAAAAAACAATATGATGGAAATTTCCATCATCATGCAAAGTTAGATCATTAGCTTAGTGCTAAATAGAAATAAAAGAGAATATCATTGTATATTTTTTATTCTTTATGATAATTAACAAAACAATTATTATTTTTATTTAGGAGATAAGTAACTGCATAGTGATGTAAAATTCTATCATGTGGTATTTTTTAAATTAAACGCAAACTTTGTCAGAAATTGCTCTAAAAATAACAGAAACACATGTTACAAACCTTTCTTCCACTCATTTTCACTTTTTTAGCAATAGAAACTCAACTATAATAAAACAAAATTAAAAACGAAATCATACGTTTATTGCAACTTCAAGAAACAGCGGAATGACAACTTCAAGCTCGTTTTACTGATAGTGACACTTGTTTATTTTTGACAGCTTTGTTTTTTTTTATGCAATGGACATTAAAAAGGTATCCAGACACGATCACCTTAAAGTGAACTTGTTCTTTTATATAATTTTTGGGCATTCAATGTTATGATGGAAATTTCTACCATTATGCAAAGAATGGTTAAACCAAACATCCAAAGCACATTTAGAAATAATTACAAAATGAAACGTGAAATTAAAAAAAATCAAATGCGTTCCCGAAAGGAACAGCATTGAAATGGCTGAGTCGAACGCGACCAGAGAAAGAAGTCTTACCTTGGTGCGCTCCTTTTGCCATTTACATTACTCATGTCCCTAATGCAAAAGCAGTTTCCTACGCTCACCCTGTACCTCATGCAAAAGTAATGGCAGAGCTCCGGGCCAATCAATCCACCCTCCACCATATACTTAGCGAACCCCCCCTTCTTATCCTCCACCTCCTTCTTATCCTCCACCTCCTCCACTGGGGCTTCTTCTTTCGCGCACGGCCCCGCCTCCACCCTCGCCAGCAACAGGTAGATCAGGCACAGCGTCAGCAGCCACAGCGTTTTGTTCGAGGCGGACATCTTCTGCTAAAGGCTAGCGCTTGGGTTCTCTCGGAAAACGGTATTGGAAAAGCGCGTTGTGGCCGGGAGCGCGCGTTTTTGAGCTTTTATAACGAGCCACCCCCGTTTGGCGGAAGGATGAGAAATGATTCTCAAAGACACAAATATAGCCTAGAATAAAAATAAAAAAAACTGAACACTAAGAATGGAAAGACAGCTCTGATGAAATATCAGCTGCGAATCAAACGAAACTGACATTGATGATTTGATTGCCGCAGAAATGATGGAAACATGTTAGAGATGGTGAATGAAGAAATCGGGGTTGGGCTGTGAGTTCTAACGAACTATAAAAACAGACATTTTTAACACTTGTCGAAGGAATCAAGACAATCGATACCGATGGATATCAAAACATCAATTGCCCTCAGAGGTACTTCCTTTTGAGGTGTGTACGAAATCCATGTAATCGAGGTTACCTAGTACCCATTACTCTTGGAACCCTACTAACCCTCTTTAATTTAGTCTTTACTGGTGTTCATTGTCTTCAGTAAATACGGAGTTGTGTTCCCAATGTACCCAAGAGTCTTTCAATTTTCAATCCATTACCCTACTCCTCAATCAGCTTGGCCAAATATGATACTTCCGTCATGTTATTTACGATGTTTTGAACGGAACTGATCTGTTGGGCTTTCAGAGCTTTTTCGATGGCATTTTTCTTTAACGCTAGACGACCCGAAACGTAGAAATTATGAATTTATGTTTTAATTTACAGAAGCTATTAAAATACTTTTGTTGGAATTAATCTTGCGATAAGAGAATGGTTGTATGGATGATTCCGTGTGTGTCGAACCCCTTAGTCCACTTGATCAGCTTCGATTTTCTTAAAACTTGACGAATGTTTTGTCCTGCCACATGTAAGAGTTTCTGTAAACTCTTAGTTCCCTACTTGCGATAGCTTTCTATTGCTATCAAATTTAAATTTGGGCAACTTTTGAATTTTTCAGTATTTTTGGCTAGTTATTATTTGTGGGTACTGATTACATTATTCTATGTACTTTGAATGTTTTTTGCTGTGAATTTATGGCTTCTCCTTCCTTAAAACTTTCAAAAACAAACATGAATAACATACTTTTAAGGCACTGTTCACATGAGGTGTTTTCAGTCAGCTTTCCGTAAGCATTAAATTATGTTTTTTTATTCCTCTTATTCAAGTTTCTATCTTTGCGATCGTTGAAGATAAATTGAAAATTTCAACGGATTTCAAAACAGCGTAAAATTATGAGCCAGATCAATACCAAAGCAGATTTATTATTTAATTATTTACCATTTGATTATTTAACTATTTATTAAATAAATAATTATTTATTTAAGGAAAATAACATTTAAGGTATCGGTCTGGTGTAAAGTCTTGCACAGATTTCAAATCCGTTGAAATTTTCACTCTATCTACAACGATAGCAAAGATAGAAACATGAATTAGAGGGATTAAAAAAAAACGAAAACGCCTCATGTGAACAGGGCCGCCTAACATATAGGTACCACGACGCCAAAGTCACGCAAAGAGGTCTGAAAATCGACGTTTCTATGAAAACGCGTTCTAAGTTTCGACGCTTGGGGTAAAATCGAGTTTTAAATCTCATATTGTTTTTTCATAGAAATTGGCATTTCCCCTAAGAATCACATGAAATGGTGACTTTAAAAAAGCATTTAGTTGAAAATCGCCAAAAATACAAGATTGTGCCTTTGGCGTTGCAAAAGCGATTATATTTTTAGAAAAAAAAAATCTTACACGGTTTTTTTAACTTAAGGTCAAAATTAAAATTATACGTCCTTTGTGAAGTTCGAATATTCTTTCCTACATGACTTATAACATTATTCTTACGCGTGGAAAAATGTAGAAGTCTCGTCGAAGCTCGGATGGCAATAAGTAATTCACACACACGACCAGTGTTAGTGAACTGTATGAATTTTATTGTTGATTCATAAACTCAATTTTTCTGCAGTTTTCAAAATTCGTACAAAATGTCTGCAGAATAATTACAATTGCTTGGAGTTCTATTGCTGAACACCAGGGCTGTAGTCGTAAAAAAACGAGACCATGGGCACCCGCAGATTTTTCTCCCGGGGAGGCGAAACATGTACTTACTACTTACATTTTCCATAGGTGGCAAAAAGACATGTATACACAAATGCACATACATGTGTGTGTATGTATATATACAATCTATAACAAAAAAATTGACTTACCAAGAAGGAATCATCCGATTGCTTTGAAATTTCGTATGCATGAATAGTGCGATCTCCATCGCATCGGAACTGCGCATCCAGCAGATGTATATAAGGAGTTGTTCTTGAACTGTTGTTAAAAAATTTCTGCTGCATTGCGATTTAGGATACCTTTTTACGACTGAAAAAATGCCTCGTCGCAGGATTCGAGCTCATCACGAGCAATTTTCAGAGTTTGAACGAGGTCATATCATTGGATTGAAAGAGGCAGGTTGGGCAAATCGGAGAATCGCTCGTCATGTGAGTCGAAGCGATGCGGCGATTAGAAGATGCTGGCAAGAATGGGTGGACAAAAGCAGATTTCAGCGTCATGATGGTAGCGGTCGACGTAGGGCCACAACAGATCGCGAGGACAGAGTGATTGTCAGATCAGCTGTCACAGCTCCTGATTCATTGCTATCAACCATCAGTCGTGCGACCCACACACGAGTGTCCACCATGACCATTCACAGACGGCTGAGAGAGCGAAATCTACGCTCGTACCGACCGTTATGCCACCTGCCACTCACGCCTGCACACTGTCGAGCCAGATTACAGTGGTGCTTGGCTCGATCAGGCTGAAATGATGCTGACTGGGGACTTATAGTCTTTAGCGGCGATTCCCGCTTCCAACTGTGTCCTGACGATCATCGAAGACGAGTCTGGAGACGACCAGGGCAGCGTGCCGATCCTGCTTTCACTATTGCACGCCACACGGGCCCTCAACAAGGAGTTATGGTCTGGGGTGCCATTTCCTTTGATAGCCGGACCCCTTTGGTCGTCATTAGAGATACACTTACTGCACAGCGGTACGTTGACGACATTCTGAGACCTGTTTTGCAACCGTTCCTTTCGCAGTACCCTGGGTTTATTTTTCACCAAGACTATGCCAGACCACATACGGCACGTGTTGCTATGAACTGTCTTCAAGCTTGTCAAACACTTCCTTGGCCAGCCAGATCACCAGATCTCTCTCCCATCGAGCATGCCTGGTATATGATGGGAAGGCGACTGCATCCGGTAGGGAATGTTGATGACGTAGTCCGACAATTGGAGCAAATTTGGCAAGAAATACCGCAGGAGACCATCCGGGAGCTTTATCGGTCTATGCCACGCCGTGTGGCAGCTTGCATCCAGGCTAGAGGCGGGTCAACACCTTATTGAGCTCGTTACTGTAATTCTGAAATAAATCATTCAATTGTTCTGAAATTTTAATCATTTTCTATTCTGTACTTAATTTTCCTATCCACCAATTTTTGTTTCCATCGGACAACTCCTTCTTGGTGCGTCGATTTTTTCGTTATAGAGTGTATATAGGAATTCCATAAGCCAGGAGGGGCGGCCGCCCCCTTGCCCCACCCCATCCCGGCGCCCATTCGAATAAATCGAAGTTCAAATTATCGAGAAAAATAAGCCTATTCATTTTATATTACAGGAAGGGAGTAGTGGAACTTTGAAGAAACTTCGACTTAAGCAGAAATTCGTGTTCACAAGATTCGAGCTATTGGGAGTTTTCTGTACTTATGCAAAGCAAAATATGCAGACTACCATCGAGTGATATTCAAACTTGAAAATCTTTCTACATTAATATCTAACTATGATATAAAATTATTACAGAAAATGTTAAGAGAAAAATATTTAAACACACAAAGTAGGATGTAATTTTGTTTTATTTAACAAATTTTATGGCATACCTCTCATTTTCATTGAAATATTTCCCAAACTACTTGACGAGAGAAATCCGTCTCTTTTTGCAGCGCATTCTCTTGATCAAGTCAACTGAAGAGCAATGGTTGGCCAACCAAGAATTTACAAATTTTTTCGACTGAAAGTGTTCTGTAGGTGGTCCATTTGCATGACTAAACATTAGATTGTAGACGTTTGAAATCAATAAAGATCGTCTCAAATATGTTACTTATGTTGTGAATTAAACTAAACCCGCGCTCACACTCTGCCGTTGAATATGGTAATCTTTCAATTGTTCTTAAAAGAGGCTTTAATTTTTCTGGAACAGCTTGGGCGTTTTCATTGAAACCATGAATAGTTCACATTTCATTTATACCAAAACGTCGACAGATCCTTTTTATCTCCTTTTCTCCCATCTACTGTACTTTGGAGAGTGGGGTGCCATCTCAGGTGTTGCTTCGTCATCTGACCTTGGTTCAAAATTACGAGGTGTTGTCCTCGGATCCTTCGTTATCCCTTTCCCTTAATGGATTGATCCCGGATCGTTGTCAATAGCCCGTTGTGTTGCTCTAGTATGACGTTAATTAAAAATTACCATTACCCATCTACTGTATTTAAATTTTCTGGATCAAGCTTGGAGATATCATTCAAAAGTTGACAATTTTCTTCATTAACATCAGAACAAAGTCTAGATTTTATTTTAGCGACACTACTTTGAATGAATTGCTTTTGATTAATTGTTACAATTTTGGAATTATGTACCAAGATGATATCTTGAAGTAGAAACTTTTCTTTTGCTTCTACAGCTGTCTGCTTTTTTTCTCCTGGGGTGCCTTTAAAAGTATCGATGACCCTCATTGTTCTTTATATTAGTTGTTCAGCCCGTGGAAGGGTTGTCTTCTTAAACTGGAGTTCCGTAGAAAGCATAGATAATTCTTGCAGAATATCAAACATGAGGCCCAAATCCAAGACGAATTCTGGACTTCCAAATTTTTTTTAACCCAGTAAATGTTGGTATTAAATTTAAATCTTCACCCTCTTCGTGGTTTCAAAATGGTAATAAAGCGCTTTATATGTCCTCCAAACAGCTTTTATCGTTTTAAAACTGCTTGCAATCCAACGTATACTTCGAACTCGGCCTATTTTGACGAACTGTAAGCCCAATTCTCGGTGAACGTTTTCAAATGCTTGACTAATATTGGCGATCGACTATATACACGATACAGTTTATCCATGAACGATTTAAAATGGTTTAATCCATGAACATCTTTAATGGCATCATTTACAAACAGTTTTATCCTGTGATTAAAGCAGTGCCATGTAAAGAGTTTCGGATATTTTTGCCTTAGTCGAGTTACTACTCCAGAATGCTTTTCTGTCATCACACTTGCACCATCGGTGGTAATAGCAATCCGATTTGCCTCAAATGTTCCTCATTAAATCCGTGAATTTTTTAAATATTTAAAAGCGCGTTTTCAATGTGTTCAGAGTCTTGCGTTTCTAATTCGCATAAATCGAGGAAAATATATTCTGCATTTTCGTCATCTATATATGCCTTTAAATGCACAGGGCTCCTAACACGTCACTTTTTGTCACTTTTTTGACATTTTGACACCTTTTCAGGGGTCTTAAGTTCTTAAATTCTATTTGGAGCAGAAAAAATTTTGGTGCGCACTTAAAAAAAGAAATTTATTTGTAAAAACAATAGGGTTTGCACGGATTCAATTTCGAAATGCGCGCTACGTTCCTCCGCAAGAATGGATAAAAAAAACGTACTGTTTCAATTGTAAAAGGTTACTTCACGTTGCATGCGGTGTATTAGCATCAAGTTCTGGAAATTTGCCCACGGGAAAAGGCTATCAGTAAAACGAAGCGGCGAAGTTAAAGGGAAGCATGGCCATCTTGCATGTCCGACCCCTCTTACCTAATTACCTAACTTGAGTAATACAACTTGAGTGGCATTTACGACTAACATTTTCCTTTCATAGCACTGTGTGGCGTATCATTTGGCGCAAGATAGATATCACCGGTCGACAGGGTCAAACTAAAGGAGGAACCCTCTAGGACAGTGCTCCCCAACCTTTTTATCGCCGTGGACCGGATCAACGTTTGATAATTTTAACACGGCCCGCTGAGGGGGGAGGGGGGTTGATTGTTTATATTTTAGATTGTTTTGATTTAATACTTTTAATTGAATTGTATTTAAACATGCCTTGAAAATAAAATACAGTTACACCAAAAAATGAATGTAAAGTGATTTAACAATTTAACTCACTTGAACGCTAAATCAATGAGAATCCTGAGCTTGTTTCTTTGCCACGAAATTGTTTCATCTGGGGGTAATAGGAGACAATGACACCCGAAGTGTGTTGCCTATGTCCAGTTTATTCCGTTGTTTTGTTTTGGTTGCTGTCACTGCAGAAAACCCAGTTTCAGATTGTCGGAAATGGCAATAGGGATTTAAGTGCTGTGGTGGCAATCTCAGACTATTTCGCCATGACTTTAATCCAGAACACCGGCAGAGTTGTTGCCTCGAACGTAGTTTTAAGGCCCCCTTCATTTGCAATCTCCAGCAGTTCATCTTCTTTTAGCACAGACATACTAGATTCGCCTGATTTGTTGATAAATGGGTCGCGAATCCATTCTTTACTAGTTCGTGGGGTTTTTGTGGTTGGGAAGTAGCGCTCGAACTCTTTTAAAAGTAAATACAGGTGATCGTGCACCAACTGGGAGAATGAATATTTAGACTCGGTCGAGCCTAAAATATCCACTAATGTCTGAAACAAGTCCAAAATGCCTCTGTTCACGCGCCGTCCCCACAACTTCAGTTTGGCTTTAAATGCAGCTACTTTGTTTGTCTGCCAAATAGAAAACAGTTGTCACATTTGTCCAAATTGGAAAATAGAGACCTACAGAAAACATAATTGAAGGTCTAGTAACAGAACCAATTTCATGTTCTGATTTACCGCCACCTAATTTGAGTGGTTATTTCATAGATAAGAACCACACAAACCCGAGAGAAATACGCCATAGTAAATAAAATGGGAAATAATTTAATGTTCCCTCGGCGGCCCGGTACCATTTGATCCATGGAATCCCGCAGACCGCGGTCTGCTCTAGGATCGCGGATTGCTCTAGGAGGTCAGACGCTGACAGCTCGTAAATGGTGATGGATGCCAGTGGTCTCTTAAAAAGGGGGATAACATCCTCCATACACAGATCTGAAGGCGGTCTCAACAGACCCATTTTATTTTCGGATTCTGGAATAAGACGAAAATGGAGAGGTCAAGAGACCGGACGGATCAAGCTGATATTAACTCAACGTTAACCCAGGAGGAGAGGTAATGCGTTTAGTACCTTTGTCATCACATGTTGCAGTTTTTATTATGCATCTGATTATGTCTAGAAGGTATAGATTCGTCAGGGTAAACTCGGAAAGGACGGTGGAATCTTCAATATGTGTGATAATTTACACTCGAAGGTGCCTTTGCCAAAGTTTTTAAGGTGATAGATCATCAACCTCTCACACATTCTAAGCGCTCGAAGCTCCCCATCGAGAACCCCGACATTCCTGTCTACGGAACGGAGGCTATTCACGCACTGCTTTCTTTGTGGCACAGAAATGAGGGCATGGAAATCTTAATGGACATCAGCCGGTTCTTCAGGAGTTTGTGATCTGAAAGATTCCAAATCCCTCCGTAACCGGAGAATGCAAAAATTTCGGCCGTATTTATATCCAGAGGTTTAAATACTGAAGAAGCGTTGCGAACGTATTGAAAATCATTCTCTGTTATCATCGAAGTTGTTTATTACAAATTCTTGAGGTTTTTTTAAGTGTAAGTCAGTTTTTAAAAAGATTAATGACTCATTACTTTCCACCCGAAAAGAGAGCTAATTAACATTGGGACATGTAATATTCACACAATACATAATGCTTTTCTTAAAGGTCTAAAAGAGTTAGGGTAAGATGTGTCTGAACTACTTTTTACTATTCACAGATTTTTTAATCAGTGGCCTGAGCGTTGGTCAACATGCAAACAAATTCAAGAAGACTTGAAACTTCCCACTCATCATTTCATCAAGCAGGTGGCTAAGCCTAAAGCCAGCTGCTAAAAGGTTACTTGAACATTGGATTGCAATGCAAAAGTATTTCCTTGACTACATTCCAATAAAGAAGCCAAACATGATACAAAGACCAGGCTACACAAAAAATTATTCATTTACTTAGAAGAGAAACTATGTAGGCTGAGGTGATATTTATCGTATCAAATGCAAGTATATTTAATCATGTGACCGAATTTCTTCAGAAAAAGGAACTTCTAATACATAATCTTCATTCTCAACTTGAATTGCTGACAAGAACAATTTTGTGTAGGATCTACAAAGAGGAATTTATTCGAGATTTGAAAATGGATAAAATAGAAGATATATGTCCTCAGATACTGTTGCCTCTGAATTTCTTTCTTCTAAAGGCTCAGAAGCATTACACTGCCAAAGTTATATATATTTTGAAGATGTCCTCCTTCAGTTCATCTCTCCTTAAAAGTTTATCCTGCTTTGATCCTCTTGAGAGACTCAGTGGCGAGAGTGTGCGACAAGTATTAGAAGTTGCAAGAGGAATTCCATGGGATGTCCATACAGACATACTACTGAATGAGTGAAAATTACTCCAAAAAGAATTTGAGGAAGAAGGATCTAGAATGAAGCCTATTGTTGTTTACTGGAACCAGTTCTTCAGACTGCGAGACATTAGTGGTTTGGATCCTAAGTTCCCAGTTGTGTCAAAGCTAGTGAAGGCTGCTCTGTCACTTTCTCATGGTAGTGCTGATATTGAACGTGGTTTCTCAGCCTCAGGAAGAGCTTTGACAGGAGACAGCATCAATGTCAGAACGCACACTCAATGCATTGATGACGGTTAAAAGTAGTTTAGCAAATTTTGACAATAAACCTCATTTGGTGCCGATCGCATCAAAGCTAATGGATATGGGAAGGGTTGCATATAAAGCTTTCAATACCTATTTAGAAGATATGAAACATAAGGCACAAGAAAAATTAGAGAAATACAGGGAAGAAAACGATAGACTGGAAGCAGAGAAAAAAAATTTAAAGCAAATGGTAAAGAAAAGAAAAGTGGTAGAAGAAGAACGAAAACTTAAAATTTTGCATAAGGAAGAGGATGAGGCATTGGACAGTGCTTCAAAATTATTAAAGGTAGCCAATGATAGGCTCAAGAAGGCGATAAGAAATAAAGATTTTAAGGAAGCAGCGCTTGCTCAGGCAATGATTGAGAAGAAAAAAAAAATAATTTCATATTTTTACAAGAAAAAAAAATCAGACATAATATTTTAAAGAAAAGGAAGAAATTCTTTAAGCTGAACAAATTAAAATGAACAAAATGACTTAATTGACTTATTTAAAATGACTTAAAATGAACAAATTAAAAAATCATAATTACGGTTTTTTTATTTTTATGTTAATACTTTAAAATGATGTACTTTTTAAATGAAGAAAATAAAATTTCCTTCCAAAAAAATAAATGAAAGAAATCGATAGGGGAAGCTGAGGAGGATTTTTTTCTTTCTATCTTTATAATTAAATAAATATGCATTATTGTTATTTGTCACTTTTGGTCAGTTTTTTTGCACGATTTGTCAATTTTTTTTCTGTTGATTAGTCACTTTTTTGGTTCAATTAGTCACCTTTTTAGACCTTGAAACCTGTTAGGAGCCCTGAATACACCACTAGAGTCGTTTAGTGATCGATTCATCTATAGGCATACTAAATTTGGAGTTTCAAGAAATAATTTGGGAAATTAGTTTCTTCCTCATGTTATTAAATGTATGATTAATTGTATTCGTAGTTGAATATCGCGAATGTAGAATAAAACCAAGGTTTATTCCATTTAGCTCTTGCATGTTGATTAGATTCTCATGATCTGACAAAGCCCTATTCTTTATTGGCTAAGTAATAGGCAGTTCTAAAAACTTTCATTGTTGTTTCTTTAGAATTTACCTTTTCAATGCAATGTTCCACTTGTTTTTCTTCCTTAGATTCCAATAGCTGTTTTCAGATCTGCTGTCTTATTCAGATTCAGCTGTCTTATAACCGTCAAATTGCAAGTTTTATTTTTATTTTAGTTCGGAGATTGGATAGCAGCTTGCTTACTGCGATCTTTTCAGGAAGCTTCAATTAGGGAGTTGGTTCATTCAACAGAGATGCGTATTCTTCTTTAAAAGGCCCTAACAGTTGTTGTTGATTGACAGTAGAACAGAAATTGCAGCCTAGTTTCCCTTTTAAACTAATAAGCCATGCGTGTGTTTTCTGAAACTCCGTATACTGGCTATTAGTTCATACTTCAGGCCATGTACTTTCTGCCTTTAAATCTAGGAAATTATGTCTGTCAATATGCGATTCACATCTAGAATCATCTGCGGTTTCTATTTCACAAGATGCCTTTTTCCACTCTTATAATTCTACGATTACTGATTTTCTGTTGTAAGTTAAATTTACAGTATTTAAATAATTAACCATAACGACAGGTAGGAGACAGGCCCTCGGAAGCACTACGGCGACAGTACAGGGACAAAGGAAACTAATTCTATCCCTTTCCATAAATGCTACTTTGTCTATTGGTTCACATCTCTTGACAACTCTTTGGCACAAAACAGGAAATGCTGACTCTGAGGTTCTCCCCCTCCCAACCACGGGCCCTTTAAACACGAGGCGTTTCAAACTCGCGTTCGGCGAGGCTTTCAAGGTGCGCTTTTCGTAAACATTAACAATATTTTTTTATTCCTCTAATTCAAGTTTTGATTTTTGCGATCGTTGAAGATAGAATGAAAATTTCTGCGGATTTCAAATCAGCGCAAAATTCAACGCCAGATCAATACCAAAAACATATTTATTATTTAATTATTTACCATTTGATTATTTAGTTATTTATTAAATAAATAATTATTTGTTTAAAGAAAATAACATTTAAGGTATCGATCTGGTGTAAAACTTTCCGCAGATTTCAAATCCGTTGAAATTTTTACTCTATCTTCAACGATCGCAAAGATAGAAACTTGAATTAGAGGAATAAAATAAAAGCATAATTTAATGCTTATGAAAAGCAGACCTCGAAAGCCTTGCCAAACGGTCGTTAGAAACCTCTTGTGAACAGGGCCTTAATGCCTATGTAATACGATTATATAGGTACTCAACAACCCCCCACCCCCCTTTCCCCGTCTCAGTGCGTACCGTGTAACCTGATGTTACGGGCGATGTTTTCTAGGAAAAGCAAAGCGTGTTCGTAGTTTTTAAGAAAGAGGAGTGTATACAGAATTAGCTTGAAAAACCAGAGGGTATACCTCGTATACCCTCCACTACAGCCCTGTAGAACACTGAATATAATTCTGCACCTGGGCGCAATGCCAAATTACCAGAGTTGACTGGGTTAAACCCAATACGTTTTTTAAAAATAATTTGAAAAAAAAAACACAATTTTGTATACATTTAGGGTTTTTTCAAAAAAGTGATTAAAAAAATGCATACAAAATTGTAGTTATAAAATTTTTTAACAAAATTTATAACTTTTATAGAATATTTATTTTTAATACACATGTAGCAATGATGTATGCTGACACGGCTAGCTAACACTTAAATTGAATTTATTTACATACACATACACTACAGAAATTACAAGACTTTCACGCACATAAAATATTCGGGACAGGGACATTTTTACTATCACATACTACAGCTTAGCTGCTGCTTGCTCCAGGGTTGGAGTTACACTGTGTAAGTTTTTGTCAGTCCGCTAGGGGGCGTTGTTTGTTCCGTTACACACAAGTTTTGTACACATATTATCTATAACAAGCTACCCTTGAGTGTCATTGTCTCTTCAAGAAATGCTGAACTTTGACCAGTTTCCCCGCTTTCTCTGCCCCTAGTCTATTTATTAACTTTGTCCATATGTGTAGAGAAAACACATTCAATGGATGCCAAATTTGGTGGGCAGCTGAGGAGTTGAGCTATAAACCTGCAGAATGCTTCGGGCAACTTCCCAAATTTCTGTGTGTTACGCTTCATTAGCAACCATCACTTCGAAGGATTACTTTTGTCCAAGTTCAAAACATTAAGACCACATCTAGAATATGCTGTACAATTCTGGGCTCCATATATGAGAAAGGACATAGAATCAATTGAAAGGGTTCAGCACAGAGCTACAAAAATAATAAAGGGGCTAGCAAATTTCGACTATAATGAACGTTTAAGTAAGCTAAACATGTATACACTGGAAAGAAGAAGAAGGAGGGGGGATTTGATTCAGCTTTTCAAGTTTGTAAAACAAGGGGACACAGAGGGCTTAAATTTCAATAGGGATAACAGAACAAGGGGCCATGGGTATAAATTGAATAAGACACATTTTAATCGGGATTTAAGGAAAAACTACTACTTTAATAGGGTAATAGACAGTTGGAACGCGTTGCCAGAAAATATAGTTAATTCAAAGGGAGTGTACGAATTTAAGACACAATTGGATAGTCAGTGGGAATTGGAGAATTCATAAACAAAGGACCAGCCTTGTTGGGCTTGAGCCTGTAGCTGGTCGTCAATATTTGTATTTGTATCTACATTAAAAGTGTTTGGGGGAAACAACTCACTGTCTTTGATTTTGAAGGCTTAGACACCGGACATATATTTAGGTTTTAGATTGTAACAAAGTTTCCCCCTGCTTCACTTGCTCTGCTGATAATCTGTTGCCTATAACATGATGGGTACATTATATTAGTCAGGTAGAAAAATGGTTGCATTGCTTTATCCATCATTTGTCGTATCTGTTGCTTATATGGCAACAATTGGTTACTCATCGTGAGGTCAATTCAGACCTCCACAGCTGTTGAGAAGTTTGCCGAATCTGCCTGCAACCTATCTAAAGCTACAAAAACTTCTCTTAATTGCTTCTGTAATGCTTAACTTTTGCGGTACAGCTCAACATTACTTACAATTCTTGCAATATTCGAGTTGACTCGCTGTTCATTTTCATTAATAATTTCAACATATTTTTGTGAAAGTTTTTGATGAAAGTGTTAACGCATTCAACTGGTGAATTCCAACGTGTATCATTTAGAATTTGCGGCATGAATCCACCCTTTTCCTTTAATAATTCATGAGAGATGTTGTGGTTGCAAAAAAAAAAGTATTTATTTACCTCCACAATATGTTTAAGAACACTTTCATAAAAAAATGTTCTAAAATAAATTTGACAAAAAATTTATTTTTAAACTTCTATTTTGGTACTAAATATGTTTATTTTTTAAAAAAATTGCAATGTGGAAGTGCTATTAATATCGACTTGATTTGTATTATGTGGAAAGGGAAATGCAAGTCAGCATTCAAAGTGTGTTCTGTCGAGGCACACTTGGCAATTGGTTACTTATGTACAGTCACATTCAACGATGTACAAAACCAGACTTCACATTAGTCGAGGTTCCCACAGGTCAGGAAAAACCCGGAATTGTCAGGGAATTTAATTTTGTCCAAAACAATCAGGGAAAACCTGGAAAATTGCCGCAATGACCTGGAAAATGATTGATCATGGCTTCACTGACGCTTTGGAGAAAAGTAGCCAATAAGATTAGTACACAGTTTCGTATTACTTTATTTTATAAATAGAATTTTTCAGTACATTTTAAAAGAAATGGCTAATATTTAACAGATAAAGGACTATTTTTCATCCACTGGCTTAAATTGAAGAATTTAATGCTTTATGATGCATTAAATAAAAAATTGATTTAAGTCAAATATGTTGAATTATTTGAATAAGTTATTTTAATGTAAAATTACTTATGCTATGTGTATTAGATTTTTACAGCATATAATTCTTAAATTGGTTTTTACTACTGGCTATTTGAATGTTAAATTATTTCTTTGTTTTTCACCTCAAAACTGTTGTTAATTGCTTAAGTATGCCCTGGAATTTTGTAAAAATTAGTCTGGAAAAGTCAGGGAATTTTATTTCTGAAGTAGAGTGGGAACCCTGGATACATTCTTTCCACCATATTTTGAGATTTTCAGTGATAAACGTTATTGTTGAAACACGTGAAAACCACGTACTGAAATGCTCAAGACAGTGACGGTCAAAATGGCAAGCCTGCAGGTCATCTCTTCTAGGGCTCGTCCAACCAGGTGCTATATTGCTCTGAGAGCCAATGTACGAATAAGAAGAATGTTGGTTTATTTTGTATTATTTCTGAAATCGAAAAAAATGATTTTATTTTATTAACTTACTTTTTAATTGTGACTTATTTTTTGTTGCTAAATCAGCCAGTATTGGCAATATTTCATTTTTCCTATATTTGAGACTATAATGAAGTATTTGTCACTAAAATTGTTAAATGTGTTTTTAAATAGAAATGATATTGATACTGCAGTTTTTATTTACTTCAAATATCTGGGCCTGGAAAAATTTGTGTTTAAAACAAAAATTCAGTTTTGGAAAAATATTAAAATTTTATTTGATATTCATTGAATTATTTGTGAGAATAGTTCCCCAAAAGAGAATTAATACAATCAAGAAAGCAAAAAACTAATTCTATAATGATGTGTATATTGTTTGTATCCTAATATTCGTTAAAATGCCCCTTTTATAAGATAACACAGCATTACTGAAATCTTTTCTGAAAATCACATCGATTCGTAAGATGTCAGATTGGATAATGGCATATCAGTATTGCGGTTTTTTTTTTGCATATTTATTATGGTTTTGAGCAGGGCAACTTATAAATCACGAATGCTTGAAACTTACGTCCGTTTGTATTAATGTAAATATAAATCACATCACTAATGGCATTTGCTTAATAAATTGTTATTTTTTTGCAAGACCTAAGATATGAGCCTTACCGCATTGTTCAGCAGTACAGTATGTTTATTTCAACCCATTAAAAAACCCGTTTCATGGTAACATGGTACTTCATGAAATCTCGCTATTTGTTCGTGTTCATAATTTTAGTTTATAATTAAATTATTGCATGTCTGCCCAAGCATAATTTTTTCTAAAATGCCCTCCTTTTGTCATCAGGTAGTTCTATCTGGAAGCTTCTGTAAAATTTCAAAATTGCAACAGCTAATATCTCATACATTCTCATCTGCCAGAGTATTGTACAGCATCATATCCAATGAAGTCATTGCAGTTGGTGCTGCTAAGCAGGTAAAGTAACTTCTTACATACTCAGCATCTGTACATTGTTTCCGACTTCCTTTTTAACGGAAATCTACAATTGAGGTCATGTGAGCTATAGGGTGGTTCTCATGCCCACAGTTGTAGTTAAAATTTGCTTCCATTGTGTATGGAGATAATTGAAAGTAAAGCTTGGTTTCTATTTAGCACTAGAACAAGCATCCCTGTTGAATGTATAACTAATTCTATAATGAATGTACACCATTATAATCTGTCAAGTTGATGGATGTATCTAAAATCTTTTATTTCTTTAATACCTAAATAATTAACAGCTTTCAGTTATTAAGACTTTTAATCTATTTCACATTTAGTTTTTCATTCTTAAATTAAAACTGTTTAGAACATTTTCAAACAGATTACATTTGATGTACATAAGTGTATAGTTTTCAATAGTTACTTACAAATACTATTACCTCTTCTTGTTACAACAGTGATATGTCTTTATTAGACATTTGAAGTACTCAACGAGCTGTGCAATCCTTCGACAAGTCTTCAATTTCTGAATCTCAGGGCTTATACCATGTCACTTTTTTGACATTTTGTCACTTTTTTAGGGGTTTAGGTTCTTAAATTCTACTTGGTTAAAACAGTTTTTATCGCACAATTTTAAAAATTCATTTTTTCCTCTAAAAAAAGTTAAATGTCAGCCTAGTACATATTGTGTAAATTCGTCTTGCATTGGAACTTGTCCAGGCTAGCTTCCTTCAAGGCATGTATGCCATTTGAGCGTCATTCAGAGGGGGATGGCAATTCCCTTCCCCCATCTGAATAACGCCTGTGTTTTCGCCAAAATCAAACCTTTTTTATATCTATTTTGAGGCGATCGCAATGTGATGCTACAACTGGCGCCGGCTGCTATAATATTGATTTCGATTTGTCAAAAGAATTAGAGGCTTAAGTATCACCAAATAAGATAATTTTGCCATCAAATAACCAATAACTAAATATGGAGCAGCACAATATAGTTTCCTTCCTTTGTAATTCCCACAAAGGCAGTGAAACGCTGTTCCATCGAATTCCCACACATCACCATTGGTCAAAGCCTGGTGCTAAGGAATTCGATATGGGAAGAATGGGAGAGTGGGCTTTGAAGCTTGGGGAAGATGTGTCTGAACTAGTTTTTTCTATTCACCGATTTTTTAATCAGTTGCCTAAGCATTAGTCAACAAACAAACAAATTCAACTTGCGACTTGAAGCTTTCCACTCACTATTTCATCAAGCATTGTTCAAGCAGGAGGCTAAGCCTAAATCCAGCTGCTGAAAGGTTGTTTGAACAGTGCATTGCAGTGCAAAAGTATTTCCTTCACTACATTCCAATAAAGAAGTCCGACATGATACAGGCTACCCAAAAATTGTTCATTTACTTAGAAGAGAAACTATGAAGGCTGAGGTAACATTTGTCGTATCAAGTACAAGTATATATAATCGTGTGACTAAATGTCTTCTTAAAAAGGTATCACTAATGCATCACTGCATTCTCAACTGGAATTGTTGATAAGAACAATTTTGGGTAGGATCTACAAAGAGAAATTTATTCGAGATTTGAAGATGGATGAAATGGAAGATATATGTCCTCAGAAACTGTTGCTGCTGGCTGATATTGTGATTGGAGATCAAATTTCTAAAGCACTTCAGAATGTGAAATAGAAGGAAAGGAATTTCTTTTTTTGTAAGGGCTCAGAAGCATTACATTGCTAGTGTTAAATACCTTTTGAAGAAGTGCTCCTTCAGTTCATCTGTCCTTAAAAGTTTATTCTGTCTTGGTCTTCTTGAGAGACTCAGTTTTGAGAGTTTACGACAAGTATTAGAAGCTGCAAGAGCCATCCCTTGGGAGGTCCCAACAGACATACTACTGGATGAGTGGAAATTACTCCAAAGAGAATTTGAGGAAGAAGGATCTAGAATGAAGCCTATTGATGTTTACTGGAACCAGTTCTTCAGACTGCGAGACATTAGTGGTAAGGATCCTAAATACCCAGTTGTGTCAAAGCTAGTGAAGGCTGCTCGGTCACTTTCTCATGGTAGTACTGACCTTGAACGTGACTTCTCAGCCTCAGGAAGAACTTTGACAGGAGACAGCATCAATTTCAGAACGCACATTCAATGTATTGATGACGGTTAAAAGTAGCTTGACAAATTTTGACACTCAACCTTATTAGGTGCCGATCACATTAAAGCTAATGGATTGGGAGCAGTTGCATATAAAGCCTACAATGTCTATTTAGAATGTATTAAACATAAGGGGAAATACAGATAAAGTATAAGGCCTAAAGAATGCGATAAAAAATAAAGATTTTAAGGAAGCAGCACTTGCTCAGGCAATAATTGAAGGAGCGGCAAAATTCTCAGATGATGCTGGTCAGCAAAGACAGACTTTTAAAAAAGCACATTCTTCTATTCAGAAGAAAAAAAACAAAATTTTTTTCAGACTTTTTAAACAAAACAAATGAGACGTAATATATCTTTCAAAGAAAAGGAAGAAATTCTTCAAACTGTGTCAAATATGAACGAATTGAAAAATCTTAGTTGCAATTTTTTAATTTTATGTTAATATTTTAAAATGATGTACTTTTTAAGTATGAAGAAAATAAAATTTCCTTCCAAAGAAAGCGATAGGGGAAGCTGAGGAGGATCTTTTTCTTTCTATCTTTATACTTAAATATATTTAGCATTATTGTTACTTGTCACTTTTTTTGCTCGATTAGTCACTTTTTTCTGCTCAATTAGTCACTTTTTTAGACCTTAAACCTGTTATAAGCCCTGAAAGAGTAACATTTATTTCCAGTATTTAATGTTTTTGGTAGTGACGTACATTGTAACACTGCCCCACTGTCGGTGTGCAGTGTTACACACTATGGGATACAGTGTTACGTAATAGCAGCAACTGTAAATATAAAGAACTAGCCACTGCGTAGCCATTTGTTTTGCATTCGAAAACCAACACCACAGGCAACGCCGTGATGTAAGGTGATAATCTGGTGTAAAATTTTCCGCAGATTTCAAATCCGTTGAAATTTTCAATCCGTCTTTAGCGATTCCAATTTTACTAAAAAGAACTTAACAGTCCCAGTTAAAAAAAATTTTCCCCTTCTCATTCGTTGAAATGAAATAGGGTAGGAAATTTAATGTGAATAGTTTTTTTTTTTTTTGCGAAGGGCAGAAGATGCAATCTGTTTATTTTTGGACAGCGAAAGATCACATGACGTTCACAATCTCTTGCGAAAATATAGAAGATATATTCAATTTAAAAATTATTTGTTTAAAAGAAAATCATATTTTTAGGCATCGATTTAAAGTAAAATTTTCCGCAGATTTCAAATCCGTTGAAATTTTTACTCTATCTTTAACGATCTAGGAGATAGAAAAAAGAACTAAGTGAGTGCAGTTAAAAGATTATTGATTTTTATCGCTTGGCTGGAAAATCATTCCTCCACGCAAAATCAAAACAGAAACAATAAATTTAGTATCTGTGATCTCTTCTATGTTGTTGCATTAAAAAATTATTAAATTTTCTTAAATCCATTTTATAATGTTCTAGATTGAATTTCAAAATTTGCCACGGCCCTAAAATTGCAGAAAAAATTGGACTACCTGTGGGCCAAATCCCATTACTGTAAATGCCATAGTTTCGCCAGGTTTTTCTATGCAAGAAATAAATAAACAAACAGACAAACACTTCCTTTGATAATATTAGAGACTAGCCACTGTGTGGCTAGCACGGCGTTGCCCGTGCTGTACTTTGTGGGGTTAGGTGTGTCCATTGTGAACATTTGTCTGCTGGAAAATCATAACTCCGCTCAAAATGAAAACGGAAAAATAAATTTAGAATGTGATCTTTTATGCTGTTGCCATTCCAAAGAAAACAATAACAATTAAATTTCTATTAATTCATTTTAAAATGTTATAGATTGAATTTTTAAATTCGTATGAATAGAAAAATTCAGACTTCCTGTGTGAAAAATCTCATTAGTGCCATAGATTTGTCAGGACAGTGCACACATGCACGCAAACAATTCATTAAAAAAAATAAGAAGATAATTTTCAAAAATGCTGTATTTTCATATTTTTAATTACTTTTTATTGGTTACTTGCAGGTGTTGAATTTACCTGGAAATCCCAGTAAGGATGTCAAGAAAGAAGAAAAATTAAATTTATACATATTTTTTTTATTAAATAAATATTTTACATGTTATACTTGCATTCCTTCATAATTCCTATTTTTTCAGTTTATAACTATGTTTCTAAAATTAACATTTGACATCTAGAAACATTGCTACGTAATTTTTAACCAAGATCAGATGAGGAGGTAACATCTGAACTGGCTCCCCATTCCAAGAAATTGCGACGTCGCACAGATTGAATCTCTTTGCAATTCGAATTTGGCCGCATTTCACAATGACGAGGCATTCACAGCGTTGTCCGTTGGCAAAGCCAACCAAATGGGAATGCAGAGCAAACACCAGTGGTTGATGAGCGTTAACAATGGTCAAACCTAACCCCACAAAAGCAACTGGCACACGCAATGCCGTGCTAGCCACGCAGTGGTTAGTTATTATATATAACTTATTTGGTTACTCATTGGAAATAGTCACCTCTCCCGTTTTAGGAGTTGGAATGGCAACTGACCAACCAATACTGCTTTCTACTTGCTCATTGAAACAAGTCACTTACAAATCTTTTTAGCAGCAGAGGCCGAGTTTTATACATATAGGGCTAGTCCATATACTGTACAAAATGTGGACTAGAGTTCCCCATGGTAAAGTTGGATAGAATTGAGCTGTTGCAGGTACATGAGGGAAATTGCTATTTCTAATAAAGGAGTTAGCACTGTTTAACATTTGTTTTCAGTGCGTTACAAATGAGTGCTCAGTACTTCCTAGCTTATTTAATAAACGATCTGGAAGAAAATCATCAGTTTAAATAGAATGAACCTCTTGATATTTGCAAAAAAAAATATTCATCTAGTACCATGCCAGTAATTACGAATATTTAAGCGAAAGATGGTTTCCTGATTTCCGCTTTTTTTTTTTTTGGGGGGGGGCTATCTTTGGAAGGACTTTTTATTTAGTCATATTCAGTCCTGTCTGCCTTTGGACTCGGTGCCATAAAACCCAAACCAATCAACCTTTGGAATGGAGAAACTCATTCATATTTTATGCAAATTACATGCATTATCACTGCTGCTTGTTATCATTCTTCCCTCTTTTGTCATTCACTCTCATCAGTACTCTTCTATAGCTGCTTTTGGAGCTAATGGTAAAATTGCAACTCCATTTTTGGTTTTTCACTGCACCGATCCCATTGCAATAAAAAAATGGGTGGTTGGTTAACTGTATCTACCTTGAGAGCTCGTTTCTTGTTATTAACATTACTCTCGTGAGTATACTTTGAAAAATCTCTAAATCTAAAGTGGCATTCCGATTCATTCAGAATTGTGCGCATAGGAACTCACGTTGCGAGAGCCTACATGTCGGATTAGTTCACGACAGTTTTGGGTTTGCGATTCGAAAGATTTGGGGGACTGTTTTTTTACAGTTTCCTGCTTTTGAATATCAATGTTAACCTTGATGGCTGAATTCAGCTTATTAAAAAATTTGGCCAGAGTTGCAAGAGGCAGACGACTCTTGAACATTATTGCATCGTGACAAACTATCAACACGATGAATTTTGAGTTGAGTCGCAACAGCAAAAAATCAATCGGCAAGCATGTGTCTAATAATATCAATTAGAGATTTGTGATGACATACCATAAGTAACCTAACTTGGGATCTATTATGATATTGGGAAGAAATACGACCCAGTTAGGAGAATACAGCTCACAGCTGATATCTTGTTCCATGGTAAGGCTTTGGCTGGACATGACAGGACTTTTTATCAGAAGGTTTTGTTGGACACTTCACAATGGGTGAAAGGTACATGAAGTCATCAGATTTGCAAGGTGTCTGTATATCATACAACATATTCTGTGGAAGCTTGATGGTTGATATTGTCTATAACATTTATGGCAAAGCGGCCACTGTTATCCTGTCTCAAAATATGTCTTACGAGGTGGCCCGTCTTTTATCACACTGTACGCTGCTATCTCAGCACCTGGAGTCCCAACTGACCTAGGTTGATGTCGGAGGACGAAGATGTACGTCTTGTTGTAAACAGTAGCATTGCTGACGCATCATTCTAATAAACACACGTTTTGAGTTTGGGGTGTTACTGGGAGATCTATTTCGAACTTATACAGCTTATAAGCAGAACCCGGTCGGAAATGAAACGGATGCATAACATTGCACAAACTTCCCGATGACAGTAAAATCAGGGAGTTTTCGGGATGAAAAACGTACCACTTGACGTACACACTGTGGACTTTCAGAGATTTCAGTATGTGCTTTTCGGGTATGACTTGGAAGTGCTCGATTCCTACATTGCGCCCAAAACATTTTACTTAACCTTTCAAGTCGGAACAGAAAATTATATTCTTCTTTTCTGTTGAGATAAAATTTTAAACCCAAAATTAGCAGTCTATTACCAAATTTTAATCCCCAAAAGGTTTTGCAAAAACCACACAAAAAAAAAAAATTTTTAATCAATGAAATTGTTACTATTTTATTTCCTTATAAAAATTCACAAAATCTAAAAAGTCCCATTGTAATTTTTTAATTTGCTTATTCCACAGGGTGGCAACAAAATCCTCGAAAAAAGTTTCATACTTCTCGGGTCACAATAATTTCCCTGATTTTACAATTCCCTTAATAAATGTTATGATACGTGATTTGTATCGATATACAGTATCCACATTATTTTTAAATATTTAGGGTCAGATGCGGTGAAAGGATAATTCTCCACTAAAATTTTGTATTTTTCTCTTCCGATAATTTAAGTGTTGGAACTCTTGCAATAGCAATTTTAAAAAAATATATATATATATACAAAATATTTTGATTATGAACTTATTACATCTGATACTACATTATCATATTATACATGGAAATCAAATTAAAATATCAATAAAAAATTCTACAAAAATGTAATTGCAAGCAAAAAATATTAATTTAATGCCCAAAAAATTGCTGTTTAAATTATCAAAATTTCCCTGATTTTTTGTAAAATGTGGAAATTTTCCCTGATTTTTCCAGAATTAAAAATTTTACTGATTACCCAGTTTTCCATGTTTCCTTGTTCCATTTATGGTTTTCATATAGATTTCTTTTAAAGTCTTCATATGTTACTTTTTTTTAAAGAAAAATACTGCTTTTCACAAGACATTTTAACAATATTTTTCTGTAGGTATAAAATTGAATGCAATTTATAAATGTCACCAATTTGCTTTAATACGAAACAGCATAAACGTTGTTAGATAGCTGTAAAAACATATTTTGGGTGCTATGTATGGGATACACTACATTCCTAGAAATACACACTGAGTGTGGGAAAAGGGTCAGCAATATGCTGCATTTATTTGGTGAGCTTTGAAACAATGTAACTTTGGATTGTGTTGAGTGAGGACATCATAAATAGTGTCATTTGAAAGCTATTAAACTACACTACTTTCACAGTCTGTAAATTAATTGTTGAATATTCACACAAACAATTATTTAAACTTCCTATGTTTGCTTCATTCACAAGAAACATATATCAAGATTATCACTTAAATTTTAAGATTTGACTCCATGAGATTGCTCCATGTAACATAAAGAACTCTGTGAAGCAGTATAGTCAACTTGTTAGGGGCATGAGTTGAAAAAGCATATTTTTAGTGGGGAATTGATTCTGAAATCTTTTTGGTTCTTTCAGCACAACCATAGCTTTTGTAACCATAAGATAAATTAAAATGGAATAATAAAGAATAAATATTCAATTACCTGTACAAGCAAAATGCTCCTTATTAAGAGCTAAATGTATCAGTTTTGTTAGTATTGTGTTTGTTATTAAAGGGCTGGACATCGGAAGAACTTGTGAAATAGCTTTAGTGGCATAGATTCTTGAAAATAGCCCATTTTTCTTTTAAAGTTGTCCCAAGTAGGTTTTATTTAAGTTGCCCCAAGTAGGAGATTGCTTATGTAAGTTGCCCAAATTATTTTTGCACTTCATCGGCTAAGGGTCTTCAATAAAAACGAGTTGAAGAAGGAAGTTTTTGGTGCTTAGGTAACAGTTCACATTTTAAGCAGAAAATTACTATGTGCTCTGTTACACACATGCTTTATAGGTGATCAGAATGTTTACATTTACTGGAATTGATAGCATTCGAGTGCAGGTTAAAATCATAAAAATAAAAGAAAAAAATAACTTTTTAGTTACTTGTGCAGGGCTGCCACCAGCCCAAGCACATGTGAATAGCATAAATTTTTTGAATAAGTGCAAAAAGTCTCCTTAACCCTATTTCAGTAGCAATTGTGTTTGCTAACTCACAAAAAAAAATCCTAATTTAAAATGTTGACAGGGCATTAGTAGAGTGCCTAGGCACCAAAACTTCGAAATTGACGTCCTTGAAAATTTTTCTTCCATAAGAAAAAAAAAACGGTTTTTGTAAGCTATTTTTAATTAACATTACACTGAAGCAATACAAAAGGCTATCGCCAATGGTCCAATATCCAACCAGAAGGGAAAAATTTGAGAAAACACCACGTAATTTGGAACCAAGGTCAGATGACGAGGTCACATCTGAGCTGGTACCCTACTCTCCAAACTTCCACACCATGGCATCGTGTCTGTTAGATACTAGAAAAATAAGACTAAATTTTAGTAAATAATTTCGAGAAAAGCTGTCAAAATTTTGAAAATACAAGCATATGAGACTATTGTCCTTAAAAAATACCCCTAGTTTGATAATTAGTACATACCATAAGTTGCAGATCCAAAACATGATCCATCAATGGTTGATTGATGTTTATAGTGCAAAGACCATGCTGTGTCACATCAATCAATAGTGGACATGCACACAAGAACAGTTTTACTGACACAGGAAACAAATACACCCAGATAGAAATTAAACCTTTGTACCAACTGTTCGCAGGTTGCTAGTGCAGTGGGCATACCCATAGTCACTACAAACCAGTATGTGGGGGCTGGTACTCGTTATATTTGTTATGGCGAAACTATCCTGTTGATAGAAGTTTGGAAAGTGGGGTAACAGCTCAGGTGTTAACCACGTCATCTGACCGTAGTTCAAAATTACAAGGTATTGGGAATTGATCTTGGACCATTGCCAACAATTCATTATATTGCCCCAGTGCAACATAAATTCAACTACAAGTACCTATCCTACACAAAATGAATAAGCCTTGATTTATAGTAAATGTGCTAACTCAGACCTCAGTGGAAACAGATTTCATGATAGCGTTTTGATGACTCCAATGTTATCATAGCACTATCCAATGAACAACTTTACTGTGGGATAAACTTTTGGCTATACCAACTTTGCTTAACAGTGAACAATGAATTATTAAATTAATGAATGTTGCAAAGTTCTTGTGGATTTGGGAATTTTTGTCATTTTGAATACCCAGCACTCAGAGCACATGGTTAAGCTCACTTAATTATGGGTATGAAGTTTCTATGCATGAACCAGACATCAAAACTATGAACCACCAATCTTCATCACCAAACTCTATTACCTGTAAAATATACTTCCCATCTTCATCTGCCATTAAATTCTATCAAAGCAAAACCTAATTCAGAATCATCACTAGGTGTTAGACTTCACAGGAAACAAGGACTAGGCAGCATATCGTCGGCTAAGATGCGATACCTCGTAGGTGAAAATACCAATTTTACAGGAGGAGCAAAAAACTTTAAAGAATCGAATACTAGGTATCCCTAATGTACATTTTCACATCTCGTTGATCTGACAAATACGAGGTCTCACTTCACCAACGTGGTGCATGCTACTGATCACTCATCCCCATATTAAATTTCGAGTTGTTTTAAATTTTTTGAAAAGCTAATACATGAAAATCAGATCAACCCTAACAGCACAACCATTTTGACTAATCTACAGAGTCCAACTCTCAGTACCTTATCATTATAAAATTTTACTTTAAAAAAAAATTGTATTTGTCTAAGGTATGAAGTACCCCATAAGTTTATCATTATTTCATAATTACAAAAATTGTTATATTGAAGTGTGGCAAGGATCTCGAGAAGATTTTTTTGTACAGAGAAAAAAACTTTTGTTCAAATATTCACTGATTGAGGGAACTATACATGTCACATGTACACGGGATATGCAAATAAGCACCCTATAAAACAGGAAATGTATCTCTGTCAGATCATGATGAACATAGGTATTCCTGTCGCGAAGAGTCGTAAGGTTCGTTGCTGACGTTAGAGGATAAGGCAATGATAAAGAGCTTGTTTTTTGCAAGTGGTTAATCTACAATGGAAGCTGCATGAAAGTTTCTGACATAGAAGAAAGATAAAAGTCCTCTAACTTCTGTTAGACTAGTCTTGAATGCTTACCAGAACCATATAGCAAGGGAACTGGAAGTTTATCAGATTGCTCTCGCACCTGTAGACAAGTGTTATTAGATGCTCATGCTGGCACTGTGGCATCGTAAATTAGATTTATTTCAGCATATGAACAAATACAAAGTTTCAATGTCATTCTAACTGTCTTCACTGTAGTCTCCCTCTATCTGTAAAATCTAGAACCAACTTTTTACGTCTGACAAAAAAATACCACTCCTTTTTTTTTGTGTGCAAACATCGGATTCTATATTTGAAAAGAATGAAAATATCACAATATATATGAAAAGGAGTTAACATTTTCATGTTTTCATTGATGTATCATCCTACTTTAAGACATACACATGAAGATTGTTTTGAAAACTTGGTCAAACTGTGTGGTTCAATGAACCTCAACATATTGAGACTAATTTCTGAAATAATATTGTGGGGTTTAAATACAGCAAGTTTTAGACATGCATTGGTCAGAATAAGACCTTTTTTTTAGACTTTTAATTTAATTATTTTTTCTCTCAACAATTCTTTTTGGTTACATGAAGGCTAATTAAACTAAGACTTACTGTATTTATATTAATATGTCTTACATTGTTGTAGTAAGGATATGGTTAGATGGTTTATATAAACTTGACCCTTATACATGTTGATTACATACCATAAGACTAGGAGAAAGTGCAATACCATAAAAGCCATTCAGAGGAAACTGGTTGAATTATCATCAAACATAAAATCTAATTGATTAAATTAATTCAATACATAATGAAAATATTTTCATATCGGCCAACCGTCAAGAAAAGATATCAGGATAATGTTTTTAAATAAAATTCAGCAAGCAACTGTCAGAAAAGAAATATGCTTGAAAGTAGTTAAAAGTGACAACTGCTACATGAAAAAAAGCAATTAAAAACTTGGCAAAACCGATTTGGCAGTCTCATCTTTTTTATTTCAGAATACTCAAAATATAATAACAAATAGTCATGAATAAATAAGCACTGAAGGCTTGCTCAGGCATCTTTAGAATTTTGCGATCTCAACATGGAATTTTTTGGGCTGCTATAGAATTCATGAAATAACATAGCATTAATACAACACATGCAAAAATAAAGTATCTTCAGCAGTTTGAAAGGAAATAAAACAAGGATCAAGTTATCACATATTTAAGTTGGCTTACATTACAACGTAATGCAGTGGTTCCCAAACTTTTCAGTCCACAGGCATCTTTGAAAATTAAGTTTTCAAGGACCATTGAGGTATACAATTGAATGAGGCACACGTGCAAATCTATACAATCGGTTTTTCACCTCATTGAAATAAAATATTTCGATTTTTTTTCAAATTGATTATAAGAGATTGTTTAAAATATCATGTAAAATGAAAGAGGTTGGTTTATTGCTCATCAGCAAATATTTATTAACCACACATGGCATGCCAGCTGCAATAATGCCATAAGAAAAATATGAATTTTTAGATAGAAGTGAAGAAAAAATATGTGATTCTGCATCCAGCAGATTCCAGTAAAGGAAAGTTTTGCAGATTGTGGAAACATGTAGGTATTTAGTCTATCTACACAAAACTGGGAATTATATTTTTCCTGGTTGGTTGATTTTGGGGTTTTACAGAACAATGGGCCATGCTGTGGCACTGACAGGAATCTAACCTCCAACACATACGACTCAAAGGTTGCTAGTGCAGTGGACATACCCACTGATCCATTACACCCCCTACTTTTCTTGAGTTACAGTAGTATTGCACAGTGGCGCAGAATATGTCCAAACGCGCAAACGAGGTTTGGGAGAAATTCAGGCTGCTGTGGGGAAATGTTTGATGTTTATATTAAAAAAAAAAAACTCTACAAATTCCAATGTCATCAGTAACAAACAGATATTTTGGCTAGCGGTTATATTCACGCACTCCCCTCCCCTTTTTTTTTCTTCTTCTTTGCAGTGAAGAACATTTTTAAATGGTTTCATCTTCATATTTTACTGAAATCGGTGTATATGACGTCAAAGGTGATTGACAACCTTCACAAAGAGACAGGAAGGCTGCCATTTTATAATCCATCAATGTAAAATTATTTTTTTGTTGGAATAAATAGTTCTTAATCATCAACATTGTACTCTAATGGTCGCTTAAACTGGAATGAAAATACAGTGACGCTTGGGAGATGCTTCCTAACCTGCAACTGTAGTCACTCATTTTTCAGAAAATAATAGATATTTTAAATAATTTTGAAAACAACAGATTTAGAACATGCAACAATAGAAGGAAATAATGGAATATTTTGTCTTAAACATTTCTATTTTGACTAGTGGAATAATTTCTGCAGACCCCCTGGAACCTTGTTGAGGACCATGCTTCGGGAACCACTAACATAATGCATTGCAACAATCATTGGTCAAATTTTGGATACAGCTTTGATTTTAAGAGTTTTTGGGTGACAATGCTTTTCACGTTGGCAAGGAAGAATTTCTTAGAAAAAACAGTTTTAAGCTAAGCAAAAAAAAAAAGAATTTCAAAAACAGAAAAATCCACACAACTGATTATTTTTGCTATTAGGTAAATATTTATTTTAATGAAAGAATCTTAATTTTTCCTGAAATATTGTTGCAGAATTTTGTCCAAGTTTAATAATTTATTAGTTTTAAGTCTAATGGAACCAGGCTATATAATATGAGTGTTACAAAAGATCACAGTAATTCTAGTAAACTAGTTATTTAGGCATGCTAAAATAAAAAGATTAACAGACATTAATAATATGTCTATCAAAGCTGTACCAAATTTTGTTTCAAAGCAAGAATATTTCCTACAGTGAAGTAAAAATCTACTTCCCATTTCACACTTCTTGCATTACATTTAAATCAGCAGCTACATCGGGATCATCCAAGTCTTCTACATAAGCACTATGTCTTCTCTTAAAGTGCAGGGTCAAGTCATACTTCTTAAAGAACCCCTTCCCGCAAAAGTCACACACATGGGGTCGTTCGCTATCAGGGACATTGCTGTGTGCTCTCTCGTTGTGACGCGAGAGTTCGCATTTCTGCACAAAGGTTTTCTCGCACAGATCACACTCGTAAGGACGTTCGCCATTATGGACCATTATGTGACGCCTGAGATGGCTGCTGTAGTTAAATGTCTGATAACAAAGATCACATTTGTAAAGTCCATGATTTGCATGGTTCCTGTAGTGATTTTTTAACTTCGGTGCGGTAGGAAATATTTTCTCACAGAGCCCACAGGGAAAGCTTTCACCCGGAATATGCTCCAAACCGTGCCGATGGAAGTTGCGCTTGTCTGCAAAACGTTTGTTGCATATGAGGCAACAGTACGGCTTCTCTCCTTTATGATTGTTCAGATGAGTCGTCAAGCTCGAGCGAATGCAGTACCCTTTGCCACATAAGTGGCATATGTACGGTTTGATGCTTTCGTGGTACGTCTTATAATGTCTCCTAAGGCTGCCACTTTGCGTGAAGCTTTCGGTACATAACTTGCACTTGTATGTTTTATTAGGATTTGTGTGCTGTGTGTATACATGAATCCTGAGGCTTCTTTTCGAGCTGTAGTAATTGTGGCATATGTCGCATTGCATATTGATCTGATCTTCGTGCTCCGCATAATGAGCTGTCAGTTCTTCCTCAGACGGAAACGTTATCTTACATGTGTCACAGAAAAGCTTATGCTCGAGCTGATGGTTTAAGAAATCTGTTTTGTTGACGAATGACTCTTCGCATGCGAAGCATGTATACCCGACGTGCTGGATGCAGTGATCGGCGAAGTCTTGCGCTTCAGTAAAGGTTTCCCCACAAGCTTCACACGCGGAAGGACCGTCATGGAAATGACCCAGGAAGTGAATAATCAAAGAAGCTTTGGAGGAGAAACGTTGATGGCACATGGCGCACATAAAATAGTCCTCACCTTCATCTTCATAAGCAGGATTTGATTCAGATATATTTGGATCAGATGGTGATTGCAGATCAGCAGAGGCGCTCGATTCTCCCAACTTGTTAGACGGATTGTCAACTTCCGTTGCTGTACCTGCATTCATATCAGCGGACGGAACCTCAGCCATATGAGAATACTGAAATTAAAACTATAAATGACAAACACAGAAAGTTTCTTTTGCAACAGTGCATTTATTTGAATTAAATCTCAGTTGCAAACAAGCGAAACGCCAATACAAAAATAATAAATGTATATGTATTCTATTAATAATTGTTGCCACTCAGTACGAAAATTGTTGAAAAAGAAGGCTGTAATCTAATTATTAAAATCCAGACTATTTACGGGCATTTATCTCCTACTTATAGGTCCTCACGTTGGGTTGGCGTGGAAGTTTGGAGAGTGGGGTGCCAGCTCAGGCGTTGCTTCGTCATCTGACCGTGGTTCAAAATTACGAGGTGTTGTCCTCGATTCTTTCCCTTAAGGGACTGATCACGGACCGTCGTCAATAGCCCGTTGTGTTACTCTAGTACGACGTTAACTAAAATTACCATTACCTCCTACTTATAGTTGAAAATGTCAATCAGAAATAATGTTTAAAGAGTGCGACAACTACTTTTGTAAAAATACAAAGTGTTAAAAATTGTAAATCATAAACCAAGGAACATTTGCGGTAAATGTCACAGTTCAGTCAGAGCAACAAACGTAACTAGATATAAATCTACTTCAACACTTCATAACGAAACCGAAAGAAATTTAAAAGCGTAAAAAAAACCCCAGACAATGACAGGGGATAGCAGAAAGCACAGAAAAATGCCTAGGTAGTTAATTAACGTCGCACTGGAAAAATATAGCGTGATGTTGGTGACATTATGCCGAGATCAATCCCGAAGACTAAAACCGAGGACAACGCCTGGTAATTCTGAGAACCACTGCACCTATCTCTTCGCTATCTAAGAAATAATATCTTTTAACAATGCAACACCACTTTATTTATTATAAATGGTAATATTATTTTGGTTTCCATGACTACATGTTTTTGCATAAAAATAATTTTGGTATTGGTATTTTTAATTAACCGTCACACTGGAGCACACAACACTTTTTGCCTTTTGAAAATTCCTTTTAAATTTGTTGAATATCAATATCATAACGATTTTAAATTTGTTAAATATCAATATCAATCAATATAATTTTTTCAATTTTCTCTTAGAATAAAATTCTGTTGTTTTCACTGGAATAATCCATTTTCACAAGTATCATGATTATATATCCTGTCATCTAAAGGTTTATCGGGTATTAAGTTTTGACAAAAAAAAGGATATTTTGGTTCGATGGGAGAGTAATAAAATTAGAGAAAAAAAAATGTTTAAAACAGATTTCATAGAGCAATATTTGAATTTTTTGTTTCCAGCTTATAGCGCATTTACACATTCGCACTCGGAAAGTTTCTTTTGGGTGCGAAATGCAGCGCCTAGGGGCACACTAGGTTGCTACAGAATTTCGGAGGTTGCTATAGATTTCGCCGGCTTGGCTCAAAAACTTTTTTGGCATGGGAGCCAACTCAGTTTAAGCCAAGTTTGGAATGCATTATTGTGGAAAATCACGCCAGTCGCTTAGGAAGGCTCGGTGCCTGTCTGTGGATTTGATTACGCTCCTTGATATCGCGAAGCTTGCCTGGAATCGTTTATCCTTTTTCTTTCAAAATATTTTCTTATTTTAAAAGTTATTTTGTTTGTGATATTCATTTTTGTATTTCTTGTGTATGTCAGTTCTCAAATATTTTTTACTGTTTGCTTTTCGCTCGTTGTGTTTCCATTGTTCGCTTTCGTGATTTTTACTCTTTGTTGAATTGTTTTATGAGTTCATTTTGTATTTTAAAAATTGAGTGATTGCATTTGTGCTGCAGTCTTTTTTGATTGTTTTCTTTGACTAGTTTCTCTGCCCTTCTCTTAATTGCTCTTCCTGTCTGTAAATTGTCCAAAAGTTGTAGTGCAACTATGAAGGATTTAATTATTGGTGTGGATTCGATGGTCAAATTCGTAGATCAGTATTTACCATCACAATTACATGGTAATGTAATACATGTTCTTGCTTTTCCAGGAATTACCATTGAACGTGTAACGAATAAGGTTTCATCTTTAAAGAATCATGACTTGATTCTGGTTCATGTAGGTACCAATAACATCTATGATTGCCTTTAGAAATGCTTCTCAAAATTTGAGGACCTGTTGCAAAACATAATAAACTGTAACCAAGAGACGTGCATTGTGATCTCAGCCATATTGTCTCGCGATAACTATCTCTCCCTTGAAAAGCAAGCAGAGACTTTTTCTGCAGAAAGTGAACACAAAAACTTATCTTCTGAACCACAGGCTGTTTTTCCACTGCTAAAAGAAGAAAAAAATTCTTTTTTGTAGATCCCAGTCACTTGGAAAAGTAGTATGGCAAGAAAGGGCCTTCATTTTTAACAGGAAAGGAAACTTTCATCTAGCATTTAACTCTATGTTGCAGTGCTAAAAGAAGCAGGCAAGCTTGATGACGAAAAGCAACAGGTTTTCCATGACTTACCTGTTGCTCAGTTTCCATCTCTCAATTCTTCATCTGAGAGTTTAATTCAACCTGTTGATCTACCTGAGCCCAAGGCTGTTGAACTGAATTCTACAATTGTTACAGAAGGTTCTGTTCAATGCATGTATTAATCTCCATAATATTGTACATAAAATATTATTAAATATGTAACGTTGTTTCCATATTCATTCTCTAGATGAGGCTAGGATCAAAAGTTCACTTTTTTTCACTAAACTTCAGAGTGCTCAATGTAACAATATAGCCTTCCAACTTTCAGCAGTAAGAACCCTGGAGGTAGGATCACTGTTTTGTCAAAGCATTCCAGGATTGAGGAATTTCTAATTTTCCCGACAGTGTTATTGATGGATTTTTAATGATTCTTTGTGGTACGAATTCTTCAGCTGCCACGAGCTTAGAAACGGATTATATCTATAAGACTGATGAAATATTATCTCAATTGGCTGGAGAACAATTTGCCCATAGTGAATATTTATTTATACTTTTAAATGAAAATAATCTGGGTTCTATTGGTTGAAAAAATTTGATTTCTATAAACCCCGCGGTACAACTTCTGCTCAAAATTACAAAAATGCCATTCAATTACAGAAAAATCAGATCTGTAAAGCTTTAAATCTTCTGGAAGATTGATTAATTTCATGCCATACTTACTTTAACCAGACATATAGAATTAAACTCTGTAGCTACTGATTACCCATCTAGCAATAAATTAGTATCATTAAATGTTGAGAAGACAAGATAGCTTCTGGTTGTAAAAATTTACTTCAATAATTTGCATTTGCAAGATCATGAGATGTAATGAAACTTCAAGACTTTATTGAATAAAAAAAATTGTTTTGTCAAGAAATATTTCAAATAAGCAGCAAATAAGTATGGATACAGTAGCCTTGCCTATTCTTAAGTCCAGCTACTGCTAAGAATTTAAGTGGAAAATTCGATATGTAGCGATTTTAAGCTATGAAAATCATTTGCATTGTGATGATTATAAGATGTAATGAGGTCAAGATCGTTGGATTAAATTGTCAAGAAATATTTCACAGAAGTAGCAAATGAATATGAATGATTTTAAAGTAACCTCAAACATTCATAAGACTAGTTACTGCTATAATTTTAAGTGAGAAATTCGAGATGTAGCCATTCAAGATTCATGTAGGTGAAAAGCATGGCAACTACTTGAGGGTAGTTATTAAATAGATCAGTGTATAGAAAGAAACAATTCTTGCTTTAGGATTCTATTGGAAAAGTTTGTATCATTGTATTTTTATGTAAGAGGAAACATAATTAATTTTTCTCTTTCAGGATAAGGGTAAACAGAATGAAGTTGCATCCTGAAAAAGAAAAATTCAGAGCTTTGTATCATTGTATTTATGAATAATAAATTTCCTTTAGTTACGAGATGGCTTGTAAAAGATTATACAAATTCAGAAACAATTCACCTGAGCCTGTAAAGAATTTCCTTGCACCATGATTATAAATTCACATTGTTAACTTTTCATCAAAATAACTGTTATGTTTCTTGATAACTAAATGATGTTTGTTTTTGGTGATCATTTCATATGTCATCAATAATGAATTTCTTTTGGTTCAGGTAATCATAATGGAAGTGGTACATTAATGAACATCTGATCATTTAACCCATTACATACTACTCGGCAGAATATTATTTACTTATTTGGTTTAGGAACCAGACAGCTTACTGATTATTATTAGTAGGTGGTATATTCAGTAGGCTTTATATTTTACATGTAGCACCTTTTCAGAAATACAAAGGCAATAATGGTTTATCACACAGTAGTGCGAAGCTTCAAATTGAATAAGTTGTTTTAGAAAGTAAACTTAATGTAGCTTTTAGCTATAGCCCCCTAAATCTGCAACTGTATATAGCATGTGTTAAGCACAGTTGTCAAATAAAGAGTGTACCAAATTTGTTGTGAATTGGTCGAATTGTGATGTTATATATATATATATATATATAATTCCAATTTGGATCACATAATTGTTTTTTACCCCTCTCCAAACCTAAGAAAAATAGAATAGGGGTTAATGGGTTAATATATAATAGCCAATGTTTTTTACAGGATGAGTGTACCTACCATATGGTTGGTCTGAATTCTTCAGTGATCGTAAAAATAATCTAAAATTGTTATTCCCATGAGGATTTCTAATTGTTTTTAAATCCCACTGAACACCTAGGTCAAATAGAACTGGGGTAATATGTTGCCTACGTTACCCCCAGAGTTGTGAAGAAAGTGTTGGAGTGGACTGGTCAAACGGTGTAGATCTGTATAGAGGACAGACAGACGTCAACTCTGCTGTATATACATATATCCCTTTGATGCATTATGTGGCATATTTATCTTGAAACATATTTTGTTTCTTATCTGAAATGTTTATAATTAAATGGTAGTATATCGCAGAAATAAAATAAAAAAAGCTATACACTTTGATTTGGGGGATTCAGATTTTAAAAATTTAGTCACCTGCTAGCAGCATAGTGTTAAAGAACCAGTTTTTGGTTTAGTCACTTCTTATAAGTAAGTTGTATAAGTTTTTAGTACAAGACTGGTAAATTTTATTAATTTTTAAAATAAAAATAAATTTTATACAAGTACTCATCGCCCTTTAAAAAAATTAATTTAGTTATATACAAATTACATTTATATACATCTTTATCCAGTTTCATTGTTTGCAAAAGCTATTTTATTTAGTACTAGCAAAATACCCGACCTTACTCGGTTCGAATAGGTTTACTCTAGATTGAAGAGATAATCAAAATATATAATGACTTACGTTTTTTGTAGAATAAAAATTTATTTTAACATCTTTCGCCATCTTTATATTTTCTACAACTTAATTTGTGACACAAATCTTACACATGCATATCCATTCATGTAATACATTTCACATACATCGCACAATTGCTGTATGACAAAGCTACAAAATGACGAAAGGCGATACTAAGGTTACTACTACAAAAGACGATTTTGAGTGAGATTTGGAATTCCCTTTCTTAAGTTCTTTTGATGTTCAACTCAATTAATTAAAATTACGATTTACGGCGAGTGCTCTCGCACTCATAGTCAACAAAACAATATTTTTTTACTTGTGGCACTCTTGCCTCCGGTATACGACATTGTGAAATTTTGCAATCTTCTCCTGTCATTATTACAACGAATTTTTTAATGGAAAAAGTTCCAGTTTGGATTAATAAACATTATTATTCTTTCAATAACGGCATTATTCTTTCAATAACGTCATTATTCTTTAAATAACGGCATTATTCTTTAAATAACGGCATTATTCTTTCAATAATGGCATAACTACACTTAAAATTTACTGAAAATTTATACTGACTTACCTAACATTTTTAAGTCTAATACTTTGTGGTGCTGTTATGTGTGATGAGAAGTAAAACACATTTATTAAAATAATAAATATTTAAAACAGAAATTAGCGAAATAAAACAAAATAAAAGATGTCGGGAAAAATTGTTCTAAAGATATTAATTTGTAATTCATTTTATCTCTTGATCTCGCACAGTTGCCACAACTTACAACTAAAAGTGTACAAAATTTAGAAATGTAAAATTAATTCAGAGCGAAAGAACCAGAAAAAATATCACTGCTCGCGCGATCTTGTTCATTCTCGTTTCATTAAAAAATATCGTCTGACCCAAATATTCGGAAATCGTTTTCATTGCGCAAAGAATAAAAATAAGACTTGAAATAAATGAAGTATCAGAGATGAAATTCCATTAAAAAAAATAATTTTTTGAAGAATAGTTACTTTTTCAGCAGTACTGGTAAAGCAATCGAAGTAATCGTAATATTCAATAGACATTTCAATTTTTCCAAAACTACCAAATTATGGTTGATTTAAGTATACTTACTCAGGTGTTTTAGCATAAAACTCAACTAAATATAAAAATAAAGAAATGTTTAATATTGCATTCACTAAACTAATAGATAATGTATAAAATAAAATACAATGCAATCAAATATCTGGAATACAATTCATGTGATGTCTACACAAACACACAAACACAAAATCGAGCATAGAACGGAAAGACGGACAGACAGACTTTCGCAATCAATGCCACTCACTAAATGAAGATAAGTACTCACTGTATGCAAATTTTCATGAAAATATCTTAAACCGCGTGGACGTGTATAGGGCACAACATACAGACAGACAGACAGACAGACAGACACCAAACGAGAAAAAGGTGTATTCGGCATCAGAAGGGTCCAAAACGGATAGAAAACTTGAAATGGGTCGAAAATATTGAATGTACAAACAAACACTCCATTCTTATTTATATAGATGATTTTCAAAGGGTTTATTATCCATTTATAATAATGGATTGGATTGGATATGATTTTGTGGCATTGAATCCTCTTGGGACATATTATGCCAAACTCAAGATAAGAAATCAAATATATAATATAACAATAAAGTGAAATGAGTCAAAACATAATGAATGAATACTACATAAAATTATATGTGATGGATAAAACCAATGTCATGTAAAAAGATAAAAATATTTGGATGAGGATTTTCCCCAATCATGTCTTCTAAAGTCAAGGTATAGGAATTAAAATATTTAAGGCGTTGATAATTAAAATGAGAACATTCTATTAAAATGTGTTTCACCGTAAGTGGACAGATACAATAATTACAAATTGGGTGATCTTCTCCGAGGAGGAGGTGTCTATGGGTGATCCTAGTATGTCCAATGCGGAGGCGTGTTATTACTACCTGCTGTCTTCTTAAAGGTGGTGACTGCCATTGAGTTATATTAGGTTTAATAGCGTGTAGTTTGTTCTCCGTTTGATCACTCCGTTCGCTCTGGCATTTCTCTTCTAAAAACTTGTAAATACTGTTTTTTAAGTCACGATAAGGGATGGCATGGTTAATGTTATTTACTGCTGATTTGGCGGCTTGGTCAACTATTTCATTTCCTGACATCCCAACATGAGATGGGATCCAACAAAATAATGTTAAAATTTTTGGAGGAAAAATGATAAATTTTTTTCAGTGACTCTAAAACAATGGGATGACTGTCATGATCAGGATGTTTCAATGACTGTAAAACGCTTAATGAATCAGTGAAAATGATACAATTTTTATGACAATGATCAGATATATATTCCAATGCTTTATATATGGCCATGATTTCAGAAGTAAAAACAGAACATGAAGAATGAAGTTTAAAACTGTGAATAGAGTGATTAATTGTGAACGCAGCTCCAACGTAGTTCGCCCTTTTAGACCCGTCCGTATAAATATGTATAAAATTAGAGTGTTTTTCTAAATGCTTTAGAAAGAGTTGTTTGTAAATCATATCAAAGGTATCTGCTTTATAAAAATCTTGGAAAGGGTTTTGAAATTCAAAATTATGATTAAACCAAGGAGAGAAATAATAGAGTTTTTTCTGGGTGACGTCAAGTGAAGAAATTTTGGATCCGTCCATTAAATCCAGCATTCTCAAATGGAATGCAGGGATGAAGGATGTTTTTGCTTGATAAAGGCGTTTTAAATATGGACTGTGATGAATGGTATGCAATGGGTGATGAGGTATTGAGGAAATTCTAAAATAATATTCTAAGGACAACAACTGTCACCTTAGGTCCAGGGAAGGTTCATAAGAGTCTGCATACAAGCTTCTTACAGGTGAAGTCCTAAAGGCCCCAGAACATAAACGTAAAGCTGCGTGGTGGATAGTGTTCAGAGTTTGAAGAGCAGATTTTCTTGCTGAGCCATACACCACGCAGCCGTAATATAATTTAGATCGTATTAAAGCTCTGTATATTTTTAAAAGACAAGCTCGATCAGATCCCCATGATAACTTGGATAAAACTCGTAAGATGTTAAGAGCCTTTTCGCAGCGTTTGCGTAGATTTAAAATATGCGGTTGAAAAGTCAACTTCTTGTCAAATATGATACCTAAAAATTTAAAATTGTCCACAACATTTATTAAAATATCTTTGAAAAATATTTCAGGGTCAAGATGAAGATTTCGTTTTTTACAAAAATAAACACACGCGGTTTTTGAAGGTGAGAAACTGAAACCATTTTCGTTAGTCCAATGAGTGATTTTGTTAACTGCCTGTTGAAGTTGTCTCTCTATTAAACGAATGTCTTTAGCTGCGCGTGAAATTTGCAGATCGTCAACGTAAATAAGACCCTTAACTGATGGAGGCAATTGAGAAACAATGTTGTTAATTTTTAAAATAAATAAAGTTACACTTAAAACACTGCCTTGTGGTACTCCCTCCTCTTGAGTAAAAACATCTGAAAAAATCGATCCAATCCTTACTTTAAAATATCTTTTTTGTAAAAAATTTTGAATAAAAATATATATAGGCAGATTTCCTCTTATGTCATAGTTAAAAATGTCTTTTAAAATTCCATGTCTCCACGTTCCATCGTATGCTTTTTCAATATCAAAAAATATCGAGACGAGATGTTTATTTTGAACGAAAGCATTTCTAATTTCAGTCTCGAGAGCAACTAAATTGTCAACAGTGGATCGACCCTTTCGGAAGCCACTTTGAAGTGGAGAGAGACATTTATCTGTTTCTAAAATAAAAACTAATCTCGCGTTGACCATCTTTTCTAAGATCTTGCATAAGCAGCTTGTCAGGGCTATTGGACGGTAGTTCGAAGGATTCTTGGGGTCTTTATTCTGTTTCAGTATTGGTATTATGGGGTTGCATACCTCCATGACTGCGGAAAAGTGTGCTCATTCCAAATTCTGTTATAAAACTTCAGGAGATGATTAAGAGAACTATTTGAAAGATGTTTGAGCATGATGTAACTAATATTATCTGGGCCAGGAGTTGATTTGTGAACTAAGGATAAAGCCTTTGTCAATTCGGAAAAAGTAAAATCATAATTATATGATAATATGCGGTTTGAAGTGAAATTAACTTTATTCTTTTCAGATGCAATTTTAATTTTTTTTAAACTTTCAGAGTAGTTATTGGAGCTGGATATTTCGGAAAGGCATGAACCAATTGTGTTTGCTATGTCTTTGGGTGCCGATAGTATTATGTTATTATGTTCTAGAATAGGAATTTGTCTATTGGAGTAAACACCGGAAATTCTTTTGATCCTGTTGTATAGTTGTTTACTTGTGGTCTTACTATTTATACTGTTTACATAATTCATCCAAGAATCCCTCTTACTAAGTCGTTGAATTTTTCGAAAGGCCGCTTTTGTTTTTTTATAAGTAATAAAATTTTCTCTTGTTGGATATCTATTGAAGATATTCCAGGTTTTCCTTTGCTTCCGATACGCATCGCTACAATCCTCATTCCACCAAGGTTTCTTCTGTTTTTTAGGTTTATTAATGACTTTTTTAATTGAGGCGTCAGCACTAGCTATAATTATGTCTGTTATTTTATTAGTATTGGATTGGTTGACAGTGTGAGGTTGGTATTGGCCTGCATATTTTAGTATTATAGGATAATGGTCGCTATTGTATAGGTAAGGATCCACAGAAAAGGTCCAAAATGGTAAAATTGAAGGAGTGCAAATTGCCAGATCTATTGAATGGTAAGTAAGTGAAGGTGAGTGAAAGTAAGTAGGTTGGCCGTTATTCATGATGCATAAATCATTGTCTGTTATTAATTTTTCTATCTGTTTGCCTCTACGATTAATGTCTGAACTGCCCCAGAGAATATGATGGCCATTTAGATCACCCAGTATGATGAATGGTTGCGGAAGTTGATCTATCAAATTATTTAAGTCAAATGTGGCGATATGGGTATTAGGAGGTAGATATAAATTGCATATTGTTATTAAAATATTTACATGAAGTCTTACAGCAACAGCTTGGAGATTTGTTTTGAGGTTAATTTGAGTTACTGGTAAGTCATGGGAGGTAAGTAAAGCAACGCCTCCACATGCTCTTTGGCCATCATTGTAATCTTTTCTGAACATAGTGTAATGACGAATGTTGGTGGTATCATTGCTTTACAGATAGGTCTACTGTGGAGGGTGATTGCAGCTGGCTTATGTTTATTTATGATGTCCTTTACATCATCACATCTGTTACGAAAACCTCGGCAGTTCCAGGAAAGAAAGGAAGCCATAAAAATAAAGTATAAAAGAAAAGAAAAAATTACTTGTGGTTTCTCGTCCTAGGACGATGTTTGTCTTGCCGCGGATCCTTTTTGGGTTTGATTGGCGAAGTGTCCAATTCCTCATCTTCTACAGAGGAAATATCGCTTTCAGAGTTATAGAGATTAATGAGGTCACTTGTAGAAGGATTAGTTAACTTATTTCTGGATGTAACGTCAGGTTGAAGAGAGGTTTGAGAAGTACTTTTAGCTATTTTAATATTACTTTGTTCAGATGATATGGCTCTTTTTAAAGAAGTATTGATAGATCGATATGGTTGATTTATGTGTTTTGTATTTGTTGAGGTTGTAGCTGATGCTTTAGAAAAAAGAGGCGTTATAGGTTGGTTCATTGAAGTTTTATGTTGGGCAGATGGCTTAAAAATAGTTACATCGGTTTGAGTTCCGTTAGTTTTGAAAGTTTTTTTTACTATTGAAGAGTAAGAAATACCAGGTTTTGGGGTGCGATCATTTACAATTTTTCGTGCCTCGGGAAATGAAATGTTTTGCTGAACTTTTACTGTCTGGATTTCTTTCTCGATTTGAAATTTAGGGCAAGACCTGGCAAAAGCTGGATGGTCACCTTTGCAGTTAACACAGCAAAGGGATGATGTAGTACATACATCGGTCTTGTGTTCTGTACTACAGCATTTTGCGCAGGTTTCTTTGCCACGGCAAGCAAGGAAAGAGTGGCCGTATCTTTGACATTTAAAGCAACGAACTGGGTTTGGTATGAAATGTCGAACTGGGCAATTCATATATGCTATTTTTACGTGTTTTGGAATAGTCGGTGTATTGAAAGTTAATATTAAATGTTTGGTGGGTATTTTTTGACCATTTCTTGAAATAAGGATTCTTTTTACATTAATTACAGATTGGTTGGACAGGGTTTCTAGGATGTCTTGTTCGGTGTCATGTACTAAACCGGATTCTGAAATTACGCCTCTTGATGAATTTAAGGTTTTGTGGGGTGTAACAGTCACCTCTATTGAACCGACGGATTTAATTTTTTGGATATTTAATGCCTGTGATCTATTTAGAACTTCAACAAGTACATCTCCTGCTAGGTTTTTTTTTATGTTTTTAGTCTCTCCTACCATTCCCAGTATAGTTTTATGGAGTAAGATTGCAGATATATTTTTTAGATTTCCGGTGTTACTTTAGATAATAAAAAATTTTTCGTCACATATATTGTTTTCATTTGTTTTTATGCATAGTTGCTCCACTGAAGGAGAAGTTGAATTTTGGGTTTCCATGTTTGAAAAATAGATGTTCAGTCCCCGGCGGCACCACCCACCATGGAGTCCAACAAGGGGATACAGGTTCCTGTACCGGTGCTAGCCAGGGACTATACGGACCCAACTCACCTCTATGACTGCCCTGAGGAGCTAGTTGGTGAGCAGGTCCTTTATCCTAGCAGGATATACCCACCAGCCGATCAATGTACTGGGACCAAAGTACACCTCCTGTTTATTCGAAGCAGGAGCCGAAGCAATGTATTGGGGCGTTATGTTGTCCCTCAATCACCAGGATCACCCTTTCCGAAGACACAGGTCTCCACGCACGGCAAACACGTGGGTGATATAATCCCCAAGAGGAGCTAAAAGCACAGACTGGCGAAAAGCTTCTCAAGGGGAGCCCTCACCTCCGAAAAGGCAACCACAACGAGGGAGGAAGAAAAAGCAGAAGGGTAGAGGAGGAGAAGAACGAAAGGTCACTCAGGTACCCCGGGGTTGTGAAGCCCGTACAAACCTAAACCATTTATAATAAATTTTTGTGAGAAAGAACCAAATTCTTTATCGCATTTCTAGCCCATTGGTCATCGGCTTCACCAAGTTATTCGAACTCCAACAATTACCGCACTTCATTAAGTTTTCAGTACGTATTGAAATATTAAACTAATCAGTTGTGCGTATGCGTAGTTTAAAGCGTATGTCATGTGGTTTTGATAGAAACGAAAACCATACCTTAAAATTTTTTATTTCCGATCTTTTTCTTAGAATTTACGTCACATAATTTTATTAATTGCCTTTCTTCTTTTTTTGTTTTTTTTGTTTTTGTTTTGTAAGATTTTAATCGTACATCAGATTAAACAGTTTGAAAAGTTTTCATTTCAAAAAGTAAAGCAGAATAAGAATAACAATAGTTTCGAAAATGGTTCTAAATTTTCAATTCAACTCCTGTTTTCGAAGAGAAAGATTTTCCTGTAGACGATTCCAGTGGGCAGAGTGCAGCTTACAAAGGAATCACAGGAATGCCGTTTGGCGTTTACTTTATCTTTATTCTCAACCAACACGCCACAGGCATACGCATACAGTAACTTCAATAGATGGGATCTTTATCTCTTCTAAGATCAGGACCCCTCACATAGTGGAGGTTTCTAGTCATTCCACCTGATTACAGGACACCGAATATTGGAACTTCTGTGCGAGAGAGAAGAGTGAGCTATTGCCTACGGGGTTGGATGTCCGCTGCTGTCATGACTAAAGGCCGGACCGCAGTCTCCCATAAGTAGACACTTTTCTGAGAAATCTTCTGTACCCCCATTGTGAAGATTCCAATGGTATATCCGGTCTACTGAGGGGCAGAACATGAAAAGACAGAACATACTCTGAATCAATTTTGGAGTGGAAAAGGAATGAACAAACATCAATTTATTTAGAGTGGATCTAGGTCGTTTTTTGAACGACCTTTTTTCTACGGTAGTCGTATCTGGGATTTGGAATAAATAGCTTCTTTATTATGGTTGGAGAGTTTTGCGTAGAAATTTAATAATTCACCTCCCCTCAGTCCCCTTTCCTTAGAAATTTATGGATAGTATAAACATGGCCATCCTAACCTCAGGATTAGTTAGTAAAGTTTCAATCGCATTTATTATTTGAAGCTGCTTTAGTTAACGGGTAGAGGCATCACAAACAACAATTAATGACGTTTTATAGTATTTTTTAAATAAACTAAACTTAATGGATGTGAGATTTCAAACAAATGTACATAATCTTTAAGCACTACTCAATGTGGAATAAAATCTCAAAACTAAACTTAAAAACTCAAAACTCTACGTAAAACTCAATCAAAACTCTACGTCTGGAAAAATTACACAATTCTTTGTGAGTTTGCGTTACCAATAACTGATGTAGTGTCGGCGAGTAATGAAGGAGCGTAACTGTATCGAAAATTGGAATAATCCCTTATTACGCACATCGTCTTGGTCCTTGGTTCGAATCCCGGTCTAGGAAGAGATGTTCGTAATATTTCGGAACAGTGTTGAAACACAGGGTGTGAACACAGGAATTTTATTATTTCAAAACAAATGGAGCCAGTTTTCTTATAAATTCTTCGTTGGAAAAAATGATTGTCCCAATGCTATATTTCGTGTAGTGTTTAGTTTTCACACTTTCTCACGTTCTTTTCAAGAGAATGCACGATAACTATGACACACCTTACTGTTCTCTTATTTGAATGTCCCCCAACAGAAACAAACCAAAGGGAAAGCCTCTGAAGAAGCCTTTGGTTGGTTCGAGTTTCGAACTCCAAACCTTTTGATTGCTAATCCGCTCCTCTAGCAAACAGGCTACCATGGCCCTTGGTGGGAGAGTAAGATATTTATACATTTTTCGAATTAATTTGCGGTCATACTGATCACTTCCCTTCTTCTGGTGTTAATAGTAAAAAGTACTAACTCTTGCTCCATGATAAAATTTCCTTTTGATTTGAAAAATAAGACATATATGTAAGTAGTAAGGGACTCACTACGGGGACGGAAGTGACGTCACGGCTGACGTAGGAACAAGATGGCCGCCGTTTGTGGAGATAAGGAATCGGGAGGAGATAAGGATTGATTACTGATAACGAGACAGGGTTGACGTTTGTTTACATTTTTGGTGGGTGAGATAACATCATGTTGTTGACGGTGAATTTCCATGGTGATGAAGGACTGGTAGCGCCATCTGCCGGTGGGATGAGCAACCCTATTATTTGGAATTAAAAAAGGAATTTCTCGGATTCGAACCGGGGACCATAGAATCCGTAGTAAAGTGCGCTATCCGTTGAGCTATCGAGCACTTGTGAGGAAGGGGTGTTTAAATGTAGTGTTTGCTTTTTCTCTGTTTGGGACTTGTGTATATTTTAGAGTGGTTGGGATTTTTATTTTGAATAATTAATTTTATTTTGGGTTGAGGCCCTGAACGACTGTTAGCGCCATCTAGGGATATTTTAAGTAACTTATTAAATATAAGTTTGATATTCTTGTATATAATTGCTAATGGTGTGAAAATGACAGGTACCGCCATCTAGGGGTGGACAGAGTAACGATTTAAAAGGATTTATATCCCAACTATATTTTAGAATTAAATGGAGAATTATTTGAAAGAAAAATAATAATACTTGGATTCGAACCCAGCAAAAGGTAATCACGGCCAACCGATTTTACACAAGCACTTTATGCGTTCGACCATGATCACCTATATATGATCGTGTTGTATTTAAAATAGACTTTCATTTTGTGAATGCGTACAATACCAAAGATTGAAAATTCTAGAAGCTTCTGGAAAGGGTGACTCAGTTTTGTTTAGCCTGTATAAGGTTAATTAAGATAACACAAGAACCGGAGTTATACCCGAAGACACTGATAGGATACAATCTTAATTAAACAACTGTGGGCAAAGTGACTTTTGCAATATGTGTGTTTTACATGAATCATCTATAGTATAGATATAATAATATCCTGTGTGAATAATAATATGTGGATTTGAACCCAGCAAAAGGTGCTCGCGGTCAACAGATTTTACACAAGCACTTTATCCGTTTGATTACGACTACATAAATGATCGTGTAATATTTAAAATAGTCTATCATTCTGTTAATGCGTATAGTACACACTACCAAATATTGAAAAGTCTAGAAGCCTCTGGAACGTGTGAGAATTACACATGACTAAGGATAATGTTTTTGCACGTGTAGGTTAAAGAGAAGGAACGGACTTATACAAGGAGTCATCGATAAAAGTGACTCAAAAGAAAATTAAAGATTAGCTTAAACTACAGAAGTACACGTGTTGTGGTATCTGAAAATGTTAGGGACCAAACAAAAGAAAGTGATTATGCTGTTTGATAACTAAGAGGCTTTTAAAAGCATAGTTGAATTTGTTTCTAGGGTCTTTGAATAATTTTGCTTCTCTGGATTTTTGCCCTTCTACTGTTTTTAGATACACCATGGATTCTAGTGATATTAGACCTGCAAAGAAAATGCGTACAGACAAAGAACAGTGTTTTCAGAAATACTGTAAAGATTCTTTATGCTATGAATATGGTAAATTGTTTACAGATTGTGATGGTTGGTCATATTTCCGTCGATTGGAATACGAATTAACGTATTTAAAGAAAGAGGAAACTACTATAGAAATTTACGGTAAGAAACATACTGTGCCTCGACAACTTGTAGCATATGGAGACGAAGGTATAAGCTATATATTTAGTGGATCTTGTATTGCAGCCAAGCCCTGGTCTCCTTTACTGTTGGAAATAAAGGGTGAAGTGGAACGAATAATTGATGCAAGATTTAATTTTGTGTTGGTGAACCGTTATAAAGATGGTAAGGACTGTATAGGTGCACATAAAGACAACGAGAAGGACTTGGATCATAATGCACCCATAGCGTCTGTTTCATTTGGACAAAAAAGACAGTTTGTGTTTTCTAGAAAGAACTACAACTCTTTAAAAATTGTTCTGGAAAATGGAAGTTTACTTTTAATGATTTATCCAACCAACAAATTTTGGTTACACAGCTTGCCCCGTGGAAATGCATTATGCCCTAGAATCAACTTAACGTTTCGAAAAATTATTGTATAAATTAGTGATAATACCCATATGAGCCCCTGAACTGGAACACAGTGTAAATAGGAATGTACACTAAACGATATTTGGAAAACGTTACAATTAATATTTATGCCTTTGTGAATATTATTTTTTATACTTACATCTTATTGTTATTTTAAAGAAACTTTTATGCGTGTCTTACGACATACACAGTATTCTGGATTTAAAAAAAATTAAATACTAATTTTATAAATTGTGTCTTTTTTAATGCAAGATCTGAAATAAAATTTTATTTGCTATAAATATTTATGTGTTTTTTTTAATTTAGATGCTTTCACACTTAAACACTAATTATACATTAGATTCTACAGCACATATTTTATTGCAGAATTTATTTTTAAATACTGTACACTTAAGTAAAAATAAAAAAATATTTTTTATTTTATTTGAAAACTTTGCAAAACCCATACTATGCACATGTTTCCTTGTAATTTTTTTTTTAATTGAACTAAAGAAAACTCACCCATATACCACAGAAGTACAACATGGTACTTACAGAAGTAAGTTGATTAAACAAAGAAACAGTGGAACAAAGTTATTTAAACTTACAAGATTTGATGACCTTAACAAATGAGTAGAAACGCAGATGACTGCTTGTACATTTGAAGAAGTTATAATCGTATCGAAATCTAAACCATATGTTAATTTTTTAATTATTATTTACTAGTCGTATAATTTTTAAAAAATAAATCTGGCTAAAATTTAATGATTCAATTTTTTAGATTTACAAACTTTTTGAAATGAAATTTTCTTTGATTTATTGTAAAATATTAAGATGCTTTTACACAAAAATTAGATACTATTACACATATTTTAATAATGATTTTAAAAACATACGATTGAAACATATAAATTCGGTATTAATAAAAAATTTTAAATGCAGATTACAAAAAATAATTATTTTCAATTTACAATTAAGACATTTAGCATTTTGATTTCTTAAAGCATGTTTTTATGTAAGAAAAAAAATTAAGAAGAAACCTGTAAAAGTAAAATATTTTTTACCTTTAGTTGAAACATTGCAAGACCCATACTATGAAGATGTTTAATTGTACATTTGAAGTAGTGAAAATGAATATTAATAAACTTTTAGTGCTTGAAGTTCTAAATTAAATGTCTTTATTCTAATGCTCTTGCAAACCATACATTTTACTAAACATATGAACTTCTTTTTATTTACTTGAAAACCTTGTGTATATTATGCAGTTTAAATTGCAGAGTCAAATGCCAATTTTGTACAAGTATTTTACAAGATATTTTGTAGGTCTTTTATAATTTTAGATGTACTACATTGCTACGTTAAATGGATAGTAAGTAGGTTTTTGTGATTTTTGAAAATAATGTGTACATTTTAAGGCTGCTAAACAAAATAAATTATTGCCCTTTCTTGATAGCTAATGCATAATCTAAAGATTTACTCACACCACTGATAGTTTTACACATGAGTAAAATTTAAAAAACAACGGAAAATTTTAAATACTAATTAATTTTTAAATGAACAAATATCATTGAAATAATGTTTAAGTATGAATTTTATGTATTCTTCAAACAATCTCTGCAAAAAACAAATTGTTCTAAAACATATTGAAAAATAATTCTAAAACATATTGAAAAATAATTCTAGAAAGAAGTCATACTGAAACAAAGTAAACTATATAACACTTTTAAATTGAAAAAAAACCCACAGGATTCATATATTTTACACAAAGTAATGCACTATAGTAAAAAACAAAAGAACGTATTTTTTACATGCCTGCATTTTTTAAGAGACAAATATTTCCTATGAGCCAGTTATAAAAAGCCGTCACCTCAGCTTTTGGGCAATGCAAATGATTTTTGTGATGACCACATGATAGTTTTTCGATCTCTTTGTTGGTGCTTAGAGCACATAGTACATCGAATTTTGGACACCCAAAGTGTTCCAAGTTGATGTTTGGAATATTCAAGGCATCTAAGCGTTGTTTCTCAACACAACCACCTTTGTAAGCAACTAGGTACTGAGAGACACTCTTTGTCTGCTTGTACAGTTCCAAAAGTTTACAGTCTAGACTTTCTAAGGGATACACGTTTTCCCATGCTATGGGACAGAAAGGAAGTCCACACACGTAATTTTCAACATATCGCACAGTTTTACGATCTTTGACACTAAGTTTATACTTATAAGGCGATAGGTTAAAACGAATACTCGCAGCTACTTGCGATTTTATAGCGATGTAACCGTATTCACGTACTAAGAAACCTTCGTTAGTTTGAAATCCATCAAAATCCACAATTGCGCAAATGTTAAACATTGCTATTCAAAAGCGTTATATGCTCGTGGAAAAATAGTTGTAAACTGGAGACACAAAGAACTGAACTATATATAGCACCATACACTTACTAATCAGTAAAGTTAATCTTATTTTAGTCTTTTATCTTTTGTGAGTAACAATAAACTCGTAAGTGAAGAATGTACTCAGAAAACACGTGCTTGTGATAATGTGACAAGTAAAGCTTTATGTTGTAATACAGGATTTTAACAAAAGAGGGTATGCTTAAATGTGCATGTAATTTGTTCTTTTTTTTTCTCTATCACGTAGATGAGTTGAATACAATTCAATTCGGTGACTATACTTGAGCAAGAAAAAAAATATGTAATCAAATATAATTTATACTCGAGGAACTTGTTTTTTTACTTTCTTTAAATTATACCGATTTCTCTTGATTATGTTGTTTTATTTTTCTAAATTTACATCAGTAAATTGAATTACTTATTTATGGGCTCAAATCTTTGCCTTTTGTTGAACAGAAATTAGTATCTTTGACTAGTATCCGATTTTTTAAAATTGACGAAGATAACCTTTATGATGGGGATTTAACTCAATAGGCCCTATAATTTTACACTTAAGAGTAACAGAGCAGTATAGTTTTTAGGAAAATGAATAACCATTATGTAAATTTGAAGCCAAAATTTCCAAGCATGTCTATGCTTAATAAACGCCTATCTACGTTTAGAGATTGGCCACGCACAAACTTGGACATTTGGGACCTGGCCGAAAACGGATTGTTTTATACGGGTGTATCGGACAGTCAGGTGTTATTGGTGTGGCGAAGGGCTTGAAAATTGGCAAGAAGAGGATGTAGTGAGACACGAACACGTAAAGTTTTATCCAAAATGTTTGGTAGCCCAGCAACAGCAAATGATTGCTGACCCTAGATCAAAAAGAACACCAATAGATGAAATTGTACAGGTGGATGAAATCAAGAATAATACCAATGGTTTAATAAAACCCTATGTAAAAAATTACCCCTCAAACAACGACAAGGACGTACGACTTTGTAAAATTTGTTTAGAATCCGAAATGGATGCTACTTTACAGCCTTGAGGGCATCTGGTGACATGCATGAGATGTACGAAAGGTCTCTTAACGTGTCCTATGTGCCGAACCAATATTTTACATAAAATTAAAACGTACATTTGTTACTAAACGTTATCTATCATTTATCAATTCAAGTAGTAGATGCAATTTTTAGTGACTAACTGAACAGGACGTGAAAGAATTACATAAGAGTGGTATTTTGAGTTTAATGTTATTAAAGTAATACATGTGCGGCAGCAAAAAGACTAGTAAGGAGGTTCGATACTTCTAAAATAATTATAAGACTTTCTATCAAGGACTTGTGGTAAAATCGTGTAGGAAAGACTTATACCTCTTCTAAATATATTAAATATAATAACTATTTTACTTATCTGTTGTTTGTTCATTACATGCTAAACCTAAAATAATTATAAGACTTTCTATCAAGGACTTGTGGTAAAATCGTGTAGGAAAGACTTATACCTCTTCTAAATATATTAAATATAATAACTATTTTACTTATCTGTTGTTTGTTCATTACATGCTAAACCTAAAATAATTATAAGACTTTCTATCAAGGACTTGTGGTAAAATCGTGTAGGAAAGACTTATACCTCTTCTAAATATATTAAATATAATAACTATTTTACTTATCTGTTGTTTGTTCATTACATGCTAAACCTAAAATAATTATAAGACTTTCTATCAAGGACTTGTGGTAAAATCGTGTAGGAAAGACTTATACCTCTTCTAAATATATTAAATATAATAACTATTTTACTTATCTGTTGTTTGTTCATTACATGCTAAACCTAAAATAATTATAAGACTTTCTATCAAGGACTTGTGGTAAAATCGTGTAGGAAAGACTTATACCTCTTCTAAATATATTAAATATAATAACTATTTTACTTATCTGTTGTTTGTTCATTACATGCTAAACCTAAAATAATTATAAGACTTTCTATCAAGGACTTGTGGTAAAATCGTGTAGGAAAGACTTATACCTCTTCTAAATATATTAAATATAATAACTATTTTACTTATCTGTTGTTTGTTCATTACATGCTAAACCTAAAATAATTATAAGACTTTCTATCAAGGACTTGTGGTAAAATCGTGTAGGAAAGACTTATACCTCTTCTAAATATATTAAATATAATAACTATTTTACTTATCTGTTGTTTGTTCATTACATGCTAAACCTAAAATAATTATAAGACTTTCTATCAAGGACTTGTGGTAAAATCGTGTAGGAAAGACTTATACCTCTTCTAAATATATTAAATATAATAACTATTTTACTTATCTGTTGTTTGTTCATTACATGCTAAACCTATTTTGGATAGAGGAATTTTAAAGTGCCTTAAAAAGGAGTTACAAATACCTGACCAGATATTGGTCTCCTCATCATCAGAAAATCGACAATATCCCGTCATCAAGATGTTGCCGATTTTTTTATGATGACAAGACTAACAAATGGTCATATTTTGCTAATGACGAGATATCTCGTCCACCAATATGTTTCCAGTTTTGCTAATGACGGCATACCTCAACCAGAAAAGCATCAGGAGGGTATTTCATTTCTGCAACTGATTACTGGATATTGTCGATTTTCTGATGATGAGGAGACCAATATCTGGTCAGGTATTTTTTCTAATGACGAAATATCTCGTCCATCAATATGTAGTCAGTTTCGTTAATGATTATATTCTTCGTCGAGACAATCACCATGAGAGAAAATTTCTACAACTGCTTACTGGAATACAGATGAAACTGATGCATCTGCTTGAATTTAAACTCTTGTATACATCTCAACCAGAAGATGAATATCAGTCCACCGCAATCACACCACAATTCACAGCAAAGAATCGGGAACCACGAGGGAACGAGCGATATTTTTGCAACCGCCGAATCCACCTCGGTGGCATTCTTCCTCTGCCCAACCCCATCCGAAAAAAAAAACCCGAAAAGATAAAGTACATGAAGTCATCAGAAAGCAAAATAAGTAACGGAATCGCATCTTTAGATAAATCGTCGGCGGAGATGAAATAAAAGACATAAAAAGAACGACCACCGAAGGGATGTATCGACCCGAAAATATGCAGATGCAGAGAGAGAGAAAGAAATCCATTCGATATTCTTCCCTAACTGAAACTTAGTGCAATCTGTATGGGAAGAGCAAATACCAATACATAATTCGATATTTGCATTCTTTCCGTTCTGGCATTCCTCTTTTCTTTGGGTGTTACATTAGTGTTATAGATAGAATAGAAAGCGGCTTGAAACTGTATGCATATTGGAATCCTGCCGAAATTCTGACTGATCGTTAGAAGCAAGGAAAATAATACCTGACTTGGTGCTGAGGAAAGCTTTTGAACTTGCAAGTTCGAGCTGATATTGCATTTCGCTATTTCTAATAACGCACACATGGGAGGAAATTCGAAAAGTTGATTGATTGTTCCCGGTTACAATATGTATTTATCGTCAAAAATCGATAACTCCCGCTCCTGACAAAGCCCCCCTTGGCTCTGCACACCCCGGCCTCCTATTTCATCGACTGCCCGACGGTTAACGATGCCATAAAACAAATTTTTTACAGTAAAAGAAAAAAAAGTTAAGCAGTAACAAAAAATATAGGTTACGGTGTTCTTTTTAAAAAAAAAAGGAAAAAGCAAAATAAAGTTTATTAAGAACAATAAAAAAGAAAAAGTTACGCAGTAAAAAATCAATTAGAAAATAAAAAAATAAAAAATTTCAAAATATCAATATTTATTTCCAGCTTTAACATTCTTACATTAACAGAGTACTTTTACACACATCTTTCTTAAAGCAATTTGTGACTCCTTTTTAAGGCACTTTAAAATTCCTCTATCCAAAATAGGTTTAGCATGTAATGAACAAACAACAGATAAGTAAAATAGTTATTATATTTAATATATTTAGAAGAGGTATAAGTCTTTCCTACACGATTTTACCACAAGTCCTTGATAGAAAGTCTTATAATTATTTTAGGTTTAGTATGTAATGAACAAACAACAGATAAGTAAAATAGTTATTATATTTAATATATTTAGAAGAGGTATAAGTCTTTCCTACACGATTTTACCACAAGTCCTTGATAGAAAGTCTTATAATTATTTTAGAAGTATCGAACCTCCTTACTAGTCTTTTTGCTGCCGCACATGTATTACTTTAATAACATTAAACTCAAAATACAACTCTTATGTAATTCTTTCACGTCCTGTTCAGTTAGTCACTAAAAATTGCATCTACTACTTGAATTGATAAATGATAGATAACGTTTAGTAACAAATGTACGTTTTAATTTTATGTAAAATATTGGTTCGGCACATAGGACACGTTAAGAGACCTTTCGTACATCTCATGCATGTCACCAGATGCCCTCAAGGCTGTAAAGTAGCATCCATTTCGGATTCTAAACAAATTTTACAAAGTCGTACGTCCTTGTCGTTGTTTGAGGGGTAATTTTTTACATAGGGTTTTATTAAACCATTGGTATTATTCTTGATTTCATCCACCTGTACAATTTCATCTGTTGGTGTTCTTTTTGATCTAGGGTCAGCAATCATTTGCTGTTGCTGGGCTACCAAACATTTTGGATAAAACTTTACGTGTTCGTGTCTCACTACATCCTCTTCTTGCCAATTTTCAAGCCCTTCGCCACACCAATAACACCTGACTGTCCGATACACCCGTATAAAACAATCCGTTTTCGGCCAGGTCCCAAATGTCCAAGTTTGTGCGTGGCCAATCTCTAAACGTAGATAGGCGTTTATTAAGCATAGACATGCTTGGAAATTTTGGCTTCAAATTTACATAATGGTTATTCATTTTCCTAAAAACTATACTGCTCTGTTACTCTTAAGTGTAAAATTATAGGGCCTATTGAGTTAAATCCCCATCATAAAGGTTATCTTCGTCAATTTTAAAAAATCGGATACTAGTCAAAGATACTAATTTCTGTTCAACAAAAGGCAAAGATTTGAGCCCATAAATAAGTAATTCAATTTACTGATGTAAATTTAGAAATATAAAAAAAAACATAATCAAGAGAAATCGGTATACTTTAAAGAAAGTAAAAAAACAAGTTCCTCGAGTATAAATTATATTTGATTACATATTTTTTTTCTTGCTCAAGTTTAGTCACCGAATTGAATTGTATTCAACTCATCTACGTGATAGAGAAAAAAAAAAGAACAAATTACATGCACATTTAAGCATACCCCCTTTTGTTAAAATCCTGTATTACAACATAAAGCTTTACTTGTCACATTATCACAAGCACGTGTTTTCTGAGTACATTCTTCACTTACGAGTTTATTGTTACTCACAAAAGATAAAAGACTAAAATAAGATTAACTTTACTGATTAGTAAGTGTATGGTGCTATATATAGTTCAGTTCTTTGTGTCTCCAGTTTACAACTATTTTTCCACGAGCATATAACGCTTTTGAATAGCAATGTTTAACATTTGCGCAATTGTGGATTTTGATGGATTTCAAACTAACGAAGGTTTCTTAGTACGTGAATACGGTTACATCGCTATAAAATCGCAAGTAGCTGCGAGTATTCGTTTTAACCTATCGCCTTATAAGTATAAACTTAGTGTCAAAGATCGTAAAACTGTGCGATATGTTGAAAATTACGTGTGTGGACTTCCTTTCTGTCCCATAGCATGGGAAAACGTGTATCCCTTAGAAAGTCTAGACTCTAAACTTTTGGAACTGTACAAGCAGACAAAGAGTGTCTCTCAGTACCTAGTTGCTTACAAAGGTGGTTGTGTTGAGAAACAACGCTTAGATGCCTTGAATATTCCAAACATCAACTTGGAACACTTTGGGTGTCCAAAATTCGATGTACTATGTGCTCTAAGCACCAACAAAGAGATCGAAAAACTATCATGTGGTCATCACAAAAATCATTTGCATTGCCCAAAAGCTGAGGTGACGGCTTTTTACAACTGGCTCATAGGAAATATTTGTCTCTTAAAAAATGCAGGCATGTAAAAAATACGTTCTTTTGTTTTTTACTATAGTGCATTACTTTGTGTAAAATATATGAATCCTGTGTTTTTTTTTTCAATTTAAAAGTGTTATATAGTTTACTTTGTTTCAGTATGACTTCTTTCTAGAATTATTTTTCAATATGTTTTAGAATTATTTTTCAATATGTTTTAGAACAATTTGTTTTTTGCAGAGATTGTTTGAAGAATACATAAAATTCATACTTAAACATTATTTCAATGATATTTGTTCATTTAAAAATTAATTAGTATTTAAAATTTTCCGTTGTTTTTTAAATTTTACTCATGTGTAAAACTATCAGTGGTGTGAGTAAATCTTTAGATTATGCATTAACTATCAAGAAAGGGCAATAATTTATTTTGTTTAGCAGCCTTAAAATGTACACATTATTTTCAAAAATCACAAAAACCCACTTACTATCCATTTAACGTAGCAATGTAGTACATCTAAAATTATAAAAGACCTACAAAATATCTTGTAAAATACTTGTACAAAATTGGCATTTGACTCTGCAATTTAAACTGCATAATATACACAAGGTTTTCAAGTAAATAAAAAGAAGTTCATATGTTTAGTAAAATGTATGGTTTGCAAGAGCATTAGAATAAAGACATTTAATTTAGAACTTCAAGCACTAAAAGTTTATTAATATTCATTTTCACTACTTCAAATGTACAATTAAACATCTTCATAGTATGGGTCTTGCAATGTTTCAACTAAAGGTAAAAAATATTTTACTTTTACAGGTTTCTTCTTAATTTTTTTTCTTACATAAAAACATGCTTTAAGAAATCAAAATGCTAAATGTCTTAATTGTAAATTGAAAATAATTATTTTTTGTAATCTGCATTTAAAATTTTTTATTAATACCGAATTTATATGTTTCAATCGTATGTTTTTAAAATCATTATTAAAATATGTGTAATAGTATCTAATTTTTGTGTAAAAGCATCTTAATATTTTACAATAAATCAAAGAAAATTTCATTTCAAAAAGTTTGTAAATCTAAAAAATTGAATCATTAAATTTTAGCCAGATTTATTTTTTAAAAATTATACGACTAGTAAATAATAATTAAAAAATTAACATATGGTTTAGATTTCGATACGATTATAACTTCTTCAAATGTACAAGTAGTCATCTGCGTTTCTACTCATTTGTTAAGGTCATCAAATCTTGTAAGTTTAAATAACTTTGTTCCACTGTTTCTTTGTTTAATCAACTTACTTCTGTAAGTACCATGTTGTACTTCTGTGGTATATGGGTGAGTTTTCTTTAGTTCAATTTAAAAAAAAAATTTACAAGGAAACATGTGCATAGTATGGGTTTTGCAAAGTTTTCAAATAAAATAAAAAATATATTTTTATTTTTACTTAAGTGTACAGTATTTAAAAATAAATTCTGCAATAAAATATGTGCTGTAGAATCTAATGTATAATTAGTGTTTAAGTGAAAGCATCTAAATTAAAAAAAACACATAAATATTTATAGCAAATAAAATTTTATTTCAGATCTTGCATTAAAAAAGACACAATTTATAAAATTAGTATTTAATTTTTTTTAAATCCAGAATACTGTGTATGTCGTAAGACACGCATAAAAGTTTCTTTAAAATAACAATAAGATGTAAGTATAAAAAATAATATTCACAAAGGCATAAATATTAATTGTAACGTTTTCCAAATATCGTTTAGTGTACATTCCTATTTACACTGTGTTCCAGTTCAGGGGCTCATATGGGTATTATCACTAATTTATACAATAATTTTTCGAAACGTTAAGTTGATTCTAGGGCATAATGCATTTCCACGGGGCAAGCTGTGTAACCAAAATTTGTTGGTTGGATAAATCATTAAAAGTAAACTTCCATTTTCCAGAACAATTTTTAAAGAGTTGTAGTTCTTTCTAGAAAACACAAACTGTCTTTTTTGTCCAAATGAAACAGACGCTATGGGTGCATTATGATCCAAGTCCTTCTCGTTGTCTTTATGTGCACCTATACAGTCCTTACCATCTTTATAACGGTTCACCAACACAAAATTAAATCTTGCATCAATTATTCGTTCCACTTCACCCTTTATTTCCAACAGTAAAGGAGACCAGGGCTTGGCTGCAATACAAGATCCACTAAAGGTATAGCTTATACCTTCGTCTCCATATGCTACAAGTTGTCGAGGCACAGTATGTTTCTTACCGTAAATTTCTATAGTAGTTTCCTCTTTCTTTAAATACGTTAATTCGTATTCCAATCGACGGAAATATGACCAACCATCACAATCTGTAAACAATTTACCATATTCATAGCATAAAGAATCTTTACAGTATTTCTGAAAACACTGTTCTTTGTCTGTACGCATTTTCTTTGCAGGTCTAATATCACTAGAATCCATGGTGTATCTAAAAACAGTAGAAGGGCAAAAATCCAGAGAAGCAAAATTATTCAAAGACCCTAGAAACAAATTCAACTATGCTTTTAAAAGCCTCTTAGTTATCAAACAGCATAATCACTTTCTTTTGTTTGGTCCCTAACATTTTCAGATACCACAACACGTGTACTTCTGTAGTTTAAGCTAATCTTTAATTTTCTTTTGAGTCACTTTTATCGATGACTCCTTGTATAAGTCCGTTCCTTCTCTTTAACCTACACGTGCAAAAACATTATCCTTAGTCATGTGTAATTCTCACACGTTCCAGAGGCTTCTAGACTTTTCAATATTTGGTAGTGTGTACTATACGCATTAACAGAATGATAGACTATTTTAAATATTACACGATCATTTATGTAGTCGTAATCAAACGGATAAAGTGCTTGTGTAAAATCTGTTGACCGCGAGCACCTTTTGCTGGGTTCAAATCCACATATTATTATTCACACAGGATATTATTATATCTATACTATAGATGATTCATGTAAAACACACATATTGCAAAAGTCACTTTGCCCACAGTTGTTTAATTAAGATTGTATCCTATCAGTGTCTTCGGGTATAACTCCGGTTCTTGTGTTATCTTAATTAACCTTATACAGGCTAAACAAAACTGAGTCACCCTTTCCAGAAGCTTCTAGAATTTTCAATCTTTGGTATTGTACGCATTCACAAAATGAAAGTCTATTTTAAATACAACACGATCATATATAGGTGATCATGGTCGAACGCATAAAGTGCTTGTGTAAAATCGGTTGGCCGTGATTACCTTTTGCTGGGTTCGAATCCAAGTATTATTATTTTTCTTTCAAATAATTCTCCATTTAATTCTAAAATATAGTTGGGATATAAATCCTTTTAAATCGTTACTCTGTCCACCCCTAGATGGCGGTACCTGTCATTTTCACACCATTAGCAATTATATACAAGAATATCAAACTTATATTTAATAAGTTACTTAAAATATCCCTAGATGGCGCTAACAGTCGTTCAGGGCCTCAACCCAAAATAAAATTAATTATTCAAAATAAAAATCCCAACCACTCTAAAATATACACAAGTCCCAAACAGAGAAAAAGCAAACACTACATTTAAACACCCCTTCATCACAAGTTCTCGATAGCTCAACGGATAGCGCACTTTACTACGGATCCTATGGTCCCCGATTCGAATCCGAGAAAATCCTTTTTTAATTCCAAATAATAGGGTTGCTCATCCCACCGGCAGATGGAGCTACCAGTCCTTCATCTCCATGGAAATTCACCGTCAACAACATGATGTTATCTCACCCACCAAAAATGTAAACAAACGTCAACCCTGTCTCGTTATCAGTAATCAATCCTTATCTCCTCCCAAAACCTTATCTCCACAAACGGCGGCCATCTTGTTCCTACGTCAGCCGTGATGTCACTTCCGTCCCCGTAGTGAGTCCCTTACTACTTATGTAATGTTCGAATTCATCAAAAATAGTTTGCAAATGTTTTTTTGTTTATTTCTATTAGTACCTTCTTTAGGGATATTTTGGAGTTCTTGTTGTATGCTGTTTAAAATAAAGCTATTTTTCAAAATTTAATTTGCCTATTACAAATGCACATACTTTCTACAAATGGTTTAACATGAATCTAATGATTAAAGAATATATTTTGAACAATATATATGTTAAATAAGTTCTTAGTGATACTAATTCAAATGAGAGAAATCAGAAAATTTTACTTTCCATGCAATCCATTGCTTAGTCACAATTTTTCATGCATGGAGCTTACATCTCTACTTCTCCACAAAGGAAATAAATATAGTTTTGATATTGATTGTTTAAAAATTTTATTTATGGATTATTGACGCGTATATTTTCTATGAATCGCTAAACAAGACTCCAATAACTGAAGAATTCAACACACACACACTTCAATGGAAACCTCTCGAAACTCTAGTACTCCTCGCAATATGTCTTGCCGATACTTTCGAAATAATAGATACAACCTGTGCTAGTGGAAAGTATTTTAATTAAAACAAATTTGATAACACTTTGAAGAGAGGAATAGAAATGAACGCCACATTAGGTATTCTGTGGAAATTGTGATAAGCCCCTTTAAACTTAAAGTTAATTGTAGAATATTTCCATTCACGGTCTTAGAACTCTCCCGGCGGTTTGGTTGCTCTAATTTGAAGTTTTTCATAAAAACTCTAGTTATGTTCCTTAGTACTCGTACTCATGCACTTTTCAAACAATACTGTAGTTAATTATTTCCAATTTTGTATAGTTGTCCTGTTATATTTCACACGGGATCTGCACATGGTGAGTAAAGGTTAACAACTACGATGACACTGATTTTTTTTAAAGAATAAATCCTCTAAGTAATCTGTAGTTGCAAACCGGTTATTTTAAAATAAAATAGGATGTCCTTAATAGAGTGTTAATCGCGTTCAATGAATTGAATACATACTCAAATATGTGTAAACATAACAAAATAATATCTTTGTACTACGCTAATTAAACACAAGAACTTAGCGCACAGGAATTGTAATCTATTTATATGATCCACAAAAGATGTTCTATTTTTTATTAAATATAGCAATAAAATCAAATAAAAAAGGCATGCTATGTTTTCCAACGATTCTTATTTTCAAATCATATTAAATTTTATCATGAAAAAACGAATACTACACTGCTGAATAGCGAACAATCGCCTTTCAGGGGACTCGGCACCCCAAAAATTATTTTTTTTAATAAATTATATTTATTGTAGTTTTTATCATTAATTAATGTTTTCACATGTAATTAAATGAATTTTGAGGAAAAAAATCAAAATTTGTATCACAATTTTTTTTTAATTTAAAATTTTAATAAAATTGTCAGAAATTTCAAATTGGTACTCCTTTTTTAATATTCAATATTTTAACTTCAAATTTTTTTACAATATTAATGAAACTTCTCTTAACACTTCTAAATATGGGATTTTGAATATCTTGTGTAGTTTTTGAAAAAAAAATTAAAAACTGAAAAGTTAGTGAAAAATCGAGAAAAATTACGAATTGTTTTAATTAATCTGTAATAAAATAAGTTCTACTTATTTTTTTACAAATCCCATATTTAGTTTTATTGATCAGATAATTATGAGCAAGTGGTTAAAATTTCAGATGATTTAGATGATTGGTTAAAAAGCTTTATGGTTTTAACCATAACAGTGTTTGAAAAAACACAAAACTGAGAAAAACCAATTTAAAGTTTTTATGTTACTAAAAATGTAGTAAAGAAACCATTAAATCACTTGAAATTTTTTTTGCTGTTGACCAGCACATATATGTGGTGCTGTAGAATATTTATATGTAAAAATAATAAATATTTATGTTTCATACAGTCAAAATTTAATGCATTGGAATATTCACAAAAGCGATGTAATTTGTAACGTAAATACGAAAATTTGATTTTAACGAAAAAAATGCTATGGTTATATTATTGAATTCTGTTTTCTATTATGTTATTACAAATGATCAAAAAAATATGTTATACATAAATTCTCATTAAAAAATTTCAATTATTATTAATATGCGACTCACGAATTGGAAAATATAAGTGAAGATGATTTAGAAAGATCCTGCTTTATAGGTTACACCTTCCCTTCTTTTGTTTGCATGTTCTTGCCTCTTAATGGCAAGTTTAATCAGTTTTCTAGAAAACTGATATTTTGCTGTAGCGCGTCTAGCTTGAAAAAGCACCTTCCTTTTGCACAGCATCATTCCAAGTGTCCGACTTGCATTCCCGCAGGAAATCCCCAATGCACTCTGCTGTTCTTGTAATGTTTTGCACACACCATTATTGAACTCACACACTGCCTCAGAAATTACACGTAGAATATACTTCTACAGCTTAACCGCACATATTAAAATATTTGTAATATGAGGCTTTGCTGGTAGATTTTTAAAGTTATCACTCAATCTCGATTGGGATTCCTATTAGTTTCGATTTCTGTACTAAGGTAAATATAATTTGATAATTTGGCAACTTAGAATTATCGTAAAGACATGAAACTTTGCAGAAACATTTTTAAGATTCAAAATCATAATTTGGGATAAAAATCCCAAAATCGGTATTTTGACCCATTTTCGGGTGCCAAGTCCCCTTCACGAAGCAAATCCCTTGAGGATAGACGCATGCCTGGTAAAACCGCGAAACAGGGTTGTGGCAAAACAGAAGTTATATAGAAAACTAATGTATAGCCACCAGCCAAAATCATAAAAGGGTATGAAAACTTTATCTGGACCTTTTATAGCCCGTCGGGCAAAAAGGTTAGAAAAATTCTTTGACAAATTTTTGTCTTTTGTGATCGGATATCAAAGGTCAAAAAAGGTTTTATTTTTTCCCGACGGGATATAAAAGGCCAAGCTTGACATGAATCTGGACACGGACCATCTGAGTCACCAATAGCTAGACATGGGGGAAAACAAAAGTAGAGAGTGCATCGGGATTGGTGCAAGTTAAATCTGTAGGTGTCAATTGAATGGGAAAAATACCGACCCATTTTGATGAAGCCAGTGGCCTCGAATTCAATTTCCGATCCAACCAATTAATCCTACAGATGGTGTTCAGATTCTGCGATTGAAGTGGTTAACATAATGTTCTTCACACCAAGATTGACTACTTTTTCATCAGCATTCCTTTTAGAAAACTAGAGTTTCACTGCATCAGTAACCCTTTGCAGCTCAGAGTACATGTCCCATATGTTCTTTCAAACTATGGAGACTATGGAGTTCTTTCAAACATGTCACGAGGTGTTGTCCTCGGATCTTTCCCTTAAGGGATTGATCCCGGACCGTCGTCAATAGCCCGTTGTGTTGCTCTAGTATGTCGTTAACTAAAATTACCAAATTACCATCTTTCAAACTATGTGATGGTAATTTTAGTTAACGTCGTACTAGAGCAACACAACGGGCTATTGACGACGGTCCGGGATCAATCCCTTAAAGGAAAGATCCGAGGACAACACCTCGTAATTTTGAACCACGGTCAGATGACGAAGCAACACCTGAGCTGGCATCCCACTCTCCAAACTTCCACACCAACCCAACGTGAGGACTTTCGGCCACGACAGATTTAAGGTGCACCAACCGCCTCTACACCATACACTTACTAACATCCATGCCTGGACCCGGATTCGAACCAGGAACCTTCCGATCTAAATCCGGTTGGTCAGCTCAAACTATGTGAAGATGTCTCATTGAGACAATTCAGATTTTATATTCAGGCTTAGAATGTTTATTGCTAGCTTTACACAACATTTCAAAGCAAGGATGATGATTGGAGTGCATGGAGTCATTCACAACCCCTAGTAGGGGACTGGTGTACGTTAAATCTGTAGAGACGCATGAATCCTATCAATCCGGTGAGGGTTTCACAATGGTGAACAGCCAAACACCTTCATACGTTTACGTTCTGTTCATGATGGTATTCACATGATTCATTCTTCCTGGTGGAGTCCCACTGAAATCATTTCAAGGCAGAATGACCTTTGAAGAAATGTTTAGTTTCAGGCCAATCGTTTGACAAGAATCGCTTGACAGGAATATGGGACGTGTTGGATAGAATCAACAATCGCTTGACATGGGGGGAAAACATATCTTGGGCGCACCTTAATTCTGTCGTGGCTTCTATCTCGAGAAAAACTCAGCTCTATCAGAATGTGTTCAAAGCGCTGACAGACAGGAATGGAAAAGTTATCGGCCTCGAATTCGACACACTAAATAATCCGATGAAGGGGTCTGCGATTGAAAATGAAATTTCAATTGGCTCATTCGATCGACATCCTGAAATTTTTAACAAACGTTTTTCTCACGCCTCAAGCTTACTGAGGCATCGCATGATACCAAAGGCTCTGAAAAGGTAGGCATGCCCTTTCCAAAGTAGACCATTTACGATTGGTCGGCCGAAAACATTCAACACAAAAAATTATGCAACCGGTATAGTGGTTAAGGTGTTAACCTCTAAATCGAAGGTTCCTAGTTCGAATCCGGGTCCGGTCATGGATGTTTGTAAGCGTATGGTGTAGAGGCGGCTGGTGCACCTAAAATCTGTAGTGGCCGAAAGTCCTCACGTTGGGTTGGTGTGGAACTTTGGAGAGTGGGGTGCCAGCTCAGGTGTTGCTTTGTCATCTGACCATGGTTCAAAATTACGATGCGTTGTCCTCGGATCTGACTGATCCCGGACCGTCGTCAATAGCCCGTTGTGTTGCTCTAGTACGACGCTAACTAAAAATTACAATTACAATTACAAAAATTATGATGGTATTTTTGTATTAATGTCACATTGGAGCAACACAACGGGCTATTGGTGATGGTCCGGTATCAACTCCGAAGGAAAGAGAGGTTTGATGACAGCACCTTGTTATGTAGAACCACGGTCAGATGACGAGCATATACCTCAGCTGACACCAGACTTTCTAAATTTCCACATTGTCCTCTGACCGTGGTTCAGATTTACTTGGTGTTGTACTCGAATCTTTCCCGTCGGGATTGATCCCGGACCGTCGTCAATAGCCTGCAGTGTTGCTCTAGTACGACGTTAATTAAAATTACCTCACCTTACTTTGTACAAGATGGTTTTTGTTGGATTCAAACTCGCAACCCTCAAAAATTAAGTGTACCAAATTTATTGTAAATTAGTTAAATTGTGATATAGTAATGGTAATTTTAGTTAACGTCGTACTAGAGCAACACAACGGGCTATTGACGACGGTCCGGGATCAGTCCCTTAAGGGAAAGATCCGAGGACAACACCTCGTAATTTTGAACCACGGTCAGATGACGAAGCAACACCTGAGCTGGCACCCCACTCTCCAAACTTGCACGCCAATCCAACGTGAGGACTTTCGGCCACGACAGATTTAAGGTGCACCAGCCGCCTCTACACCATACGCTTACAAACATCCATGACCGGACCCGGATTCGAACCAGGAACCTTCGGATCTAGAGGCTAACACCTTAACCACTATAAAATTGTGATATAGATACTGAACGTTATTCCTATTTAGATCTCGTATCTTCGTCTACGGTATTGATCCTGGATCGTCGCCAATAGCCCGTTGTATTGCTCCAGTTCAACGTTACTTTAAATATGTAACTACTTACCTATTTGGATTACGAATTGTTTTTACCTCCCTCTCGTCGTAAGACAAATAGAACGAGGGTTAATACATAGCCTATGTTTCCCGCATGATTCTAAAGAATGAATGTATCAAATTTGATCCGACATCTTAAAATACTCAATATTATTAATATGGGGATTTCGAATTGTTTTTAGCCTCTCTGCACGCCCAAGAGAAATATAATGGGGGTTATTATGTAGCCTATGTAATTCGCAGGGGTCTTGATTGAATTTTAAGATCAATTAGAGTAACCACGCAGTGAATTGAAATAAACTATCACCTATTAGGCTGATATGAACTTAAGTTACTAAAAGTACACATGACGAAGTCTTTAAAAATCCAAACTAGAATTTATTCAAAAGATAATAGAATTTAAGTTAAGATTAAAATATTACATTCGACACAGTTACATTAAAAATAAAAGTAAATCTAATAACTTGATCGAAGAGATCAAGTAAGCGGGTACGTGATCAAACAAGTGAGAATGGGAATTAAAGCGGGAATACTGGTGCAACAGATTGCAACCGCTTTTATATATTAGTATGGAAGATCACGTGACAATATTTGCATAACCGTGATACGATTTGCATAAAGTACGAATCAAATATGTTGGCTAAGTAAAATTGAGAAAAGGAAGGTTTTTCCTAACAATGGCCCGCCTTTTGCTAGCCAATAACATTTAAAAAAATACCAGAATTCAAAGTTCTGAATATCAATCGTACTAACCTTTTAACAAAATAATTTAACAAAGATTAATAATATTTAAGACTTGGAGTCAATTCTTATAATCACAAACACACAACAATATCTTATGTTGTAAAAATTCAAAAAGTAATAATAGAGTAAAAACAGTTCTCTGTAAAAATAAATGAAAAATTTTCATTATAGTATGACGGGCTGGCATGCAAATTTGTTATGCAAAAATGGAGGACACATTTTTACGGACTAACAAAAATAAAAATAGACCAAATAGGCCTCCTAAAAGAGGGCATCAATAACGACCACCACCCTGGTGACAAACAGCATCCTCGTACTCTGGCAGATTACAATTGTATTCCTTCCGAGAAGGTATTAGGAGCCTTTCGTACGCTTCACCTGTATCCATCCAAAGTAGTGGACGATATCTCGCCAGTAGCCAGTCAGACATGAAAAAGAATAAGTACATTTAAAAATATTACAAATATGTTAAAATACAAATATCTTATCAACTAGTGATTTTAATCCTACTTTCGGTAATGGCTTGGTAAACAAATCAGCCAAGTTAGATTTTGTATCTACATATTTTTAAGTGAATAAGTTTTCAAGAACCAAGTTTCTAATAAAATGAAATTTGACGTCAATGTGTTTTGTGCGATGGTTCTCTATAGATGATTTTGAAACATTTATAGCTGCTTGATTATCACACAATAGGTGGCTTTCAAAGTTTACTTTCAAAATGTTTAAGTTTTTCAGTTCATTTAGAATACGAATAATCCATACAAGTTCTTTGGATGCCTCCGTTAAATAAACGTATTCCGCTTCTAAAGTTGATAAACTCACGCATTTTTGCTTGAAAGTACGCCACATAATTGGTGATTCATCAATAAATAGAATCAAACCACCCATAGAGATACGATCATCTCGATCGGCTGCAAAATCAGCATCACTGAAACATCTTAAATTTATATCATTTATATTAGAAATATTTAACTTATAGTTACTGGTTTGATGTACATAACCCAACAATTTTAATAAGGTATTCCAGTGTATAATACCTGGGTTAGATTGGAATTGGGACAATATGTTTATAGCATAGCTTATATCAGGACGAGTCCTCATAGCTAAAAATGCTAAACAACCCAACAAGTTACGGTATGGTAATTTTGACATCAATGAAATTTCTTCATTTGATTTCGGGCACTGGTGTTTAGATAAAATGGTTCCAACAGCAATTGGTAAAGATACAAGAGGATAGTTGTACTTTTTATATGTTAAACAAATTTTATTTATATATTCACTCTGATGAATCAGTAGGGTTTTACCATTTTGTTCAAACTCGACACCTAAAAGTTTTCGCGTCTTTCCTAAAATTTTTATATCAAATTGTTGATTTATTTTTTTTGAACAATATTAGATATTAAAGATTCATTTATAGCAAAGATAATTATGTCATCAACATACATTAAAAGTACCACACTGTCATCAAAAGTATAAATACAGTTTGCCCATTCAATTTTATGAAATTTAAGATTTTCTAATACATTGTGTATTTCCTGAAGTCAATTTCTTCCTGATTGATGAAGTCCATAAATACTTTTATTTAATTTACAAACATAATCAGGTTTGTTAGGATCTTCAAAACCTTGAGGTTGGGACATCAGAATGTTCTCATCAAGTGATGCATATAAATAGGCACATTTAACGTCAATTTGACAGTGTGACCATTGAAATTTACATACAAAAATTGAGAAACACAATCTTATAATTTCAAAATTCACAACCGGGATGAAGACCTCATCATAATGAACACCTTTAGTTTGTCTGAAGCCTTGTGCAACTAATCTAGCTTTATATCTAACAATATTGCCCTTGTCGTCACTTTTGACTGTAAAAACCCAACGGCAACCTATTACTTTATTGTTAGGAGGTTTTTGTACCAGGTTCCAGACTTTTCGGTTATTCACGACTGAAATCTCATCTAACATAGCTTTACGCCACTCGTTAGTTTGAGGTGATCTCAAAATATCATTATAACAATTTGGGATTGTAATATCTAGTCATGCTTCAGAAATATTAGTTTGAGAAAGTTTGATCTCTTTAGGTTCTAATTTAATCTCTTCAGTATGAGCATTTCTACCTTGGAAATCAAATCTTTCCATATTATACGGTAGATTATTTGCTTCACAGAATTTTCTGACATCGTTTTGTGAACGCAATCTAGTTTTACTCCCAGAAATATAATAGTAGACATCGATTCTCGAACCCTTCTTTCGAGGTACGACTTTCCTTATAAGTAAAAAATTTTACGGGGGAAACGGGTTGTGATACTTCACTTTTACTAGTTCCCGGTGTAGGTTCTTATTTAAATTCCGATTCATTACTCGAATCATTAGAATTAGAATCACTTTTATTAGATTCCTGATCCGTATCGGAGTCAGATGTTGGATAGTCACATTTTAAAGAAAACGTTTTAGGAGGGTCCAGTACTGCTCCACTGCTATCACCAACATCCTCGGCGAAACTTACGTTAATCGATTCAATTATTTTTCTTTCAGTAGGAAGCCAGATTCTATATCCTCTGGTTCTTTGGCCAATCACTTCAATCAGCCAATCATAATTCCCTTCTTAGCTCTCATATCAAGCTTACGTCTGTGCTGTCTGGGAATACCCAAAAATGCAGTCGTTCCAAAAATTTTAAAGTATTTAACTGACGGTTTATTACCACTAAAAAGTTCGAAAGGAGTCAGTTTTTGTTGGCCATGGCAAATTCGGTTCCATACATAAGTGAAACAAAATAATGCCTCCACCCAAAAGTGATTTCCCAGACCGCTATCAGTCAACATGGTTTTAACACCATCCATTGTTGTGTAATTATAGCGCTCTGAAACACCATTTTGTTCAGGGGTATAATTATTAGTGCGTTCGGCTCTAATACTTTGTTCCTCAAATAAAGCTTCAAACTCAGACTTACAAAATTCCAATCCGTTATCTGTTCGAACGCATACAATTTTAGAATTCAGATAACGTTCAACTCGATTTTGATAACTACGAAAACATTTGAAAACATCCCTCTTTTCTTTTACTGGGTAAGTTGTAACTTTTCTTGAAAAGTCATCAGTGATCGTAAGAAAATAGCGGTATCCGCCAATTGCAGTATTTTGCATTGGGCCACAAAGATCCATGTGAATTAATTCTAATGGTTTGTTTGACCTTATTTTCCCGATCGGTTTAAATGATTTACGGCGTGATTTGGCGATTTTGCATGGCTCACATTTAATATTATCGTTCTTAAATTGGGTGAACCTTTTACACTTTCACTATTACTAGTATTTACAATGTACTTAGTATTAATGTGACAATATCTTTTATGCCAAATATTTAAATCATTTATTGAAGTGGTTGAAAGGTTAACATTAGGTTTTAAATCCTTTTTAGGTATATTTGAAATTATACTTTTAGGATAGTTGGGCTTTACATAGTATAAACCACCTTGCCTTCTGGCATAAAACAATTTGCGACCATCTTTATGAAAAACAGTTAAGACATTTCGATCACAGACAAAATTATGACCAGCTTTATCTATTACACTACCAGAAATCAAGTTTTGTTTAAGCTTGGGAGAATATAAAACATTAGTTAATTTTATAATTTCAATCTCACCATTCACGTAGAATTCCAGTTTCACCTCGCCTGTTCCTTCCACGGGGCAAGTCACACCTCCAATTGCTACAGCTACCTCTGTGCCTTTGATAAACTTGTAGTTGAGCATCAGATTTCTTTCACAACAGAAGTGTGAAGTCGCCGCTGTGTCAAATACCCAGGTCCCAGGTGTAATTCTTGAAGTTCCACTTGCATTAGCTTCGATGACTAAACTTGTCGTTAGATGCCTTTGGGAAGTTGAGTGGGGTCTTCTCTGGTTCTTTCTTTGTCTTCCTCTGCTTGTCTGTTCTTTTTGATCTTGTTTTTCAATTGGGGTTTTTCTTAAGTTGACCTTAGGTTGGTTGGAATAACAGCTTCTTATCTGGCATGCAACCATCTCCTGGTCTTTGTTACTTTGCTTCAACCTAGCTTCTTCAGCCAGTAGTTCACTCAGGACCTTGTCAGCTTTAAAGTCATCGTCCTTCCATTTGTATATTGCTTGGACTATACCCGCATACACTGGTGGTAGGTATCTGATGAGTTGGAACGCCTGATACCAGCCCTGGATGGGCTTTCCGCAATCGGCTAACTGGGCTGAAATCTGCTTTAATCGTGCTGCGTATAATCCAATGTCCTCGTCCGGACATACATGGCATGAGAAGAATTCGTCAGTAAGGCCGATCGCTCTAGCTCTTGAATCAGGTCTAAAGTGTTCCTCCAGGATCTTCCATGCAGCTACAGGGTCTTCATTTCCCGTTATCAATAAGCGATATTCTTTCTCTGAAGATAAATAAATGGCACTGTAGGCTCGATCTTTCCGGAAATTATAATCCTTCATCAGCTTTTGATATAAACGATCGTCGTTGCTGTCACCAGCTGATGCCTTGGTAGGGATCTTCTCCTCGTCAGTTACAATCCTCCAACTTCCTTTTTCCATCAGCAAGACCTTGATGTCTTCTTTCCATGTGCTGTAGTTGGTGGCATTCAGTTTCTCAACAGACGCCTCCATGTTGAAAAAGGGGGGAAGGGATTTTTCGTTAACTCTACACTTGTTGACCAATAGGCCCGCCGTCTCAAGTTATTTTTAAATTAGCCGGCGATTGGTTATTTCGTGAGTTACTCTGGGCAAATAACCATTGATTGAATTTTAAGATCAATTAGAGTAACCACGCAGTGAATTGAAATAAACTATCACCTATTAGGCTGATATGAACTTAAGTTACTAAAAGTACACATGACGAAGTCTTTAAAAATCCAAACTAGAATTTATTCAAAAGATAATAGAATTTAAGTTAAGATTAAAATATTACATTCGACACAGTTACATTAAAAATAAAAGTAAATCTAATAACTTGATCGAAGAGATCAAGTAAGCGGGTACGTGATCAAAAAAGTGAGAATGGGAATTAAAGCGGGAATACTGGTGCAACAGATTGCAACCGCTTTTATATATTAGTATGGAAGATCACGTGACAATATTTGCATAACCGTGATACGATTTGCATAAAGTACGAATCAAATATGTTGGCTAAGTAAAATTGAGAAAAGGAAGGTTTTTCCTAACAGGTCTAAAGAGCAAGTATAGCAAATTTGGTGTGGATTGGTCAAACGGTGTATAGAGAACAGAGAACTGGTTTATATCTATATAAAAAAGAATGGAGTGCTTGTTTGTACATTCAATATTTTCGACCCATTTCAAGTTTTCTATCCGTTTTGGACCCTTCTGATGCCGAATCCGCCTTTTTTTCGTTTGGTGTCTGTCTGTCTGTCTGTCCGTCTGTCTGTCTGTATGTATGTATGTTGTGCCCTATACACGTCCACGCGGTTTAAGATATTTTTATGAAAATTTGCATACAGTGAGTACTTATCTTCATTTAGTGAGTGGTATTGGTTGCGAAAGTCTGTCTGTCCGTCTTTCTGTTCTATGCTCGATTTTGTGTTTGTGTGTTTGTGTAGGCATCACATGAATTGTATTCCAGATATTTGATTGCATTGTATTTTATTTTATACATTATCTATTAGTTTAGTGAACGCAATATTAAACATTTCTTTATTGTTATATTTAGTTGAGTTTCATGCTAAAACACCTGAGTAAGTATACTTAAATCAACCATAATATGGTAGTTTGGGAAAAATTGGAATGTCTATTGAATATTACAATTACTTCGATTGCTTTACCAGTACTGCTAAAAAAGTAATTATTCTTCAAAAAATTATTTTTTTTATGGAATTTCATCTCTGATACTTCATTTATTTCGAGTCTTATTTTTATTCTTTGCGCAATGAAAACAATTTCCGAATATTTAGGACAGACGATATTTTTCAATGAAATGAGAATGAACAAGATCGCGCGAGCAGTGATATTTTTTCTGGTTCTTTCGCTCTGAATTTATTTCACATTTCTAAATTTTGTACACTTTTAGTTGTAAGTTGTGGCAGCTGTGCGAGATCAAGAGATAAAATTGAATCACAAATTAATATCTTTAGAACAATTTTTTGCGACATCTTTTATTTTGTTTTACTTCGCTGTTTCCAGTTTTAAATATTTATTATTTTAATAAATGTGTTTTCCTTCTCATCACACGCAACAGCACCACAAAGTATTAGACTTAAAAATGTTAGGTAAGACAGTATAAATTTTCAGTAAATTTTAAGTGTAGTTATGCCATTACTGAAAGAATAATGCCGTTATTTAAAGAATAATGCCGTTATTGAAAGAATAACGCCGTTATTTAAAGAATAAAGCCGTTATTTAAAGAATAATGCCGTTATTTAAAGAATAATGCCGTTATTTTAAAGAAAAATGCCGTTATTTAAAGAATAATGCCGTTATTGAAAGAATAATAATGTTTATTAATCCAAACTGGAACTTTTTCCAAAATTAAAAAATTTGTTGTAATAATGACAGGAGAAGATTGCAAAATTTCACAATGTCGCATACCGGAGGCAAGAGTGCCACAAGTAAAAAAATATTGTTTTGTTGACTATGAGTTGCGAGAGCACTCGCCGTAAATCGTAATTTTAATTAATTGAGTTGAACATGAAAAGAACTTAAGAAAGGGAATTCCAAATCTTCCTATAAATCGTCTTTTATAGTAGTAACCTTAGTATCACCTTTCGTCATTTTGTAGCTTTGTCATACAGCAATTGTAAGATGTATGTGAAATGTATTACATGAATGGATATGCATGTGTAGGATTTGTGTCCAAAGTAAGTTGTAGAAAATATAAAGATGGCGAAAGATGTTAAAATAAATTTTTATTCTACAAAAAACGTAAGTCATTGTATAATTTGATTATCTCTTCAATCTAGAGTAAACCAATTCAAACCGAGTAAGGTCGGGTATTTTGCTAGTCTTCTATATAAATAAGAATGGAGTGCTTGTTTGTACATTCAATATTTTCGACCCATTTCAAGTTTTCTATCCGTTTTGGACCCTTCTGATGCCGAATCCGCCTTTTTCTCGTTTGGTGTCTGTCTGTCCGTTTGTCTGTCTGTCTGTCTGTATGTTGTGCCCTATACACGTCCACGCGGTTTAAGATATTTTCATGGAAATTTGCATACAGTGAGTACTTATCTTGATTTAGTGAGTGGAATTGGTTGCGAAAGTCTGTCTGTCCGTCTTTCTGTTCTATGTTCGATTTTGTGTTTCTGTGTTTGTGTAGGCATCACATGAATTGTATTCCAGATATTTGATTGCATTGTATTTTATTTTATACATTATCTAATAATATAGTGAATGCAATATTAAACATATCTTTATTGTTATATTTAGATGAGTTTCATGCTAAAACACCTGAGTAAGTATACTTAAATCAACCATAATTTGGTAGTTTGGGAAAAATTGGAATGTCTATTGAATATTAGGATTACTTCGATTGTTTTACCAGTACTGCTGAAAAAGTAATTATTCTTCAAAAAATTATATTTTTTAATGAAATTTCAGCTCTGATACTTCATTTATTTCGAGTCTTATTTTTGTTCTTAGCGCAATGAAAACGATTTCGGAATATTTGAGACAGACGATATTTTTCAAGGAAACGAGAATGAACAAGATCGCGTGAGCAGTGATACTTTCTGTTTCTTTCGCTCTGAATTAATTTCACATTTCTAAATTTTGTGCACTTTTAGTTGTAAGTTGTGGCAACTGTGCGAGATCAAGAGATAAAAATGAATCACAAATTAATATCTTTAGAACAATTTCTCCGACATCTTTTATTTTGTTCTATTTTACTGTTTTCTGTTTTAAATATTTATTATTTGTAATAATTGTGTTTTCCTTATCATCACACCCAACAGCACCACAAAGTATTAGACTTGAAAATGTTAGGTAAGTCAGTATAAATTTTCAGTAAATTTTAAGTGGAGTTATGCCATTATTGAAAGAATAATGCCGTTATTTAAAGAATAATGCCGTTATTTAAAGAATAATGCCGTTATTTAAAGAATAATGCCGTTATTTAAAGAATAATGCCTTTATTGAAAGAATAATAATGTTTAAAAATCCAAACTAGAACTTTTTCCAACATTAAAAAATTCGTTGTAGTAATGACAGGAGAAGATTGCAAAATTTCACAATGTCGCATACCGGAGGCAAGAGTGCCACAAGTAAAAAAATATTGTTTTGTTGACTATGAGTGCGAGAGCACTCGTCGTAAATCGTAATTTTTATTAATTGAGTTGCACATGAAGAGAACTTAAGAAAGGGAATTCCAAATCTTCCTATAAATCGTCTTTTATAGTAGTAAACTTAGTGTCAGCTTTCGTCTTTTTGTAGCTTTGTCATACAGCAATTGTGCGATGTATGTGAAATGTATTACATGAATGGATATGCATGTGTAGGATTTGTGTCCAAAGTAAGTTGTAGAAAATATAAAGATGGCGAAAGGTGTTAAAATAAATTTTTATTCTACAAAAAACGTAAGTCATTATATATTTTGATAATCTCTTCAATTTAGAGTAAACGAATTCAAACCGAGTAAGGTCGGGTATTTTGCTAGTATATAATAGTTTTATAATATAGATTATAGAGACAATTAAGAAGTGGTTTTAGATTATTAAAAAGTTATCGATATTTTATTATTTGTAACTTGATTCAAGTTAAATTTATGTGGGTTCAGGTTTAATACATTTAAATTTCCTGATTATGCATAACTTTTATTTTCGACTTCGAGGCTATGCATTGCATTTTTATTTAAATTTTCATTAATTATTTTGTTATGTCTCACATTTTAGAGAGTTGGTATCTGATCAGGACTCCAATGCCTCTCCTAGGTCAAGAATAGGTGTTTTTTATATTGACTAGATAACTTATTTTTATGATAAAGGCAAATATTTAAATTATCAATAAATATTGTTCGCTCAAGGTCACCTGAAAATAAAGATATTTATTAATTTATACTATGCAAATATACATTGGAAATTGAAATGAATTTCACACTGGACATTAAATCTCGGAATTTGCGAAAACAATTTGAATAAATTTAAAACGTCATAAAAATTAATTATCCGACCGCTTAGTCCATTTTTCAATCAATGGAGGTTTGACCATTTCAGTCTGAAAAATGACTATCTCCGTAATTAGTTATATTTGTGGAAAATGTGTATGAAATATTAAAACCCCAACTTTTGATACATTAAATTTACCTATTTTATGCTAAAATTCCTGAGTTTAAACTCAAAACTTATAAATAATTATAGTTAATAACGTTTGAAATATTTGTTATATGACCAGCTAGCGCTAATGTTATGCAAATTTGAGAAACACGACATTTGAAATTGTCAGTACTAATTCATCAATTCTAAATGTAATTACAAAACGAATACACCAGTAAATGAATTTTCGACATATTTATTAATTTTATCTCAGTAAATAATGCAATTACAAGTATGTG